>JAJHZJ010000421.1:3578662-4178662 GCA_023548195.1 Bettongia penicillata ogilbyi | reverse complement strand
AGAGGTAGGTTGCCAATGACTGCTGTAAAACATTAGAGAACATTAGAGAAAAACAAGGATTTTTCTGGTTGCTAGAAGCCTTTAAAATTCACCAAATTCTGACCCTTTTGATGCTAACTGCTTTGAGCATAGTAGGCCCCTGGTTTAGTCATGGTGGGTATATGAGGAGTAGAAACGTGAGTGAAGTGGTGCTTGGAGTTGAGTACAGAGAGTGGTGAGCATGAGTATATGTTTCTAACAGTATGGTTCCAGTTTCAGGAGAATGCAAAGCTCCTTGGGGGCAGGAACAGTTTCATTATATCTTAGGATTACTGGGGCCTGAAGCAGTAGCTAGAGAGCCAGATTTGCATTACAGTCCTCCTTTTGACATGTACTTGGGGTGGACAGCATGGGCAGGTCTCAGCACCCACAGACAAATCTCTGAGATTATAAGGTGCCATACTCTTATAGATCTATAGTGGTAGAGGGAATTTTCCCAGAGTGAGTTCTGAACACCCATAAAATCACAGATGCTGAGCTCTCAAATCCTAATGCTAAGGACATAGTAGGTGCTCCATAAATATTTGACTTGAATCAATTCCTCCATTAATATACTTTTGTGTTGCTTTGTTGTGGCATGAAGGTGACCTTGTATTCTCAAAGGTTATTATAAGTCCTGCCAAGACCAAAGAACCCAGCATAATAAGGTATCAAAGATAATCCTGATAAGATTTGGAGAAGTTCAGTACCAGAACTGGAGTTATGAATTTTTATGGCCACAGTGACCCATAAAGGCCATCTACTAAGATGCAAAGGACTTATGAGGAGCATGGGTCAAAACCCTTAGTGAGAAAACTATGTATCATGAAAGTACTAAAGCTTGTTTCTCATTTTCAAATTTAGTATTTCATTTATTCACTATTTTTGATTTACCCATGCCTTCTCTCTGAATATGAACATCTGAAAGCGAAATGTATGATATTTCTTATGTTTTAAATTGAGCTGCTAAGATGATCAGTCAACAAATTGACTAGGTACCACACACTGGTGCTAAGTTCAGGGGTTACAAAAAAAGGCAAAAGATAATCTTTGCTCTCAAGGAGTTCCGTTTAGTGTAAAAGACAACATGAAAACAGCTATGTGGAAATAATAGATATTCAGGATGAATTGGTGGTAGTCTCAAAGGGAACCACTGAAATAATGGAAGACTAGGGACGATTTCTTATAGAAAGCATGACTTTGGGTGATTTATGAAGGAAGTCAGGGAAGCAGGAGGCAGAAAAGAAGAGGGCGAGATTTTTGGTCATGAGATCAGTCAGTGAAAATACCCAGAGTCAAGAGATAGAGTATTGTGTGGAGGAACAGTCAGATAGCCAACATCACTAGAACACAGAGTACCTGGGGAGAGAAGTGAAGCATAAGATGTAAGAAGATGGAAAGGCAGAGAAGGGTCAGGTCATGAGGAGCCTCAGGAGAGAACAACTATGTTTTTGACATTTGGTTAAGCTCTATAAAGTGAAGAGATGGATGGATGTGATTCCAGTCCTCAGGGTGGTGTCATTGCCAATGTTCCCCAAAAGTGTTTCACATCAAAAACAAGTTAGCTGTGGACCTGGTCTTTTCCCTTCTCTCCTCTGACACTGCCACTACTCCAGGGCATGTCCTCATCACTTCACTCCTGGATTATTGTAACAGCCTTCTGGTAAGTCTTCCTGCATCAAGTCTCTCCCTACTCCAGTCCATTTTCCATTCAGCTGTTATATTGATCTTCCTAAGATGTAAGTCTAACATGTCACTCCTTCACCCACCTTTCACAATCCTTCAACCAACTCCAGTGGTACCCTATTACCTCCAGAATAAAATAAAAACTATACTATTTGGCTATTGTCATTTTTAAAGCCTTGCCCTTTCTTATTTTTCCAGGCTTCTGACACTTTCTTTCACAGGGTTATTTTCCTCTCTGTTTTTTGATGCTAAATCCTCAGTAGATGGCAGCATTGTCAAACAGAGAACCTTTTCATGGTGTACAGAGGCAAAAAAGGCCCAAATGACTGACTAGGGGAGTTTGAGAATTTCCCTCCTCCAAGACAGTCCTTCTTCCTAACTTCCTCATTAATGTGGTGAACACCACAATGCTCTGAGTCACCTAGGCTTGCAACCTCTATGGCATACTCAACTCCTCATTCTCTCTCCCTCTGCCCCCATATCCAATCTGTTGCCTTTGGAACATTTGTCCCCTTCTGTCCCCTTCTGTCCTCTGACTATACCTGGTAGAAGTACCCTGGTGCATATCCTCATCACCTCACTCCTCTACTACTGTAACAGCCTTCTGGTTAGTCTTCCTGCATCAAGTCTCTCCCTACTCCAGTCCATTTTCCACTCAGCTGTCACACTGATCTTCCTAAAGTTTAAGTGTAAC
The DNA here is from genome assembly GCA_023548195.1 of Bettongia penicillata ogilbyi. Classification (NCBI taxonomy): domain Eukaryota; kingdom Metazoa; phylum Chordata; class Mammalia; order Diprotodontia; family Potoroidae; genus Bettongia; species Bettongia penicillata. Next base: position 4,176,264 of record JAJHZJ010000421.1, on the reverse strand, counting down.
ATGTCGTCCCTTCACCCACCCTTCACAACCCTTCAATAAACTCCAGTGGTTCCCTATTACTTCCAGAGTGAAATATAAAATATTCTATTTGACTTGATTTTAAGGCCTTTTATAACCTTGCCTCTTCTTACCTTTCCAGGCTTCTTACACTTTTACTCCCTCTGTAAAAGCAAGCAACCTAGCATACCTAGGATGACCTGCTAGCACAGGTTCTTGGATCTGCTTTTCTTAAAGGAAAGCAACTTTTAAGGGATCAACAATTTTCTTTAATCACATTTACTAGTGCAGGGGAAAAGTTAGCACCCTGACTGTCAGAGAAAATACAAGCAGAGAAATTAGCATACGTTCCAACAGACAGGGCTCTGACTGTCTAAATCAAAGCAATATTGCTATATACTTTACCATACCCTACTGGATTGAAAGAGCCTCTACATCTGAGCAGTCAGGGGTCCTGAACATACAGCTACTCAAAGTCTTGATGAAGGAATCAAAAGATCTTTCTCATGACCAAAACCCCAAAGGAAAATACCAACTCAGAATATATATATATATATATAATATACATTATACACACACACACACACACACACACACACTTCTCAGAGCCAGAAATCATCACAACCCTTGTGACTCAGTGCCTAATTAACTTAGTACCAAAAAGTGTGGAAGACTTCTTACAAGTAAGTCTCCCCCTAAGCAAGCCCCTCTTTAGGCAAGTCCCTCCCCCAACAGGCTCCATGTGAAACCTATTAATGTGTGGGGAAGATCTTATTATCCCATTAATATTACTCCTACATACTCTGTGATCAGTGACAATGGCCTCCTTGCTATTCCTTGAATATGTCACCCCATCTCCTCATTCTGTGCCTTTTCATTGGCTTCCCCTTTTGTCTGAAATGCTGGCTTCTCACCTCCATGACTTCTTTCAAATCTCTGCTAAAATTCTACCTTCGGTAAAATGTTTTTCCTGAGATTATTTCCAATTTTTGCTGAATATATATTATTTGTATATAGTTGTGCATATGCTGTGAACTCGTTGAGATCATGGTCTATGTTTTGCCTTTCTTTGTACCCCAGAGCTAGGCACAGTGCAGGCGTGGGGAACCTGAGGCCTTAAAGTCAGATGAGGAGATGTGGGCCGTTAGGTATTTGAGTGTGGACCTTTGACTGAATCCAAACTTCACAGAACAAATCCCCAATCCTGGTCTTAGTACCACAAGCCAGTTTTCAGCCTCTCTGCTCTGCCTCTGAGAAGCAGTAGCAATAGCTTCCCAGCAGGAGACACACTCCAGAGAATCCTGTCTGGAGTCTTCTGCTGTTTTATAAGGTAAGGGAAATCAATTCCTCAGTTTACACACATCAGGCAAGTGCCTGCAACTTCCCTGCTTGGAGTCCCTCAGAAACAGAGGGCATCTCTCTAAGCTCACTAATGGCTCTGCATTACCCAGGCTAGAGAGGAATGCTAGGGGTAGGTGATGAGACAGAATGCTGGGGTATTCTCCACTTCAAAAAGGTTGCTCGATTTCCACTTCCTATTAGCAGATCAATGAGTTTGGGGCTGTTGCTAACAGCTGCAGGGTTTCCTGGAATTCCATGACACCAAGAAGAGCGAGAGGTTCCAGCATGAGGAAGGCGGCAGGAGGATAGTGGAACCCCAGGGAGTGGTAGGATTTCCAAACTTTGTAACTTTGGGGTTACTCTAACAGGGGAGTGAGAAGAAGTATGGGGATGAGAAAAGCAAGTGAGAGTGACTTTCAAGAGTTCGTTGCTAAATTTTCAGTGTTACCATTTACATCTGGTATTGACAAATGCAATAAATCAGGCAATACTTATTGTTTGGCTGATTGTCTAGATACAAGAAAGTGATGGAGAAAATTAATAATGCAATCTAAACTTAAAAGTGGGTTGTCAGTACATTTTTCTTTTGTGTTTTTTAAAGAGAGACTGTTTATTAGAAAGACTAAACATTAAATATTTACCAGCACACCACTGTCAGTCTCCTCCCAAGAAGAAAAACCCAAATTCCTTTGATTGATGTTACAAAGTGCTCACTTTTCTGGGTACTCTTTAATCTTCTATGTCTGCTACTTTATATATTCCCCAAAACTCATTTATTCGCTTTTTTAAAAAAAATTGATTTTCGCAAATAGGCCAATGTCTTTTAAGCAGTAATTTTGTGTAGTAAAGGTAGCATTTCAGTGGCTAAAGTGCTGAGTTTCAATTCAAGAACACTTGGGCTTAAAACCAGTTAGAGTTTAACCTCCAAGTGCTTCAGGTAATTCTCTGTTTATTAAGTTATAGATGGAAATCACTGATCACTTGCATGAAGTCATGGGATTCTTTTTTACTGTATACTTATAGCAGCTAGCCTTGGAGCCAGGAATACCTGGGTTTAAGTCCTTCCTCTGACCCACAGTGCCCCAGACAATTCCTTAAGCCTACAAGTTGCAGAGAAGGTACCTACCTCCATTGGTAAAGGAAGTCACTCACTAGAAGTTGCTTATGCCAACGAAATCATGTGTCTAGTCCCTATACTCCACGTGATTTTCCTTTCAGTGATCAAATAATATGAGAGAGCAGTCTTAGATTGAGACCAATATAGATTGGTCAAAAAACCAAATTTATTACCTGGTGGTAAATACTCTGTTTATGGACCTCCTCAAAAGGAGTTAGGGTCATCTTTGCACAACAGACACATAGGCTCAATAGACACAGTCAGGCTCAACAGACATACAATAAGGCTTACACTCCTTTGGCATAACTTGCAGCATCAACTTCACACCACCGTAAGTCCGTGGAAGACTTTTGTGGAGGAACAAATTCTTAGGTACACAATGTCAAACTATAGGGTTCAATTTCTGGTCCTGGAAATCAGATAGTGAATCATAGTTCCTTCTTTTTGTGGTGAATTAGGAGACTACAAGTGTGGAATGTTGCATATCCTGTCAAACATATAACTGTGTCACTTGATTGTGTATAACTGTTTTCCTTGGTTACCGGGGAGAGTTCCAATGATGGTTTGGCACATTTAGGAAAAGATTGCATGAAGAAACAAAAGACATGCACAAAACTTTAATAAAAGAAGAAAGGAAGGAAGGAAAGAAGAAAAAAGAAAGAAAAGAATGGAGGAAGAAAAGGAAAAGAAATAAAGGAAGGAAAGAAAGGAAGGAAGGAAGGAAGGAAGGAAGGAAGGAAGGAAGGAAGGAAGGAAGGAAGGAAGGAAGGAAGGAAGGAAGGAAGGAAGGAAGGAAGAAGAAAAGCATAGGGTTAGGTCAGAGACTGAGCTTGGAAAAAGCTGTGTATGGCTCTGCTTCTTCCTAATAACAGAGAAATATCATTCCTTTAGCATGGTAAATAGTGTTGCCTGTGTTGTCTGCCATCTAGTTTTAAAATTTTCCAGACCCAGAAAATAAGGGAAAGGAGGTAAATAGAAATCTTTTAAGTCAATGGGAATTTTTTCTGGGAAGGGGGCCAAAAAGATAGCAGTGAAAAATGGTACAATTCATGTTATGTTAATGGGAAGAAGGATGAGAAGAAACTTCCCCTCCCTGTCCCATAATACTGCTTCATTCTTCCCATCTTTTTGAGAATTTACAGAATAATTGGGTCCTAGATAGGATCCACTCCAGCTTGGAAAGGATCAGCCTACTGGAAAGTCATACAGTCTACCACTCCCTCCCCAATTTTGCAAATGAGAAAACTGAGGCCTAAAGATGGTAACTGACCTTACCCAAGGAGTAAGCAGTAGAGCCAGGGTTAAAATCTGGTTACTCCGACTCCAAATCCCATATGCTTTTCTAATGATAAGACCACTCACTAAGCAGGGTCCGGGAATTTTCTATCTCCACAGTCATCTAAAATGAGACAGGCTTCACTTAACTAAAAAACTTTTTATTAACAATGTAAAATGTTAAATATTTTACAATCTGAGCTAATTCCAGCATGCCCTATACGAGTTAACACTATGCTGATGTGCAGACATCATGCTTCAAATTTCAATTAAAATGAAATGTGATAGTAATCCGATTTTATATTTGAGGGTAATTGTATAGTTGTCTACATCATTTCCTAACTAGATTATGTCATTGTCCAAGAAGTTGAAAAAAGACATCATTGGATCAAAAGAAAATTAGTTACTCTTATGCTCATCATGTGCATTGTACGAAGATATTATTGTGTATTTACAAATTTTAATAGCCTCCATATATTTTTTAGCATTACAAATTAAGATATTTGTAGTTTGAAGCTCTTGGATAAATTCTGACAGAATGGAAGACTAGACATGAATGGCAGCAGAGAAAGCAAAAGAAGAGTATAAGTTCTCTTAACATATTATTTCTAGTGATTTAATAATGTTGACCTTGAACACCATTTTGCAATTTTAAATAGATTTCTATGTTTAAAGACTCTTTCATATATGATAAAGTATTAACATGAGACTAGTAAGAGTTATAATTATGCTACTGTACATGAAATCATTCGAAATTTATATAATACATAAAAAACTTAGAATGACTTTAAAATCATAATTCTTGCATCTAGTCATTGTATGATTTAGAGCAGACATGCACTAGGTCATCTAAAAAATCCTTTTAAAAACAACCTCCAATTTGAATTCATTCTCTCTCTGGTTCTTGACAGCAATTAAAATGTAAAACTCTTGAAAAGGGAGGGAAGAAAATTAAGAGGGAAGCATAGAAAATACAGTTGATAACCAATAACTACAATTTATCCATCTGAAAAACAAATGACACCTGTTTCTTTGATGTTCTGGCTTTCTTGGGGGAGTTTTAATGGGAATTATCTAGCTTGAGATGAGGCAGCATAGACCAAAGAATCTTCTCTTCCGTCTTCTAACTAGTGGATAAGGAGTCAGGTTCAGGAGGCTGCTGTCATCTGTGATGGGGGAAAATGTATACATGAATACACTAAATTTTTTTCCATTTTATTTTTAAAATAAGCATTTATCTTTTTTCTACATGCCCTATAAAAGAAAAAAAGTGAAATTCTTACAATATTCCTATATTCTTAGTCAATCAAAAGAAATTTCCACATTTTTCACAGCCAGAGGTGTCTCATTCTGCACTTCAACCCATCACCTCTCTGTCAGGAGGTGGGTTAGCGTAATTAGTCACCAACCCTTTGGAAACATGGTTGCTCATTACATCGATCAGAGCTCTGATATTTGTCCAAATTGTCTGAGTTTGCAACACTGTTGTTCTATACATTTTCTCTGTTGCTTTCCTTCTGAGGTTACCTCCAGTTGACCATATAGCTTGAACGTGTATAGTTGTTTGCACACTGTCTCCCTCAATGTGTGTTCCTTGAGGGAAAGGACTGTTTTTGTCTTCCTTTATATTGGCAACACTTAGCAGAGTGTCTGACACATGATAATTTAATAAAGATTGGCTAAATTGATTTGCCCATTTCACTTTGCATCAGTTCATTTTTTCCTGCATTTTTCTAAACCCACTCTGTTTGTCCTTTCTTATTCTATCACAGCCATAAACCTTAATTTGTCCTCAATTGATGAGTACCTCCTTAGTGACCAGTTCTTGCTATTTATACATTTAGATACAAATCAACTGCTTTCCTATGAAATGACTCTGAGAAAAAACAAGTCTATTATTACCCTTTGATTAAGAAGTTATAGCTTAGAAAGTGACCTTAGAGAAGCTATGTCCTTTGCTAGTAAGTTAATATTTCAGTTCCTTTCTCCTCCTTAGCACCTTGGGATTCAGGTCAAGCCTAATCTATACTCAGTCAATGATGCTCTTTAGTTCTATTTACTGGTTGAATTTCAAAATACCACTATCAGCATTGCAAGGCTCTATTATTTTTCACTGGTACAGGATCTGTGATTTTTAGCAGTAAAATGGAGCAGCAGGTTAGAACACAAAACCAAACAGATAAAGGGTTCAAATCTCATATACTTTTTATATTACTCTGGGCAAGTCATTGAAACTTCATAAGATTAGTGATTTAAATAAAACTGGAAGGGACTTCATATAATCCAATCATCTCATTCTACAAATGAGAAACTTCCTCACCATTCCCACCCTTGCCCCAAGAGATTAAGTGACTTGCCCAAGTTATGTAAGTTGCAGAACAGAGGTTTAAACTCAAGTCCTGCATCTCTAAGTTCAGCACTGCCTCAGTGTCTTCACCCGTAAAACAGAGATAAGAGCAGCTGCCTCATATGTGCTCACAAGGGAACAGAACTGAAATTAATTTATATAAACCCGCCAGCAAAACCTTAAAGTAGTCTATAAATGTAAGATATCATCATTAATCTTCATCATCATCATCGTAGTTTGTTTTACCAATGCAGACTGAAATCCCTTTGCACCTTACTAGACATGTCATGAGATAGTATCTAGTAAAATCCATCACTTGTTGGCCACTATTATAACAACACATTTAGCTAAGTTGGCCTTTGAATGAAAGGTACGTACCATCCAAACTGAGACCCCTGAGTGAAAAAGTTTCATCTCAGTAAGATGCACTCTGCTGCTTACAGCCCCAGAAAATACATGTTACAATAATGAGGCATCAGATGAGGAATTCAATGGAGCTTATCATCAAGGAATAATAACACACTGGAGGGAGAAATCAATCACGCTAAAACAACTGTTCCTCCAACCCAGAGGACAGAGTATTCTAATGACTGCAGTGGTTGGCAGAGGAACCCCAAAGGGCCCCAAAGCCGCGGTGTCTCTCACAGTCCTGGTCACTTCCAAATAGTCCCCAAATAAAACTATGTCCACTGGCCTGACCTTAGACTTGTGTGCGTTTGAAGACGTGGAGCTTCATTAAGTAACTCTTTTTCTTGCCTCCAGACTTATAGGGGACAATCCTAGTCCAATCTTGCAGAAAGGCCCAGAACCTTCAGTTGGATGAAGGAAGGATTTGTGTGCTAGAAGGTGCTGAGTGCTGCTTCAGCGCTGCTCTTTGTCTTTGCATCCTCAGAGTCTAGCACAGTGCCTGGCACATAGAAGGTACTTAATAAATACTTGCTGATGAACTGATTTCTCATTTAATGCCTGAATCTGGAGGATCAAGCCCTCATCCAGAAAGAAAAATGAGTCTTGTCTCAGTCATGTCCTTTTCAATAAGTGGAGGCACCTAAATATGTGCCCCTTTCCTTCCCTTCTCTTTCTCAAGGCTTTCTGTCATATGCCATTCCTCTTGTAAATCGTACAAACAAGTGGGGGCAAAGGTATTTCTGAAAAGGGACTTAATATGTTCAGATGGAACTAGCAGGACAGTACACAATTAGAGAAGACAAGAGGAAGTTCAGTTGTGTAGATCAAATTAATCAAACAACCCAGTTGCTCAGGCTCCATGGGTTAAAATCCTTTTTACTTAAAATCCATATTTCTGGAACCTTCAAAAAAAACCCCAAAAACAGTGCTACCTCATTTCTCTCAGAGTAAAAACAATCCACTGCTATTAACATATTGGAAGCTAGAAATAGGACATCTTTTCTACTGAAACTTCCAACTAGTTAAGATACATAAAACGATGTAACATATTGTAATGATATGGCTCAGGAATGACTCATGCCACAACTAAAAACTGGAAGAAAAAAATCATTTAGCTTCATCATAATCATGAAGATTACACCTTTCATTATCAACTTGCTATATATATGCACATGTATGCATATGTATCCCACTTAAGTGCATATTTAACATATTTGACATACTGGAGCTACCTCAGGAACTGCAATTTTTGCAATAACTTTTTTGCAATAACGCTTTCAGTACTGGATGGATTTTTGGCAATCCCAATCTAGCAAGTAATTTAAGATTCTCTGGCTTATGTTCATCAAATCTATAATAATCCTTCTATGAGGAACAAAGATCCTAGCATTTTCAACAGCAGGTGTTCTTTATTAAAAATCTATAAACTATTTTCTATGTTTTAAAGGAGTTCGAAGATTACTTCCCCTGACTTCCACATACCTTCATATTTGACAAAATTTGGCACAGATACATGGCTTTGTTGCTTATATATATAAACTAGGGGAATTCACATATATGTTTCTCATACAACAGGAAATACTTCAGGGGATATGTGATTTCATGCATGTTATGGAAGCAATGTGAAGATCACCACCCATTCGTTTGTGATTTTTTTCTATGTCCTACCATAAATTGGCCACAAGGGGTCCACCCACTGTGCTAAAAGGCTTTCCTTATGTTCTTTTGACATCTCAAGGATAGTGTTTTGTATAACTGCGCTAAATTTGCAAAGTGGAAGGGACAAAGGGGGAAAGAACGAGTAGTGTATCTAAGGGACAAAGAAGGAAGAACGTATATATGATCTCATTCTTAGGGGCAGGCATGGATGAGTTGAAATCTTCATCAGTGAAGGGAATATTTACACCAAGTTCACAGATCCACCAAGAGCTGTAGTATCACAAACAATCATGCTTTGTTTTTAGGTATAAGATATTTTTTTCTTTAAAGTATTGCACTTTTCATAATGCCCCCCACACACATACAATGAGAGGCAGCTATGGTTTACTTCTCCCCCTTATTCAGCCCTCTCTGAATATCCAGTATTTGCTTACTCATAAGTGAATGGGAAGTGATGGGAGAGATGAGGATTGGGTTGCTCAGGCTCTCAGCAGAGAATATGCTCTCAGTTAAGAACGAATGCTGGTTTAGGAGACCTTTGCCCCACGACTGTGCCAACTCCCTTCTCAGACCCCTTGCTGTCATGATCACCCCCTATGGCTGAAGTGACAAAGAAACCCATCATAGCTTTGCCTGGAATTCTGAGCAGCTTCTACACTGTGGGAAGCTTAGCACTTGGATCTGATGCTGAAATTCACAAAATGGTAACCTACAGAAAATGCTGTTTGAGATAAATGAGATGAATTCAAACCAAAGGAAAGCTCCACATGGGCTGAAATTTCCTCTCTGAACAGGCTATGAATGAGAAACAATGTGGGAAAGATGGCAAAATCTCTGGGTTAATCCTCTAGGACAGGTTTGGCACCTGGTGGCTAATGAGGCTATTTCAATCCATGCAGTAGGGCTCATTTAGACAAAATAAACGAATGAGACTGTACCAACTGTGCAAAGGCAGCAAGGTTTCAGGATTCTCATCTCTAAAATGAGGTGGATGATGCCAATCTCCTCTGCCTTCTCAGGATGGTTGCAGGGATCCAAGATACAGATATTTTGCATAGTGCTCTCTGCAGATATTTAGACCCTGTGTCAAAGTCAGCTACTGTGAGGGAAAAGAGCCCAACCCTCGTCTGAATCCCAATTCTGTCTCTGTCACTTACTAGCTGTATGACCATGTCTATGAGCCTCAGTTTACCCTTTTGTAAAACAGGAATAATCCTATTTGAACTATCTAATTCAAGGGGTTGTTTTACAGTACTATATAAATATAAGATGATTATTGCAGCCAGTAGATTACTGCAATTTTGAGTTGAATTGAGCTCTCATGTTCTCTTCATCCCATTGTCCAAAGCCTGCTGGTATGCCCCGCAACCCTGACTCCTGAACCCATGTTACGATGCTGTTAGACTTCCCTCCTCCAAGTTCTTCTCCCTTTCAAAGTAGAATTTGAACTCAAGTCCCTTGGTTCCACACCTAGTACTCTTTCTACTGTATCCACTGTCTCTTCATTGGGTGCTACTTCTGATTCTCAGGTCCTATGTGCATGAGGATAATATTCATTATAATAATTCGTATTTTCATAGTGCTCTAAAGTTACACAAAACTTTTCCTACAGCAATTCTGAAAGTAGGTAGTGTGAATGTTATTATGCCCATTTTTCAGATAAGGTAACAGGCTCAGAGAAGTTTTAAAAAGCCCAAGATCACACAACTAGTAATGGTTTATGTCTGCATTTGAATTCAGCTACTCTGACTCCAAGTTCAGCATCCTTTCCACTATCAATAAATCAACTTAGTGCTTTCTGTATTCGAGGGTCTCAAGGCAACTGATTTTTATTATTTGGTCTTTGTGTTGCATTGTATTATATTGCATTAAACTGCATAACGTTTAAATAATAAGAATCTATAAGTACAGATGAAGCTGTAAAATCTCTCTGGCATAAACTGAAAATTTAGCATGATCATATAGCATGATTTTTCAAGAAGTTATAGCTTATGAATAGTGATTCTTTCACCCCCCCCCACTCTACCAGGGCTCTTCTTCCTTAAAAGTGGGGTGTTTTTGTTGAGCTCTTTCAATACACACATCTAAATAACTTTAGAAAGTATGTCAAGCTGAATTCTGAATGGAAAAACTAACAAAAAATCACAGTGAATCATTTTTTCTGATCTAGAGCAGCTTAGGAAGGCAGAAAGTGTGCCAACTTTGTGATGGGAATATGGAGTAGCATGTGTTGTTGGACTTGGAGGCAACACAGTAACAGTGGTGCCAAGAGAATCCACTGCCCAGGAAAAGTAAGGGGACTGAACACCTGAGCAGAAAGGGATCCCAGGGGATGCTTGTGTTAGTACTGGGCATAGGATTCATTTGGCAGCTCTGTTGCCCATTACTGAGTTTCAGATTGCAATCCCAGGGTGAGTCACAAGGTGGCAGAGGCCCTTCCTGGATAAAGACCAGAACATAGACCAGGAAGGCAAGTATTGAAAACTTACAGGTCCCTATACCTGAAAACGACTGAAGTTCAGACTAGTCATCCCCTCATAGATAAACAGAACCAAATTCTAACATAAAGTTGAAAGAAATAGGCTGGAAAAATTAGAAAACAGCAACAACAAAAAACCCTACCAATAAAAACTACTATGGTGACAGGGAAGTTCAAGACATAACCTCAGAAGACAATGACTTGAAAATATCTACAAGCAAAGCCTCAAAGAAAAATGCATACTAGACAGAGGTCCAATAATAATTCATAGAAGAGCTGAAGAGATCAAGAAGAAGAACAAAAAAAATTAAATCAAATAAAAGTAAAGAGAAAAAACTAAGAAAAGAAATGAGGGCAATGCAAGAAAATCCAGAAAAGAGAATTATCAGTTTGGTTAAAAAAAAAAAAAAGTTTAAAAACAGTGAAGAAAATAATTCCTTAAAAATCAGAATTGGTTAAGTGGAAACTTCCATGAGACATCAAGAAGCAATAAAACAAGTCAAAAGACTGAAAAAAAGCCAACCCATTTCTTGAATCGGACTTGTAAGTTTCTGGCATCTAAACAACTAGATGTAGCATGTCTGTGAGTCCAAAGTCCAAAAATATGCTTTGAGAAATACAAATTGTAGCATTTTAACATATTAAAAGTAAGAAAAAGGAAACAGTCAAGGGAGGAGAATGGAGGGAAGAAAAATTGGAAGAAGTAAGAGAGGAAATATGGGGCAGGCAGAACTCTAGGTCAGATGGTGATGGTAAATTCAAACTCTGTCCAGGCTTGGGCAAAATTCTGGAGGTCAAGGCAACCAATGGAAGTATTATGCCCTGGGAATAATGACAGAGCATCCCTATAGACAGCATTGGTTCTGCTAAAAAATGCTTACTAGGGTTCCCCACTGAAGAAAAAGAATTGAGAAAGAGGAATTTATAAGTTATGCCTGGTATCCAGCTACATGGGCAAGGCTATGGTTGGATTCTGTGGCCAAAGGGAGTACCCACGTTGGAACATACAGCTGATTATTTCTAGGAATGAAGAAGGATATTGAAAATATTTTGTAATTTGTGTCAAAATACACATATTTGGTGAAGAAAAGCTTCTGGTTCTAAAGCTATAAATACTCAAGGTGACATTTTAATATTAGAATGAGTCACTGGGAGCCCTTACAAATTCATTCATTCATAAAACATTTACTGAGTTCCTATTGTGGGTAAGGTATTCTGCCACATTCCTTCAATGAAACTTACCAGGCATATGATGGCTCAGCATCCTAAGCATCTTGTCTCCTTACCAGGGAACTTTCCTTAGTGCCTGGGGCTTTCTCATTGTGCTATGCCCCTTTGCTCTGTTGGCCCCTTTCTTCCATTAATGAGTTCCTTCCAAGGTCTCCATTTCGGGGATGGGCCCAGGTTCACCATGCATCAATCCCTTCTAGACAGAGTTTCTGACTATACAAATTTTGCTACCGTGACTCAGCTGCCTTTTGACCCTGGAATTTTCCTCAGCAACTGGGACTTTCTCAACCTGGAATATCCTTCTGCCATGTTTGCCTCTTTCTCCTACTGGTGAGTTTCTTCTGGGGGCTTTGTTTTGCGGACATTCAGGTCTTCTATGCTTCATTCTCCTCTAAGAGAATTCTCCTCACATTCTCCTCACACTCCATCCATCCTCCACTCCCAGCTGACCCCCAATTTCATCCTCATTGACGCACTTAATAATACTTAATAAATAATTTTTACCTGCCTGCCATTAGCGTAATTTCAGTTCTGGTTTTGAAAGTCTAGATTAAAACAAAGAAAGTATAGCTTGGAGAGGGCCTAGAAAGTCCATTTTCAGGTCTTTCCCAGTTTGAAGCAGAGGATTCTGTAAAGTCTGTAAACCAGGGGTCCGACCTTTGCCTTGTAACAATCAACATTTGCATCAGTAACTTGGACAAATCAACACAAAGCTGGGAGGGATAGCTAACATGATGAATGATGGTCAGTATTCAAACAGATTCTGACAGACTAGAATGATGGACTGTATCTAACATGATTAAATTTAACAGAAATAAAATCAAGCACACCACTATAGGATGAAAGAAGTATAACTAGATGATAAATCTCAGTGAAAACAATAAAGGGGTTTTAGGGAACTGTAGGCTCAACACAAGTCGATGGTGTGTCATGGAGGTCAAAAATAGCTAATCCCATTACTAATGATGCTACCCACCTCCTGATAGAGAGGTGAAAGACTTGGTGAAGAATGAGACTTTTTTTTTTGGATGTGGCCAATGAAGAAATTTTGCTTTGCTATACATAATTGTAGCAAGGGTTTTGTTTTTCTTTCTTTTTCAATTTGGGGGAAGTGAGAGGGAAAAAGTTGGAGTTTTGCTGGTTGAAAAATAAATAAAATTTAATGAAAACCACAAAGATAACCCCATTCTGGCCTGTATTAAGAGGCATAGTGTTCAAGATGAGTATGATGCTCTGATTAAATCATAGTTGAAATACTGTGTTCGTTTCTTGCCTTTACTTTTTAGAAAGGACAGACTCAGACTGGACACTTTCTAGAGAGCAACCAAGAGAGCTAGAGAATTGGTGACCGGGTCATATTTGTCAAAGAAAGAATGAGAATTAGTCAAAGGCACAGAGTGCATTTAGCCTAGAAAACTGACAAGTTGAAGGTACATGTTGAATTTCCTTAAGTACTTGAAGAGCTATTATGAATAAGACTAAAAACTTGTTCAACTTGACCCCGTAAAGTAGAATGCATTGTAGAGATACAGACTTAGAGCTGATTTTTTTTCCATAGCATTTAGAGCTGTCCTGAAGTGGAACAGGATGCTTCTGAGAAGGAAGCCTTCAAGGCCACAGCTGGATGGCCGCTTTTCAGTATGATTCAAGAGGGAGGGAGTTTTTGTACTGGTACAGATTGGACTAGATCAGCCCTGAGTTCTCTTGCAGTTCTGATCTGTGTTTCTCTAACCCTCCCCAGGACTTTCCTGGGGGTAGACTGGAGATCATACTCAGTTCTCAGTCTTGCTCTATTCTGGATTTGTTATCTTAGAAATGACCTAATTCAATTTTTTTTCAATTCAATAAGCAGCTATTTAGTACTTGGACTAGGTGCTGATGACAAAGACAAAAACAAGAAAAGCCTCTTAGGAATCAGTGTGTGCTGGCTAGGGATGCCAATGGGTCCAGCATGTACCTTACCAACTCTGGCTAGCTCATCCCCTATCCTTAACATCCAGTGTCTCACATTAAGTGACTATGTTGTGTTGTACCCGACTGGATAATTCTAAGTTACATGAATGTACTTTTGAAATAAGTGATACTCTTCTGAGAATCTGTGGTCAGTTTCTTGCGACCAACTTCAGGAAGAAAAGAGAAGAGAAACAAATAGGAGATTTACCTGCTTGTTTCCTCAACAGTTATTTTATTTACTTATGTCAAAGTCTAATGTTTTTCCCTCCGGTGAGGGAAAGCCCATACATAGTCCAAAAAGTGCAAACTGTTACCTGCTGTGGGTGCAACTTCTCTCCACCTGTGTTTTTCCCATACATGCCAGCACAGAAATGCTTCTTCCTGATTCTTAGATGGTTTTTAGATGATTACAAGGATGTGGGAAACAAAATGCTCAATTCTAAGTGTTGATGCTTATACTGACTTTGCTAGTTGCTAGCTCCCTCCTAACAGGAAAATTACTTTTATATCGTTTGTACTGAATTGTTTTCATAAACATGTGGTTCTCTCTTCTTTTCCCCTCCATTCTCACCCATCCCCCCAACAGAATGTTAACAGGGCAAGGATGATTTCATTGTTTACTTTATTTCCCCAGCATATAATTTAGTGCCTAGTACATAGGAGGCTCTTTGTTAATACTTGTAGAACTAAATCCAATCAAATTTTCTTCATCATCAATTCTGAACCTGATTCTTCCTAGACTCAGAAAACTGAATAGGTCAAAATTGCCCATATGTGTAGCATGTAAGTTTTCTGCGGTTGAAATTCTTGCCTTTGGATATACAGTGCTTTATACGTAGTTGGCGCTTAAATGTTTTGTTTTGTTTTTTTAAAATGAATTCTGGACTTAATCTAGAGACAGCTGGTGGCTCAGTGAATGGAGTACTGGCTCTGAAGTCAGGAAGACTTGAATTCAAATCCGGCCTCAGATAGTTCCTAGCTGTGTGATCCTCGGCAACTCAACTTTATTAGCCTCAGTTTCCTCATCTGTAAAATGAGCTGGAGAAGGAAATGGCAAACTACTCCAGTATTTCTGCCAAGAAAACCCCAAATAGGGTCACAAAGGGTTGGACACAACTGAAAAAACTGAACAACAAACACAACGCAGTAAGTGGGGAAAAACAATTTTTCCATTTTCCAAGGTTTATGGTTGCTATTCTGTAACAAACTCGCAGGATCTCACATTTGGACTGGAAAGGTGTTTACAAGGCCAACCTTCTCATTTTACAGATGGAGAAATTGAGGGTCCACGAGGTTAAGTGATGTGCCCAAGGTGTCAGAGACAGGATTTGAATTCCAATCCTCTGGCTCCAGATCCAGCTCTCTCTCTACCATATACATATAGTATCCACAACATCCTAAGCATACACATGTGAACGTATCACAAGCACTCCATGACATTACAGGAATTGTCTCAGGATTTAAGAGACTATGAACCTGCCTTTCAGGTTCAATTCATTTTCACGGACTTGTTTTGTTGAACAACAGTGGGCACTTACAGAATGTTCGCCCTTCACTTTTCTCTTTCTCTGACCCTTTGTTAGTCACCTTGAGGGCTCTCTGCAGGCTGTTCTATTTGTAATCCATTAAACACAGCAAGACGGTTATAATTAACGGAGCTCCCAGCGGCACTGCCACTGACCCAGAATGTGGGACAAAGGAGGAGACAGAGTCTGGGACTGGGTCCTAGGCTCCACTGGTCTGGGCAGGCTCAGGACGAGAGAACAAGGGCACTTCCTGCAGCCTTGCAGTCCTGCAGCTTTGCCACTTTTCCAGGGAGAAAGTTATAAGGAAGTTATAAACTTGTAGCATGCTACAATGGAAAGAGTGTTAGATTTTGAGTTAGAGGGTCTGGGTTCACATCATGGTTCTTCCATGTTTATCTGTGTGACCTTGTAGCAAATCACTTTGCTTCTCTGGGACTCAGTTTTTCATCTGTAAAACAAGGGGATTGGGCTAGATGGATCTCTAAGCTTTGATCTTTGTGAAGCCAAAGTATACTCTTCTTTATAATCTCTGACTTCTGGGTCTTTCCTTGGTGCTTTCTTCTCCATTGAGAAAGCAATTCTAAAGGAAACAGATGATGATCCAAATGGGAGAGCTAATTGAACTAGATAGAATAGATAGAAAAATAGATAGAATAAATAGATAAAAAGAGACAGACATAAATAGATAGAAAAATAGAATAGATGGATAAAAATAGACAGATAGATATAGATAGGTGGATAGATGGATAGATGGATAGATGGATGGATGGATGGATGGATGGATGGATGGATGGATGGATGGATGGATGGATGGATAAACTGCCAAGCAAATGGTCAAGATGGTTGGAGTACTGGACTTGGAATCAGGAAGACCTGCATCAAATTTAACAGCTGTGTGATCCTGAGCAAGTTATTTAACCCCTCTCAGGCCCAGTTTTTCCATTTGTAAAATAAGGAGTTTGGACTCTATCCAGTTCTAAAGCTAAGGTCCTGTGATTATTCATGTGGTAACAGACAACAGTGGGAAGTCAGAAGATTTAGGAAGAGTGACTTGGAGAAAGGAGTATACCTTGGGGTTGGATGTGCTAGCCACTCTCCAGAGCTCTTATTTAGCCAAGTTCAAGGAGGCCAACACATAGGGAGAGGCTTTCCCTTCCTTCCACCATGCACTTGGAGGAGAGGAACAAAGCATAAGAGAAATAAAAAGAGAAGAAAGTAAACAGGGTTTCAGGAATGGGCTTCACCAAGACAGATGCAGCAGAGAAACATTCAAATTCTGCCAAAAAGAATCAGAATGTTATTCTTGATATGTGATTCTCAAAACGTCCTGGTGTTCTAGGCAGTCTTTTAAGACTATAGGCTGCATAGAAAGTACTGGCCTATACCAGGAGCTCCTTATGTTAGTGGAATCATAGGTGCAGTCCTTATTCTTATCCTTCGTTCTCCATATAGCAACACTGGCCATGCCAATAATCAAGTGGCTAGACACTTGGGTACAGTGAATGGCACAGAGCAGCCATTTTCTGGGCCTATCCAGTCATGTCTTCACAAGGGTATTAAATCTGATTGGGCTCTCCAGTCAAATCAACCAATATTTATTAACTGCCTAGTATGTGCAGTCACATGACTGATTTGTCCAGTTTTTGTCACAAATATTTTCAGAAAGACAAACTTCATTGGTGTTCCTTGACACCTCCTCCCTATCTATATGGCCTCACTTCCCTTTCAGTCTGGCTCTTTATCAATCAATCTCTACAAGTCTTCTAAAGATATATATATCTTGGTGGAAGTCAAGATGGCAGAGTACAAGATGGGACCCAGCTGAACTCTCCCAACATTTCCCTGCAAGCAACTTTAAAATAATACTTCAAATCAAACTTTGTAGTGGCAGAGCAAAGTGAAATATAATTTGCTTGCTTTATTTTTTCTTTTTTCCCCTTTTTGGTGACATGGCTAATACAGAAATATATTTTGCATGATTTCACATGTATAATTTATATCATGTTTGCTTTTTCAGTGGGGGAAGGGTGAGAGGGAGAGCATCTAGAACTCAAAATGTGAAAAGAAAATATAAAAATGAATAATTTTTTAAAAAACTAAATGAAAAAGACACATATATTGCTGGGAGCTGATATATAGTAAGAAAACAGAACTCTACCTTCACATGAATTGTCTCTGTTTTCTCTCTCTTCCCTATTCCTATGAACAATGCTAAGTTTCATTGTCGTCCTTGAGTGAGCAAGGGTAAGGAAGCATGGGTGCTCTACAATTCTTCCCCCTTGATATTCATCCATAGGACTACAGAGCTAGAGTTAGAAGGAACCTTAGGAGTCATATAATCCAGCCTCCTTTTTTCCAGTGTCACACAGTGAGGGTAAGAAGTATGACTTGAAATGAAGCCTTCTGACTCCAAACTCAGTCCTTCTTAACCTTATTACATTGCCTCCTTCAAAAACCTGCCACTCTTCTCTGAACAATTAATTCTCTCTTTGGTCTAACCTTTTTTCATCCTTCAGCGTGTTTACAATTTAGGTCTTGGGTACAACCATCCACCTGAATGACATCCTATTTGGGTTTACTGTTACTCACAGACAATACACCCTCTCCTCTCCTCTCACACTGTCACCACTGTGGTCTATGTCCTTATCACTCGTGCCTGGATTATTGCAACAGTTTACAGACAGTCTCTCAGTCTCAAGTCTCTCCCTACTTCAATCCATTCCGTCACTAACGTGATTTCCCTAAACCACAGGTCTGACCTGCTCTATTTGGCATTCATTACTTTCATAACCTAGTCCCCCCCTACATTTCTAGCCTTCTTACACTATGCTCCATCAGATACTCTTCAATACAGGGACACCGTCTTTCTTGATATTCCACCAAAAAGACAACCCGTATCTTGGCTCTGGGCATTTTTCTCTTACTAGCCCCCAGTCTTCAATGCTATCCCTCCTCTGCTCTAAATACAGACCTCCCTTTTTGTCTCCCTTAGGTCTCAACTAAAATCTTATCTTCTGTGTCAAACTTTCCCCACCCTCTCTGAATTCAAGGGCCTTCCCCTTGTTGATTATTTCCTGTTTATCCTATCTATAACTTGCTTTGTATATCTTCGTTAGATCATAAGCTCCTTGAGGGCAAGAATTGTCTTTTTCCTCCTTTTTGCATTTCTGGTGTTGAGCAGAGTGCCTGGCACATGGTAGGCACGTAATAAATGCTTATTAATTGATTACTAAGTGATGTGTAGAATTTACTTTTTCACCCCTCCACTTGCCTCCTTCAAAGCTCAACTTAAATGTCACCCCAGCCAATGGTACCTCTTCAGATCTTCCCACCTCTGCCAGTGTCTCCCTCATAAAATCAACCCACATTTATGAAAGCCTTGGACAAAGAACATTAATTTATGCCAGAAATTCTAAAATGTATAGGCATAAAGGGTTTTTTAAATGTTATAATAGATTTCTATCTAAAACCAAAAGTATCATAAGCATATAATACACTGCATTCTCCAAGAAATACCAGAGTAAAACAAGAATGTCCATTTTCCCCAGTATCATTTGATATAGTTCTGGAAATGCCAGCAAAAAAGACAAGAAAAAAAATTAAAGACAGAAATATAGGTAAAGAGGAGATAAAACTAATCCTGTTTGCTTATGACATGATGCTTTACCTAGAAAATTCTAGAGAATCCACAAAGATTATATTGGAACAATTAGCTTGAACAAAACTGCAGATCTCAAAATAACCCCACTCTCCAACCAGGAGCATTTTTACATAATAATAAAATTCAAACAGCAATAGGAAAATACCATTCCAATTAAATACAAAATGCATAAAATATTTGGGAGTCAATCTATTAAAGCACATTTGTCTTATAAATTCAACTACAAAGTGCTTTTTGAAATAAACAACTTAAATAGCTGGACAAATATTCACTGCTAATGGCTAGGTTGGGTCAATATAATAATAAACATGACAATACTATCAAATGATGTTATTAAAGTTAATTTATGCTTTCAAGTATGCCTATCAAATTATCAAAGGGCTATTTTATGGAACTTAATAAAATAAATAAATTTGGAAAAATAAAAGATCTAGAATATCAAGAGAAGTAATGAAAAGAAGAAGGGAGGGGTTAGCCCTTAAAGACATTAAATTATATTACAAAGCATCAAAACCATCTGATATTGGTCTAAAAAACAAATGGAACAATGGAACAGATGAGACAAGGGAGAAGCAGAAATAATGGAATTCAACGACCAAGCATTTGATAAACTAGAAAACATAAATTAGGAAAGAATTCCCTATTTAGGAAAAAACCTGCTGGATATTCTAGAAAACAGTTTGGCAGAAATTAGGCTTAGACCATATTAGTTCAAACACTTTACACCATATTTCATAATACATTCTAAATAGATATTAAATTGGGTTAAAATGGATATCTAAATTGATATTAAAGATAAATATCTTTAAAAATTAGAAGGGAAGCAGATAATATACCTTGCACAACTATAGGGAAGAGATGCATTTTTAACTAAACAAGAGATATAGTTAATTACAAAAGTTAAAATAGAAAATTTTGATTATGTGAAATTGAAAGGCTTTTGCACAAATGAAATTAATGCACCTAAGATACAAAGGAAGTGGTCAAAAAAAATCTGTATCAAATTTCTCTGATGGGGTATATCTAGATAAAGATAGACAGAAAAAACAGATTGATAGATGATAGAGCAATGCTCCCCTAGAAAAGTAGCTAATGACTTGAACAGTTTTCAAAATGAGAACTGCAAACTAAAGGAGAGAGAGTTAAATCATTAATAAGAGAGATTCAAATCAAATGAATCCTGACGTTTTACGATATACCCTGCAAGATGGCAAAGATGGTGAAAAATTAGGGTAGCTAATATTGTAAGGGTTATGGGGAAATTGGCACACCAATACCTTCTTGGTGAAGTTATGAATCAGCACGACCATTTTGGAAAGCAATAATTTAGAATGGTGAGAATAAAGTGACTGAAATGTCACACCCTTTGACCCGGAGATTTCATATCCTTGCTTATACTGCAAGGAAGTCACTGATAAGAAAGTTTCACTATCCACCAAAATATTAATAGCAAGACTTTTTGTTTTAGAAGAGAATATAAAATAGATGATCATTGATTGGGGAATGGCTAAACAAAACTAAGGCATATAAATGTAATGGACTATTACTATGCTATAAGAATTTACAAATATGATGAATACAGAGAAGTATACAAAGAGCTATATTAACTGATGCAAAATGAAGTAGGTGGGGCCAAGAAAGCAAAATATACATTGACTATAACAATGTAAATGGAAAAAACAACCACATACACACATCGAAAATGAAAGTTATAAAATTATAAAGAACAAGCTAGACTCCAAAGAGATGTGAGAAGACATTCTCAACCCACTCCTTTGCAGAGGCAGTAGCTTCACAGGTGTATGTAGCACACTGTGCATATTTTCAGACTTATTCTGATTTGATCATTTTATATTGACCATTTTGCAGATTTTTATTCTCTTTATTTTTTTTTGTCATTAAAAAAGAATTGTTTGTTATATGCGATGACTCTATGGGGGAGGGAAATTCTGGTGATGTTAAAAACAAAACAAAACAATAAAAAGTCATTTAAAGTTTTTACCCTGCATTTACTTTGGGTACACTGGATATATATATATATATATATATATATATATATATATATATATATATATATATATATATATATATATATATATAGTGCTTCTCCCAATTGAATGCAAGCTCTTTGAGGGAAGGGGTTTTTTCACTTTTGTCTTTGGATCCCCAGCACCAGCCCAAAGCCTGGCGCGTAGGAGGTGCTTACTTAATACTGGCGACTGACTGATGACTTATCTTCTGTACCACCTGACCATAGCTGCAGTCATAGAAGCAGCTTTTGGAAAGTGTAAAAGCTCCAGTTCTATGGTCAGACTCTTAGTTTAAATGTGTTGCCTTTTTCATTAAAATACTGGGAAGAGTCCAGTCACAGGATGCATTAGAGAGATTCAAGCGCCCTCAGGCACTCCATCAGGCAATGCTTCAGGCCACCCAAGCCCCCATGCATCTTATTTTCTCCTTTACCCCTTCATGCGCTCAGGCAAAGCTCCTCACCACTCCCGTCATCTGTTGTTCTCACTCCCACCTCTTCACCTTCTGTCACACTGATCCTTCTGCCTGGAACGCTCCCCTAGCTCCTGCCTGCCAAACTTTCTCCTTTCCCTCACATCCTCCTCTAACTTGCATCATTCCTTAATAGGAAAGAAAAGTGACAGATTCTCTCTCTCTTTCTCTCTCTGTTTCGCTCTCACTTTCTGTCTCTCTGTCATCTCCACAGCCATTATTATCTCATCTTTTTCAAGCCATGTCTGACTGATCCTCCCTCATCAAGGGTGTCCCTACTCTCTATACAGAATGGGGTACCTGTTATTAATCCATAGCCTGTACTCTTGCTGTGATTTTCTCCCTTGGCAAGTACAGTTGAGAGTAGATCTACAAATCCATTTGAAACTTACTTGGTCAATATCCATAAGACCTTATTACATTTGTAGATGTTGGAGATTTGGCTGAAATGCCTTTGTTCTTAAGACCATAACTAGCTCTGATATGAGAAATTCGGTTGAGGGGAGGTGGAGGCTAATGTTACATAGCACAGTGGGAAGGCTATGTTGGCACAAATGGACAGTCCCACCAAGGGAGGAGACAATCTATTTTCCAGACTGTATGGCCCTTTGAGAGGTAGAGTTTATGCAGAGAGAGAGGGCTATCGTGACAATGTTGTGTTGTGGTTTTGGAGTATTTAGAAAGGAGATGTGAGAGGGGTAGTTAATTCCTTGAGTAGATTTTTAAATTTTCAGTATATGATCCAATTATGGGAATGTCTTTGATCCAATTAAGAAAGAAGTTTCTGTTCACCTTTGACTAGATTGAAAGGGGAGTAATTTAAAAGAGAATAATTGGGAGATATTTTCTCTAAGTATAAACTGGTATTAATATTATTATTGGCCTTTAGCAAATCAAAAATCCTAAACTATGTTTTTTAAATTTATTTTGCTATGAAACTTTATCTTTGTTTCATAATTACTATCAAGTGAAAGGTGGAAGTCCCTTTCAGTAAAGGAAACTCTCAATCTCTCTCCAAGCAGAAAGACTCACCTGTTAATATAATGTCTCTGACAGATTTGGGCTAAAACATATAGAGTTTTTCTCCCAAATTAGTGATGGCTCTATTTTTAAATAATTTTTACTTGTTTGTTAAGCCATCTTAATTTTGTTCCTAGTGAATTTCTCTGGGACTTAGCAGTACAGTGCCCTGCTATTATAGCTAGTACCCCTAGTTATAAGAGGCTAATAGTAGCACCCAGCTCACAGAGTGGTTGTTGTAAAACGTTTTGTAACCGTTTAAGAACCATGTAAATATAGGGCATCTATGACAATGATGACCAAATCAATACTTAAGACTTCTCCTCAACTCAGGATAGGGTTATGTCTTGTTCTTTGGGGGTCTCCCACAGCACCTAACAGTGCCTTGTACATAAATATCTGTCTGCTTGAATACTACCACTCTTCCCCTCCTCCCCATTCAAAGGTCATCTGGAAAGTTCTCCAATTTTACTGAAAAAGGGAGACCAAACATACAGGAATCATAGATTTAGAGCTGTAAGGCACCTCAGAGGTCAAGTTCAACTCCCTCATTTTACAAATAAAGAAAGTGAGGCTCATGGAGGGTAAGTGACATATCCAACATCAAATAGCTAGTGAGTGTCAGAGGTAGATTATGAACCCAGCTCCTCTAATCCCAAAGCCTGTGACCACATTTCCACATATCACATTGCCTCCTCTTACGAATTCATTTTGATGTGGGTATAAAAAGCTTGTATTAACTTCTCAAAAATGAATTTTCAAGGTTATTTCAATGAAAACATGTTCTCCCATAGAGAAATGACAAGACTCACCTTGATTTTTCAGTGGTAAAGGCATCGTCTCCCTGAGTTTACTTAAAAGGTTTTTCATTTCTCGCATGTCTCTACATGAATGACAAACACATTGACGATAGAATTAGTCAGCGTAAGCTTTAAGCACAAATACTTTTAGATTTTTTCATTCATTTCCTTTCAGAATCAGCTAGAACAGTTCTTATTTTTATTTCTGCCACAGACTTCTCTGGCATTCAGGTGACACCTATTGACTCCTTATCAGAATAATGCTATTAAATGCATAAAATAAAATACATATGATAAGAAAGTAAATCAATTCTATTGAAATATAGCTTTCCAATTTTTGTTTTTTAAAAACAAGTTCACAGACCCCAGATCAAAAGCCCTGAGTTAGAGAATGAGGATGTGGGTAACAGCTTTCTTCCTATATGGTTTCAAATGCAACTTGATTTGGGGTCAGAAAGACCTGAGGTCAAATCCTGCTCTGGACACATTGGACCCAGCTGTGTGACCCTTGGCAACTCACTTAACTCATTTCGGTCTCAGTTTCCTCTTTAAGAAAATGAGGAAAACAAAAGCAAGTCTATTGCGGAATCGTAGTGGACTGAATAACAATGTCCGTGGAACACTGGTGGTTGTTGGCATTCTCAGGTCTCAGCACTTAAGGGAACTTCCCCAGAGTGTCACTTCTATCAAACCAGCAGTTCTAAGTTACTCCGTTGTCACATGTGCTCTCTAAGCTCAGGGCCATTTCCTCCTGGACACTGTATGTGCTTGTGTCCCAGAATTTGGGGGGAATTTTTTTAAACCAACTTTTCTTACTATTTTCTTACTTGCAGTAGTAAATATTGGTTTCTAAAAGCTATTTAAATCTGGCTAGTGGGTAACCAATCAATTAGGGTAGGAGAAGGATAGACCATCAGATTAGGGCAGTAATGTTAGAAATCAACCTCGATCCCTTAGGGTTACCCCTAAAATCCATAGAGAAAGACCTATAGGGATCTGACCTGCACCATGCCAATGGGGTGTTGAAAGGAAAGAAGAAAACAAATATTTATTAAATGTCTACTATGTGCCAGACACTCTGCTAAGTGCTTTACAAATCTTATCTTATTTGATCTTATGGGGGGAGGGGGGAGTGTACTATTATTATCTTCATTTTAAAGCTGAGGCAGTCAAAGGTTAAATGATTTGCCCAGGGTGATGACACAGCTAGTACCTGAAGTGAGATTTGAACTCAGGTCTTCCTGATGCCAGCCCAGTGCTCTATCAACTGTGTTACAAGCTGCCATGTTGAGAGAGCTAGCCCAAATACTCTGAAAACCTTAAAGTATTATATGAATGATTTAAAAGTCCACTGGGTAACGTGGTAGATAAAGTGCTGGGCATGAGGCCAGGAAGACCTCAGTTCAAATATGACTCTCAGACACTTACTAGCTGTGTGACCCTGGGTAAGACACTTTTCTTCTATCTGCCTCAATTTCCTCAACTGTAAAACAACACAACTTCCAGAGTTGTCATGAAGGTAAAATGAGATAAAAATTGTAAAGCACTTTGTAAACCTTAAAGTACTATATGAATGCTAGCTGTTATAAGCTATTTTATAAGTGTAAACTATGGTAATGCAGCCAGCTACTGAGAGGTTAGGTGTTTTTCTTTTCCTAGAGAATATTTTCTGTGAGGTTGGTCAGTGAAGACAGGAGAGACTGCTCTGTCTATACTTTTGGCAGGGATCCTGCCATACATGACTTTTCTCTTCTGCGCCCTTACCTGAACCTTATTGATCTTAGAGACAAGTCTTTTATAAGGTAAAAATAAACTCCAATTTATAAAGCATGTTAGGGTTTAAAAACAAATTAATGCTAAAACTTGATCCAGGATGATACTTATGTTATGAAAATATTACAGTGCCCTTTTTTGGTAGAGTACTTTTCAATGTCTTGTTCTATAGGCTTTCCTCTGAGGCAGACAGGGAGGTCAGGCATTAGTTCCATTTTTCCACATATGAAGACATTGAAACTCAGAGAGATTGTGACTTGTCCAAGGGCATACAGCTAGAATCCATGTTTTCTGAAGACCTAGCTTAGCTTTCTCACTTACTTCATGATGAGTACTTACAAAAATACCTTGCCTGTCCTTAAACTAGCCCATTTTTTCCTTTTTTTTTTTGGTTGGATGTAGAGTTAAATTTCTTATTTTAGTGACCTGCGGAAAAGCAGATTCAGACAGTTTTCTCTCCTACAAAGGTGTGCCGAGTATTAAGCTAATATTGGTTGGAAAATCTCTATACTCAGCATAACCATATGAGAAAGAAAGTCTTTCTAGGGAAAGAAAGTCTTTCTAGAGAAAGAAAACAAAAACTAGTCAAGTCCCAAAAATGTTTGGCATCTTTATCCACAAATAGTGAGGAGGAATCTGAAGATAATGTCTGTGAATAACAGTAATTTATGGAGGAATACGGTAAATGAGGAGGTTCTGTGTTAGGGGAGAAGCTAAGATGACCAGGCCTTTAATATGAATTAGAACTCCATGATCCCTCTACCCACCTCTCTTATTTTACAGATGAGGGAAATTAGGCCCAGAGAGCCCCAGCTAGTGAGTGTGGAAGCTGGAACTTTCATCAATTTCGGTCTAATTCATCCTGGTGCTCTTTTGGTTGTAACACATTGTTTCCCACTATGCTGTTAATTTCTCAAGAACAGGGCCATGAGTTCATAAATGCCACAGCTCCCACTCATATGTTTTCATTAAAGGGTCAGTATTTAATGTATACTGACTGACTTCTAGAGGTCAAAAGGCCCTCAGGGATAAGAACCTGGGAAAATGGAAGAACGCAATTAACTCCATGAGAACTCCATTCTATTTGTTCTCTCTGTCCTTAAGGACTCTTTATGAGGAATTTCTAATTGAGGTTAATTGAGGGGTGTAAAACCTCTGAATCTTATAGATGACTTATAAGGCTTCTGAATAGAGAAATGAATCAAGCCAAGGTAAATCTGGCAAGAAGTTGATTTTTTTACAGCAGAGAGGAAGAAAGGTGGGGTAGGATGGCAGGCAATGCTTAAACCTTACTCTCATCAGAACTGGCTCGAAGAGGGAATAACACACACTTGATTGGGTGTAGAAATCTATCTACAGAATATATATATATATATATATATATATATATATATATATATATATATATATATATATCAAATACATACACACAACGCGCGCACACAGAGAAGTAGGAAAGGAGGAGAATAAAAGGAGGGAATGGCTGATAGAAGGGAGGATGGATTGGGGGAAGCAATAGTCAGAAGAAGCTGATTTTATAGGGAATATACTCTGGGTAGTGCTTCTTAAACCCTGACTCACAGTTTAAGAATTGCTGAAGGGGTTGTGAGAGGAAAAAGTTTAAGAAGCCCTGGACTATGAAATTCTCTGTTTTTCCAGTGAAAAAAATAAATCATCCTTAATCATTTGTCTGTAAAGTACTATCACTTTCATCAAACAACTTCAGTGCTAGAATTCTCATGCTCATATAAGGTGGGAGTTTTATCAATAGCTCATAATTACCACATACATCATTTTTTTCTATAAACACGGAATTTGGTAATCAGCTTTGTAATTGCATTACAATTTGGAAGTGGAAATACAAAGAATACAAATATAGTTATGTCTTAAACCTTCTAAAAATAATACAATAAAATGTTCATAACTCACCTGCAATGCTCCCAACACATCTTACTCCCTGGAATTGTCCTATATTCAATAAAGTTGCTTTGTGCCAGCTTTGGGGATTAGAGAACTGGGATATTTGGGTCATAGGATCATAGATAGGAGAACTGAAAAGGGTCTTTGGAGGCTACCTGATCTAATTACCTCATTTACAGGTGAGGAAACTAAGGTAAAGCAACCTTTCCAAGGTCACAGAGTTAAGAGTTTATATTTAAACTCTAGTTCTTTGATTCTAAATTTGCAGCTCTTTCCTCAGCATGCCTCTGCCTCTGTATATATTAAAGACAATAAATACACAAAGCAGTTTTGTAGCAGAATAGGGGATGTGTAGTATCTTAATGAAATCTATGAAAACATATGAGAATATGAGAAATATAGGATATACAGGAATGTGTGTGTTCGTCCTTCACTGCTGAAGAAGACCATGCCATCAGAAAAATAATGACATGACTTGCACTTGGCTTTGTTTTTTGAGTGAGGGAGGGCTGTGCAGGTCACCAGCCTCACTTATCCTTCAGAGCCATCTGAATCCAGTGACCAGATGTTCATTAGGATGACTGGAGATGACCCAGGATGAGGCAACTGGGGTTAAGTGACTTGCCCAAGGTCACACAGATAGTGAATGTCAAGTGACTGAGGTGAGATTTGAACTCAGGTCCTCCAGACTCCTGCACTGATGCTCTATCCACTGAACCACCTAGCTGCCGCTATATACAGGAATATGGAGGACCAAGGAGAGGATTCCAAGGGAATTAGCTTCCTGAGGCACACAGAAGTTAAACAACATGCCCAAAGTCACACAAGTAATGTGGGGTAGAGGTGGACTTTGAACCTAGGTCTTCCCAGCACTCTTTCAACCATGCCTGGCTGTATCTAGTAAAATGCATCAACATATTGAGTAATCTTTTCTATAGATTTTACTATTATTAGAAGCAACTAAGTGGTTCAGTGGATCAAGTGCTAGTCCTGAAGTCAGGAAGAACTTAGTTCAAATCCAGCCTCAGGTTCTTAGTAGTTATGTACCTGTGGACAAGTCACTTAACCTCTGTATGCCTCAGTTTTTTCATCTGTAAAATAGGAACAATAATAGTGCTTAGCTCATAGGGTTGTTACGAGGATCAAATGTGATAAAATTTGCAAAGCACTCAGCACAATGCTTATCATACAAGTGCTATATGAATATTAGCTATTGTTATGGTTTCTTTTTATCCAAATGAAATGAAAACATTGGGTTCTTTTCTAAGATGTCACTCACTTCCTGGCAGTCAAGTAGGTTCAGAGAAATAGTCTCTCCTTGAGGCAGTTAGGTAATACAGTAGATAAGGCACTGAGCCTGGAGTTAGGAACACCTGAGTTCCAACCTGACCTCAGAGACTAGCTATGTGACCCTGGACAAGTCATTTAACCCATTTGCCTCAATTTCCTCAACTGTAAAATGGGTATCATCATAGATCAAATGAGTTAATATTTGTAAAGAGCTTAGCACAGTGGCTGGCACATAGTGAGTTAGTTTAGCTTAGTAAACGCTTTTTTCCACTTTTTTGTCCCTTCCTCTTATCTCTCCCAATAAGTGCCATATGACACATGGATGACTAAAGTCTGGGTATTAATTAGAAGTGGCCTTGTTCAGTCTTCTGGGTCCTGGCTAGGTTCAACTTGAACAGAGGAAACTAGAAACAATCCGGGGATCTCAATCCCACAAGAGAAATGTCCTTAATCCCTTTACATAGGAACATAATATATTTCCAGTTCCCTGGAGATGCAGTCATGTTTAGTGGACCCAAGGCATCATGCTTTGGCTTTGGGTTTGACACTAACGTGCTCTGTGAGTTTGGGCTAGATACTTCACTACTCTGGCCTGATGGTGCATCATCTGAAAAGTGCAGGGGTTGGAGTAGATGATCCTCAAAGTCCCTCCCAGTTCTAGGACACTATGGAAGGCAGAAGAAAAGTCAGCTTTCTGAGATCTGGACTAAGATGTCTCTACCCTATGTATTTAGGAGATAAATGACTGCAACACTGTTATTTAGGAGATAAATGACTCCTAAATGCAGAGCTATCCTTCTAAGAGCACTTACCTTTCAGTATTCTCAATATCCGTGGAAACCTGCCAGGAATGGTGCTGAATGTCTACTGGGGAAGATAGTGTGTCCTCTAGAATGGGGACTTCTGGACCCTCTTCAGTTTTGCACTCTGGGCTCTTGATCCCCACTCCAGGCTCCTTTCCTAAGGGAGGAAAATGTGAGGAGTCAAAACTACAAGTTTTATACTTAGCATTAGTTTCTAAGAGGGACCAAACATTTGGTTGAAGGCAATTATGCTGTTGTCGTTGAGTCATGTTGGACTCTTTGAGGTCAAGGAGATGAGTATTTCTGAATCCAGGTCCAGAATTCTACCCACTGTGCCACTGGCTGTACTTATTAATTAACTACTTTATTAGTTTTTGTAATTTATATTTGTATACATATGTTTATATCTGTATATATGTATCTACACACATATATGGATATATACGTACAGGTACATCTATACATATACATATGAGTATATATGCATATGTATATGATAACGATACCAAACTCAGCATGTGTGTGTGTGTGTGTGTGTGTGTGTGTATATATATATATATATATATGTGTGTGTGTGTGTGTGTGTGGGTGTATGTAAGGTGAATTTTAGTGTAAGTAAGGTGGATTTTAGTATGTGTAAAGTGAATTTTTGTTATTATTTCTCAGAGTTCAGTTTCCCAGGATCCATAGCCATAACAATCAACAGTTCCCAAGTATTAGATATGTTAGATATTAGATATTAGTTATGGTTCAAAACATCTCCACCACATTTGTGCAGAATTATATAATGGTAAATAATATAAACATCCACTGTGGCTACACAGTGAGATACAAGGATGAGGTGATGTAAACTTGTGAGGCTGTTGCTGGCAATGCACCTTTCTTTGTCGGCCTACAAAACAAGTGGTCAATAGATGCTGAATAGGAAACTCTTAAGGTTGAATGCACAAATGCTGTGTGTGCCTCAACTGGCCCCCATTGAGGGTTGGGGGGAACCTTAGGGTTGAATACACAAGCTGGAATGCTGTGTGTGCCCTGATCAGCCCCCATCAAGGCTTTCGGGGAATCTGTGTTTGCCTCAAGTGGCCCCCATTGTGGCTTGGGGGGATTTACGGGATGCATAAACTATGCCTGTCTCAATTGACTCCACCAAGACGTAGGGGTAGTTGCCCCCCATTCCTGCCGGATTCTGCAAGAAGGGTGATGAGGGAATGGTGTAGGAGTCTGTGCTCTCATTATCAGCAACCTGTTCTGAGAAACTGGACTAGAATAAAGTAAGATTATTAACCCCTTCTTAGTGTCTTTCCTGTCTGACCAAATCATGAGTGAACCTGTGCTAGCAGCCCTCAAGTGGGCTGTGTTTATATATCTTACAGTACGTATGACTGGATCTGTACAGAGAGCTTCCAGAGAGTAATTCTTGCTATCAATGCAGATATGTATGTATGTATGCATATACATATTTGTGTGTGTTTGTATACATGAGCATTTATTAAGTGCCTACTAAGTTCCTGGCACTATGCTAGGTCCTGGGTATACAAAGACAAAAGTAAATCAGTCCCTACTCCCAAGAAGCTTATATTCTTTCTGAAGTGGATAAAACATGTCTGCAAATAAGAACATACAAGAACCACACAAAGTCAATAATATATAATGACTTGGGGGAGGTCAGTAACAGGAGAAATAAAAAATATTCTCTTAAAGGAAGTAACTCTTCAGCTGATCCTTGAAGAGACTCAGGAGTTCCAAGAGCTGGAAATGTGGAGGGAGAGCATTATAGCCCCAGAACAGCTTGTGCAAATACTTGGAGGCTGGAGATTGGACATGTATGGGGAAGAGCAAGTAGACTAGTTTGACTGGGATGTAAAGTACATGAAGAAGAATAAGGTATAATCATTTGGAAAGCCAGGCTACAAACAGATTATGAGGAATTTAAAATGTCTAACAGAGGGTTTGTATTTTATTTACTGCAGAGATACTTTCTGAGCAAAGGAATGCTGTAAAAAAACATATGTATGTATATATATATATATATATATACACACACATACATATATGCCATGTATATATGGTTTTTACATATATGCATATACATACTATATATGCACATATATACCACATCTATATGGTTTTTACATGTCTGCATATACATATATACATCTATATGCACATATTTACACACATAAACATTGCACTGGTAAAGCAAAGCCAGCATAACTTCTGAGAACTGAACAAAGACAATGTAATATCGATATAAACTTAAGACTCAAACATAATTAATGGGTCCCCAAAGATCGTTGGTTGTTTCTCAGCCTAGTCTTGATGAGTGAGACCAGGCTTGCTGCTTTCACAATAGTGATTTATGGCCCTCAGACCTGGACACTGCTGCTGCAGGGCAGGAGGACAGACATGAGGTTCATTGGGGACAAGGATGCTTCCCACACCATGAGCTTCTCTCCTCAAATGGCTCACCCAACAACAGATGTGCCAGTGAACATATATTCTACTTCCCATGTCCTTTGTTATGTCATTTAATCTGATACGGGCATTTGTGAAGGTATAGCAGGATGGAGTGAAGGATGGACAGGGAGTAAGGAGACCATGGCTACTTCTAGCTCAGCTGTGTGATCTTGGAAGAAATCACTTCATCTTTCTGGCTCTCAATTTCCGCATCTGGAACCTGAGAGGGTGATACTAGATTAGAGGCTGGCAAGCTATTACCTGCTGGCCAAATCTGGCTCACTGTCTGTTTCTGTACTACTCTTGGGCCAGGAATTAAAGTTTTATTAAAATAAGAATTGAAGTTTTATTGAATTTTACATTTATATATATATTTATATACATAATGTCTGTATGTGTATATATATACACAAACACATAACTATATATATGTATTCACATACACACACATATGGAGGGGAGGGAGGGGGAGGGAGAGAGAGAGAATATTAAAATAAGTTCTTAGCTCTGCAGTTGGCTAAAGTTTGCCAACCTCTACACTAGAGGAACTTAAAAGTTTCTTTCTGCTCCAATATTCAACATTTTTTAAATGGGAAATAAACACTTTATTTCTTCACTTTTCCAACTAGGTGTATCAGTATTGTATAGACATGGCTTCAAAAATTCTTCAAGAATTTAAGTATAAAAATATATTTCAAGGATAAACTGCAGCTAGAACTAGATTAATTTATTTTTAATTCTACTAGTGCCTTTTGTTTTTACCCTACAATAATTTTCCAATAGGCCTCCCCTACCCCTTACCTTAAACCACTTTTTGTAAAAGAAGCATTTAGCAAAAGACCAGACACAATGACTATATCTGACAATACAACATCATGTACTTGCAATCTCTCATATTTCTACCAAGAAAAAGGAAAGTGTGATTCATCATCTGTTATTCAGGATCATGAATGGTCATGGCAATTATTTGGAATTACACTCCTTTTACCAGTGTCCTTTCTCATTTGCATTTTTATTGTCATTATACATATTGTTTCTACTTGTCTCACTCTTTAGGGAAGGTGGTATAGTGAAAAGACTGTCAGAATTAAAGCCAGAAGACATGATTTCAAATCCCAACTTCGACACTTACTATTTGTGTGACCTTAAGCAGGTCACTTAATTTCCCTGTGTCTCAGTTTGATCATCTGTAAAATAAAAGAGTTAGACTACTCAACTCTATCTATCAACTCTAATGTCCCTCCCTAAATCTATGAGCTAATGAGCATTGGTTGACATGTCTTTCCATGTCAAAGTAGACTCCTTATATTCATTATTTCTAATAACATGAGATTGATTACAGCTCTATAAAACAGCTATTTTAGCCTTTTCCCCAAATGATGTGAACTACCAGACCTTTTTCTTGTTTTGGTATAATTACTTCTATTTTAAAAAATCTTACCAGATGGAGTAGATATTTTCTAACTGTGGAGAAGAGGCAAGAAATTTCTCTCAGAGGCAGTTGAAGTGGAAAGAACTTTAGAGTCTTTAGACTGATTCAGAGTCAGATATGGATTTCAGTCCTGGTGCCCGTGTTTACTAAGCTTCATGAGCTTGGATAAATCACTTAAGCTGTCCGAAGCTCAATTTCCACATATACAGAATTAGGATTATAATCTCCTCTTACCTTCACAATTCAGCTCAGTCACCACCATACATGAAGCCATTCCTGATCGTCCAGTTGTAAGTGCCTTTCCCCCACAAATCACCTGCATATATCTACATAAAACCTTGTTAGAATAATTACTCATGTGAAGTCTAAGGACAATATAATGGCCCCTCCTGTCTACATGTTCCATCCTCTGCTGCTTTGGTGAGTTTAGAGTAAAAGAAATTGGAACAACAATTGCAGTTACAATCAGCTTTAGTTAGAATGGGAAACTCAACATTTAGGCTGAGATTTGGCGCTCTGCCTTAATTTACATTTATCTTATATGCATATTTGTTGTTCATTTGTTTCAGCTGTGTCAGATTTTTTTGTGACCCCATTTGGGGTTTTCTTGGCAAAGATCCTGGAGTGGCTTGCCATTTCTTTCTCTAGCTCACTTTACAGATGAGGAAACTGACGCAAAGAGGGTTAAGTGACTTACCCAAAGTCACGTAGCTAGTAAGTGTCTGAGGCCAGGTTTGAACTCAGGAAGATGAGTCTTCCTGACTCCTGACCCAGTGCTCTATCCACAGCACCACCTAGCTGTCCTTTTCACAGTGACTATAACATTAAAGCAAAACTAATATCTGCAGACTACACAAAATTTCCCAATTACAGTCCACATACTTAAGAAAAAACTATGAAGAGTTAGGAAACCACAATATGTAAGTGATGCTGAAACAAAGATAAGAGGGAAATGTAAACAGAAGCATACAGCAAAGCAATGTGTCAGTAAATAAATGTTATTACACACAGGGCAAACATTGGATGGGTAAGCATTGGCATTAAACATAGGGGAGAATGTAAGGGTACAGGGTCAGTCTAGACAGTGGTGTCAGACTCAAATAGGAACTGATCTTTGTGCACTGCACATTCACTTAGAAAGCCACAAAATAACATTACCTATTTTCATTTATTTTGTTAAATATTTCTCAATTAGATTTTAAGCTAATTCCTTCATGGGACTGTGAATTTGATACCTCCGGATGCTAGATAATTATCCTACCCCACTTAAAGTAGATAAAAATATGCTACACCCTGACATATTTATCAAAAAAGATCCCATGTTGATTTTCACAAGGTGTGAACATGAACTAGATATTTCTCTAGCTGCAAGAGAAAGTCTGTTCAAATTGGCTGAGGGACTTGGTCACACCCTACGGGGCCTGTATAAATCCATCAAGCTAGTTGGAATAGTGGCGTCAAGTAGTTGGCAGTAAAGAGGAGAGACTGTGCCAGCTAACCCCCTGAGAAGGAATCCATTAGTGGGGAGGAGTAGAGCCCAAGGAACCAGCCTCAGATTCAGTCTTCTTCCCAATCCCCTTGGCCAGAGGGGTATCTGAAGGATGCAAGCTTTTATCTTAGCATCTGAGCAATGGCCCTGGAATGGCTGATGGCAGACATAGTGTACATCAGAAACCAAGCATAGACTAAATTCAATTAGGAAAGCAAATTCAAGGCTCTACAAAGAACCTAGCAGAAAAGCTAAGTCATACCTAAGGAAAACTTTAAACTCCAGCAAAAGGGCTTCCAGGAAAAGTGAGTTACCCCTTCATCACTCCTCCTCTTTAAGCTTGAGTAACCTTTCTCCTGGACTCTGTATGTATTGGTGGGAGCAGGTTTCAAAGACTTTGGGCAGAATGTATGTACCACCTTTACTAATAATATCACTGTAGTAAATATTCCTTTCTAAAAGCTCATTAAAATCTAGTTGACATTCAAACTGATAACCATGGCAGAAAGCATCCTGGCAGGGGAGCTTGGAATCTATTGGTTATTAGAAAGTTAGCTCCCAATCTATCAGGGTTACCCCTTAGTGCCCCATGGGGATGTCGTGGCTGTGTTCTAGGGATCCAGAATATATACATACACACATATGTATACATGCATATATGTATGTAAGTATGTATGTATGCATGCACATGAGGGCAGCTAGGTGGCACAGTGATTAGAGGGCTAGATGCAGAGTCCGGAACACTCCTCTTCCTGAGTTCAAATCTGGCCTCAGACACTATCTGTGTGACCCTAGCATTCACTAACCCAGTTTGCCTCAGTTTCTTCATCTGTAAAATAAGCTGGAGAAGGAAATGGCAAACCACTTCAGTATCTTTGCCAAGAAAACTCCAAACAGGGTCACAAAAAGTTGGACGTGACTAAAAAGAACTCCACAGCAACCACAAAAATCTTCATAATTACTGTTTTGCCCCCAACCCAGACTACATTAGGTGGTTTAACAACAAAAAATAATTAACATTTATATAGTACATTACGTCTTACAAACACTTTTCTGACAATAATTTTGTGAGTTAGATAGTACAAGCATCAATATCCCCATTTTATAGAAGAGGGAACTGAGGCTCAGAGAGGCTAAATGACTTTCTCAGAGTTACACTACTAATAAATGTCTGACTCTATAACTCTGCTGGGAGGCAGAGTAGTACAGTAGGAAGAATGTTAGTTAGCTTTTGACTCAGAGGACCTGGTTGGAATTCTGACATTCCCACTTCCTACCCATGATACCTTGTGCAA
Organism: Bettongia penicillata ogilbyi; assembly: GCA_023548195.1. Classification (NCBI taxonomy): domain Eukaryota; kingdom Metazoa; phylum Chordata; class Mammalia; order Diprotodontia; family Potoroidae; genus Bettongia; species Bettongia penicillata. Next base: position 4,140,487 of record JAJHZJ010000421.1, on the reverse strand, counting down.
GTTGTCTGACAACTTCTACACCTTGTCTGGTTCTAAATCAGTTGTTCTATGCTCTTACTACAGTTTGCTATCATGCCATCCAAACCATGACATGGTAGCCATGGACAGAACAATAAGGGATTCCAGGAATCTTTCATAAAGCTATGGAAAACAAAGCATCAGATCCATTGGTCAATTCATAAAAAACAAGTTGATTGATTAGGATCATTTGACCTTACTGTGTTTAATTTATGTACATTTGTGCTTAGCTGTGGAAACCACCTAGGGAATTATTTTCTGATTATGTGGTCTACTGTGGTGCTGAAATTAATTGCACACCTAATTCAGCACAGAACAAGCATTTCATAGTTGTGGAGCACTGACCTCAAAAGAGTATTTGCATCTGGCCTCCAGGCAGAGCACAGCAAGGCTGTGTTCCAGCCACCAGCAGCTCCTGGGCAGGGGCAGCCTTGGGCTTCAGAGCCTGGGAGGAGCAATGAAAATCTGGGAAATCAGATGCTGCCTGTTTGAAAAGTCAGATCCACTTTCTCCTGAACCTCTAAAAGGCAAGAACTTATAACACGTTTATGTTATATTCCCATGGACACCCTGTGGCATGGCAATGTGGTTAAACAGTGAGGCCATGATGGATGTCATGTCTATCTAAAAACCTAACATTTTTAAGGTATAAGCTTTACAACTTCTGACTGAATTCTCACAAAGGGACCCAGCCAACCCTGATTAGTAAGAAGACTAGCACTGTATTGTAGTCTAGGTCTGACTTGGGCCATGGTAGCCTAGGTCTGGTATTGGAACCAAATGAGACATCTGTAGGTCATTCAACAGTTAACAAAGGGAGGTTTATAGTCATAACATAGAAAGGATGCTCATTAGGGATATAGAACTAGAGAGTACTTCCCATGTCCCCATCCCCACCTCCACTCTGTATGAAAATCACCCAGTCAGCAGGTGGGCTAGGGTTATTCAAGTGGCCTTTGGACATTCTCTAAGTATATGGGCCTGAAAATACTTAGGTGGGCTTTTTTATGCTCTTACATGATCAGGTAAGCAAGAAGTGATATCAGTTACTCTATATAAGCCTTAGCCCCTGGGTTAATTAAGTGTTGATGACAATGTCTTAAAAGGGCTAGGGAGTGAGAGGAGGAATTCTGATAGATACATGATCACAACCCACCCCTTGGTAGGAAGGTCCTAAATGTTTGCTAGAAGGCCTCCCACCTTTTGAATGGTTTTAGGACTGCTGCTGCACAACCTTAATCTTGGGAATTCAAGAAACCTTCCATAAGCAACATCGGAGGAAAAAGAAAGGAGACTGATTTAAATTTTAAAAACAGAGTAAAACAAAATAAAAATATGATGACCCATTGGAGCAATAACCAAATGTGGAGGAGAACGAAGATAAGAAATCTCAGACTTTCATTTCTTCACTTTAGAAAGACTAGATCCTGGATCTCAACAATCTAGTCCATGTAGGGGATCAAATGCCATATCCTTTGCAGTTGACACTGGGTTGCCTGATAAAAAGTGGTCACAATGAGCCAGAGATACACCAAGAAAGTCAGAGAGACTCTACTGATGATGGCACACCCAGCACAGTAACTGATTTTTCATCACAAGTTAAGGTAATCTATAGTAAGGCAGCTAAGAGAGCAGCATTTTTTCCAGCAACACCTCTAGATCAGAGATGGGTCTTGGGTCCTCACTAGCATCACTCCTTTCAACTGTATTGTTACCAGTCCTATCAAAGCCCTCTGCTTTTCTTGCATATTTAAACACCACAAGCTATGTCTCTAACTATTCAATATGCTGTACTAGCTTATATGCAACTTTTTTGTGCTGGCTATTCAAATTCTCTATGATGATTACAATAAATAAGGGATAGAAAGTCAGGAAATTTTCTTTTTTCTTCCTATTAGCATCTTCCAGCTCCTACCGAGCTAATTTATAGTCATCAATAAGATGATACTATATCTGGCTGCTCAATCACCCTACGGTCTATATTTGCATCTCCTGTCCTCACTTCAATTATAACATGAGCCAAAATGATATCTTGTTCCAAGTATGAACTACGTCAACTCTTACAGCGTGGGCTTGACTTAGGCTAGTCCTTAGGTAGTTCAAGGCTGACACTAGAATGAAATAAGATATTCATAGGTACACTCAGCAGTAAAAGAACACTGAATAAGTCATACCATGAAAAGGATACTCAACAAGAATATATACTTAACTCAGGTAGACAACCTCCCCCCTCTCCTCTTCATACAGAAATGCATCCTTTATATGTCCAAATCAACATTTACTCAGTAGCTAAGGTGACACAATGTGTAGGGTGCTGAGCCTGGAGTCAGGAAAACTGGAGTTCAAATCCAGCCTCACATGATTACTAGCTTTATGATCCTGGGTAAATTGCTTAATCTCTCTTTGCCTCAGTTTCCTCATCTGTAAAATGGGGATAACAGTACCTATCTCCCAGGATTGCTGTGGTGATGAAATGAGATAATATTTGTAAAAACGCTTAGCACAGTGCCTGACACATAGTAAGTGCTATCTTAATGTTGTCTATCTATCATCTATCTGTCTGTCTATCTATCTCTCTCTCTCTCTATCTCCCTATTCATTTGTTCATTTGTTTATTTGTTCGTTCATTCATTCATTCATTCATTCATTCATTCACCTTGGCTTGAGCCTTAGGCTGCTCAAGTCATGAGGACAAATTCCTTGCCTTTGGGGGATACAATCAGCCTAATTTATGTGCCAGGAAGTTGGGAAACCCTGGCAGATATTGATCCCAATCATGTACTGGCACCATTGTTCTTTCTGAGAAAAGATTGTCACTTTTCATTATTTTATCCCCAGTACTTAGCACATGGTCATACATATTCTAGATTTTTATTCAAGATTTTTAAGTGAATTGAATATACATTCCTCTTACATTTTTTACATTCTTTCAAAGTGGTTTCACAACTATGATCTCATATTATTCTGACAGTGCTTCATAGCTATGTATAGCTATGTATATATCTAGTATATCCCTAGCTCATAAACTAGGGATTAACATAAGTGTTTTAAATAAGAGGAAATTGGAGACTTCCTTAAAGTCCCTCATTATATTAGTTAGAACTAAAATTTTGGTCCGTGGACCCTCTGACTGTCAGACCCTACCCATAATTATGGCATTGAGGATGAACTAAAAATGGGACTGTGGATTCCGTGCCAGACTGAATCATTCCTTGGTGTGTGTCTCCTGGGGTGGGGAACCTGCTGTGACCTGGAGGTCACACGTGGCCTTTTAGGTCCCTGGGTGTGGCTCTTTGACTGAACAGTTCTACAGAACAAATCCTTTAATTACGGGGATTTGTCTCGTGAAGTTTGGATTCAGTCAAAGGGCTGCACTTGAGGACACGGGCTCCCCACCCTATGACACCAATGCCACCTGAGTGGGACCTGAGGTAACCGGCTGCATCTATGTGGTCACCATATACGCTGCCTTTCTCTTTCTTCTAATCTTCCTCTTTCTTGATCCCTGCTATTCCCTTATTCCTCTCTTCCTTCTCCACTTCTTTCTACCGATGCATTAAACGCACAGGGATGCCAGATGTATGCAGGGTGAAAATAGGAGCTGACCCTTGCTCTCTTAAAAAGTCAGGTTCAGTTTAATGAAATTCCTTCAGACAAAATTAAATCCTTTCTAGATCCAGAATTCAATAGCACCGTCAGTACCTAACTGCTGAACACTGAACTGTAATTTCTTGAGCGCCAGAATGGGTCTTCTCTGTCCTTTATATCCACAACAGGACTAAGAATACAGCGCTTTGGACGCAGCAGGTACTCAGTAAATTCCGTGTTTCACTGTGAAGGTCACCTTTTTGCCCAAGTGCCAAACTTGGCCCCCACCGTCCCCAAGGCGTGTCCATCGTCTTGGCTAGCATTCCCTGATTTTTTCATTCTCCCCGCCTCACCACACGGATGATAGGTGGAGCTTCGAGGGGTTATTACCATGACACATTCACTGCCTTCAAGTCATGCTGCCCTCTTGGTAACCTATGCACTGAAATGGAAGGTTCTTTTTGTGCATTTTTTATGATGTCTTCCAGTTCTCTGCGAGCTGTTGTTTTTTTCCTGTCGCCATGCTCTTATTGCATTATAAATATATTTTAGTCTTTGCAGCGTGTGCTTTTTTCATTTGACTCAGATATTCCCTTATACTGTTCCTGTAACTCCGTTAATCAGATGCTGAATCCACTGGGGCCTCTGTAGCTAATGCTCTTTTCACAGGGCCTGAGTTCATTCCGTATTTTCCAGGACTCTGATTTATTTGTTACTCGTTAGACCATCTTGGCCTTTCTTGGTCCCAGTAGGTTTGAATTGACTTCTAACTTTGTCTCGGCATTTCTCCATCCTTTCCCTTTTGTGATTACATTTCATTCCCACAATATCATGTGTGTATTTGTTATCGCAGCACTGAAGTATCTTGGGGAATGGGAGCTCATGTTTTCATGGGCACGAGGCAGAGGAGGGAAGGTGGAGACACTGAATGGAGCTGGGTTATTTGACATTATAGGCTGTCTCCATAGGGGAATATAATCAGACAGAGACACAGTGACAGGGTACAGAGAGAGAAAAAAAGGAAAGGGAGGAAGGAGAGGTAAGTGATGAGCTCACCTGGGTGGGAGCAAATAATAAAAATTGACATTTGCAAACCACTTTAAAGCTTCCAAAACATTCTATGCCATCTGCCTCACAATGGCACTGTAGGTATTTTGTGAGGGCAAGAGTATGTCTATTTTTCATATGAGGAAACTGAGCCTCAAAGAAGTCAAGTGACTTGCTCAGTGTCACACAGCTAATAAGGGGTTGAAGTAGGAACTGAACAAAGGGCTTCCTGAATCACAATTCGGCCCTCTTGTCTGCTATATCAGTGGCTTCAAACTCAAACAGAAAAACTACACCCTCCCTAAGCATCCCTACTAGCTGCACATGGACTTAGAGAACCATACTTTTACATTATCTATGTTCTAGTGTATTTCTTCTTATTTTGTTACATTCCATTATTTTTATTATGTTTATAAATATTTCTTAATTACATTTTAATCTGGTTTGGGGACACTGAAGAAGGTGGAACCGTGAGCCCCATGTTTAGTGCTCATCACACAGCTTGAAATGGAAGGCGTAGGGTTAAACTGCAGGGCTCTCGCCTCTGGGATTACTCCCGGCAGGTGTAGAGGCTGCCTTAATTGAAGGCAATGGGCTGAAACAAGGAAAGTCAAAATCAAGATTGCAGTCACCTGATTCCTTTAAAATGGTGTCTTAGATTTACCGACAAGGATCTGAATAAAATTCACAGTCTTACTGCTTCCGCAGCATACAATTCAATTCAACAGCCATTATTAAGCACCTACTTTCCAGGGGTGGGAGGGGCAGAGAAGGGACACTTAAGCTTCAAGCGCCTGGAAAGAATGAAGGGAAAGGGAAAGTGTATACCCTAGGATATTCGGGCCTACTTGAATCATACACTGTCCTTACTCAAATTTTATGCTAGGCACTGGAGATACAAAGACAAAATTGGAACAATTCCTGCCCCCAAGGAGCTTAAATTTGGGGGAGGGGGGCAATTGGGAGGGAACCATACACTGGGAATATAAAGATACAGTTGATCCAAAGTAAATACACAGCATATTCTAAGTAGGGCGAGCATTAATAGTTGGGGGCGGGGGCAGGATGAGGTTGGTTTCTCATTCCTGAAAGAGGCTGCACTTGAGCTAAGGGACTCAGAGGCAAAGGGGAGGGGCACACTGCTCCCCAGGTTGCCTCCTGACTTTTTTTCATGCAACAGAAACCTCATCACACAGGGAGTTTCACCCCTACCGTGGACTTCTCCCATGAGAAATACGCTCCATCTCTAAGGCTCTCCCTCTACTTAGCAGGTACCTGAAGAACTTCCATTTTAAGGAGGCCACCCAGGTCCACTCAAGTCTATACTGCTGAATCTCTGGACTTTCTCTACCATCCCCCTCACTCTGCCCCTACCCCTGCAATCCCTGGGCTGAAGTACCTTCATCTCTTCCCAGTCCCCACTCCCTTTTAGCGTTGTTTTGTTTTTGCTTTTGTTTTTACAATCCGCTTCCCCTATTAGAATGTAAAGTCGTTAAGGACAGGGATTATCTTTCTTTCTGCTTATATTGATATTGAGACTGATGTCACAGTGGGTGGAGCACTGAGTGGAGTCAGGAAGACCTGAGTTCAAATGTGCCCTCACAAGCTATGTGACTCTGGCCAAGCAATTTACCCTCTGTTTACCTCAGTCACATTGGGCCTCTTGGAGATTGAAGGAAAACCAACCTCAGTTTTCCCATCTGTAAATAACAAAAGCAACTCACTCCCAGTTTCGTTGTGGGGATCAGTGTCCAGCACATAGTAAATCCTACATAAATGTTAACTCTCATTATTACCTCCCTGGGAGTTATTTGTAAAGCACTTAGCATTATATCTTTGACACACAGTAGGTGCTACGTTAGCTATTATTATTTCCTGGCACATAGTAAGTGCTTAATGAATGTGTGCTGATTGCAGCTGACGTTGACTACATTCCAGGCATGGGGCAAAATGTGTGAAAAGGCATGGAAACTGGAGAGAAAGAGACATGTGGGAGGGACAACCAGAAGGTCAGATTGGCTAGAAAGTGGGATGTGTGAAAAAGAGCAATATGTAATCACTCTAGAGAGATAGTAGTTGGAAACAAATTGTAAACAACAGAGGAGTTTCTACTTTATACTAAAGATAACAGGGAGCATCTGAAGTTTTTTGATCAGAAGCACAGGCGGATCTGTGCTCTGGGTATCTCTGTGTGGCAGCAGTCTGGGGGATGGGCTGGAGCAAGAAGACATTCGGAGGAAAAAGAAAAACACTGTGTTCTTCAGCACCACTTTTTACCTGATATTTCCTTAAGTATGGAGTTTTGCCTTAAAATATTTTAATTAAATTAAATCGGATTCTTGAATTTTGTCTGGACATAACAAGAAAGAATCATTTCAGCCTCATTTTTCTTCATTTCTTTGGCATTTTTTTTTGATCCTGTGAAATACCAAAAAGGCATCCAGGTAGACCATGTCAGTCAGGCTTATTCAACCTCGACAACTCAGCAGGACACTATAGGAAGAAAGGAGGGAGCACCACTGAAGCTATCATTAAGTGCTGAGGGTAATTATCATTTGCTTAATTGGCAGAGAGGAGCTATAGTCATCACAAATTCTAATCTCGCAGGACACACACCGGGGCTCACTTCAAAATTAATTCAAAGACTTTCTTTTCCCTCTAGAAACTACTCATAAGCACAAAGAGTGACCACCAGGTGCCTTTGCTATATGGAGGAAAAATTTATATTTATCAACACAGTTTGAAGTAGTCAAAATAAACTTCATATATGCTCCATCCATAATGAATGGTGTCTATGAGGTAGCAGGGTAAGAGACAAAAAAACCGACGGGTCACCACCTGACTTGATTTTCTCTCTTTGTTTCTACGTTGCTTCCTACCAACATTTCTTTTCTAGAGGCGCCCACCAAAAACCAGACTGATGGAGAGTAGGAGGGAATCCTTTTCTGGGTGGTTACATTAATAAGCAAAGAAATGTAATAACAGTAATTTTGTTGTTCATTGTTTCAATTGTGTCCAACTCTTCATGGACAGTTGGAGTTTTCTTGACAGGAGTACTAAGGTGGTTTTGTCATTTCCTTCTCCAGCTCATTTTACAAATGAGGAAACTGAGACAAACAGATTGACTTACCCTGGGTCACACAGGTAGTAAGTGTCTGAGGCTGGATTTGAATTCAGATCATCCCAACTCTATCCATGGCACTCTACCCATGATGTCATGATGTCTGGCCTACGATCAGGATAGGAAACAATTTTCCTGGAGCTTTGGGGCAATGGAGCTACTTATGAAGTTAATAATCAGAGAAATTCCAGTTATGCTACTTTCTGCATGTATGACACTTCATCTCTATTGGTCTTGTCTCAGTTTCCTCATCTGCAAAATAAGATTGGATTAGATGACCTCAAAAGTCCCAGCTCCAAACCTCCTACTACTGCTGCCCTGCCTTTCGGTAAGTTTATAACAAAACAATTACATTAAGATGACTTTTCTTCATTCAGAAAGTTTCAGAGAGTATCAAAATGAGAGAGCTAGAAGGGACCTTAGAGAGCATCTATTCCAACCCCCTTCATTTTACAGATATTGGAAACTGAGGCGTAGAGTAGTTACATGATTTAGATAATCAAGGCCATGAAGTGAATCTGTGATAGGAAAGTGAATAAAATTGAAGGCTTTATCCCTATCACTACCTCCCTATCAAGACAAGTTATCTAGCATCTTACACTTCTTATGAACAGGTTCTTTATGACGAATACATTTTGTCCTTTTTTAAAGCAGTGAAATGAGATTTTATTTTTGCTATTACATATACTGGAGGAAGGGAAATGAACTCCTTGAGGCAATACTGTCTCCTTTCAGAAACAGGGTTTTTTGGGGGAGGGAGAATAAGGGGAGCTGTTCTCCCTTCTAAATTGTGTCTAGTTCAATTCAGTTCCAGGCTCCATTTTTCATTGTCCAAATAGATTTTTTCTTCATCAGAGATCTTTGTGTAACCTCTCAATACGTGAGTGGGATTCATCTTCCCTACCCCTTAGTTTTTTGTTGCTTGCTTTCTTGAAGAAGTGTCATTAATTCAGCTACCAGTGATTTTTTTCTCAAGTTCTCCAGTTGTTTTCCCAACTCAACATTTATGAATTAGAAAACACCCTCCTCTGAATGCCTTGAGGATGCTGTGTCTCTTAATTCTCCCAAGTCTTCTCTCAAAGCTTAATATCCTTGTGCTGTAGTCTTTAAGTCCATTTCTTCCTCTAGTGACTTCTGCCCATCCATGGCCACTGGTGACAAGCTCTCCCATCATTCTCAATCGGGGCTGCCCTGTCAGTCAGGAATAGATCTGGTACATATTATTATGCATGCAGGCTTCTGGGAACAGACAGAAGGTTATTCTCCAGTTTCCAATGACACTTTACCAGAAAGAACAGATAGTAGTGGCACCAGCTGATGTTTTCAATGTTTTTTTTTTTTTTGAGGACAGGAACATGAACTAGAAAACCACACAAATAAGCAAGGAGATCTAGGCAGTAATTATAGACATATTTACTTAGTAGCAATGAGAAAAGAACAGTGGCAGGAAAAATTAGGAATGATGTTTATAGCCCCCTACCATGAGTGTCCCTAGAAAAATTCTCTAGTCTGAAGCACCCTCTGGGTTAGCATCTACCTCAAACTATAGTGAATGGACCCCCAACAATGCGTATGTTTTTACTAGCCAGACAGCTAACATATGAATTCAAAGAAAAAGGCATTGAATTAAACAGCATAGCAAATAAGATAAAAAAGAGAAGATTCTCCCTCATAACACATGGTATGCATTCTTTCACAGGTTACCCCACTATAAATATAGGATAGTGCTTGCACATTAAGAACACGCACAACCAGGCAACACATTTGGAGGGTCTACATGCAAAGGAAATATCATTGAGCAGAGAACATGCGTCTAGGGGCACATACAAGAAGCCCATATGGCCAGGATACCTTATACCTCCAATAGTGCAAAGCTACCATAATGTCGTTATGTTTCTCTGAGTTAGGCACTTAATCCCCTGTCTCTAGTGGATATTCCATTGTCTCTGTTGGGTGTTATATCCTAGCTCTTCCTTGCATTGGGCTAGGTAATTTGACTAGTTTTTGGATGGTCAAGCTGCTATCTTCTGGAATCCAGCTATTTAGCCTGTAGTAAACTTTTCTCTGCTATGATGTAATAGTTATAGAAAGTCTCTCACTGACAAGGAAAGGCTAATTTTTAGCCACACTGCTCCCATTTGGCAACTAGCAAAAGCTAGCAAGAACCTCCACATTAATTTTAAGTCTATTCTTTTGAGCATCTTTGTCCTGGAGATAACAATAGGTCCTTGGACCCAGGCATCTATTGACTTGATGTTAGAAAATTCCTTTTAATGCCTGTTAAATTGCTGGTTGTGATTTTTCTTAATCCTTCCCAAAGCCCCACAATTTCAGGGACAATGCCCTCTAAAATCTCATCAGAGCTATTCTGGAACTGAGGTGACTATGCTCTCTCACTGCCCATGATTCCCCTCAACTGACATTCAAATGAATTTAATCATGAGAATAGAAAGGACTGACCAGCCATCTTTTCCCCCCACACAAGCACACTGCCCATCCCACTCCATTCTACACCTCTACCTTTGTATGTATGCATAGTTGCCTGATACAAAATTCATTACCAACTTTATTATTTATACTATATTTACAACTCAGAAAAAAAATTTTTTTTGACTACAGGACCTTGTGAAACTTTCTCCCAAGAAGTAAAGTAAAAGTAGTTTGTTTCAGTGGAGAGAGTGGTCATATGGATGAAATCATGCATCTTCTGAAGTATGGCTTTAATCACGAGCAACATGAGGACTGAAAAGAAATAGCCTCAACATATGCTTATAGCTTCATTAATTTTTTAGGGTCTTTTGTTCTATCATTTTCATTTGTATATGACTCTCTGTGACCTCATTTAGAGTTTTCTTGGCAGAGATATTGGAGTGATTGGGCATTTCCTTCTCCAGCTCATTTTACAGATGAGGAAATTGAAGCAAGGAAGGCTAAATGATTTGCCCAGAATCACACAGCTAGGAAGTATCTGAGGTTGGATTTGAACTCAGAAAGATTTGTCTTCCTGAATCCATGCATGGCTCTCTATCCACTCCCCTGTAGAGACTTTTTGACAAACTTTAATTTCATGATTCCACATCCTACTTTCTATTGCTACTCATTAACGTTCCAAATCTTATAAAAGACAAAAAAGGAGCACATGTAAGGCCTGGAGAGCATGAAGAACGGGGTGGGGGGTAGGGTTCTTGTCCCTATAACTGAACTGATCAACTTGAAGTAGCTGATTAGGCCCATTCCACAACTTCCTAAGATTGTTCAAGGCTCAGATCTTCTGAGAAGTCTGTTTTCAAATACTTCAGAAAATAACTCCAATGAGACAATACTGCTCATTCTTGGCTATATTTCAGGATGATCACCCATGATTCTGCTAGGCATATTCACAATTTTTTTCCCATTCCTGTGCCTGCAAACACAAGCTAAGTCCAAGAGGTCTTGTGAGCAAGAACTTTGTTCAGTCCTCAGTTTTTTACAGAACCTCCATGCCAGGACGATTCATAAAATGTGAAAAATCGTATTGCAAAAAAGCAGGTCAGTTTGACCCCATAAACCCCTCTGAACTTTGGCTTCCTTGATCTACAAAAGAACCGTAACACCTGTAATCCCTTCTCTCTCTAGAGGTCAAAGTGGTATTTCAGGGGTGGGGCGGGGGTAGGAGTGGACTGGAAAATGTTATGTTTGTTCATGCTATATCACTGGGGAAAATATTCCTTTGTAAAAACTAATCTGACTTAAATAATAAAATGGAACTAGTTTGCTTAGACTCCTAACAGAGAACAGCTTAGTAGGGGCTTAAGCCAATGGCAGAGAGGAGGGATTCCATACCCAACCTCTAAGGGCAGGGGAAAACACAAGGAAAAGGGTGGAAATGTAACACCCCTGGCCTTCAGGCAGTGGCAAGAGTACTCAGTGCTGCACTAAAGAGAGTAGAAATGAGGGCCCAAAGGACCATCCTATGACTAAAGTGCAGAAGCTTTAGTCACTGGACTGTTGTGATACCTGTTTGAAAAAAAAAAAAGCTGTGTAGAAACTGTTTCTGTCTCATTACTGTTAATTGGCTGTGTTTCACATAGGTGAGGCTATCAGATTTTTAAGTAAAAGAGATGTAAGTACATGTATCTATTTTGTACCATCACAACCTTTCTGAAATAATAATTCATGGTCTTTTGTTCATAATCACCCAGTTAGAGAATCACAGTGAGAAAGTTAACTTTATGCTCACAAACACTGTTTTCCCTCCTCCACTCCTTAGGTAGAAAGGTTTGCATGAATCCAAATTTAGTTTTAAGCCCCAAAATTTTAGTTGACCTCAATGAGTTTTGTTTTTCTTCTTTTGTTCAATGGGAAAGGACTTGTTAATTTAAAAAATTGAATTTTAAAAAATAAAAGTATATTCAGGGGGAGGAGCCAAGATGGCAGAGTAGAAAGACTCATGTATGCTAGCTCCAAACCCACAGCCCATATATTTTCTGTAAAAAGAACTCCCCACAAATTCTGGAGCACTGCAAGCCATGCAGAAACACAGTGGAAGGGATTTCCGTTCCAGAGAGCCCTGGAAAGCCATCCCCAGGGGTCCGTCATGCTCCGGACAGCGGAGCCCACCCCATGCGTTGCCCTGGATGCATGGCCTGAGAGGAGAAAATCCCAGCAGGCTTTAGGGACAGAACCTCTGGCAGTCGTGAAGGTCCCTCCACCCACAGGTGCTACAGGTCAGTGAGAGAGACTTCTGGGCTGGCCCAGAGGGGAGCAGGGTGTCTCCATGACTTGGGCCCCCTCAGGAGGCAGTGGCAGAGGCAGTGGTGGCCAGGAGCTCCTGGAGCAGAAAGGAGCTCAGGGCCATTACTGAAGATCTCTGCATAAACCCCCTGAGGGAACTGAGCCTGGGAGGCAGCCCTGCCCCCATCCAAGCACCAGAACTTAAGCTCACATTGAATAGCAGCCATGCCTGCCTCTGAAAACCCTGAGGCTGGGGAGCAGCATTTGAATCTCAGACCCCAAGCACTAGCTGGGCAGATCTAGGTGGGGGTAGAGAGGAATCTCAGAAGTCAAGTAACTGGCTGTGAAAATTTCCAGAAAAGGGAAGAAAAATAAGACCATAGAAAGCTACTTTCTTGGGGGACAGATGTTCCCACCTTTCATTTCTGATGACGAGGAACAATTCTTACCATCAGAGAAAGCTGTGGAGGTCAGAGCCTCTGTATCCCAGACATCCCAGGTGGATGTCCAGTGGGCTCAGGCCATGGAAGAGCTCAAAAAGGATTTTGAAAATCAGGTTAGACAGGTGGAGGAAAAACTGGGAAGAGAAATGAGAGAGATGCAAGAAAAGCATGAAAACTGGGTCAATACCTTGCTAAAGGAGACCCCAAAAAAATGCTGAAGAAAATAGCACCTTGAAAAATAGGCTCACTCAATTGGCAAAAGAAGTTCAAAAAGCCAATGAGGAGAGGAATGCTTTCAAAAGCAGAATTAGCCAAATGGAAAAAGAGGTTCAAAAGCTCACTGAAGAAAATAGTTCTTTCAAAATGAGAATGGAACAGATGGAGGCTAATGACTTTCTGAGAAACCAAGGAATCACAAAACAAAACCAAAAGAATGAAAAAATAGAACATAATGTGAAATATCTCATTGGAAAAACAACTGAGCTGGAAAATAGATCCAGGAGAGACAATTTAAAAATTATGGGACTACCTGAAAGCCATGATCAAAAAAAGAGCCTAGACATCATCTTCCATGAAATTATCAAGGAAAACTGCCCTGAGATTCTAGAACCAGAGGGCAAAATAAATATTGAAGGAATCCACCAATCACCACCTGAAAGAGATCCAAAAAGAGAAACTCCTAGGAACATTGTGGCCAAATTCCAGAATTCCCAGGTCAAGGAGAAAATGTTGCAAGCAGCTAGAAAGAAACAATTCAAGTATTGTGGAAATACAATCAGGATAACACAAGATCTAGCACCTTCTACATTAAGGGATCGAAGGGCGTGGAATAGGATATTCCAGAAGTCAAAGGAACTAGGACTCAAACCAAGAATCACCTACCCAGCAAAACTGAGTATAATACTTCAGGGGAAAATATGGTCTTTCAATGAAACAGAGGACTTTCAAGCATTCTTGATGAAAAGACCAGAGCTGAAAAGAAAATCTGACTTTCAAACACAAGAATGAGAAGAAGCATGAAAAAGTAAACAGCAAAGAGAAGTCATAAGGGACTTACCAAAGGTGAACTGTTTACATTCCTACATGGAAAGACAATATTTGTAACTCTTAAAACTTTTCAGTATCTGGGTAGTTGGTGGGACCGCACACACACATACACACACACACACGTACACATATGCATGCACACATACATACACACATGCACACACATACAGAGACAGAGAGCACAGAGTGAATTGAATAGGATGGGACCATATCTTAAAAGAAATTAAGGTAAATGGTGAGAGAGAAATGTAGTGGGAGGAGAGAGGGTGAAATGGAATGGGGTAAATTATATCTCATTCAAAAGGCAAGCAGGAGACTTTTTAGTGGAGGGAAAAAGAGGAGAGCTGAGAAAAAAGCAAGAAGTTTACCCTCATCACATTCGACTAGAGGAAGGAGTAAAATGCACACTCATTTTGGTATGAAAACTTATCTTACAATACAGGAAAGTGAGGGAGAAGGAGATAAGCAGGGAGGGAGGGATGATGGAAGGGAGGGCAATGGGAGGAGGGAGCAATTTGAAGTCAACACTCAGGGAGGGACAGGATCAAAAGACAGAATGGAAACAATGGGGGGCAGGATAGGATGGAGGGAAATACAATTAGTCTTACACAACACGACTATTATGGAAGTCATTTGCAAAACTACACAGATATGGCTTATATTGAATTGCCTGCCTTCCAAAAGGGAATGGGTGGGGAGGGAGGGATGGGGAGAATTTGGAACTCAAAGTTTTAGGAACAACTGTCGAGTATTATTGTTTTTGCTACTAGGAAATAAGAAATACAGTCAATGGGGAATAGAAAGTCATCTGGCCCTACAGGACAAAAGAGAAGATGGAGACAAGAGAGGGAGGGAAGGTTGAAGAGAGGGCAGATTGGTGACAGGGAAAATTAGAATGCTCGGTGTATTGGGATTGGGGGAGGGGACAAATGGGGAGAAAATTTGGAACCCAAAATTTTGTGAAAATGAATGTAAAATGTTAAATAAATAAATTTATATTTAAAAAAATAATAAAATAAAAGTATATTCAAGGTCTGTTTGTGTTCCTATAGTATAGGTAAAACTATCGAGAGATCTCTCTATCTAGTCTAATGAGACAAAGGAAATGGAGCTTCCCATGCCTTCCCCAGGGAAATTATTACTTTTTTAAAAGAGATTTCATTTTTGCTCTATTAAGTTCCCATTTCTGTGCCTCACTATTGCACAGAGATGACCCTAGGTTCTCAAATGCCATGGCTAATGGAATGCAAGCAGTAGATCAGAAAAGTTGGTGTAACAAGCTGGAAAGGCAACATATATGGGTCTGATCACACATTGTTACCTGGCCAAGCCTGGAGAGGTTCAGGAGGAGGCTATTCATGAATTGGATGATGAATTTTTGGGGCTGTGACAACTCCAGAAAATGTGAAAAGGGGATGGCATAAGCTGTGCTAAATTAGTGGAGGCAACACCCTACAATTTTGGCTAGTATGTCATCTTCAGTTAGGTGATATCTTCTTTTTCTGATTCGTTTTCCCCTCGACTCTGAATTTCTCCGTTCCCCATCAAACATTAAAAATATAGTGCTATGAGGTTTGCAAAATGCTTACCTCTAACTGTCCTCTATCCCCATTGCCATTCCTCTACTCACACCTTCAGAAAGGGAAAAATATCTCAGAGGCCTGAGGAAGTAAGTCCAAAAGTCTTCTGAACTGGTACAGGTTGACCTGTATCCTGGTTGTGGACTGAATGATCTCAGATGTCCCTTTTCCCTCTAAATCTATGTTCCTAGTATTTTACGGAAAGTTCAAAATGATGGTTTAGTTTACTACATGCGAGGCTCTGAAAGGAAGTTGCAAATAGGTTGAGTTGTGGAAGGGGAGGAAAATTAAACCCTACATGACTGCCTTTTAAATTCTTTCTTGTATCAGGAAGTAACTGGAAAACAATACCTTTAATTTTTTTTAAAGGTGTGGAGTACTAGCAATAAATGGCACTCCCCAGAGTTTGTACAGAGTCCCTGAGTCAGGGAAATACAGTTTACCACAATTAATTTAGAAGTTATTAAATAAGGACTTAATTTGATAAATAAATCATTTTCGCTCACCCACCAGAAGATTATTCTCATTTCTTTCCTTCAACTGCAATTTCTGTAATCATTCTTTTAAACCTTTCATGCCAAAAACTGCACCTAGGAAGGAGCTGCTTCATACCCTTAGGCCTCATTCCCTCATTCACCTCTATGCCACAACTATATTATCAATCACAGAGCCATTCAATTTGTCTGGGAAGAGACTTACACTAAAGGGTCAGAACTGGCACAAATGACCCAGATAGAAAGTCCTGTCTACCTGTCACCACTGAGCTCAGTCAAACATCCAAGCTTCACGCTAACAGGAGAGTCACATTGAAGCAAACAAGTATGAACACAAGTCACCATTGTAGGGACCTATGAACACATATGCGTGTATACATATCTATGTACATGGCCTTATTTGAACATGAAGATTCTGATTACAGTTGCTGTCAATATACAGGTGTAGCTAAAAAGCCTGATATATACACATGCTTTATTTCCTAGATATTCTCCTTACATGTCAAGGAGGTTCTCTGGGATTTGGAGACCTGGGGTGGGGGTGGGGGGGTGGAGAACTGGGTAAGGAAGCGGTAAATTTCCTTAGCTTTGTGACTTACACCAGAGTGAAGATTCTCGAACTGGAGGTTGATTCAACCCTTACCACTACTTCGAGTTGGACCTCAGATTCCCAGATAATGCTCCATTCTATCTGGCCATTCACCAGGACACTTGGGACTAACCAGCATGAACGTTCTGATCTCTGCTCAACTTCTGTGTATGTATTTCTCCTTTCTACATCTATCCCCTATAACAAGCAAAGTGGGATTTTTGTTTCTTTTTGGAGTTGTTTCCCAGGCTCAGGCTAAACTGTGAGCATCTGCAGGCTCAATCTCCTTTGAACGCTGATAGTTCACAGCTGTGAGGAATCATGTATATTTCTTGCCTACTAGTTCTGAGTCAATCAGGAGCCAAGTTTTTGTTATATATACTCTGATTTGTTATTTCACTTTGGGGTTTTGCTTATGAGAAGGATCTTGTGATTCTCTGGTCAAGCCTATGACTAGCTGTATGTTCAGCACCCAACGCCCCACCTCCGCCCCCGACTACTCAAATGTGAAGGCTCTCTCAATCCATGGATGTATGTAAAGTGCACAGCAATACTGCTTTGATTCAGACTTCCAGTTATTTCTCTGCTTATATTTTCTCTGTTTGTATTTTTTCTGAAGTTCAGGGTGGTGACTTTTCCCCTGAACTAGTGAATATAATTTTAAAAGACTGTTGGCTCCTTAAACAGCTATCTTTCCTAGTAAAGCAGATCTATGAACCTATGCTAACAGCTATCCTGGGTACGCCAGTGTAGTTTCCGTTATACCTCCAAACACACGCCTTTTGCCTTCTGACTAAGGAATACTACTTGAATTAATATTTATGAGAATTAGAGAAAGAAATGGAATAGGAATTAGAGAACCCCTCCTCTTTTCCCATCCTGCCCTTACTTAGATCTCCCTGGAAACTCCTTCTTCTCAACCCTCTTGCCAACATCATGTACCCTTACCCCCCACCAAATGGTTATTGAATACTCATCCCACTCACTTAGGAAGGTGCCCAGAGTACCCACTTTTCTCCTACATTTAGGCCCTTCCTTCTTCCACAATAGTGATGAGCCTAGACTTTTCCAGCCTCCAGCTACAGGGCGGACATAGCTGTTCATGACAATTCAGCAAGCAGAGAGGCACCAACTATAATCATTTCCATTAAGTTTGAAGGCTACCTAGCCTTACCATCTGTCCTGCTATTGCTCCCTATGGACCACCAGACTTTACTATCTGCTCAACAATTGTACCTTCAGACCTCCCTCCCCACCCCTACCCCATTTTCACCACCACATTGCTATCTACTTTAGAAGTGTAACCTAAAGTCCTCTGGGCCTTACCATCTACCCTGGCACAAGAACCCATGGACCCCTGCATCTTTCTATCCATCTGACAGCTAAATTCTTCCACAAATGTTGTCTCCCCCAATTAGAACAAGAGCAAGAATTGTCTTGCTTTTATATCCACCACTCATCCATTTCTCTATCTCTCCAACCATACTCCTCTGTCTTTACTTTTTAGAACAGGACTCAGTACATAATAAGTGCTTAATAAATCTTTTTTCATTTATTCATTAATACATGTGTTAAATCATTACTGCTGCTATTAGGAAGGACATGACAATTTACTGCCTTATGGCTCCATTCACAACCCCTCTGATTACCTAGATCAAAGTTTCTTTCTCTGGCCACTGCCTCCAGGAATGGGTTGCATCCCTATAACAGAAAATAAGCTCCTTGGGGGCAAGAACTTTATATTCTTTGTATCCAGAACTTGGCTTGGAGATCAGCTCAAAGCCTGTGCTGAAAAAACTGCCTGTTGATGACCTGGTTCTTTGGCTCATGATATGTATCATTATTTGTGGAGCCTGTTGATATTCACCTCCGACCTCTAACTTTTGGATTTGTGATTTATTCAAAACCCATGGATACAGATATGCCTGTAAGTAGTTGGAAACCATTAAATATCTGAATCCAGATTTGAACTCAGGAAGATGAGTTTTCCTGACTCTAGGCCAGGTACTCTATCCATTGTGCCACCCAACTGTCCCTTATACACACACACACACACACACACACACACACACACACACACACAGTAGCATATGGCTTTGAGGAGTTTCTTTTTCATTTAAAAATTTTTGACATACTTTATAATATAGTTTTTTCTTCTATATTCATATTTCCTCAACTTATAAAGACTGACAACCTATGAGTCTAGTTCCTCAACTGGCACTCAAAACTGTCTGTAAGCTGATCTTAACCTAACCATTAACAGTTTTCTTCAGCTATTCCTCAATACAAATTCCTCAAGCCATGTATAGGAAGGTCTTTTCACAGCACCTTCAAACCACCATGCTTTCTTCTACTCCAAACCTTTGCTCATACCTAAAGTCCTTGTCCTCCTGGATGCAGGTCACATCCTAAATCTTCCCCATACCTTCCCATGACTTTCCTGCTCTCCCCCTCCCCTATCATTCCATCTTTCTTTGAACTCTGATCCTCGTAGGGATATCTCTTATGCTTCTGTGGGGAAAGCAGTGATTTTGTTGTTGGCAGGAATGAAGACCAAGAAGTCACTAACTCCATCTGCCTCTGTAGTCTTTTTCAGTATAATTCCAGAGCTGACCCATGACCCTTGGGCAGCAACTAGAGCCATGACAGTAGTTGAAAGAAGTCTCAAAGAGAATATTCTAAACATAACCTCAAAGAGCAGATTGAGTCTAAGGAGTAGCCTAAGGCAGAAAGAAAGCAGTTTTAAAAACAGCCTAATGACCTGCGCTGGCTTTTTGAACATTGGATAGGCATAGCTATGGGAGGTATGGCTATAGGGGAGGGATTATGTAGGTACTGCATAAGACTTTAAGATAAAAGCCCAACCAAGAGAATTTAAGATATGGCATCAGAGAGTACATTTTCTCCAACCTGCAAGAAGTTGGGAATTGGGAAAGGGCCAGGAGCAAGAACTCTAGATTACTCATTTTTCATGTAAGAGTCCATTTTCCCCTTGAAAATTTAATTTATATGAAGCAGCACAACAGAGAGGAGCCCATGTTGCAGCATGGTAGCACATCATTTATTGAGTTCATTAGAACAGTTGATCACTTCCGTGGCCCTGAAGTGACCAGGTTTTACCTGGGCTGCTGACCTATAAAACTGAATTGCTTTGATTAGGACCAGAGTCTTCAAGCTAGTAAGGACTTCAGAGGTCTCTCAGTTCAATATCCTTATTTTAAAGACTAGAGATCTAAAGTCCAGAAAAGTTAAATAACTTGACCAAGGTTGGACAGATAGTAAGTAGCAAAGCCAAATTCTCCTGGAACTAACCCCAGTAGTTCAGGCCACTGCACTGTGCCCACATGCCCTCTTCCAAGATTGTCCCTAAGTTGCAAGTTTCATGTTTCCATTCCCAATGGTGGTATAAGAGTCCATGATATGGCTGTGTGTATTTGTGTTCATATGTCTGTGTGTGTGTGTGTGGTTTTCCTTGTTTATTCCCCTATGTTGTTTAATTAAATGTGTTTTGAAGAAGTGTATCCTCTTGCTGGTTTGGTAAAAGAGACAAAGGCAGAGGCTCAAAATCTTTGGATTCGAGTGGATGCTGACCCAAAATATGACTTGAACCTGAGGGCAGGGTAAAGGCTATGATCAAGGAGTATATTTCTTATAATTTCTGTCAATACCTTGCTCTATTTTACATTTAAATGTCCTGAAATACTTGTTATGTCATGAATGAATGAATAAATGAATGAAAGAATGGCTAAATCTTCCACATTTTCTCTTAACCCACTACTCATCATTCCATTTTTTACCCCAAAGTGATACAGACCAGTTTGGAGAATGTCATACCTACCTCTAAAAGATCTCTGAATGTTCCTTGGGGCCAATGGGGCTGTATCTCTATGTCTACACACATGGTGGTGGGAGAATAAAGCCCAATAATTATTTCCACTTTTTGGACTTTTGGTCTAAATAATCAGCATATCTACATATAAGGTTGCATACCTGGAGGGACTAATAATTTAGGTCTCTTTCCAGTATTTATTGGTGGCCTACTAGTTTGTCCTTAAAATTACAATTATTAGTGGGTAGGATCCACTCTATCACCATATACAGGGTCCGAGAGCTCAAATGATGCTGCATGTGGATGATTTGTATTTTAGTAACAAATTCATCTGAATTTCTGGCAATTTATGAAATATAATACCTTTCCGATGAAACTGAAGAGATCCTAGCAGACATATGGATTTTAGCATCTCTGTGGTATACATTTCTAAGCAACACTGCAACTGGATGTAAAGCCTGCAGATTTCTGGATGTATCTCACCATCTTCTGGGCTGTAACAAAAAGAAGATAGAAAGCAGTTAATACCTTTAACCTTTCACTTATCAAACTTCAGTTTCACTCAAGAGAAGTGTTACACAAGGAGGATTCCTGAAAGCACTTAATCTATAGTATCCAGCCTTACAAACAGATACTGCTGACACATTTCTCACTTAAAGTGCCCTTCTGACTAACAGCTCCTAAAACAAGCATACCAAGGGTTTCTTTTCTCCCTGCAGTAATATGGGAAACTTACAATCATAAATGTTTTAAATAATTTAAATACTCAGGCATTCTAAACCTGTCAACACACATTTCCAGACTTAAAAAAAAAAACAAACAAACCACAAACCTAATCTTGAAAGATCCCCTAGCCTTCCATGAAACATTTGTGAAGATGCCTTCCCAGCCTCCTCCACACCAATGAAATCAAAGAGAATCAAGTTTTGAAGGCTACTATGGTCCCATATTTCTTTTTATTTCCCTTCACATATTCTATATTCCAGTTAAATTGAATTACTGAATGTTCCCAGAACCTGACATCCCTCTCACCTTTGCCCATTGGCACAAGCTGTC
This sequence comes from Bettongia penicillata ogilbyi, assembly GCA_023548195.1. Lineage (NCBI taxonomy): Eukaryota > Metazoa > Chordata > Mammalia > Diprotodontia > Potoroidae > Bettongia > Bettongia penicillata. The sequence continues at coordinate 4,118,962 of JAJHZJ010000421.1, read as the reverse complement.
TCCCAGAGTTGGAATGTACTCCATTGTCATTTCTCTTAGATTACTTATTTTCCTTCACAGGTTGGCTCAGTAGTTTCCTATACGAAGTTTTTCCAGATTCCTCTATTTCTCTATTTCCTTCTATTTCCTCTATTTCTCAGTGATTTCTCCTTCCTCAAATTATCATTTGTACACAAAACTAGATATTTACTCAAAAGTATCCTTCCCAGTAGAATATAAGTTGCTTGAGGGCAAGGTCTCGTTTTTGTTGTCTTTGTATCCCCGGTGTTTTGGACACTTAATAAACGCTTGTTGAATTTAATTTAATTGAAAATAATTATGATAATTTTCAACACAAAATTCCTCTAAAACAGATGACCAGAAAGTGAAGACATGAATTTACTTGTACCAAGATTAAGGTGCTTTCCAGACTATTTTCTCTTATGGTCAACCATCTATAACTTGTTTGCTTTAACTGAGACATACTCTTCATAAATAGAAGAGTGGGCTGCGAGAAGGGGAGAGAGGATAGAAGAGAAGGCAAAAGGGAAGAAAGGGGAAAAAGGAAGGGTAGTGGGGAGGGAGTAGGGAAAGGAAGGGTAGAGGATCTCAGGTTGGGGAATGGAGGGAGGGAAAAGAAAGGGAAGAGGAGACGGAAGGAGATTAATGAGAAAACTCTAGTGCTGATTAGTAAAATCAAGCTGTATAAAGAGTAAATTTACTTACAGAAATAGTCCAGGATGTTGTACTACAATCCTTGTGGCTATCTAAAATGAGTACGATAGTCTTTCCTTCTGATTTTATGTTTTCACCGATATATTTAGCTCACAATGAGAAAGTTCCCACTATTAAGGCAGATGAACCCTAGGTTACATAAGGTTACATAGAGTATGTGACACAGGCAGAGCCTGAATTCAGATTTCATGACTCTATACCCATTACACCACCTCTGCCTCTTTGTCAACAACTCTCCCTTTCTGTTAATTGGCAAGAGACAAAAGTGAAAAATGAAATACACCAGTGGCTACAATCATACTTATTAGGCAAGTTTTGTCTAACCTTTTGAGGAATGCATTTTGTCAGTGAGTTTGTGTAAGTGTTGGTTGAGAAGTGTTTGTGTCAAAACAAAGTGTAAACCCTCAAATTAGTTAATAATATGTTGTAAAAAAAATAGAATATAAAAAAAGTGACATCATGACTGAGTGGATAGAGGATTGGTCTAGGAATCAGGAAGACCTGGGGTCTACTCCTGCCTCTGACATATACTAGTTGTGGCATCCTGAACAAGTAACTTAAGCTTTCAGGTCCCCCAAGCAGTTCCCTAAGATTGAGTTGTAAGTAACTTGGAGATCCAGTCGTGGAGGAAATTTACATACTTGGAAATCCCTATATTGACAAAATCACAGATCCAAACCAAAAAAAATGTATTTTATATTTTATAGGAGTTAAGGTAGTACATTTGAACTAATTAGGGGATATCATTTAAGTTTGGGGGATATTTAAAACAATTTTTCATTCCTACAGAATTTTATATTTTGGAATAAAGCAAAAGGGCACAAGTTAAATTTAAGAACAGGGTGGGGGGAGAAAGGGCAGAAAGCTCAAAGGTTAGTTGGACCACATTTCTGCTTATATTGCATCTTCATTTTTCAATGTCATTCATCTGAAAATGCTGACCACGTTTAATTAAATAATGCAGGGGCTGGATTTGTCTTCTACCTTAAGTGGGTCAATGGCAAGATATCAGATGTAATTATTTTGAAAATGATGGTGTATATGTTTTTTCTAAATTCTGGAGGCTGTCTCCTAAGCAAAAAAGCCAGAGTGGGAGTTGGCAATCATAATTAATTCTGATTTTCAATGCCCATTTAAGAAATGAGGAAAAGCGCTTCTGGAAAACCATCGGATTACATAAGTCAGAAAAACGGGCCTGTCCATAGCCGAGTGTGTGATGGAGGTTGTAGTGAGTGAGCCAACTGTGGGAGACACAGGTGCTTCAACATAACTACATCCCATCTAGTTCTTTGCTTTGCCTCCAGCTGAACAGAATAAGAGCAGCTTCCTCTCTCACTTCTCTCCTGGAAGTACTGCCCTAGGCAAGACTTTGAAGCAGGAAAAAAACATCTTTGGTGAATGTCCCACTTTCTCTTTCAATGCTTTTCCCTTTCAACATTTCTGTGATTAGGCGCCAGCACGAAGGGCCTTCCAGCTGCTGCCCAGCTGTCCACTGAAGGGTTACATGCTTTTAATCTTCCCTGACCATCTTTGCTCTGCTCCACCCAAATTCATTTGCCCTGAATCCCTTTCTTGGGGCTTTATTATTTTCTAAAATGATACTGAGTGATCATGGTTAATGTACTAATTAATACATCAGACCTTTACCCAGGAGCATTGGAGAAGCTATGGGCTTGGCTCAAAGGTGGGCTAGAGGGGGCTCATAGGAGCTTAGCTCTAGAGCTAGAAGGGGCCTCAGAGGCCACCTAAATCTGACCTATTCATTTTACAGATGAAGCAAGGGAGACCCAGGAGGCCAGAAAATTGACTTGTCCAAGATCACAAAGATAATTATTGACAGACACAGGATTTAAACCCAGTCCTCTTATCTTAGAGCCAGTGCTTGTTCCTTGTATCTTGCTGCTTCCCAAGGGGCATATTTTTCAGCAGACCTACCTTTCAGTGCTCCTCAAATAAGGCCACCTTGGTGGCTGCTTATGTCACTTCTGTGTAGGACTGGCTGTGCTACTTTAAGCAACAGAATTTAAAGCACTTTATTTATTTTCTCATTTTATAGCATGAACATAGATGCGACAGAAACTGCTGGAAAGATTATAAATATGATGGGGAATACCCAGTACTACTGCTCAGGATAATACCACATTAAGCAATGGAATATTATTATTTTTAAGAACTAAAATACATGTCTCTAGGAGCTCTTTTCCTAAAACATAATTCAGTAGTTCAAAAGTATCTGATTTTACCACTGACCACCACTGTGCCTTATTTCATCAGTGGGTGGTTTCACAATTTGTTGTCGTCAAAAAAACTCATTATCCGGGGAACCAGTGTTCAGGAGATGAAGAAGGATGGAAACAAACATATGCTTCAGGCATAGTGCTAAGCTCTTTTTGCCAAAATTATCTCACTTGATCCTCACGGCAACATGGCAGGTACCACTATTGTTCCCATTTTATGAGGAAACTGAGGCAAAGAGAGGTTAAGCAACTTTCCCAGTTTCACGCAGCTAAGAATCATCTGAGTCATATTTAAACGTGGGTCTTCCTGACTCCAACCCCAGAGCTCTATCCAGTTGCCTCTGAACTTAGCTCTGACTAAAAACTTCATGGCCAAGTCCAAAGACAAAGGCATTCCAGATGGGTAAGAAGTGCCAGAGGGAGGGCTCCAGAGTCAGTGTTTGACCTCTACACCACACTGAGCCAGTGGAGGAGGGGTTTAGTGGAGATTCCCACAAATAGATAATACAGATAATATTGAAAATATCTTGAGGATAAAAATTACTTCATCCATTTATATTCTATCTAGAGAGCTAGTATATTTTATGTACCATTTTAAGATGAGGAAAACAGAGGTTAAACAGTTTATTATAATCAATTATTATCAGAGGTAAAAGCACCTATCACACATAATAGCTGTAGGATTCTGGCTAAGTCACTCAATCTCTCCATGAACCAGGAAACTCTAAGACTATATTGGAAAGAAACCTGCACGGGTGGAGGGAGTTTGACATCAAGAAATCCCTACGTAGATGAGTAATTAAAAAAAAAATACAGATGACATTTAGAGGAGAGGAGGCACATCATTATCTAGTTAATGAGTGTTTAGTAAGCAATAACTATGTGCCAAACACTGTGTTAAGTGCGGGGTTTGAAAAGAAAGATAAGAAAAAAAAGCTCCTGCTTTCAAGGATAGAGCTAAGAATCAAGAAGACCTAGCTGAGTTCATGTGCTGCTTCAGACACATCCCCTTCTACTGCATAGCATCTTTACAAAGCACTTATATTTTAGAGTTAGAAATAGGGTTGAGTATGTCCAACCCAAAGTATAATCTACCCAATAGAAATCAATGCAGCAGCTTTATATTTGGAAATGGACAGCAGGTACAATGGAAAGAACACTTGGCTCTGGAGCAAGAGGACTTGAGTTCAAATTCTGCCTCTGAAGCTTACCTGTGCAACCTTGGGCATGTCTAGACCTCAGTTTCCTCTGTAAAATGAGAGGGTTGGACTAGATGACATCTGAGGTTCCTTCCACCTCTACATCTAAAAGCCTATGACTTTTTGGTCTATCTGAAACAAATAGAAAACATTTGCTGTGATGTTTTGCAAAAATGTTATTTTCTTATGTCTTGGAAAACTGAAATAGAAAGAATAATGACTAAGGAGAAGCAGCAAAATTAAAAATTTTAGTGAATAAACTGTATTGTGTTAATTTCTGGTCATTTACAACTCCTCTTTTTCAGTCTAAAGATTTACTGTTGCCACTGATTTCCTATAAGCTCATCAGGGAGAAACAACAAGTTGTCAAGTGGATTATAGTGGAGGTAGAAGCCCCAAGAGATGTTTTCAGGCGGTAGGAACAGTGCTGCTGCTCTGGTATTTACAGAACCTTAGATAAGGTCAGACCAGGCACAGTGGAAGAGAAGTTTTGGATGATAATGGAAAAGTTTGGGATTTCCTGGGGCCAAGTTAAAATATCTAAGGAACCTTTTATGTTAAAGTAAAATTAGACTCAAGAGCTTTTGACTGGATACTGAAACAACTTTCCTAGCTAGAAGGCAACTTTACATTCTGGAACTTCTGCTCTTACCTTTCAAAAAGGCCTTGCCAGTCAAGGTTTCAATCTACGGAGAGCCACCAGAACAATGGTCATTTAATTCAGTCAAATGACTATTAGGAAGTAGGAGCCAATATTTTATTATAGTGGTTTAGTAAAACTTATTAAAAAGCAAACAAGTTAATTGCACCTTTGTTAGCAAAAGAAGCTGAGGATCCATTGTAATAATATTTCTGTGACTTGAATCCAGGAAAAAAATCAGCAGACTTGACAAATTAATATTTTTTTATTGTTGGCAATCAATCAAGGAAATAGAGGATCACAGGATCACAGATTCAGAGCTGGAAGGGACCTCAGAAAGCATCTGCTGTTTTTTGTTGTTCAGTTGGAACTTTTCATGACCCCATTTGGGATTTCCTTGGCAAAGATACTGAAGTGGTTTGCCATTTCCTTCTCCAGCTCATTTTACAGATGAGGAAGCTGAGTCAAACAGGGTTAAGTGGTCACACAGCTAGTAAGCATCTAAGGCCAAATCTGAACTCAGGAAGATGAGTCTTCCTGACTCCAGGCCTGGGATTCTATCCTCTGTGCCACCTAGCTGCTTTCTGAGTTGTATCTATTTTGCTACTCCAGAGGGAAGAGCATAGTGACCTTTCTGAAATATTTGTTTGGTGGTTCAAATTTTAAATTTGCATAACTGATTATAAAACATTGAAATTTTAATTGAAACTTGAAAAATTAATTGAGATATTATCTGGTTTGACAAAGCATAATTCAGAAAGTAGTATAATACAGTGAAAAAAACTAACGAACTATAATACTATTAGAACACTGCATTCCAGCTTTGCCACTAACTTTCTTCATTACTTTCAGGAAATTACTGTGTCTCTCTGGGCCTTACTTTTCTCATCCATAGAAGGGAGGGGGGTAGATTAGATGTCTAAATTCCTTTTCATTTTTTAAGACTTCAAAACTATGAATTTAGGGTCATCCTGGGACTGAGTTGTAAGACATTACGACATGATATTTCAATCGCAAGAAACACCAATGATTTCATGATATTCCTGCCATTACCAAAGGGTGTGAACCCAGTAATATCTGTTAAAAATATTGCCTAGTAGAAATTCCTTATTTTGACATAGTATTTCCCAATTTTATGGAATATTTATTTGGCTGGTGGCTGTTGTCTTCATTAAGCCTATGGGAAACATGACCTGATTCTCCTGGCACATAAATAACTCTCCCATCCTTCAGATCTTCTACGGCACTTATACACTTCAAATGCATTTATCATGTATTGTTTTGGATTACACTCATCTGTATGTCATTCACCCCCACCTTATCCACTGGATAGGGTAAGCTCCATAAAGGCAGAGGATGTGTCCTAACTTAACCATTTCTTCCCTAGTCCAAGGGTGGGGAACTTGGGGCCTTGAGGCCACGTGTCTAGGTCCTTGGGTGCAGCCTTTTGATTGAGTCCAAGTTTTTACAGAACAAATCATTTTATTAAGGGGATTTGTTCTGTGAAGTTGGATTTAGTCAAAAGGCTACACTTGAGGACCTGGAGGGCCATATGTGGCCTTGAGGCCCCAGGTTCCCCACCCCTACTCTAGTCCCTAGTTCAACTCTCTGCATGAGACTATAATGTGTTGGTCGAATCTAGTCAATTAGCCTCTTTAGGCCTCAGTTCCCTCAATTATAAAATGAAAGAGACACTAGATGGTGCCTATAGTACCTTTCAACTCCAAATCCTACGCTCCTATCTTTTGAATTAAATTGAACTAAATTAAGACTCCTCACGTCAAAATTATGTTATTGAGCCTTACAAAGTAATAAATTATATTTCTGTTTAGTCTTTAGTTTTCAAAATTATCTGTTGTCACTTTAACACCACTTCATGGGCTGACAGCTTCCACCATAACCCTCAGTTAAATCGAGAGGCCATTAGGTTGAGGAAATATGCCTGTCATTGGTTGCAGTTACTTCCTCCCTTGTGGTTGGGAAGCAGTTCACAGCTCAAGCTCATTCAAAGGAATATGAAGAATATAGCTAGCTTCACCTGTCTGGAATATGCATACACACTCATCTTGTTGAATATTACAGACTATGAATGAACTATCTGAGCAGAAGGAACTTCTGCTTAGACAATATGTACACTCAATTTGGGTAAATTCTCACCTAACCTCAGACTATGTACTCCACATCCCTCTTAGATCTCAAGAATACCTCATAGCCAATCTACTCTTCAGTTCCTAGGCAAAGTTCCTGCCTTAGGTCCCCAATTTTCTGTGCAAATACTCTGATAAACTCTCTTCCCTGACACCTATATCAGGGTGAAATGACATCTACAGATTGCAGACTTTCTCAACTCAACCAGCTCAGTCCACTTTCTTCATCTGTAAAATGAAGGGATTGGGCTGGCTGATCTGTAAAGACCCCTTCCAGCTTTCAATCTGACAATGATCTCGATCTCTGCAGCACCACCCCATGGGATTCCTCAGCTTTCTTTTAACATGGAGAAATCTCAGCATCAGTCCTCAGTGGGGACAGAGGGACAACATAATCTAGGATGAAAACAGCTGTAAACTCCCCATCGTTAACAGACATTAGCTGTTTCATAGAATTTAGCTGCAGCAGATATAAAATGGAGGTATCTCACTCAGGAAGCCAATGCTTATGTCACAACAACTATGTCCAAGTCTCCTGTTTTTATAACAATTTCATTAATACTAATGTAACTTCATAGGAGTCAATATGTTGTTGACAGGATGGATTTCTTTATATTTTTCTAGAGCAAAAGACTGAAAGAAAAAGAGATTAAGAGACTTAGTTAAGGTTCTTGGTAAGAACCTTTTATATTTATCTCCCATCATGACTTGTGGCAAGAAGTGGTGTAAAAACCCATCATCAAAGACAAGTATGATTGGAAAAGGAAGGTAGGATAGCATTGATATCTAGAAATTCTAACTGGTCTGAGAGAAAGCCCTCTACTACATAAGGTGAATCTTTTATGGAAGGTCTGCAGAAGGCCATGAACATCAACACACAAGATGATAAGAGAGCTCATTGATGAGTTCATCCATCCATTGAAATAGAGAAGAAGCTAAGCTGGGCATCTTCTGTCCAAGTTCTTTCTAGGTCTTAATTACCCTTCTCAGATACAGTTAAACCAAAGGTTATAGGATTTTACTTTTAGAGCTGTAAAACTCAGAGCTCATCTAGTCCAAATTCGTCATTTTACAAATGAGGAAAGTGAGATTCATAGAGTTTAATTGTTCATGATCACAGGGGGAGCTTCCAGAGCCAGTGCTCTTTCCACTGTTCAAGGCTTCATGGTTTTAAAAGACTTTCAGAGATTTTCTATACTTCACTTCTTTGCTTTACTGATCTGTGGTTCTATCAGTCCTATAATGATTAAATAGAGAGATCTTACGTTACTGAGACCAAAAGTGTCATCATCTTCTGACCAAAGTGGAGACAAGTCTTAAGTCATCAGCTCAACTGGTTCTCAGATAATATGAAATCCATTCCCTGGTGCACCTGCAAAGCTTTTCTAGGTTGGTAGAACCCATCAGAACTTATGCTCCCCAGGAAGAGCATTTTAGAACCTAGAGTCACTTCCAAGCCATGATGAGGCTCTTGAGGGGACGTCAATAGATGCTTCCATATGCCTGGGTGGATAGCCTGACATTTTTGCCAAGTCCCATGGTGGTCATAGCATACTTTGAATGGGGGTATGTAAACATCAGTTCGGACAACAGTGGTGCCTAAGGGTAAGTGATGAACTAGTTGGTTCCCTCCACCTCTGTAGTTCTGTTTTTCAGTGATCCCAGGGAATAAGCAGACAAAAGACTGCGTATGGGTGTGTTGAAGCATATCTCCTCCCTGTATCTGTAGATTATTTATTTGGCTTTATTTTTAGGTAGAAAATGCTGAAAGGGACAGTGTCTATTGAACACATGAACAATTCTCATTACAACATGGGTGCTAGGTAACCATTAGGTGACTAAGGGCTAATAGCAAAATGGGAGTATCAATAAATAAAATATCACAACTAATCCAAATGACTGAAATATGATGCTCCCCCTCTACATGTTATCATGTATTTAACCACTTTGGATATATTTGCATTTATTAATGGCATATGTAATATATATTTATACATATACATATATGTATATTTTACATCCTTGTCTCCACCATTAGAATGTAAACTGATTGGGAATAGGGATTGTTCATTCTTTCTATTTGCATTTCCAGAGCCTATATACTGACTAGAACATAGAGAACACTTATTGATTGATTTAGACAGGTAGAATAATGGATAGCTAGGTGGTACAGTGGATAGAGTTCAGGGCCTGAAGTCAGGAAGATCTGAGTTCAAATTTGGCCTCAGACACCTACTAATTGTGTGACCCTGAGCAAGCTACTTAACCCCAATTGCCTCAATTTTCTTGTCTACGAAATGAGCTGGAGAAGGAAATGGCAAACCACTTTGTCAAGAAAACCCCAAATGGCATCATAAAGAGTCAGACATGATTGGAATGACTGAACAAGACTGTTCAGTCTTGACTGTTTTAATAGACTGAGGGATAGACTTAGGGTCAGGAAGCCTTGAGTTCAAGTTCTCCCCTTGGCACATAGGAGTTCTCTGTGTTGCTCAATGCCCCAGGTGAGGCTCTTAAGACTTTATGTTATCAGTTTACTAACCTGCATGAACAGAGGGAATCTGTAGACTGGGAATATCCCTCCACTGATAATATCACAGATCCAGACCAAAAACAAATGCATATATACATGATGTACAATGTATATCATATATACATTCATATTTCTTTTTATTTAAAAAGATGTTCTTCCTCTTTCCCCTCCCTAATAATTTATATGGAATTTGTGTCTTAGGGAAAACTTTCCCAGACTATTAACACAGAATCATATTCAGTTTGGCTTACCCTGGAGCTTTTAAGAGGCAGTTGCTATAATTCCCTACACTTTACATCATGTAGCTTCATGGGAACATATGGCCCTGTGTCTTTCTCTCTACTGAACACAACTGGGGATCAAAATCTGCCCCGGAGCTATGCAGACAGAATCAAGCACAAGACTTTATTTCTAACAGAAAACTAAGCCTGAAATGAAACTAAATTTAAGTGGGTTATCTACCCGGGCACCTCATTTGGTGAAGAATGTTCTGGAGAGAACACTGGACTGGGAATTTGAAAAACCTGAGTGTGTACCCTCTGACCTCACACAGCCTCTTTGTTACTGGCCAATTCATATAACTTCTCTGATCTTTGTCAAATATAGTAATGCTACCTGCACTACCAGCCTCACATGAAAATTGTAAATTCCACTCCGTCCACTGCAGTAGAATATAAACCGCCTGACTACAGGGAATGCTTTCTTCTTTGTCTTGCTGACCTCAATACCTACCACAATACCTTATATGCAACAAATGCTTAATAGATGTTTGTTGAATTGAATTACATAAATGTGGGGTGCTACTATCATTATTTTGGGTAATTTAACCTTTGCTTCTTTACAAGAAGCAGCATTGGCTAGGAGCCAGGCATCAGCATCTTTATAATTTAAGGGGCTTAGGCTGTTATTGAGTTGTTTCAGTCATATCTGCCTCTTCATGACCTCTAGGACCTCTCTCTGTGGTTTTCTCTAGGAAAAGATACTGGGGTGGTTTGCCATTTCCTTCTCCAGTGGAAAACAGAAGTGAAGTGATTTGCCCAAGGTCACACAGATAGGAAGTTTCCGATGCTGTATCTGAACTCAGGTCTTCCTGACTCCAAGTCCAGTATAGTATCTACTGCACCATCTACCTACAGGTAGAGTGCTTTAAATGTCCTCTTCTGACAAAGAGGAAGTAAGGAATCATAGGCTCATAGATTTAAAGCTGGAAAGGAATATAGAGATGAAAAAATGAGAGAATTTAGGTAACTTACATAATGTCAAACAGGTAGGAAGGACAAAGTAATCAGCATTTACTTAGTACCTGCTATATCCCAGACACTGTGCTAAGCCCTTCATAAATAATATCTCATTTATTCCTCACAGGGATGCTCTTATTATTCCATTTAACAGTTGAGAAAACTAAGGAAGACAGAGATCAAATGACTTGCCTAGGGAAATACAGTCAGTAAGAGTCTGAGATGGGATTTGAATTCAGGTATACCTGAATCTACATCTAGCATTCTGTCTACTAAGCCATCTACTTTTTGTAGTGAAGTGGCAGATGTAGTAAAGTTTGAACTCAAATCCTTTAACATCACATCTAGTCCTCTTTCCTCTATGCCATACAATCAAAACCAAGCACCTTACTTGGAGAAACAATTACAAATTAATTGAGAAACTGTGTATTTATTTCCATTTGGGCCCAGTCTTGCCAAACAGAATCTAAAAACTGAAAACTGAAAAATATCTTTGCACCTAAATATATATTTTCAACCTTGGATCCCTATTGTTTCCATGTGACATCAATAAGTTTTTAAATTGCTTCAAAGGTCAGTAATTATTCAATTATTGTGTGTTATCTTGGAAAGAATTCAACTCATTAATTTTCTATTACATTCAAAGCCTGGGTCATTAATTGTATCAGACATTTAGTCCTGCTTTTATCCACTAGATACTTTTAGGACACAGACATTAAACTGTTGCTTTATCAGAGCACTATTCTTTGAACTCTTGTCTTAATTATGTCACAAAATTAAATGAAAATAGTCTTTTACTCTAGCACAAGAAGGACAGTCTATGTGACTATGCTAATGGATAACTGGGCTGGGACCAGAAGAGGGTTAAGACAACCTGGGATAAAACTGAATTGACCAACTGCATCCTTATGGTCCTCTGTGGTCATACACAAGAGTTTGTGATCACCTAAAATTGTTCTGTAATCTCATTTATCTGTTACTGAATGCATAAAGCTCTTCCATAATTTAAAAATTAACTATTTTTGAGCATCAGCAAAGCCTCATTATATATGACAATGTTGAAAAGGATTAATTCTGTCTGTGTTCATGGCAAACATACTATACATCCCAATGAACTAAGCATGCTTTATAGATGAGTTAATTAGCAGCAGAAACTGGCTATGGGTGGTTCAGGTCCCTATGTGATGAGACTTAAAGTCCCCACCTGTCTCCGAATATTTCCCTCAAAGATATGAAATTCCTACTTTTGAGCAGGGATACAGAGAGATAGCATCTTTCAGTTTACCAGATTCATTCAGCAGGCCTACTCTTGTTTAAGATGATATGCTAGGCCTTAGAGATAAACAAAAACAAAATAGCCTCTGCCCTCAAGTGGCTTATATTCTTAGGGCAGGAAACAACATGTACATAGACAAATCAGTATTTATATAATACAAAATAGGGAAGTAAATACAAGGTAATTGGGGGTGGAGGAGGAGAGCAGGAACAACAGAGGAAATTAGGAAAGCTAGTCTTAGTAATCACAGGTTGTCTTAAACTTGTTTCCATTCCAATGAGTTTGCTATGAGACCACTACACAGATTGGGTCTTTCTTAGAGGAGATCGCACTTGAGTTGATTTTTGGAGAAAATTAGGAGTTTTAAAAGGTGGACATGAGGACAGATAGGACCCCATGCTTGAAGGACAGCTTGCACAAAGGTATACAGGCAGGAGACAGATTGTTGAGTTCTTAGGGCGGCAAGTAGGTCAGCTTGGCTGGGACCTAGAGCATGCATGAGAGAATAATGTAAAAAAGCCAAAGAGATAGTTTGTTTGCCAGATTGTGAAGGATTTTAAATGACAAATATCTGAAGGTAAAAGAAATCAGACAGATAAGTTTTGGTTGGGAGGGAGACAAGCACAATAGCCATACACCCTCGGTATTAGGTTTGAGGGACAGTGAATGATGGCATGAGGTTTTTGAACCAGAGATGATGGCAGGCCTTGACTTATGGGTGCCTTGAGTGCAAGCCCAGAAAGATGACCTGAATAGAAGCTTTAACTCTTTCACAGTTTTCACCAAGGGCCTTCCTTGGCATGACTTGAAATTGGTATTCCCTATTGCCCCTTTCACCTTGCTTATTTTAGCTGTCACTTTGGCCTAATTTTAAAGAGAGGAATGAATATGAACCTTAGTTAACCAGGGCAGTTCAAGGATGCAAGTGTTATTGACCAGGAAAAGGATGAATGCTCAATAAAGAGTATATAGGACCCTATCAGACACTCTTCCTTTCAGATGTCAAGTCTTTGTGCTGTGGCTTCAGCCTTCTGGTTCGTTCATTATCTGAGAGGAAGAATTTCAATGGGAGGTTGCATGTTTAAGCATTTTGCAGTGTCAGGAATTAGAGGCTTATGGACATCCCATCCCCAAACCACAGTGGGCCAAACTCACAGCCAATAAGGGGGAAGGGAGAAGAGAAGAGGGTGGTAGAATATTCTTTTATGTAAGAAGATTCTGAAAGATGATATTAGGTGAAACGACAATTTCTGCTTTGATTACTTTCAAATGGTTATATATCCTGCCAAAATGCAGATAAGGAACTGCTGAACTAAGAATTACTTTATGCATACATAAGAATGTTAGTCTGCAGAAGACAGCTTCTCAGATGTAGAGGTAGAAAGCAACTCAGAAGAAGATCAGCTTCCCCATTTTATAGTTGAGAAAGTTGATGTTCAGGGAAATTAAATAATTTGCCTGAGTCACATAGGTAGGAAGAGTCAGCTATCATAGTCAATTTGGGTCTTCCATATCAAAACCAGTCCTCGATCCATTGCATCAAATTATTTGTGACCCTGTGGACCTGGGGTTTTCCTTGGCAAAGATACTGGAGTGGTTTGCCATTTTCTCCTCCAGGGGATTAAAGCAAACAGAGATTAAATGACTTGCCCAGGGTCACACAGCTAGTAAGTGTCTGAGACCAAATTTGAATTCAGTTCTTACTGATTCCAGGCCTGGCACTCTATCCACTGAGGCATCTAGCTGCCTCCACTGCATCAGATACCCCCCATTTAATTTCATGTAAAATAGTATCTTTACCAACAAAGCAAGAGAAACTTAGGATAATTATCTGGATAGATCAAGCAAAGTGCATACCAATGAAGAAAAGGATTTTAGTTTCATAGAACTTTTTTCATTTTTTTTCATTTTCTATGTTGGTATGAACAATATGGGACAGTGGAAAGTGCATTGAGCACTGAAGGCAGCAGACTTGAATGTGAATCAGTGCAACTCTGGTGTAAAATGAAGGACCCTCTGAGGTTCCTTTCAGTCTTACGAATCCTGATTCTCTGACTGTACCAATCCGTTGCTCCAGGGTCTATTTTCCTCTCAGTAGAGTTTCAGGCCCTGGATATGTGCATTATTGATGTAGTTCAACAGATCCTTTCGGCACTGCTTGGAAGATTGCTAGCAGCAAATGTTCACAACAATCCAAGTGGAGTCAAATGTGATAAAACGAAGCCCTCTTAGGTTTAAAAATAAGAGGAGAGATTTGGAAGGAGCCAGTCACCTTAGTGTGGATGATGATTTCATGACAGCCTAGAAGTTAATAATGTGGGAATCAAGTTGATGAGTAATTTTCTATATGACCTTAACAAGTCTTTGAACTGATGTCGAGTCCAATCTCTGACATAAATAACATCTATCAAAAAATAAAAATAAAACAACATCATGTGACCTTTCAATCTTGGTCCAAAAATTAAGAAAAAACCCCAATACTTACCATTTGCACGAATTTTGCACTACAGGTTAAAGAAGAGTAAAAACCCTAGGGCTTTATATTTGCCTTCAAAAGTTCTAAATTTAGCATTAAAAAAACACAGCTACAGTAGTAATTATTATCTCTGTAAACAGAGCCAAAATGGTTAATATTTATTCACTCTAACGGTTTGTGTACTCTACTGAACGGAGAGGAAGGCCCTAGGATGAATGGTGTATTTGCACTGCTCTGACAGCAGCTTTTGGCCTTTTAAAAGAGCTGTAGGTTAAAATTAATTTTACAACGAAAGTTATAGAATAATAACTTCTCTCTCTTATGTACATGTATGTTTATATACTTCAAGTCTACAAAATACTGCCCAAACATTATCTCATTTACTTACAACAGCCCGGTGACATAGTTACTAAAGGGACATTTGTCAGATTTTGACAGATGAGGAAGCTGAGGACATGACTTGCTCATGGTCACACGGTTGGTAGGTCATAGAAACACAATTTGAACCCAGGTCTTCCGGACTCCAAATTTGTAAGCTTAGAGTCAAGTAATTACTAATATTACTAGTATTAGTAACACTAAGTAATATTTATAATTTAATAAAATACAGTATATGACAATTATATTAAGTATATTGTATGAGTGATCTTTATTAATAATAGTAACATCAGTAAAATAAGTAATATCAGATAGTCAAGTAATAAGTAATTAATTATTAGTAATATAAAGTCTAAGCTTAGCTCTCTATCCCACATTCATTCACTTATTAAACAAGGATTTATCAATCACTTACTCTAAGCCAGCCCTGTGCTAGGTACTAGGGACAAAAAGGACAAGTCCCTGTCCTCAAGTACCTGAGGTCTCAATTAGGGGAAATAATTGGAAGTCAAAGTAAACCATGGAATTACAGAATTTTTCCTGGCTGGAAGGACCTTACAAGTCATCCAGGCTGACTTCCTCATTTTACAGAACAGGCAACTGTCATAGAGAGTGGTGGACTGGACTCTATGTCTCTTATCTCCCAACTAAGGACTCTTTTTATATCCTGTCACTATCAGCATTTAGGAAAAACAGGCCTTTCTAAAAGGAACACAATATAGTTACCTTCTCTTAATTCTAGGATGGATGCCAGATTAACTTCTCTAGAGGCTTTCACTGTCATTTACTAAATAGAAGATGGGATTTAAGGTGGAAAAGGAAAGGGACTGAGGCTGTTGGCAGGAAGTGAAGGTTTTCTATACACCCACTCTGGGCTTGTAGAATGAGATGTGAAAGTATTTTCTGATGGCATTTGGAATCAGAACACTTAGAATCTAATAGTTGGCATTTACTACCTCTATGACCTTGGGTAAGTCATTTGATCTCTCTAGGGCTAAGTTTCTAAAACATAACTGAGGTGACTGGACTAGTTAACTTCTGAGGTCCCTTCCAGCTTTAAATCTATGTTCCATGACATAGATGAAATGCAATTCCTTCCTCCCTATCTTAATAGTTAAAAATTCTTGGTTCAGACTAAATTACCATCAATACAAGCATTTTTTGAACACCTATATAGAATACTGTGCCATGTGATGGAGATACAAAGACATAAGATATGGGATCTGCACTCAAAGGGTTTACAGTCCAATTGGAGAAAGAGAGTATGAGAATAAAAAGATAAGTGACATAGAAGATGGCCAACATCCTGACAGTGAGGCGACAGAATAAACATGCAGAATGAGACAAGTTTTTGGACAAACAAAAAAATTTGTTTTGCTTCATTATATGTATTTGTTATAAGGGTTTTGTTGTTTTTCTCAATGATGTTGGGGGAGAGAGGAGAAGGAGATAAAATAAGTGTTTGTTAATTGAAAAAAAATAATAATGTAAAGTAGCATATGATAAGTGCTACACAAGTGCTTTAGAACCAGGAAGAGGTCACTAAAAAATCACATTAGCTGATAAAAGCTTGAAGGGAGTTATGTCTCTGCGGCTGCTCAGATGTAACTATCTTCCCAGTGTGGACTGCTGGTGGCAACAAGAGTTGTCTACATCTGAAACTTTAGGATTGTGGGTTCCTAGATTTAGTACTAGAAAAAAACATGGGGTGATCTAGTCCAGCTCTGTCATTTTAGAGATGAGGAAACTAATGCCCAGAAGGATAAGTGTTTTCCCCCAGACCACACAGGTCATTCAGAGAAAACAGAAAGGCAGGGTTAATAATAATGACAACACAACAACAGAAATAAACATAATTAGAGCTAACATTTGCATAACACTTTCAAAATTTCTTTACATATACTGGCTTTCCCAAACGTCTTTGTGCAGTTTTAAACTTCAATAGCTTTGTTTTTTTCTTTTTCAAGAGGCAAGTTCAGCACTTAGGCTCTGGAGATCGGTGGTAGAGACTCAAGATAACCCACATCTGTGGCACGGATAGTCTGGTCACCACGGCAGTCCAGTCACGACATGCATTTCCAAACTGGGCAGACCCATGTTTTCAGCAGCTACTCCTAGGAAGAATCACCCACTCACCTCCTCCCCAGCCGCATGCTCTCTGAGTGCCTGGGAAACTCAAAGAATGCATGAGGGCGAGTAGGAGTCAGGGGAAATCAGCTGGTAATGCTATGACTGTGAAAGATGAAGGTCGCACTTACCACAGCACACTCAGACATCTTTATGCATATTTTTGTTGACCTTCTTTCTCCTTCCACCTAGAGTGTTGAGCTTAATTGATATTCCACTCACATGCCAGCCCTCAAAAAAGGTTAACATTCATTCACTCACTGACAATTTACTAAATACCTACTAGTAGACCCTGTTTAGGAACAGGTAAAGAGGCAAGAGTGAAAAAGATGTGATTATTGCTTTCAAGGCTTGCAGATGGTTACTGAGGGAGACTGTCATTTACTGGAGTTATTTTTCAGGTCATTAGTAACTCAAAGGAGTCCTTTTTCCAGACTTCAAGTTTCACCCTGAAAACTTCCTTTGATATTTTCCATAAATGACCAATATATAGCGATAGCTCTGCTGAGAAAAATCCTTTCTTCACTTCAGTAATGGGAACCTCAGTTCTGTTGTTCTGATCAACTTCCTTGATCCCCTAGCATCACTGCCCTCCCCTTTTCAGTCTATCACCTCAACAAGGGAGAACCTGCACAGATTTTTTTCCCCTTGAATGATATAACATAGCATTCTGGCAAGTGAACTAACAGTGAAAGCCCTCTGCTCTCTTAACAACAGTAAGTTCATGAAGAGAGACTGCTCTTCCCAGTAGATACATGAACAGGTAGTGAAAGAACTCCTTAATTTGCAAACCAAAATAACCTATGTAATATCTTTAACCCATAGTTTAAAAAATAGTGAAATTTCTTGAGAAAACTCTTGAGAGTAGGGATTACATATGATAGATTTTATTTACATGGGGAGGCAGTGTGGAGGCAGTGGACAGTGCTAAATTTAGACTCACTGGCCATGAGTTCAAACCCCACCTATGTCACTTAATACCTGTGTGACACTACACAAAGCACTTCTCTGGACCTCACTTATAAAATGAGGAGGTTGGGCTATATGCCCTCTAAATTCTTTTGTAACTCTTGGTCTACAAGCAACAAAGATAAGGTTCACAAATACAAAGGTACAGATTTTATAGCTGTCTGACTAATGAACTTTGGTATGTCTTTTATAATGCTTTACCTTGACGTAGGTTTAGGTAGCATAGAATAGTGGAGAGACACATCCCTTTGATGTCAGGAAAACCTGGGTTCAGATCCAGCCTATTATGCTTGGGCTGTATGATCTTGGATACATCACTTAATCATTGTTCCCAAGCAACTTTCTAGGATATGAATTGTAAAGTAGGTGCAACTCTAGCATCATAAACTGAATAATTGTAAAAGATTTCCCTTACTAGGAGCTCCTTACATCTATGAAATTGCAGGTCTGATAAAAAAGACTATAGCTATTCCACTGATGACAAGGATTAGTTTTTTTAAAGATTATAAAATGTCAGAAGAAAACTCTATCAATCTCCTCCACAGACATACGTATACAAGGTTATGAGTAAAAGAGTTTACTGATTTTTAAAAAGAAACATCTGCTATGAAATCCATGCTGAAACAAATACAGTAGATTCCTGTTGTAACTCAGATTGTTATTAGATGTGGATATGAATGTACTTAATGTCAAACCATATTCTCTGAATCATGTGCTCAAACTCAGTTAAAGCTTGGCATACATAATTAGCTCTTAATTATGTTGTCATTCCTCTCCTCTACAACTGTTGGAATTGTGGGTTCTACTCTAGTTCTAAATTATAAAATGATCTGGCTTTTTGTCAGCTATTTTTCTAGTCCTTATCGTCTTGATTTTTAAATGACAAATAAAATACATGTGCATATCATTTAAACAGGTCATAACAATTCAGTTCTCATTTATTATATAAGAGGGCTCTCTGAGAGGGGACAGGGGATGGGATACTAAAAGAAATTCAGGTGATATAAAAACAAAAGATATCAATTGCAATTTATTTTAAAATAACAATTTAATTCAATTTAGTAAACAATTATTAAGTACCTATCAGGGTTAGGGGTTAGAGGGATGGATGATTATACAGTAAGGAGAATCAGGAGACAACAGGATGGCAGAGAACCATAGCAGAATCTGAGTTCTTTGATAGAACAACCAGAGTCAGCCCCAGGATAATCTCTAAATGAGATAAAGTTTGTCTTCAATCTTCTCTCCCTATTCCTTCTTGCTTCCTGGTGCACCTGTCTCTGCATCCCACTGCCTGTTAACTTAGTTTGTTGCCCCGTCATTTCAGTCATGTCTGACTCCTTGTGACCCCATTGGCATTTGCTTGGCAAAGATACTGCAGTGGTTTGGTATGAGGAAACTGAGGTAAACAAGGTGAAGTGACTTGTCCAGGGCCATCTAGCTAGTAAGTGTCTGAGGCCAGATTTGAACTCACAAAGAGAAGTCCTTCTGATTCCAGGCCTGGCACTCTATTCACTGAACTACATACCTGCCCCTGCCTGTCAACTAATCCCACCTAAAAGGTTAGTTGATAATTCAGGTATCAAATGATACTGGGGCTTAAGAGGCACTAGCACAGCTACGTGCATTTTTAAAGCACACAGGAATTAGAACTGCAGAGAAGGCTTCTTAAACCTTTTCCACTCACGACCCCTTCAGTGCTTCTTAAATTGTGGGTCAAGACATAGCCCAACCTCCTCTTTACAGATGAGGGGATGATTGACTTGTCCAAAGTTACACAGGTGACAGAATCAAGATTGAAATCCAGGGCTTCTGCTATTACCCCATAGTTCTCTTAATCCCATTAAGACTTCAAGGACTGAAGGAATGAAATATAATGATGGAACAAGTGAATCTGAAATTGATACATGAGAGCAGGAGCGCTCTGCCTAGTGCTCCCCAGATGGCATCACACATGCAGAGGTGGTAAGGCCAGACCTAGGAAGGACTGTAGTAAATAGAATGATACTGCTTTCCACTAGCAGCTTAATGAAGTAATTATGCACCCAAGGCAAAAATGGTAAAGCTGTGCTCCCAACCTAAAGGCATGGGGTGCTTGGGTTGGCAGATGTATACTTTATGTCACTGTGTCTCCCTATTATCTGTATCCAAGCCAGGTGCCTCACTTCTTTCATCATTGTTGGCAGCTTGATATCTGGGTCCCTTTCAAATGCTAGAAGGGTAAAACAGGAGAAATATGCTCTCAAATACTAATCAGGACCCAAATTACAGAACACTTAGAAGGTCCAGATCCACACCTTGGAGTCTGTTCCAGAGCAGATAGAAAGCCAGATAGAAATCCCCCAGGATTTCAGTGAGAATGCATTTCACATCCCAAGTTTCCATGGGGAGTGGAGCATCAATTGGCAGACACTTTCAAGGGGTCTCCAGGAGAGCATGCACTCAAGTAGCAAATCCTATTTGGTTTATATTTTTGATGAAAGGACCTAAAAACGTTTTACTAGGCCAGGCATGATCCCAATTCAGGAGTGGTTTGATTTCATTTCACTTTGTCTCTCCTTTTGTTTCTATCTTCCTTTGAGTCTAAAAGAGATTTTGTCCTTGATCCAATATCACAAGGCCCATTAGCTATCAATTGGTATTTCACGGTGACTGAAAGGGCTGCAATCATCCCCATTTTATAAATGAGTAGATGGGTAAACAGAAGCCTGAATAGTAAAGTGACGGTCACCATCCTGGGTTCACCAAGGACAATCACCCCCAGCTTCCTGACTCTAGTTTGAAGTGTTACTGACTGAAATAAATGGGAAAGTGGGAAATAAGGAAATGCCATGTACAAGATCACATTCTAAAATGTTACAATTTAATGTGGATTCAGGAGAATGCAGGCTCCTCCAGTGGAATGTAAAGTTTTTGAGGCAGGGAATATTTCATTTTTTCTTTCCTATTTTTGCCCAACCTTGGTCTGTCAGTCCAGACCTCTGTTTTCATCAGCTCCTCTCACTAACAAGATAGACGGTATTCAGCAATTTGAGTCTTATAGTTTTGTTTAGAAGCACTGAGAGTTTAAGTGACTTGCCCAGAGTCACAAAGCCAGTATGTGTCAGAGATGAAATGTAAACCCGGGCTTGTTCCGACTTGAGGCCAATATGCCATATCATCTCTCAACTCAAATGTATTTAATGAATGTTTATTGAATTAATAGTGAGGATGATGATGATAGCTAATATCCATATCAGCATCAACTATGTGCCAGGCACTGTACTAAACCCTTTACAAATGTTATCTCATTTCATCCTCAAAATAACCCTGGGAAGTGGGTGCTATTATTAACCTCATTTTACAGATGAGGAAACTGAGGCAAAAAGAGGTGAAGTGACTTACTCAAGGTTACACAGCTAGTAGATGGCTGAAGGTGGATTTGAACTCAAGTCTTTCTGACTCCACACCGAGTACTCTATTTGATGCATCACCTTGCTATCAGAGAACCACAGTATAGTGTAAGCACATAGTATATATAACCTTACCGGAGATCTCCTCAGGCTCAGTTTCCTCATATGCAAAATGAAGGAGTTGGACTAAATGGCTTCAGAGGTCCCCTTCAGCTCTAAATTTGTGCTCCTTTGAACCTGGACGGATGCCCAATTCCCCTCAGGAGTGATGAAAGATATTCATGTCAGACTTGATGGCATTAACTAGCATCTTTGAATGTTCAGAGATAAAGTAGACTAGGAATATAGGAACTGGTTTTCTGGAAAGCCAAAAATCCTGGTCAGGCTATACGTACTCTCTCCAGAGCATCAGTGCCTTACGCAAGACACACCATGAAATAAAATACAACGGGAAAACTAGAAAGAATGATCTGAGTGGGAAACATGCACTAGAAGTCCATGGAGGTTGGGGGAGGCAGGGAACTAGCTGACTGAGACTCAAGGAGAGGAACGATAGGTGATAAATTTGATTGAAAACCAGAGCTACGTGTGGGAGGTTCACAGCACTTTGCTAGTGGAAGTTTACACATATTAGCTGCCAAGAGTATAATGAAATGTTTCTGACATAATACATTCTATATTACAAGGTCTGAGTGGGCAAGAATTAATTTCTTTTGGATTTCTACACCATAATTTCTCCTTAAGAAACAGTACAGCTCCCATTTTTTCTAAGAAAGACTTTTCCTCTTGGCTTACTTGGATGGTCACTCAAAGTTAGGGGAAGTTTCAACTCCTTTCCTATCATTGCACGAAACAAAACCATTTCCCTCGGAGGTAACCACTGAAGGCAGTTTCCTTAGCACTTTTGAGCTCACCATTTTTTAATAAATGCAAAAATGTCTGCAAATTGTTATTTCTTTCTCTTTTCTCATCTCTGTCTCTCTTATACACAGACACACTTCTTTTCCTTTCTCTATGTCATTCTGTTTCTGTGTCTGTCTGTCTATCTGTCTGTCTGTCTCTCTCTCTCTCTCTCACACACACACACACACACACACACACACACATCTCTACAAGTCTTTTCTCAGGGCAATGTTCAGCCAAATAGAATTCAGGATAAGAACTTAGAAGATTAAGAAGACAAAGGGGAAAGGACATAGTCATTTATTAAATTAAAGGGAGCTATGGGGAAAAAATATGGAGAAAAGGAATGAAGTAAAATTGTCCTGATCCTATATTTAAAGCTATTTCAAACCCAAATCAAGATCATTAATTATATTCCAGAATAATATGCCTTACTTCTTATAGAGAAACAAGAACAGTTTCTTCTTATGAAGAAGAAACTGTGAAATCAGAATGCTAGGATTCGAATCACAGGACTTAGGTTCTGATCCTCACTCTGCCCTTTACTTTCCTGTCAGACCTTAGGTAGGGTTCTCAGTTTCTTTGACCCTTGGTTTCCTCATCTGTAAAGTCAGGGGATTGGATCTTTAAGGACTTTTTCATCTATAAATCATATTCAATCTATAAAAATGTTTTCAGTTAGAAAAAACTAAGATGTGTATAAAAATTATTTCACAGGCATCAACCTTCTTATTTGATAGATGAGAAACTGAAGCCAAGAGAGATGAAATGATTTACCCTCATTCCTCCGTTCTGGCCACAATTTGCTATGTGGCTAAAAATCAGTCCTATTTCCTTCTGGGTACTTGTTTCTATTCACAGATCACAGAACAGGATAGACCATAGAATCACGGAGCTAGAGCTATAAGGATCCTTGGAAACCATCCTTCCAATCCTTTTTATTTTATAGAACAGGAAACTGAGGCCCACACAAGGGAAGTGGCTCAGCCATGATCATGCGGTCTAGAGAGTCCAATTCTGGATTTCAACCCTGCTCCTTTAACTCTTGAGTCATTGCTTTTTCCACTGTTGAAAATTCCAGTCCCTAGCTTCCTCATAGAGTTTGGGGAGAAGGGTGTATATAAAAACACTCTAAACCTCACTCTGGAGGTTAGAAGCTAAAGTGTGATGTAGACCAACTTCCCGGTCACTGTTGTTATTTTCAGTTGAGTCAAATAAGAGGAGTGGCAGCCTCAAATTCTCAACCACATTGGCAGGCTTCCTTTGGCGTAATTTCTGAACCTCGGCACAGCACCACGAACCCCATGGACATTCAAAGAATGTTAAGGGATAATGATGACAATTAATGAATCTGGTATATTATAGTATTATGAATGAATCATACAGTCTTGTTTGAATATATCCATGAGTTTTTTTTCCTTTTGCCTTTTCTAATATTCAGTTTTAAAATAATTTTTGTCTTTATTTTAGTATGTATACCCATTGATTCAAGCCATTGATGTACTGAAGTAAATTTTAACCTTGTGTCATGAAAAGGAAATGTCTCTAAATAGTCAAAATACTAAAAGGTTAGTATTTGAATTACTGATTATTGTTTACAGTGGTATTTCATTATTTCCCTTTACACCTCTTCTACAATGACCTGTACTTGTCCTCAACAAAAGATCCATTAAAGTCCCTTACATTGTGACTTAGGAGATACAAAGTGATGGTTGTTGACTATATAATGAAATGATGTTTTCAAAAAGTGATGATACTTGACAACTGTACTTTTCTTCCCAAATGACCAATTTTACAAAATATCAGTGCACCCAGAGGAATGAAGGTATCACTTCCATCTGGTTTCCTGAAGTACATACTTCTTACATGTATGTCCTATGGTAACATCTCAAAAAACTGTTAAAATTAGTGTCATAATTATTTTTGACAGACATTTCCTGATGGACATTTTCCAATTTAGTCATCTTAAAGATGGGGCTAAATATCCAAAATAGGATCATGTATCTTAAGCTTAAAGAGTCCGTAGAGCCTGGATAGACAGACAGAGAGACAGATAGCTAGCTAGCTAGGACATCTGTTAAGCACTTCCTATGTGCATTGTGTTAAGTTCTGTTGATGTTGTCGAGTTGTTTTTCAATTGTATCTGATTCTTTGATGACCCTATTTGAGATTTTCTAGCAAAGATTCTGGAATGGCCTGCCATTTCCTTTTCCAGATCATTTTACCAATGAGGAAACTGAGGCAAAGAGGGTTAAGTGACTTGCCCAGAGTCACATAGCTAGTAAGTGTTTGAGGTCAGATTTGTACTCAGGTGTTCCTGACTCCAGGTCTGGCTCACTACCTAGCATGCAAATAAAAGCAAACTGGATAGTCCCTGTCATTAAGGAACTTACATTCTAATAGGCAAAGTCAGAGCATCAAGAAGTATTAGAAAATAGTGAAAGGGAGGACAAGGCAGAATAGGGATAGTCAGTAGATAGGAAGTAGCATGGAGACACAGGTCCCCAGTAAAATAGGGATAAAAAGTTCATCTATTAGAACCAAAAGATTCAGGAGTGGACATCAAGAATCTGATGGGAAGAAGATGAGGGTGAGGATAATAGGTGGAGACAACATGGTGAGGAGACTGCCAGGTAGTAGCTTAGACACGTATTCCCCAGCAATAAAAGACAAAAAGCTCACCTACTGGAATCAGGGAGTGATAGGATGGAGTCCAAGTTTCCTGTGGAAGTAAAATGAGGATTATGACTAGAGTAAGCAGTGTGATCTCAAGCCTTTTATTTTACAAATAAGGAAACTGAGGCCCAGGGACTGTCAATAGGGCAGAAGTAGCATTTGAACTCAGGTCCTCTGATTCTTCAGTCAGTGCTCTTTATTTTGTACCAAACTGCTTCTCTACATTTTTCTTATGAGTCACCCTTAATTACACATCAGGATCACGGGAGATGTGATTGAGCCTAGAGGAAAGTCCCAGGTCTGAGTCAGGAAATCGATGTATGTAGCACTATGGGCACTGGCTATGTGACTGGGAATGTCACCGAACTGACCTATGCCTCAGTTTCTTCATTTGTAAAATGAAGGGCTTGGACTAGACCACATTGCATGATGAATGACCTTAGTATGCACCAATCTTAGTTAACTGGAAGATTGTGACCAATATTTAAAGAAGAAACCTTCAGCATCTACTTTAGGTCTAAGAACTGAAGAACTAAATGAGAGCTCTCCAAAAATCTGGGGCTAGGCAGCACCTCAAAGACTCACTAGATAGATTTCCTCATTTTGTAGCTCAAGTAGCTAAGACCCAAGGAAGTTAAGTTACTTGTCCAAGGTCATTCATAGGTAGAAATCATTAGAGGTAGAATGTTAAACACTGTCCTCTAACTCCAGCGTTCTTCCTGCTCTACTATGCTGCTTCCTAACTTGAAAATGTCAGATTTTACATGGATTTTATTGTGTGAAAATCGGTTTCTATTTTGAGGATTAAAATAACCTATCCAATTTCAAAGTATTAAGTTAGAAGCTTCTGCAGTTTTCCAATATGTTCAATGTGTTAGTAACAGATAGTGATGAATCAATAGGGGTGTAATAAGCATCCTCATTTTGTCCATTTTTAGGACTAAATTAAAATGAAATGTCCTTGGAAGTCCTTAAATGTCTGGACTTTTCAGAATATATAGGTAGCTAGATGGCTCAGTGAATATATAGGCAGCTAGATGGCTCCACTGGGGGTGGAGGCAGGAAGACCTAAGTTCAAATCTGACTTCAGATACTTACTAGCTTTGTGAGACCCTGTCTATTTGCTTAAATCCATTGGAAAAGAAAATGGCAAACCACTCTGGTATCTTTGCCAAGGAAACACCATATTCAGTATGATCCAAAGGATCAAGAAGAGTCAGACAGGACTGAGCAACTGAACAACACAACAAATCACCCATTACATGTCAGGCACTGAGATAGGCTCTAGAGATGTAAAAACAAAAATAATAAAGCTCCTGTCCTCCAGAACTTTTCATTCTATATATCTGACCAAATAAAAGCAGCCAAGCACATAGATAGACCGCTGAACTCAGAGACAAGTCCGCCAGGATGTAAATCCTTCCCCTAGAACTAGTTAAGTGGCCCTGGCGGAAGGCATTCAATATTTATGGTCTCAGGCCATAGGCCTTACTTCCAGATCACAGATCCAAGCTGGTGATGGGAGAGCCCTACTTTAATGAATCAAGACTTCATTTGACTGGCACTAAAATTAAAATGAGTTTTTATTCCCTGAGTACGTTCTACATGACAAAGAAGGCGGAGGAGCAGCCTGAGGTTAAACATTTGTTTAGTCAGTCATACTGTCTGCCATAAGGATACGATCCAGCCCAATGCAATTCAAATGAATCCAGAGTATTTATTAAATGCCTAATACGCTCCAGGTACTGTGAAAGGCACTGAGGGGATACAAAGCCAAAACGAAAAGCAGACCCAGCCCTTAAAAAGACCCCAAATCACAAAAACCCAACGTTGTGACTTAAGGTGAGCCCTTGCTTTAATTCCCTGGCCCGCCTTCTTTCTTTCTACTTCGTGTTCTTCCCAGGGAGTGGAATGATCTACCCCCACTGCTGCCATGCCTACACTGCCAAGGAGAGAATAGAGCTCTCCAAAATATCCGTCAATCTGTTGGAAGGCATCTGATCACCAAGACAAATGCAGCATATGCTGTCTTCTCCACTTTTCTTCTAGTCAAGTGCTTTCTGGACTAAACTTTTTAAAGATCACATTATATATACATATATGTATAAATTTATACTATATATAATATTTGCATATTACATATACTATGTTACAGTATTCCTTTCAGCATCTACAGTGGAGCACTGTGGGAGATAACAAAGATACACCAAGGAGATAAAAAGTTGAACCCACATATGGTCCTTGCCTGTAGGTGCATACAGTCCACTGTTATGTGCATTAGATAGTAACATAACCAAGTGAAGTCCAAAGAGGAAAGTCCTTATTAACAGGGAGATAAAAACACTTAACATCAAAATCTGCTATAAAATCAATACTATTAGGCATGAAACTTCTACACTGTTATAAAAAATTAAAATAAAAAAAGACATCTGCTTGATGGAGATACTCTGAAGCTAAGTCCATCACTAATGGTCTTGTTTACAGGGTCACTCCTTGTGAGACACTTGTCATCTCCTACTTATTGCTCCTGCTTCATTATGCTGTTTACAATTCCTAGATTTGGGATTTTTTTGTTTGGTTTGTTTGGTTTTTTCTTGGGAATTCTGAGTAAGAAAACTACCTCTACCACTGAAAATCAGGAAATTTCTTTAACTTCCATTCTTAGAGAGATATTGGCAATACTGAGAGGTTAGATGCCTTTTCATCATCATATAATTATAATTTGTCAGAGGCAGCATTTGAATCTAGGTTTTCCTAGTTCTAAGGCCAAACCTCTATGCACTGTATCAAACTACCTCTTAATGCCTACAGTAGTAAAGTGATTTTTAATGAATTGTATAACAGTCTTGCATCTCTCTCATAAGAGATTATGTATTATATGGATTCTATATTCTGTAGGAATTCTATTATTCTGTATTCTAGTTATCTGTGGTCACAGCCTCTTGCTACGCAATAAGCCCCAAGTGGGATGGTCATCATGTTGTATGAGATAGGCTGAACCTAAGAATATGAACTCTAATTAAAATAAATGTGAAAAGTGTTTGACTGGGGTTTAATGTATAAGAAGAGAGTATAAGATGGGAGAAGGTGGTTAGATAGCACTTTCTGTACTTTGGTGGATTCAATGTGAATTAATGATATAATAGCCCAAAAGTTGGCTAGATTTTAGGCTTTGTTAAGAGAGACACTATGCAGAGTAAGGGAAATAATACTGCAGTATTCTGCTCTTATCCACATCCAGAGTATTTTGTTCTGTTCTGGGTCTCACATTTTAAGAAAGATTTATAGTCTGTCCTTTGTTTCAGAGGATCAGTGACATCACGAGTGATGTCTTGGCTTGATCATGAATTGGATTTAAGTGAGGCATAGATGCACAAAATCATCAGCCTCGCTCTCTCACCCAGAGTCATCCAAGTCCAATGGCAAGATAAAAGTCTGGATGGCTGGTGATGGCCCAGGATGCAGTGGATGATCTTAATATCTTTGATGTCTGACCAAAGTCTAAGGGCTCCACAGCACCTGCTTCCATCTTCATAGTTGTTAAAACAAATTGTTCTCATTCACTCATTACATATGCTTGGTGTAGACATCTTCCTAACTCACTGAAGGGTTTGTTGCCTGTTGGTTACCTTCAATTGAGTTTCACCAGGGTATGGCACCAAGGTACATGCTATAGCTTTTTGGAGCCAAAGGTGAGAGTTGGGTGAAGGTGGATACCAAAGGTGGATTAACAAACCTGAAAAAGGTTCAGCAGTTCTCATACTCATTCTAGTCCTCATTGAACACCCCATATATTTACCTATTGATGAGCTGGAGAGCAACCAGAGGAGGAGGATTAAAATCCAAATTATAATTTTAATTTTATTTAATTTATTTATTTAATATAATGAAGAACTGTGCCACATGTAAGGACTGGTTTGAGGAAAATGATACATTTAGCCTGGATTAAAGGAAAACTTGGGGGAATGGTATCAGGGACTGGACATGGTCGCTCAGTCATGTCCGATTCTTTTTGATCCCGTGGACCATACTGTCTACAGGGCTTTCTTGGCAAACAAACTGGAGTGGCTTCTTATTTCCTTCTCTAGTGGATTGACACAAATAGAATGTAAGTAACTTGCCTAGGATCACACAGCTTTGAACTCAGTCCTTCCTGACTCTAGGCCTAGCACTCTATCCACTGAGCCTTCTAACTGCCTTCCGGGTAATGGATAGCTCCCTTCAAATATCTGAAGGATTGTTGTATAGAAGATGAATTTGATGCCTAGTACTAAGAGTAATGGGATGAGGGTGATAGGGTGCAGAGAGACATATTTAGGCATAATGTAAGGAAAGGCTTTCAATTAGAGCTCTCCAAAAACTGAATGGGCTACCTGAGGAGGGATTGGGTTCCCTCAGACTGGAGAGCTTTAATCTGGATGTACTGAATTGTCTTGGAAGTCCCTTTCAATTTCGAGGTTCTTTAGTTCTATGTTTACTATGAACTGTAGCTTCCCTCAGAGCCTGGCCCAACGCTCAGAAAGAAACCCTCAATAAATGTCTGTTGGTCTGAGTTGACTGCGACCTTAATGATAATGGGTTAATCAGATAAAAGAAACCTGTCCCTCCCCTGGAAAACTGACCAAAGTGCTGGGACTTTCAGTCTTCCACTGTAACACAACAGTTGGAGAGTTATTTTTGGACACTTAAGCTACCCACATGCTTACATTCTGTATGGTGCCTAACACAATGTGTGTGTGTATGTGCATTCACACACATACAAAATATGTATAAAATACCTTTAAACTTAAATTACCAAGTCACAACCCTAGGTAAAAGATCAACTAAAAGTACTGTCCTATTATCTTCATTTGAGTCACAATAAAGATATTGGTAGCAGACAAAGCAATATTCCTTTTTTGTTAGACTAATCACTTAGGACTCTCTTTTTGCACATATATATTTGCCAAATATAAAGCATTGGTGTTGGTTTCCTATCTTATAACCTAACAAATGTAAATCCCTTTTCAGTTGGGAAGGTTTTAATTTGTTTCAATGGTAACAACAGGCAAAATACCTAAAAAGCAGATAGAAATGTTAGTGGGTACAGAGAATTATAGTTTTGGAGCTGATAGGACCCTTAGAAATCATCAGTTTCATAGTTAAAGAAATTGAGGCCCCAAAAGGTCAAGCAATTTGCCTAAAGTCACATAGGTCTTAATGGCTATGCTCAGATTTAAATCAATTCCTTTGCCTTTGAATACAGTGTTTTTTCCAGTACGCCACGGTCAACTTTCACAAATGAAAAACTAGTGTTGCGAAGTCTGTGAAAGTGTTTACGCTATCTTTCCTAAGAATAAATGGTGTTTATAAAGTTCAATCTGTTTCTCTAGGCTTTATAGATTCCAGCTGATTGTTACAGTAAACCTTTTATATTTTGTTTTAAGAAAATTGGTGTTGATAAATCCCAGCAAGAGCTTCTAGAAAAAAATAAAAGTATAACAAAACTTGTAAATATGGTTGCTCTGTTAAGGAAGAGATTTAAATCAGACTTAAGAGCTTCCCACATTTGACTCAATTCACTTTTTCCTAAGCATCAAACTAGCCTGATTTCCTTGCTCTACAGTATGTCTACTGTACTCTCTGTCTTTTCTGAGGTACAGTTACAATACCCCCACCCAAAAAAATCATGAAAGTAAGTCTTTCTAAGAGAGAAATACAAGATTTTCTTTTACAGATAGCCTGCACTGATGAGCTCTGGCATCTGTTAACACTTTGACTGGCATACAGTAAGCACTTAATAAATATTCTACCTGCATATTTGCCTATCTCTATTTCTCCATTTTTAAGTAGCCTACACATGTATATACACATATATAATACACGACTATATGGTATTTGAAGTGGTATATATGATACAGTGTGTGTGTGTGTGTGTGTGTGTGTGTCCAAAAGGAAAAGTCCAATCAATGAGAAAGTAGAACAGAATAATACAAGGAACCAATTTGTAAAATATTTTCACAGTATCAAAAACTAAAAGCCTTTCTTTTATCACCAAGAGAGAAGCCCCTGTAAAAATTACCTAATATATTAACTAGTGGTACAGCTAACTTTGAATTTTAGACATGTTTAAATGTAATATATACTAGACTTTCCTTCAGACAAAGGTTCTAGTTTTCTGCCTTTGATTAGAAAGTCCAGAAACAGTTGTTGTTATTCTTGTTTGTCCTGTCTTCTCCAGAGGATCATGACAGCAGGGATATGATGCAATGACATGAAAGTGAATTGGATTTAAGTGAGGAGGGCTATGCAAAGTCACCAGCCTCACTCTCCTCTCTGGAGCCACCTGGGCCCACTGGCAAGATACCGATCAGGATGACTGGAGATAGCCATGGAGGCAGGGAGAGATCTTGGCCTCTTAAAGCTAAGGTCTTTAACAGGTTTCAGTTTGACTGAGTTAAATCTCATTCAGTGACTAAGGCCAGGGAAGAAAGATAAAGAATGGCCACTTTTAGCTAGTCAAAAAAAAAATCAATCTGGGAGGGAAAGACCTCCGCGGTTTCTGGCCAAAACAGACAACAGTAAGAGGAGCTTCAGATGATTTCAGAACTGGAAGTGATCTTAGAGATGAGTACTTTTAAGAAAATGCCAATTACTGAGACTTGGAATGAGAAGATTACTGTAGCATCATGCTGGCCTTCTTGTAAGCACTATGTGCTTCCTATTTATAAAGCCTCATATTTAGCATTGGGTCTACAATGATGACAGCAAGCATTTATATAGTGCCTTGTTTGAAAAAAACTCTTTATATGTATTATCTCATTTGATCCTCACAACAACCCTCAGAGGTAGGTGATATTACTACTCCTGTTTTACAGTTGAAAATACTGAGGCCAAAAGAATTTAAGTGACTTGCCCAGATTCACACAGCTAGAGTCTCAGGCAGGCTTTGAATTCAGGTCTTCCTGACTCTAGGCCCAGTGCATTGTATATTTCACCACCTGTTTCAAGACCTTTTTCTGTCACACTCAAGTTATTCCTCACCTTAGATTTACATCATTTGACTTCCTTTTTCATTTACATTGCCACATTCTTGTCCCTATTTCATTTATCTTCCTCCTATTTCTTCACTTTCCCAAGATGATAGCCTGTATCCCCACAGCAGTAACATCTGAAAGTTTAATAAAATATTTATTTATTGATATTATGACCTTGAATTCATTTGTAGAGGGCCATGTTGGGCTGCTTATAGCCCTCTCCCTACCCATAACATATATAATGTAGCCCTTGAATAGATGAATATATAACAGGATTAACAAATCTTTTTTGTAAAAACATAAACACATGTTTAGATGGCAGTAAGAATAGAAAATCCAAAAAGGGGGTCATGAAAAGTCAGAAATGACTGAACAACTGAACAGCAACAACAAAAAAACTAGGTGGGGGCGGGGCAGAGCCAAGATGGCAGAGCAGAAAGGCACATATATTCTAGCGCTTCCCCCACAGCCTAAAAAATACCTGTAAAAATGCTTCTCAACAAAATCGAGAGCAGCAGAAGCCACAGAACAACAGAGGTTTCCAGCCAAAGGTAACCTGGAAGGCCAACATGGAAAGGTCTATCTCATGGGATGTTGAGAAGAGCAG
Source organism: Bettongia penicillata ogilbyi (assembly GCA_023548195.1). NCBI lineage: Eukaryota > Metazoa > Chordata > Mammalia > Diprotodontia > Potoroidae > Bettongia > Bettongia penicillata. The sequence goes on along the minus strand of JAJHZJ010000421.1, from coordinate 4,086,434 downwards.
AGCATAGCCCTGGCCATGCAGCACTGGGAGGAATAGGACCTGAAAAGACTTCCAGGCAGAGTTCCTAGCAGGGAAGGACTCAGATACCTCGACCCACAAGTGACAAAGGAAACTCCAAAGGTCAGTGGGGTAGGGCTTTCCAAGCTGGGTGAGAAGGAACAGGGAATCTCCAGCAATAGCCCCAGGTGACAGCAGAGGCTGTGGCAGCAGACTGTAGGCAGCTACAGAGGCCAGGAAGCAACCTGGGTCCATTGTTCAGGCAGCTCAGCTTAAAGCCTCTGTCAGTAGGGAGCAGCTGATCTAAACATTAGCCCTGAGTGACAGCCCCACCCCCACCCAAAGCCCACAGGAATCAAGCACCTGAATCTAATCTCTTAACAAAGGATTCAGAAGTCAAGTAATTGCCTAGGAAAATGCCCCAAAAAGGGGGAAAAAAAGACCATAGGAGGTTACTTTCTTGGTGAACAGGTGTCTCTTCCTATCCTTTTGGATGAGGAAGAACAAGCCTTACTGTCACAGGAAGTCAACACTCCTGCCTCTAGGGCCTCCAAAGTGAACTTAAACTAGATTCAGGCAAGAGAAGAGCTTGAAAAGAGAGTTGGCAGCTTGTTAAAGGAGAACTGAGGAAAATTGCTGAGGAAAATAACACCTTTAAAAAGAGGCTAACTCAATTGGAAAAAGAGGTACAAAAAGCCAGTGAGGAGAAGGAGGCATTAAAAAACAGAATTAGCCAAATGGAGGAGAAGGTTCAAAAGGTCACTGAACAAAATAGTTCTCTGAAAGAGAGAATTGAGTTCAGGGAAATGAATGACTGTGAGATAAACCAAACAGTTACAAAACAAAACCAAAAGATTGAAAAACTAGAAGATAATGTGAAATATCTCACTGGAAAAACAACTGACCTGGAAAATAGATCCAAGAGAGACAATTTGAAAATTATGGGACTACCTGAAAGCTATAATCAAAAAAAGAGCCTAGACATTATCTTCCATGAAATTATCGAGGAAAACTGTCCTGATATTCTAGAACCATAGGGAAAAATAAATATTGAAAGAATCCACCAATCACGTCCTAAAAGAGACCCAAAAAGAGAAACACCTAGGATATTGTGGCCAAATTTCAGAGTTCCTAGGTCAAGGAGAAAATACTGCAGGCAGCTAGAAAGAAACAGTTCAAGTACTGTGGAAATACAATCAGGATAACACAGGATTTGGTAGCTTCAACATTAAGGGATCAAAGGGCTTGGAACAGGATATTCCAGAAGTCAAAGGAACTGGGATTAAAACCAAGAATCACCTACCCAGCAAAACTGAGTATAACACTTCAATGGAATAAATGGTCATTCAAAATGATATAGAGGACTTTCAACTTTCATGTTGAAAAGACCAGAACTGTATAGAAAATTTGACTTTCAAACAGAAGAATCAAGAGAAGCTTGAAAAGGTAAACAGGAAAGAGAAATCATAAAAGACTTTCTAAAGCTGAACTGTTTATATTCCTACATGGAAAGAAAATATTTATAACTCTTGAGACTTTTCTCAGTATTTGGGTAGGTAGAGGGATTGTACATACATAAACACACACACACACACACACACACACATATAGACAGAGACTACAGACTGTTTTGAATCAGAAGAGATGATATCCCCAAAAAAGGTATATAATAAAAATTAAGGGATGAGGGAGGAAAATACTGGGAGGAGAAAGGGAGAAATGGAATGGGGCAGGCTATAACTCATAAAAGAGATAAAGAAAAATCTTGCTCAATGGAGGAGAAAAGGGAGAAGGGAAGAGAGGAAAAATGAAGCTACTCTCTCCACATATGGCTTAAGGAGGGAATAATATGCTCACTAAATTTGGTATGAAAATCTATCTTATACTACAGGAAAGAGGGGAGGAGTCAACATATGTGATAGAAGGGAGGGCAAATGGGAAAAGGGAGTAACTAGAAATAAATACTTTTGGAAAGGGACAAGTCCAAATGAGGGAATAAAAAGGTCTCTTTACATAATCCTTAACAGTTAGACATCCTAAAGCATTTGCTTAAAGACTTCTGATTGAGGGAGAAGCCACTACCTCCTGATGATCATATATGAAGCTGGAAAGGACTTTAGAGGTCATTTTGTTCAGCTCACCTATTTTATAGATAATAGTGACAGAGATTCCATAACTTGCCCACGACTTTGCTAGTAACAAGTAGCAAAGTAAGGATTCAAACCCAGGGTATCTGATTCCAAATTTAACATTCTTTCTGTTGATAAGAGATAAAAGGTGAAAGCTATAGCCACACAAGTTTCTCTTTGTGATTCTAAAAAGTCCATAACAATAATTTAGACTATGGCATTAGCCTCACTAATTTTCTCACTTTTACTCCCAAGTATTCCAAATGCACCTACTCATATTTTAAAATACTTTGCAAAAATTTTCATCACCTGGAATAAAACTATACATTTCTTCAATCAAACAAAATCTCTTCCCGTTACAGAAATTTTACTATACAATATAAATATAAAGAAAGTCCTTCCTGGACTCTCATCTAAAGGTAATTAGTAGCAAGAATATACCTATTTATAACTTATTTAGGTATATCCCAGTCAACTAGGGAAGCTAAGGGACTTCCTGCGGATCTCAAGGCCAGCATGTGAACCCAGGTCTTTCTTACTAACTCCACGCCCTGGCTCTGTTATCATATGCTGCCTCTGTTCATATTGATTTGAATCTGAAAATCTTTGAATAATGTAATTTTTCTCACTGTTCTGAATAAAGCAACATCATGTCTGCAAAAAAAATAACTAAGTGCTGTATAAATAAAACTTTTTTTCAAAAAAAAATATGAATAAGAACTAAAAAGGAAACAAAACCTGGGTTTAAAACCACTGCCATTGAGGGAAATTGCTAGCAACATTGACCAAGGACCCATTCAATGAGGAACACAATTTGCTAGTTTTCTCAGGTCAATAAAAACCCTCTGATAACAATACCCTTTAAACATAACTTCCTCAACAGTTGGGTATCTAGCAAATGTGAGTTCTGAAATATATTTGCTCAATCAATTGAGGTTATTAAGGATGAAAAAAAGAAAGTTTTTAGAATCAAGATTTATACAGATCACTTCTTTGTAATATATACACATATATATGTACACATACACGTATGTGTGTGTATATCTGTCTGTACATATATGTGTACATATATATGTATACACACATATGGGTATGTACATATTTAGTTAAGTACACTTTTCTTTGGAAGGATTTCTAAAGCTTTAATCATTTTTATAGCAGTAAATTTTGTTCCTTAAACCTGGAAGTCATTGTCTATGGTAATCTTCTTTATCAGTTGCTCATCATTTTCTCCAAGGCATTCTTTCTAAAACGAAATGTTCCTTCCTTTATATCAGAGCACAGATGAATTATTTCTGAACACTTGAGTAAAATCCATTCATTTATTTTTTAGTGCTGAGATGTTGAAAAAATGCATTATTTCACTTGAAACATAATCTTCCAAACTATTTTTATCATTGTATAACTCAAAATGCTAAAGCCATAAGTTTAAATTTGGCAGTACTATTCTCCTAAATGAAGAAAAGAAAATATTACCAAATTTTAAGGTATTTCTGTGGTCTATGAGAACGGGTTGGCTTAATCCACCAGGCAACATCCTCTGGCAATATCCATGGAGGAAGGTCAAGAGAAGAAAAGTCACCAAATCTTCCCCTGTTGTTTGGTACCCTAGAATACTCCATCTCTTATGCTCCTTTTATTATTTCCCCTGGAAAAGAAGCAGATCTACTAGGGACTGGCATGAGTACTGCGAGAGCAGCTCCTGGGATGAGTTCCCAGACCAGCCATATATATCTTGGGTCCTTATGCCATGATCATGAGCACTTGTAAGACTAGCACATTTTTAAAGCTACTGGGGTGGCACATGAATTAGCATCCTTCTTACAAAAATCTGCAAGGGATTCTAAATACATAAGTTGGAACACAATAATCTATGTGGCAACTGTAATTAAAATTAAGAGTAGGTACTGGCATACTTCATACTTCTTTAAAACATGGAGGTAAGGTATATAAGGTCTTGTGATGCACCTAAGTCAGGAAAAGGCTGACCAGACCGGGATGGGAAGGAAAGGATGAATAGCCACCCTAATGAAATCACATATCCATCTAAGTAAAATGTTGGATTTCTGCTGATCTATTCATATTTTCTTACCTATACTCCTTTGTGTATAACATTACATATTTCTGAGTTATCTGAATGAGTTTTGTAATCTTAAAAAGGAAAACCTAGCTAGCTCACATGGAAACTGAATCCCTAACCTTAGTCATTAAAATTTCTTAAAAATACAGAACTAACCACTGTCAAATGGGAAAAGAAAACAATCAAACACACAAAAACAAAAGGAAAACTCCTAGCCTTTAATGTGGCAAAAAATTTTAAGTAACAGAAAATACAGAAGAAAAGAAAATCCTTTCAAGTCCCCCTTTTCCCTCTGAAGCTTGGTTATTCCTCTGGCTTCTTTCCCCCTTCCTCTTTTCCTTCCTTCGTTCCTTCCTGTTTTCCTTCCTTGCTGTCTTCAATGTATATATAAATTCAATCCTGATAACTGAACTTGGCATCACATCACAGTTGTCTTTCCTAATTCCTTGTTTGTTTTATAATTCTCTTTTAAAACTTATGGAATAGTAACATTACAATTCATTAATACAATTTATTTAGTCATTTTCTATTAGAATATTTCCAAATTTTTGCTATTACAAATACAGATTCTAATTTGTCTGGCTTGATCCTCTTTTCCTTTTTAATGATGTTTTTGGCATAAAGTTCTAGTAATGAAATTACTGTGTTGAAAGGTGGAATCAATTTTGTGATTTTTGCTTCATATTCTCATGTTACTCTGCAAAATGCTTTTTACTAATCTGATGTTTGACCATTAAGAATGACTATTTCCCCACAGTTCTACCAATATTAGATTTTACCTTTTTTTTTCCTATTCTGTGTCATTCTAGTAAGAAAGTGCAAGATGGTATCTGATTTGAATTTATCTGGTTATTAGAGAACTAATGCAGCTATTTCTGTGGTTATTAACAGTTTGTGTTACGGTCTTAGTAGGTTCATCTATGGAGCATATAGTTAGTCATATACACATATTTATACAATTTACATATATATGTACATATATAAATTCCTTAGAGAGTCTCTATGTCAGACCTTATCAGATATAATTATTTCAAATATTTTTCCAATACATATTTTTCTTTTAATTTTAGACTTCTTTTTTAGATATAAAAAATCCTTTTATTTTTGCAAAATCAAACCTATTTATTTTGATTTTAATCATTTCTTCTAATTGTTTGCTAAAAAAAATGTTCCCCCCTCCAAAATGAGACAATTATATCATTCTTTTTTTTTCCCAATTTAAAAAATAAAATAAACTGATTCACTTAAAGTTTGTTGTGGTATATAGCGTGAAGTATAGAAACAAATCTATTTGTAGAAATTTTTGCAGCAATTTTTCTCAAATCCTGATTCTACTTTTCAGTTGTTTTTGAAATACAATGGGTATTAGAGTGGATTTTTAAATACAAAGTAAACCCTTCAAGGTTAGAGGCTGTTTTATTTTTGTCTTTATATCTCCAATACCTAGCAGATTTCTTTTTACACAGTGGGCACTTAATAAATTTTGAATTATCAAGTACTAATCCTTTATATGCATAGGCTTCCATTTCTTGGCTCCCTGTTTTGTTAATCAATTTTTTCTTTTATTTTCTAATACAGAACGGCTTTTCCCCCTAAGTATTTTTTTTTCCCTTGGCATTTGACAGCGCTAACTACTTTTCACTACTTTTCTTACATATTTTTTATATTTTTTAATCTATCTTTTTCATATGAATGCTATCACTTTAATTCTATGATGTTTTAATTGGCACTCCATTAAATCCATATGGTAATGAAGTATTGTTTTTTTGGTTTTGTTTTTAAGTATATTTACTAGGCCTAAGAGGAATCTTGGAGGAAGGAGTGGATAGAAAGTCAGCCTTGACATAAAAAAGACCTGGGTTCAGGTCCTACTTCTGACACATAATGGCTACATAATTTTGTTGGACAAGTCACGTTTCTCTGTGCCCTAAGCAGCTCCCTAAGGCTACAAAGTTGCAACAAGGATTCTTATATAGGAACTCCCTACACCAATGAAATCAGAGGTCCTTTCTGGCCTACCCATAAACACATGATGTGCCTTTACTTATTATAAAAGTTAGGCTGCTAAATATGATTATTTTGGCCTCCCCAACATTTCTTGTGTCTCTCCCCTTTTCTTCACCTAACTGTCAAATGGATATTCTGCCCATGTGATTACCATGCTGAAAAACTTTCAGGGGTTCCCTATTACCCACAAGATAAAATAGAAACACATTAGCCTGTGCTTAAGGTTTTCCTGACTTATTTCATACTACCCTCCTTCACCAACATTATATTCCTATCAAACTGTCCTATGAGCTATTCTCTGAACTTTATACTGGAACTTATGTATCTGTTCATTCCTAGGATGCTCTCCCTTCCCATCTCTACCTCTTAGAACTCTCAAGTTCAAGATAGGAATGAAGAGGTAACAGCACATTAGACCTCAAACTATTTTATGAAGCAGCAATCATCAAAACCATGTTTTACTGGTTTAAAAATAGAAAAACAGAACAACGGAATAGACTAGACATCAAAGAATCAGAAATAACTGAACTCAATAACCCAGTGTTTGGTAAACCCCAAAACATAAATTATCAAGAAAATAGTTGACTACTTGATAAGAATTGATCTGAAAACCAAAAGAACAAAAGAAACTAGTCAGAAATTAGGCTTAGACTTCTACATTATACTACCTGCCACAATAAATCCAAAGTGGACATGTGACTTGAATACTAACAATTTTACTATGAAAATTAGAAAACCATAAAACATATCTTTCACAGCTATCTGTAGCCAAACATAGGGTGGAGGAAATAGCAGAAGATACAACATTTTGATTATATGGAATTGAAAATTTTTTGCATACACAGAATTGATATATCTAGGATAAAGAAGGAAGTGGTCAATTAGGAAAAAAATCTGTGATAAAGTTTTGATATCCAAGACAACTAAAAGAAATAGATAAAGAAAAAGCCATTTCTCAGTAGACAAATGGTCAGGTCTATACAGGAAAAGTTCTCAAAAGAAGAATTATGAACTATTAATTACTATAAAAAAGAATGCTACAAATCCAAATCCAAAACAAAACTCTGACCTTTAAGTTTACACACAGAAAACCGATGAAGAGAAAAGGTGAGAATTGTCAGGAGGAATTGTGGAATGGCAAACACACTAATGCATTGTTGGTGGAGCTATGAATTGGTACATACACACTCACATATATATACATATATATATACATATATATGTATGAATCCACATACATATCTATATGTGTATATAGATATATATGTATTCATAATATGTATACATAGGGGAAGCTAGGTGGTGCAGTGAATAGAGCACCAGTGCAGGAGTCTGGAGTCAGGAGTTCAAATCTCACCTCAGACACTTGACATTCACTAGCTGTGTGACCTTGGGCAAGTCACTTAACCCTAACTGCCTCATCCTGGGTCATCTCCAGTCATCCTGATGAATATCTGGTCACTGGATTCAGATGGCTCTGGAGGAGAATTGAGGCTGGTGGGCTGCACAACCCTCACTCAAAACAAAGTCAAGAGCAAGTCATGTCATCATTTCTCTGATGGCATGTTCTTCTTCGGCAATGAAGGATGAACATATATGTATATGTACGTATGGAAGGGTGACAGCTAGATGGCTTAGAGGATAGAGCACTGGGCCTGGAGTCACAAAGATTCATCTTCCTGAATTTAAATCTGTCCTCAGACCATTACTAGCTGTGTGACCTGAACAACTCTACTCTGTTTTCCTCAGTTTCCTCATAGCTGGAGAAGGAAATGGCAATCCTTCCAGCATCTTTGCCAATAAAACCCCAACTGGGATCACAAAGAATCAGACATAACTGAAAACAACTTAACAATAACATATGTGTGTACATACATACATGCGTGTGTGTCAAACTGAATTAAAGGTAAGCAAAGGTCATATCTTAAATGTCTTTTCATTCTCTCACTGTGAGCAGAGTGCATTATGGAGGAGAGGTGCTTATTAAAAAGTTGCTAAATGACGAAAACAGTGCTGGAAAGGTAATAATGGAAATTGTATCTGCAAAATAGTACCTGCAGAATTTATTCCACCTGGTTGTTTTGATGATGAAATGAGATTTTATATATATATATATATATATATATATATATATATATATATATGTAAAGCACCTTCCAAACTTTACAATGCTAAATAAATGTCATCTATCATTATTATTCAATAGAAATAGGGGGAATTTGGACAAGCAGGATTAAAGGAAGATCTCTACTTTCAGTCTTTTTGGACAGACACTCAAATAGCTGAATTTGTTACTTTTTTCAGATGTTAGCTACTGTATTAGCACACCCAGGATGGCCTGCCAGCACAAATTCTTTAATCTGCTTTATAAAAGAAAGACAGCTTCAAAGGGGTTAACAATTCTTCTTTAATTAAACATATGAGTCATGAGTTCAGAGAAAAGATTAACACCCTTAATGTGAAGAAAATGCAAACAGAGAAACTACAAACAGAGAAATTAGCACAAAGATAACAGACAGGGCTCCAACTGTCTGACAAAGTAATACAACCACCTACATACACCACTGGATAAGGGAGTACCAACAACATCTGAGTAGTTGGGGGCTCTTAACAAATAGTTACTCAGAGTTCCATCCAGGCAATAAAAAGGTCCTTCACATGAGCGAAACCCGTAAAGAAAAACACCAACTTCCCAGTATATGTAGTTATCAACTAATTGGATCAGAGCCAGAAGGCATCACAACCCTAACTCAGTACAGCTGTGAACTACTGGGGTTCAAAGGAGACTGAGCCTTCAGATGTTCACAGTTTAGCCCAAGCCTGGGAAACTGAACTCCAAAAAGAAAACAATAAAAATCCCACTTTGCTTGTGCTAACAGCTAGGTGACTGCCAGTAGAAAAGGCAGCAAACATTGCATTCCACTTGAATTTTAAAAATTGATTGTTATGGTTGTTTGGCACGTGGATGACCATGGGTTCTCGAAAGCTATGCCAGCAGAACACAAAATCAGGAAAGTCCAACCAAACTTAAATGGTTTAAAGAACTGCCCACATGATAACCTGTGTGTCTGTCATTTGAGGCTTAGCCTAGTTAAATGTGAAGAGGCCAATTGAACTTGACTAACTTTTCAGGACACTGGATCTCAGAAAGCTCATTTATGAAGGTAAAAAGGACTCTTTCCTGGAAGAGGACATTCTCTTGAGCCTAGGACCCTGAAAGTTCTTGTGACCCTCCTTGCCCTGTTAGGTTCATTCTCTTTGTCAACTCATTATAATTTACTTGTTGTTTCATTATTAAACACTGACGTGCCTCAGGAAGTTCATACTGAGCTGATCCATTTCCATTCCAATGTGTTAACCAAACATCTTTTTTTCCCTCCAGAAACCATCATTAAAATATGTTCCAAATATTATCTTCCCTCTATGAAATCAGAGCCAGCACCTGCAACAAGAAGATCAATCTATAGATACTACAAATTATAGTAAACTGTAGAGAGAAAATCCTTGAAATGATTTTGTAATTTTTGGCAGATGTTTCATTGTCAGATCCCTGGGTGAAATATCTGTGATGAAATACTGAAGGGTGCCATGAAACAATTCTTCTTCAAGATGTCTCTATTCCTTAATAGGAAAATACAAGCCACAAACTCAAGCAGTGAGATCTCCAGTTGTACAGAAAGTACATGCACAGTCAAAGAATTCCAGATTTTAAAACCTATCCTTCGCTATTAATGAAATGTAAACATCATTTAACAATTACTCAATCAATAACTATCAATCATTTAGATATACCAGGCACTATGCCAGGCCCTAGAGATACAAAGGCAAAAAAAAAGAAATAGCCTCTATCTCTGAAGGCTTTACATTCTGTGGAGAGAAACATACACATATAAAGACATATAAAATAAATACACAAATTTAGCATAATTTGGGGAAGCAACTGTGAGGTGAAAGGAAGTCAGGAATGGCCTTAAGAACACTTAAGCTGAGATCAATGATAAAACATTCAAGGGAACCTTTGAGTAAGATGATCTTTTCTAAGTTCTTCATTTTAAAGAAATTAAAGCCTAGAGAGATGGAAGTGCTACACACTAAGCAACTACCAGGACTGAGATTTGGACTCAGGTCCTTATGATGCCAAATCCACTGTTCATGTCATTACACCCAGTTGTGGTCTAATGGAAAAAAAGCAATTAAGGTGGATTTAGGAGTCCTAAGTTATTTACTACAGACATATCCCTTACTATTAATTAGTTCAATTCAATTCAACTCAACAAAGATTTATTAAGTACTTGTATTAAGAGGACTATGCTAAGAGGTATCTTACTTCCATGGAACATAACAGCTATGGGAAAATGATACATATAGACCTGCATACAGCCTAAGTCAAGTATGCCATTATACCCTGGGGGAACATTCCCGCTGACCTTTATCCTATATATCCCATATTCTATGAATGTCTATAATAATACATGTGCAACTTCACACAATATAAAATAATATGTGATAAATGAATAAAAGAGCTACAAAGTGTTACGATAAGCCGAAGAGGAGAAAGGTTATTATTAACTAGGAGAATCTCAACAAATTTCATGAAGGAAATGGTCTGTCAGGCTTTAAAAGATGGTTAGGAATTTAACAGGTAAAAAAAAGTAGGAAAAGGTCTACAAGCATAGGAAACAATATGATCAAAAACACAATTCATGAGGCAGTGTTCAGTGAAACATCTTTATAGGGGGGTAATTCATTCTACAAGAACAGTACCAAATATTCAATACATGTGGAAGTGTGACATATATACAATTTAATGACTTTATACGATGAAGTTTGTTCATGAACTTTACCATGAAATTATTTTTGTTGGGGCACCTTTATGTAAGATATATCTGTATAGCCAGATTGTGTATTTTACATGTTCTATATAAAAGTACATGGGATTATTCTTTACAGTCAAAAGGATAATGGTTAAGAAAGTAAAAATGAAAAGACCAGGAGCATGGAGAAAAAGTTATGAGTGAAAACTCTAATGGCAAGAGATTTGGCCTTACACTGTAAGCAAATTTAGGATTATAGGATTTAGAGCTGGAAGGGATCTGAGATGTTATCTAGTCACCATGAATATTTGGCATAGTTACTCTGATGCTAGAATGGCATTTTTCAGTAAGTCTGGCATGATGGGAGAAACTCAGGGAAAGGAAAAAAATAAAGAGATCCTGCATAACTCTTTCAAAATTATACTATTTATTCTGTATATAACAGTGTGACAATGGCACTAGATAGTTTCAGGTAGAATGCTGAGGTGCTTTGGGCTATAAATTTAGATACTGCAATCAGCAGAATTCTTGGAGGAAAAGATAGATGGTTACTTGGTGGGATAATGTAGGGGCAGAGAGGATACATGGTTATACCAGAAGCCCTCTGAGGGACCTTTCAGATGGGATATTCTGTGCTTCTTTGAGACAAAGAATGAAAAATAAGTGTTTTTCATACATTTTACCAAGGAGATCTACTCTCTGTCACTGAATAAACCAGACACTAGGCTGTGATAACCATTTTGGCAGATATCTTAATCCCTCAGATGGAGAGCAAAAATGACATTTCATTTATCTGGAGTTCATTTATCTAATAACCTTGGTGGTGTAGCATACAAATGTATATATGCATATAATATAGAATATATATGTATGTATATAATGTAGTGTATAAAAGTATATGAATGAAACTAAGAATTGATCCGAAAGCAACATCTACATATCTAAAATACGGATCACAGTATTTACTTCTCTCTTTAATTTCTTTGTATCTACCTATTGTTTTTTATTCATTCACTCTATTCTTTTACTCATGTATGTTATATGTGTATGTATATATATATATGGTTGAGTCTTCCTCCCTAGCTAGTCCAGACTAGAAACACAGGGGCTACTCATTCGGTCCCAGTGTGGTCCCCAATACATATTAGTCTGGGATTTTTCAAACTGTTCCATTTCCAACCTGTGTCACTTTGCCTCCTTTAGGCAAACTGGTTCTCCCATCCCCTCCTAGGGATTTACCATATTGGTGATACATAGTGTTGACACTCCTGACATCCACCAGTCTCAACCTCCCCAGGATCAGAAATTACACTATGCTTGGAACTTTACTCAAAGGAGAGTGTCTCAGGTTCAAACAATCTATTTTTCACTTGATTCTGGACCACTTGGCCTTCTGGCTTCCTAGTTAACAATCGTTTAGAGGGTTGTATGTGTATGTAAATGTATGTGTTTGTGTATATGTGTGTGGTGGAGAGATACCAGAGGCATGTATGTTTGTATATTGACACCAGAAACAAAAATTAACAGTTGACAACATAACAGTGGAGGAGACAGAAAATCTATGAAGAGCAGACATAAGAACTCCAAAGTACGTCATCTAATTTTCAACATTAAAATTAGTCTACATTTTTAATGTAGGAAAAAGCAACTTTGAACAACTCTCCAGTGTCAAAGATCATGTACATAAGTGTATAATACCATATTTGATCTTCATAATAATGAAATTGAACCATCCAAAAAAAGTTAAATTTTCACAGAATCATAGTCTTAGAGTTGGAAGGAGCTTCACTATCATCTGATGTAATTCTTTATCCTTGCCAGAATTCCTTCTACAACATGGTTAGTCTCTCTAGACTCACTCTTTCTCTATCTCTATCTCTGTGTCTGTCTCTCCCACTCCCTCCCTCTCTCTCCCTCCCTCTCTCTCTCTCTTTTCCTCTTTCTCTGCTTCTCTCTCTATCTCTTCCTCTTCTTCTCTCTGTCTCCTTCCTCCCTGCCCAATTCTCCTCCAATATGCTTAATTTCTCTTTCTTGTTCTCCTTTGCTGGTTTAGCATCTTTGTCTTGCCCTCTAACTATGAGTATCCCCCCAGGTTCTCTTTTCAGCCCTCTTCTCTTTCTTCACTCTATCCCTGGTGAGCTCATTAGCTCCCCTGTGTTCAATTATCTCTTCTATATAGATAACTCCCTAATCTAAGTGTCCAGATCTCTTTCTCCTGAACTTTGGTCCCTTATCCTCAATTGCCCACAGGGCATCTGTACTATGTAGTTGTCCCACTGGTATCTCAAAACTGAACTCATCAACCTCATCCCAACCCACCCCCACCTGCCTCTCCTTCCAGCTTCTCTATTTCTGTTAATGGCACCTCATCATTCCCCCCAGCCCCTCAGCATAATCTTTGGCTCTGACCTTCCTGGTCCTATACCTTCCCACTCCTCTCATTTCTATCCCTGTAACACTTAGAATACATCTATCCTCTTTTTCTCCTGCTATCACACTGCTATCATATACTGGTTTAGGTTTTTAAAATCTCTCACCTGGTGATGAAATTTTCCTATACTATACTGTGCTATGCTGTGTTGTGTTGTTGTATTTTATTGCACAGTGTTTTGTTGTGCTTATGGTAGCCTCACCTCTTATCCCCATCTTTCATTAGTCCCCTCTCTAATCCATCATCTAAACAACTGCCAAAATAATTATCCTAGTGGACACATCACTGTCTGAATCAAAAACGACTAGCAGCTCCCTATTTTATACAGTAAAACACTCCTTAGACTGGCATTTAAAGACCTTCACAATCTGCCACCAATAGATGATTCCAGCTTATTTCACACTGTTCCTTTTCACAAATTACCACCCAATCAAACTGAGTTCCTAGCCATTCCTTTATCTTATCTTGCACCCTCCAGACTCTGAATATTTGTGCAGACCATTCCCATGCTCAGAAGGTAGTCTTTCATTTCCATCTCACAGAACACTTTTCTCCCTTAAATGACCAATTTAGGTACTACTTTTTTCATGAAGACTTCCACGATATCTGAGCTGCAAATGATCTGTTCCACTTCAAATTTTTACAACAACAATTAATCTCAATATTCCCATTGTCCTTATCACATTCTACCTTGTATCACACTCTATCTTCTCTCACATTTCACAGTATATGTCAAGTCCCCTTGATTAGATTAGAAATAATTCTAGGGCAAGGTCTGCTTCCTTTTTCATCTCTGTGCCTTCAGAGTCTAGCCACCTTGCACTTAATAAGTTCACAAAATTGTTTGAATTGAATTGTTTAATTTTCCATTCTGATGGGACAGAATGAGAGCCATTGTGGTGTAGGGTTCTACAGAACTGTCAGTAAGCAGTATTGGATTTGCTTGCTTCTGCCACTTACTAGAGATGTAACTTTGGACAGATCGTACGATCTGTCTAAACATCAATTTCCTCATTTCAAAAATGAGGGTAGAAATCATTGCACTACCTTCCTTGTGAAAAAACCTCTTCATTCATGGCAATATAAAGAATTTTCTTTTCAAGGAAAGTAGTTCTGTTTTCACAAATGTAAACTGATCAGAATCCCTTCATTTGGCAATCACTCCATTTAGACAAGAATTAATATGTTCAATATACTCTGTTTAAAAAGGCAGGTACAAGGAGATGATTTCTATTTAGATTTGTGTTTCAGGGGAAAGAGATAAAGGGTAGTGATAGGGCTGCAGGGAAAAACAACAATAAGGCATCTAAGGAACCGAAGATAGCAGAAAGAAGTTACTAATTTGTTCAATATAATACACTTAAAAACGAGCTAACACAAGTTTATGATTTCATATACAAACCTTTTTGATCTCTTTATATTGAAATGTTTAAGTTCTTAATAAAATATAATTTTAAATTGTCTATTGATTTTAGAAAAAACTTATATATGTTTTTTAAATATGTGTTTTAGGGGGGTAAAGTTAAATTATCCGGAAAATTCACTTAGGTGGAACTCCTTGTTTACAATGTTAGTTGAAAATAAGTTGTTGCTTCACTCAAATGGATTTCAAGAGACCTAAACTAACTACATTGTGTTCATGGAAAACAATTCCAAACACCATTCCGACAGTGAATATATCATGGCCATCACTTGGATCTTGTGCTTGACTAGCTAACTGTATAGGAAAGAAGTCAATGAGAAAGAAGGTAGCTTTGACTTTGCCATGTAGTCGTAGTAAAGAATGAGGAATCACAAAATTTTTGAAATAGAAGGGTCATCAGAGGCCATCTCCTTCCAACCCACACCAGATCTAGAATCTCTTCTACAATGTCCCCAACAAAGAGTTCTCCAACCACCACTTAAAAGACTTCTACAAAGGGGAAACTTACCACTTCTACCTCTGCAACCACTATTCCCCACTGCTGGGAAGTCCATCAACAATAACAGTAGCAAACTTTTGTTAATCACTTATGTGTCAGATACTGTTCTGAGAATACAGATGCACAAAGGAAAAAAGACAGTCCCTGCCCTCAAAGAGCCACCATTCTAAAGGGGAAGGCAACATACAAAAGGAGGCAGAGAAGTGGGGGGGGCGGTGAGAGTATGCAGCATAGGGGCAAGATAGAAAAAGTCCTTCAGAGATGAATTAGCAGCACAGCCTATAGAGGAATTAAAATATGGCGAACCTGGTTCTCCTTATTAAATGGGAAGTTCTGGAAGGAACCAGCCAATCAGAGGAAGAGGTCAGAGTGTTGTGGAAGTAGTCCAGAGATGGAGTGAACTTCCAGGATGAAAAGGTTTCTACAGCATGGTAGTCCTTTGGAGATGATTCAGTTGTATATCCTGATAGATATTAGGATATTAGTATTAGGAGGCTTTCTTTTGCACTCATCCAAATGGAACATGATTTTTCTGTAGAGTTTCCTTTGAGAATAATCTCAATAAATTTATTTCCCACAAAGAAACACATGGGCAGAAGACCTGATGATTTTGTATGTCTCATCAACACATGAAGCCTCCCACTGTAAGGAAGGCAGAGAACTAGACTGCCTCTATCAATTTCTATTCATACCCTTCAAGTCCACCTTAATGTTCACTTTGTTCTTGTTCAGTTGTTTAGTTATATCCAACTCTACAGCAATTACTGTCCAGGGGTTTTCTTGGCAAAGGAACTGGAGTGGTTTCCATTTTATCAGTGAATTAAGGCAAATAGAGATTGTAACTTGCCCAGAGTCACACAGCTAGGGCCATATTTGAACTCAGGTCTTCCTGACTATAGGCCCAGTGGTCTACCTACTGAGCCACTTAACTGTCTCTTCAAGGATGAATACAGAACCTCAAAAGATTTAGTTATTTACCTGCTGTCCTCCTCCCCAATCTCTGCTCACCTCTGCCACCCTTAGGAAATAGACAATTCTATTGGGAAACTCCTAGACCCAAGGAAATAAATAGCTGAATTTAGAAATTTTCAAGAGTTACGATGACTAGTTCAGGGCCTCCCCTATGACTTGATCCTGAGATCCCTTTTTAATATGCTCCTCCATTTTCTTAAGACATTAGATACACTGGATACCTCCTATAAGCATTGTACAAAAACATCAGAACATGAAAGGAAGTCCGCATTGTACTCATGAAGTAGAAAGTTCTTTAATTTCTCTTCCCCATAAATTGAACACCCAGCTTTGTCAGGAACATTAGATTCTCACACTGCCCTGTTCTCCTCAGTAGCAAACACTCTTAGGTCTGACTTAACCCCAACAGCTTTTGGAGTTGAGAGAGAGGATGAGGAGGAAGATACAGGATGTGATTTTCCCCAAGCACTGCCCTCCTCCAGGGCCAGCTGCTTCAAAGAAGTATACTGTTTTAAGTGAGAACAGCTTGGTGCAGAGGATTGAGAGCTGGCCTTACAATCAGAAAGATCTGTGTTCAAGTGCCACTCCTGATAGGTACAGGCTGTATGTAAGCAAGTCACTTACCCTGGTTGGTGCCTTAGAACCAAGGCTCTAAATTGCAGAGACTGCCCCAAGAGCTCCCTACACTGATGAAGTTACAAGTCTAGTAAATAAATAATAATTATGGCTGTTATTTGCAGGAGAGACAATGGTACACAACAGATAGATCACTGGACTGGGAGTCAGGAAGTTCTGGATTCAGGTCCCATGTCAGCCATGCTCACTTTGGCATTCTTACCCAGAACCCAGACATCTCATACTATTCCTTTCACACCTGCTACACCCCAATCAAACTGTCCTCCCCTATAGCTCTTTCTCCTGTTCAACATTCCATTTTCCAATTTTGTGTCTTTGCACAGGTTGATACTAATACCTGGAATTCCCATTTTCCTCACCTCCTTCTTTTAGAATCCATAATTCTTTTCCAGGCTTAGCTAAGGTAATACCTCCTCTGTGAAGCCTTTACTAATTCCTCAGTTAAAGTTCTCTTCTTCCTCCAATTACACTGTATTTATTTGTAGGTACAGAATATGTATCTTTCCCCTTGAGGGCAGATATTATTGAAAATTCCTAGTAACTGAGTACCTGGTATATGTTGTTGTTCAGTTATTTCAGCCATGTCTGACTCTTCATGACTCCATTTGGAGTTTTCTTGGCAGAGATACTGGAGTGGTTTACCATTTTCTTCTCTACCTCATTTTACAGAGGAGGAAACTAAGACAAACAGAGTTAAGTGACTTGTCCAGGGTCACACAGCTAGTAAGTATCTGAGGCCAGATTTGAATATAGGAAGATGAGTCTTCCTGGTTCTGATCTGGCACTATATCCATGTGCCATCTAACTGTCACTGGTATATAGACAGGGTTTTAAAATAAATTTATTAAATTGCAGCAGAGTCAAGATGGTAGAGTAGAAAGATGCACATACTCTAGCTCTTCCCCCACAGTCCATAAAATATCTGTAAAAAAAGACTCTCAACAAATTCTAGAGCAGCAGAAGCCACAGAACGATGAAGTGGAGGAGATTTCTAGCCCAGAGCAACCTGGAAGGCCAACGGGAAAGGTTTGTCCCACAGGACACAAAGAAGAATGCAGCCCTGCCTTGGCCATATGGTGGGGAGGGTGGAATCCACAGAAGCAGTTCCCACAAACCACAAATGCCAGAGGCAGCTTCAAAGGTCAGTGAGGGGGCTTTTTCACCTTTATGAGAAGGGAACAGGGTCCTCTCCTAGTCCTGGCCCCAGGCGACGGTAATGGCAGGGCAGAAGCTGAGGTGATGGTGGCCCTGCAGAAGGCATTGTTGGAACTTCAGCGTATAGCACCTGGGGGAATTGAACAGCTGATCTGAATCTCAGCCACAAGCCAGGTCAGAGAGAAAACTCCTTTCCCTGGATTATGCCACCTTGAAAGGACTGAAAACTTACAGGTCCCCAGAGTATACCAAAGGACTCAAAAATCAAGTAACTGGTTGGGAAAATGCCCAAAACATGGAAAAGAAAATAAGACTATAGAAAGTTACTTTCTTGGTGAACATATATCTCCTCCCATCCTTTCAGATGAGGAAGAACAATGTTTACCATCAGGGAAAGTCATAAAAGTCAAGGTGTCTGCATTCAAAAACCTCCAAAATAAATATGCAATGGTCCCAGGCCATGGAAGGGCTCAAAAAGGACTTTGAGTAAGAGAGGTGGAGGAAAAATTGGGAAGAGAAATGAGAGAGATGAAAGAAAATTATGAAAAGTGAGTCAGCATCTTTCTAAAGGAGACAAAAAAAAAAATGCTGAAGAAAATGACACCTTTAAAAATAGGCTAATTCAATTGACAAAAGAGGTTCAAAAAGCCAATGAGGAGAAGAATGTTTTAAAAAGCAGAATTAGCCAAATGGTAAAGGAAGTTCAAAAGCTTACTGAAGAAAATAGTTCTTTAAAAATTAGAATGGAACAGATGGAAGCTAATGACTTTATGAGAAACCAAGAAGTTACAAAACAAAACCAAAAGAATGAAAACATGAAAGGTAATGTGAAGTATCTAATTGGAAAAACAACTGAACTAGAAAATAGATTCAGGAGAGACAATTTAAAAATTATGGGACTACCTGAAAGTCATGATCATAAAAGAGCCCAGACATCATCTTTCATGAAATTATCAAGGAAAACTGCTCTGATATTCTAGAACCAGAGGGCAAAATAAATATTGAAAGAATCCACCAATTACCTCCTGAAAAAGATCCAAAAAGAGAAACTCCTAGGAATATTTTAACCAAGTTCCAGAGTTCCCAGGTCAAGGAGAAAATACTGCAAGCAGCTACAAAGAATCAATTTGAATATTGTGGAAATACAATCAGGATAACACAAGATCTAGCAACTTCTACATTAAAATATTGAAGGACTTGGAATACAATATTCCAGAAGTCAAAGGAACTAGGATTAAAACCAAGAATCACCTACCTAGCAAAACTGAGTATAATATTTCAGGGGGAAAAGGGTCATTCTATAAATAGAGGACTTTCAAGCATTCTTGATGAAAAGACCAGAGCTGAAAAGAAAATTTGACTTTCAAACACAAGAATCAAGAGAAGCACTAAAAGGTAAACAGGAAAGAGAAATCACAAGGTACTTACTAAAGTTGAACTGTTTACATACCTACATGGAAAGATAATATTTGTAACTCTGGGTAGTTGCAGGGATTATACGTACACACACAGCCATATACATACATACATATATATACATACACATATATTTTATTTTTTTAGATATAGGCCCTTCCTATTCAACTCACCCTGTGCTCTCTCACTCTCTCTCCCCCTTTCCCTCTCCCTCTCTCTCTTTCTCTCTCTCTCTCTCTCTCTCTCTCGATGCAAGAAAATCATAAAAAGCAAGTCAACAGCTTGCTAAAGGTGACCCAAAAAAATGCTGAAGAAAATGACACCTTTAAAAATAGGCTAATTCAATTGGCAAAGGAGGTCCAAAAGGCCAATGAGGAGAAGAGAGAGAGAGAGGGAGAGAGAGAGAGAGAGAGAGAGAGAGAGAGAGAGAGAGAGAGAGAGAGAGAGAGAGGGAGGGAGGGAGACCACAGGGTGAGTTGAATAGGAAGGGATTATATCTAAAAAAATAAAATTAAGGGGTGAGAGAGGAACATATTGTGAGGAGAAAGGGAGAAATGGAATGGTGCAAATTATCTCTTCATAGAAGAGGCAAGAAAAAGCTTTCCAATGGAGGGGAAAAGAGGGGAAGAGAGAGTGAAAAAGTGAAGCTTACTCCCATCACATTTGACTTAAGGAAGGAATAACATGTACACTCAATTTGGTATGAAAATCTATCTTACACTGCAGGAAAGTAGGGGAGAAGGAGATAAGCAGGGTGCGGGGGATGATGGAAGGGAGGACAAATGGGAGGAGGGAGTAATTTGAAGTAACATTCTTATGGAGGGACAAGGTCAAAAGAGAGAATAGAAGAAATGAGGGGAAGGATAGGATGGAGGGAAATGTAGGTACAGAACATGACTATTATGGAAGTCATTTGCAAAACTATACATATATTGCCTATGCTTGCCTTCTCAGTGGGGATGGGTGGGGAAGGAGGAAGGAAGAGAAGTTGGAACTCAAAATTTTAGGAACAAATGTTGAGAATTGTTTTTGCGTATAACTGAGAAATAAGAAATACAGGTAATGGGGTATAGAAATTCATCTTGCCCTACAGGAGAAGAGAGAAGATGAGGATAAGGGAAGGGAAGGGTGTTAGCAGGGAGGACACATTGGTGGAAGGGGCAATCAGAATGCAAGGAGTTTCGGAGTGGGGGGAGGGGAGAGATGGAGAGAAAATTTGGAACTTAAAATTTTGTGGAAATGAATGTTGGAAACAGAAAGAAAGAAGGAAAGAAGGAAAGAAAGAAAGAAAGAAAGAAAGAAGGAAAGAAGGAAAGAAGGAAAGAAGGAAAGAAGGAAAGAAGGAAAGAAGGAAAGAAAGAAAGAAAGAAAGAAAGAAAGAAAGAAAGAAAGAAAGAAAGAAAGAAAGAAAGAAAGAAAGAAAAGTAAATTTATTAAATTGCATTCTGACCCTGAATCTGTTAATATAATAGTAGAGAAAATTTCTATGTTACTTTATACTTCATACAGTGCTTATGTGAAAATATTCCTATGAGGTTGTGCAAGTTATATAATAATAATACCTATCTTACAGTTAAGGAAACCAAGGCTCACAAAGGCTAAGTGACAGAACCAGTACTTAAGTCATACTGGGCAAATGACTTCCCTGCTATCTGCCTCAGCTTCTCCATCTGTAAAATGAGCACATTGGGTCACAAGTCTAGTTTGGCCCAAACACTCTATGATTCAATTTTTCTCATGACAAAATGAGATGCCCACTAAAAGGAAGTGTCACAATTGCTAGGTCTGTTACAAAATGAATAATGCTGGAGAGCCGGTGCTGCTCTAATTGGAATCACTAGAGCTTCCCTAGAGTACAGCGAGAGTTTATCTGGAGGTTTTGAATTTGGATTAATTGAATATTAAAAAATAAAGGCTTATTTAGGCTCCTGTGTGTGCATGCACGTGTATGTGTGCGCGTGCCCGCGCATGCCCATGTGTATATAAATAGAAGAGCTGATCTGGATGAATGCAGTCACAAGCTTATGGTCAAAAGAATAGTTAAAAATGGATCTAACACTTTCCAGCTGGATGGCATTTGCAAAGTACTGTCTATACAATGTCCTCTTTTAGCATGACCCTACTAGAATCTGTTTTCTAAGCAGCTGCTAAATGATGTAAACAATGAAATACCAAATTAAATGATTATCCTTTAATTCTTCAATTGGATCTAATTTAGAGAAAGCTGAAATGTGCATTTTCAATATTCAGCATTCAGGCTGACACATGACATACAATTGTACACCTTCCAGGTCATTTACCTCCACATTAGGGCCAACCCAGGGAGACAGTTAACTGTTTAACTAAATGAACAAATAAAAAAGTCTTATTAACAAATAAAAGGATTCAGTCTCTTAATGAAAGGGCAAATACTGCCATCTCTTCACTAAATTTAAAACAATATAAGTGTCCTAAATTCATAGGGTCATAGATCAAGAGTTTAAAGGAGCCTCAAATTGCTCATTTTACATCTGAGGAAACTAAGGCCCAAAGAGGTTAAGATACTTGCTCAAGGTCACATAAGTGCTAGTGGCAGAGTTGGCATTTCAATTTGTGTCCTTAGCCCTTAAGTTTATCACTCCTTCTGCTGCACTACTGTATGTTTAAAGAGTGTTCCAATTGTAAATAAAAGAAAGTTCAGCCTTTAGGATTGGCTAATCATCTGCAATCAGAAATATTTTACAATTAATCTGTTTCTGAGTAGGTCATTTTATTATGGTCAACTTTCAAAATATCAGAATTTGTGTCATTTGGCAAGTTATAGCTAAATTGAGAAAAAGGATATAGCATGCTGTTACTAATATACATAAATATATAGACATAACTCATGTAGTATAGACATAATAGACATAACTCTCCTAGTTATGAAAACTCAGGTAAGGTGGCACAGATAGAGCATGGAACTTACAAAAGTCAGGAAAACGTGCATTTGAATTCAACCTTAGACAGTTGCTAGCTCTATGACTCTGGGCAAGTCACTTAATCACTGTCTGCCTTGATTTCCCCATCTGTAAAGTAGGAATAATAATAGCATCCACTTCCTAGGGATATTGTGAAGATAAAATCACATAAAATTTGTAGTGCCATGAATAGCAGGGCATAGTTCCTGGCACACAGTAGGTACTTAATAAATGCTTGCTGAGGAAAAAATAAATAAAAATCAGCATACAAATATCTTTCACATATAAAAACCAAATGCACACTGATCTTCTCCCTCCACCCAGTTCATAATTATTCAAGCTGTTGTTCTGTCTTTTCCCTTTTGCCCTTCTATCCAACTTGTTCTGGATGGCATTCAAGCTTCCCAGTATCAGTTGGTGAATAAAGACAGTGATATGAGATCTATTGTCTCTTCTCTACCCCCTTCTTTCTTCCTCCTAAGAGGAATCCTGTATTCTCCTTTTTAGTGTCCTTCCCTACTTAGAGATCAGTTAATTTCTCTCTGATGCAGATGAGTAGGCAATCTCTTTTCCAGACATTAGGGACTGCTCATTTCTAAAGCGTGAAGAGGCTTTTATGGAAATTTGAGTTGCAATGAAATATAGCCTAATAGTTCTGAAAGTACTTCTGGTTCTTGGATTCAGGATCTAGAAAGCACAGAATTCATAAGATTTTAGAACTTGAATGGACTTTACAAATAATTTGTTTTAATTCCTTGATTTTAAGCTAAAGATATTGAGGCCCAAAGAGGTTCAGTGACTTGTGCAGTGATATAAGTAGAAAAGTGCCAGGATTTGAAGACGAACTCAAATCTTTTGACTATGCTCTTACCAATATACCAAATTTTCCTGTATGAACAGTAAATATATTTGTGTTGTACAAGCATTTGAACTTTTTCCACATATATAATGGAATAATTCATCCTGTTGTTGTTTAGGCATTTCAGTCACATCTGACTTTTTGTGACCTCATTTGGGGTTTTCTTGGCAAAGATACTGGAGCAGTTTGCTAATTTCTTCTCTAGTTCATTTCATGTTGAAACTGAGGTAGCCAAGGTTAAGTGACTTGC
Organism: Bettongia penicillata ogilbyi; assembly: GCA_023548195.1. NCBI lineage: Eukaryota > Metazoa > Chordata > Mammalia > Diprotodontia > Potoroidae > Bettongia > Bettongia penicillata. The sequence goes on along the minus strand of JAJHZJ010000421.1, from coordinate 4,062,827 downwards.
CCAAGGTAACACAGCTAATAAGTGTCTGAGGCCAGATCTGAAGGCAGGAAGATGAGTCTTCCTAACTCTGAGCCCAGCACTCCATCCACTGTGACACCTAACTGATTAATGAATCCTGTAAAATGCCAACTTGCTAAAAATGCATAGAATAATGAATAAAAAAACCACTCTGACTTTGAATATAATTTATGTGCTATCATAAAACAAAAACTAGACTTTAGTAAATCAAATTTTAAAAATAATACTAATTGTCTAAGCATGATGGTTTTGTCAAGTGGTGGGGGGCTCTGACACTTTCTGTGCCTAGGATATGAAGAGATGTTAGCTTACTAACAAAGATTCAGCAATCAAGCTGATGGAACCATGTATCCATACTCAAAATTCATAAATTAAAGAAATATCATTCCTATATACTATTCATGATGAAAAAGATTCTACTGGCTTCTCCCTGGGTGCATCTGTTTCATACAGACTTTCCCTGACTTTCCTCTCTGTTCTTTCCTTTTATACCCTTCCTCTCACAGAGAGGAAAATGATCCTATCTCTATGGAAGTTTTATTTCTGAATCTGTGGGATGTTTGTCAGCCTTTCTCTCTCCTAATGCATATACATCCTGGGCCCACAGAAGTGATCCAAATGTACTTCTCTGGGTACATGAAAGAAGTCCCATTCTACCTTTAGTTAAATTCTTCTTTGACCATGAAAGCAGATCTTTCATTCACAGGTTATCATCAAAACAATGATACAGTACTTATGAAGAACCTTTCTTGCCACACTAAGTAACTATGTCGATCTTCCCTGAGTAAAGAGCTGGTTTTACCAACTGAACTAGCTCATCTCAAGCTTTGGATTCTGTCTAGCTCTTAAATTCTATGGCTTCTAGGTGCTTCTAGGTCTCTAGGTGCTTCTACATATGTCAAACCTTCTGCCACATTTCCACAGATCTGGGATCTCATCAAGGTAGGTATTCTCTTCAACAGTGTAGATTGTGTTCATCAGTACTTGCCTATATGGTGTAACTCTTGTCCATAGACATGGACTCTGATTCATAGCTACATGAAAATTCAGAATATAGCAATGTGGAATAATGGAAAGAACTTCCTCAACTGAGAGTCAAAAAATCTGGGCACTGTCTACTGGACAGCTGGACCTAGATGTCCCATAAGTATCACAAATGCAATATACAGGGAGGAGCCAAGATGGCGGAGTAGAAAGATTCACGTATGCTAGCTCCAAACCCACAGCCCATATATTTCCTGCAAAAAGAACTCCCCACAAATTCTGAAGCACTGCAAGGCACGCAGAAACACAGTGGAAAAGATTTCTGTTCCAGAGAGCCCTGGAGAGCCATCCCCAGGAGTCCGTCGCGCTCCGGACAGCGGAGCCCATCCCTGTGCTGCCCTGGCCGCACGGCCCCAGAGGAGCAGATCCGAGTAGGCTTTAGGGATGGAACCTCCAGCGGCTGAGAAGGTCCCTCCACCCACAGACGCTACAGGTCAGTGAGAGAGACGTCTGGGCTGGCCGAGAGGGGAGCAGGGTGTCTCCGTGACTCAGGCCCCCTCGGGAGGCAGTGGCTGAGGCAGTGGCAGAGGCAGTGGCAGAGGCCCAGAACTCCCGGAGCAGCAGGCAGAAGTTCAGGGCCATTACTGAAGGTCTCTGCATAAACCCCCTGAGGGAACTGAGCCTGGGAGACGGCCCTGCCCCCACCCAATCCATTACTGAAGGTCTGCACATAAAGCCCTTGAGGGAACTGAGCCTGGGAGGTGGCCCTGCCCCCACCCAAGCACCAGAACTTAAGCTCACATTGAATAGCAGCCACACCTGCCACGGAAAGCCCATTTGAATCTCAGACCCCAAGCACTAGCTGGGCAGATCTAGGCGGGGCTGGACAGGAATCTCAGAAGTCAAGTAACTGGCTGGGAAAATGCCCAGAAAAGGGAAGAAAAATAAGACCATAGAAAGCTACTTTGATGGGGTACAGATGTTCCCACCTTTCAATTCTGATGAGGAGGAACAATTTTTACCATCAGGGAAAGACGTAGAGGTCAGGACCTCTGTATCCCAGACATCCCAGGTGGATGTCTGGTGGGCTCAGGCCATGGAAGAGCTCAAAAAGGATTTTGAAAATCAAGTTAGACAGGTGGAGAAAAAACTGGGAAGAGAAATGAGAGAGATGCAAGAAAAGCATGAAAAACGGGTCAATACCCTGCTAAAGGAGACCCAAAAAAATGCCGAAGAAAATAACACCTTGAAAAATAGGCTCACTCAATTGGCAAAAGAGGTTCAAAATGCCAATGAGGAGAAGAATGCTTTCAAAAGCAGAATTAGCCAAATGGAAAAAGAGGTTCAAAAGCTCACTGAAGATAATAGTTCTCTCAAAATGAGAATGGAACAGATGGAGTCTAATGACTTTCTGAGAAACCAAGAAATCACAAAGCAAAACCAAAAGAATGAAAAAATGGAAGAGAATGTGAAATATCTCATTGGAAAAACAACTGACCTGGAAAATAGATCCAGGAGAGACAATTTAAAAGTTATGGGACTACCTGAAAGCCATGATCAAAAAAGAGCCTAGACATCATCTTTCATGAAATTATCGAGGAAAACTGCCCTGATATTCTACAACCAGAGGGCAAAATAAGTATTGAAAGAATCCATTGATCACCGCCTGAAAGAGATCCAAAAAGAGAAACTCCCAGAAACATTGTGGCCAAATTCCAGAATTCCGAGGTCAAGGAGAAAATATTGCAAGCAGCTAGAAAGAAACAATTCCAGTATTGTGGAAATAAAATCAGGATAACTCAAGATCTAGCAGCTTCTACATTAAGGGATTGAAGGGCATGGAAGAGGATATTGCAGAAGTCAAAGGAACTAGGACTCAAACCAAGAATCACCTACCCAGCAAAACTGAGTATAACACTTCAGGGGAAAATATGGTCTTTCAATGAAACAGAGGACTTTCAAGCATTCTTGATGAAAAGACAAGAGCTGAAAGGAAATCTGACTTTCAAACACAAGAATGAGAAGAAGCATGAAAAAGTAAACAGCAAAGAGAAGTCATAAGAGACTTACCAAAAGTGAACTGTTTACATTCCTACATGGAAAAATAATATTTGTAACTCTTAAAACTTTTCAGTATCTGGGTAGTTGGTGGGACCACACACAGACGTACACACACACACATGCACACACACACATGTACATGCATGTATGCACACACAGAGACAGAGAGCACAGAGTGAATTGAATAGGATAGGACCATATCTTAAAAAGAAATTAAGGTAAATGGTGAGAGAGACATGTAGTGGGAGGAGAGAGGGTGAAATGGAATGGAGTAAATTATGTCTCATTCAAGAGGCAAGCAGGAGACTTTTTAGTGGAGGGAAAAAGAGGAGAGCTGAGAAAAAAACATGAAGTTTACCCTCATCACATTCAACTAAAGGAAGGAGTAAAATGCACACTCATTTTGATATGAAAACCTATCTTACAGTACAGGAAAGTGGGGGAGAAGGAGATAAGCAGGGAGGGAGGGACGGATGATGGAAGGGAGAGCAATGGGAGAAGGGAGCAATTTGAAGTCAACACTCTTGGGGAGGGACAGGATCAAAAGACAGAATAGAAACAATGGGGGGCAGGATAGGATGGAGGGAAATACAGTTAGTCTTACACAACATAAGTATTATCGAAGTCATTTGCAAAACTACACAGATAGGGCCTATATTGAATTGCCTGCCTTCCCAAAGGGAATGGGTGGGGAGGGAGGGATGGGGAGAATTTGGAACCCAAAGTTTTAGGAATAACTGTTGAGTATTGTTCTTGCTACTAGGGAATAAGAAATACAGTTAATGGGGAATAGAAAGTCATCTGGTCCTACAGGACAAAAGAGAAGATGGGGACAAGAGAAGGGAGGGATGATAGAAGAGAGGGCAGATCGGTGATAGGAAAAATTAGAATGTTCAGTGTATTGGGGTGGAGGGAGGGGATAAAAGGGGAGAAAATTTGGAACCCAAAATTTTGTGAAAATGAATGTAACAAGTTAAATAAATAAATTTATATTAAAAAAAACAAATGCAACATATCTAAAACTGAATTTATTATGTTTTCCCCTAAATATAACCCTCCTTCTAACTTGCCTTGTTCTGTTGAAGCCAACAAGTCATTGATGTTTGTAACCTAGAAGCCTTCCTTAACCCTTTAATTACTTAGCTCAGTGGCTGGCACTTAATAATGCTAGTTTACTGATTCTCCCTCCCCCACCCCCATATCTGATCACTTGCCAGTTCTTGCCTATTCTACCTCTACAACATCTCTCCTCTTTCACCTAATCCCATCCCATCCAATGTCATGCCATTCTATCATATCTCATGTCACCCTATCTCATTCTATGCTATTTCCTTCCATTCATATTTACTGAGAAATCTATTATGAAAAACCACCTTCTACAAATTTCTAGAAGGCAATTCTTTCAATTGCAGTTTTATTTTCACTGAGAAAGTGAAGGTGGCAGTGCTAAGAAGAATAGGTAAACAGGAGGATTATTACAGAATTATGATCTTAAGAGAATTTAGGAGATCATCCAACAGAATATGAAACCCTAACAAGAACACATTCAAATCATTTCCAAGAGATAGGTAATCCACCCTTATTGAAAAGACAAGGAAAGAATCTTGTTCTTCTGGAGGAGAGTCCATGTATCAAAGGAAGGAGGCTACAATGAAGAACAGTTCAGCCTACCAAATAATGCATGCGCCACTAGTGACTGTAACTGATTCTTATGCCCTAGTAAAATTTCACTAAAGACATTCTTGTACTCTGTAAATGGCAAGCTCAAAACCAATCCTCAGCTCTCCCTCCCCTCTCTCTCCCTTCAAAGCAAGGGCTAGGTGTGCAACGTTTTAGGCCAATGAAAGGGAAAAGAGATAATTAACAATTAGTGTCCCTTGCACTGATGGCTATTTCATCATGTCTGCCTTTTCTACTTGGGTGAATGATTATATATATTTGGAGGGTTTAGCTAAACTTCCATCAAGTCCAAAGGTATGGCTGAAATGGATAGTATGTCCTCATACTGTTTTATGGAGACCTTAAGACTTCTAATAATGTTTTGGAAATACCCCTTATTGGAATGGCATTCTCAGCACAACGGTCCCTGTAGTTTTTTGATCAGTATCTACCTGCAGGTAGTTACCTAAGCTAGGCCATGTGGTAAGGTGGAACATGTCTACAATGCCTGTGGAGTCAGAGCATCCGGGTTAAAACTCTTTCTATGATGTTTCTAAGTGAGTTCAAGTAAGTCATTTAACCTCTCAGCCTTAGGTTTTGTTTTTTTTTAATTTGTAAATTAACTAGTCTCTAAGGTCTCTTCTTTTAGTCTATGAGCCTTATAAGGAGCTCCATGTATAGTTACAGCTGTGGAATTTAACAGAAGCTCTTGAAACACATTCTGTTTATATAATACTCTTTCCCCCTCTCACCTTCTCCTCCCTTACCCCCAATATACACACACTGCCCAAGGTGGGAAATAAATCATCACTTAAAAGCTAAAATAACAGAACAATCCTAGAAATGGTTAGAATAAGTGTCAACTTGGCTGTGTCTGATTCACACCCATCTCAATTTTTCTGTCTTTAGTTTTTACTTGTGCATATAAAACCTCTTATAATTAATCCTAAATCTGCCTCTCATCATTTTACCCTCAAAGCAGTCAAACTATTGTAATGAAGCCATGAAAAACAATATGACATGTTTATATTTTAAGTATATGCTCCTTTTCTTCTTCTTGGATTTTTCTTATGTCTGAAATAGTTTGGATGAAGAAATGCTTTGTTCTTTAATACTGGGATAAATGGGAATTTGCAGGCTAAGAGGATAACAGCAATGCAAATAGGGAGATCAAGAATGGAAATGTAAAATGACCCATTTACTAGCAACTCTCACTTGAGGAAAGGAAAGAAATTAACTTCTCACACAGCCGACAGATTTGTCCCCAGCCCTCTGTTAGATTGTTATAAGAGAAAGAAGGTTTGAACAGAATACGTTTCTGTCTAAGAGTTAGTGTGGAATGATTCATTACCCACACGACCAAGGAATAAAAGGTAGAAAAAAAAAAAACCTGGAGCCTGGAGCCTTAAGCATGGATTTCAGACTTTTCAGGATTTAAGAAACAGTATCCCTTGCACCTTACTCCCATCCCAGGGCATCCAGGCCCAGAAAATTGGAGATTCTGGAAAGGAGGAAAATTAGTGATGGTGAAGATTTGATCACTGTGAGTATAAGCTAGGCAGAGTAAGCAAGAAGTGAATATGGTGGGAATGTATAGTAACATATTGGATTGGAGTCTGTGCAAGAGAATTAGCAATGGTAATGTAACTGAAGTATGACATGATAAGAAACTATAGGGAAGTTTAGTGGCAATAGGAAGAAAAAGGAAGGCGTAGATAGGAGACATTTTGAATTCGTAAGCCACTAGTGTCTGTGGCTGATTCTGGTCCCAGAATAAATTATCAGGAGAGGCTTTCTTTTCCTTTGCTAATTGGAAGAAAAACATTCCCAGTTCCCTCTTTTCCTACCCCTTTTTTCCATCAAAGCAAGGATTACGTGAACTAGGGTGAATGAAATAGAGATGTAGTGGAGGTAGAATGGCCACCAATCAACTGACTGGATAGACGGGATGAAGAAAGAGTGAAGATGACTCTGGGGCTGAGAAGCTGGGTGTCTGGAAGGATTGTGGAATCTCTGACAGAAGCAGAAAGGGGGTAGGTTCCGGGTAAAAGAGGAGTTTTGTTTTCTCCATTGCCTAGTACAGTGTCCAGCACATAACTAAATGCTTATTGACTGTGGGATCTATAGGATTGGGTAACTTATTAGATACAGGTATCAAAGGAGAGGGAGCAATCATAGATGATAGATGTATGGGAGACAAAGGATACCAAATACTCCATTCTTTCTAATTTGTCAACATCTATGTATGTATGTATGTGTGTATATAAACATATATATGTATATACATATATCTATGTATAAATATATATTTATATGTATATAAAATCCTAAGATATACATATATACACAGCCTTAAGATCAGTTTATTTATTGATCACCTTACTGTATTTTCAGAATGGTGGCATGGAAAGTATGTTAGTCTTAGGAATCAAGAGCCTTGAAGTCAAGTTGTATTTCAGACATTTGACAGACATAGGACCATGTCTGCATTACTTCACTTCTCACAGTCTTGGTTTCCTCAGCTGTATGTCAATATGTGAAGGACCTGTGATATCACTGGCAAGAGAACTCCCTCTAACACAGACCTCTAACTTGCAGTTTTAGAGAGCACCTGAAGGCCATACAGTATAAGTTCCTTAAGGACCAGAGTCTTTCATTTTTTTCTCTACATTCCCAGAAGCTAGCACAGTGCTAACAGGAGGCTAATGTATCTTACTGATTATTGAATGAATTAAAGTTTCTTTAAAGTTTTCCTCAAGGTGACCTTGTTATATAGGCAGTACATTCAAAGGGCTGTTCTGTGGACAAAGAATAAGACTTATTTCTAGAGGAAAATTATGATCAAGGGATGGCAGACTGAAGCTCAACATAAGGAAGAATTTCCCCAATAATCAGAACTGTCTGAACATGGAATAAGAGAGGTGAAATGATTTGCTCATTATCACACCACAACGTGAACGTAGATCTTTCTGAATCTAGACTCAGCTCTATCCTCAGTTCCTCAGTTATAAAATGAGGTAACAATACAAGGACTATCTACTTCCCAGAGAGTACCGTGTAAACATTACTAAAATGTGAACTGTTATTATCATGATCATATTTTGGTTTTATTGCTTCACCAGAAATTGCTGTTTGCTACTTCAGTCCTTCTACTAATAGGTACAAGCAGCCACTTTGTGAAGATGAACCTACTGCCTCAAAAGACTATATGAACGCCTATGTGGGTTCACTTGTGTGCTCGTGAATGCTCTTGTGAGGGCTTGTGCACCAAAATACACTTTCTAAATATTAGCAATGATTACCAGGTCACATTTTAGGTCACAATTAGGTCACATATCTTACACAAAAGTGAAACAAATGGTATGGAAGAACAAATGCTTCTTCAGAGTCAGATTTTATTGTATTAAAGTAAAACCTAACTGTATTTGCAGATATGCAGAGATTTGCAGAGAAAGCCTGGGGGAGAGTCAAGATTCAATGACAAATGATTCCCGATCTAATCATTAGTACCAAAGCCAATAGCGTGTCCACAGCATAATACCTTGAACATGTTTTTTTATTGTTACTCAGCAGTTTTGGTCATATCCATTGTCCTATTTGATACTGGAGTAATGTGCCATTTCCTTCTCCAGCAGGTTTAAGCAACAGATTAAGAGGTCATGCAGTTAGTAACTGTTTGAGGCTGAATTTGAACTCAGGTCTTCCTGACTCCGGGCCCAGTGCTCTATCCACTGAGCTACCTGACTGCCTCTTAGACTTTAAAACCCCAAAATTAATATTATCTATGTTGTATTTTATTTTAATTTCATTTTTTTTTTTGTTAAACATTTCTTCAGATTTTGTAGACTGAGTGTTTTTGACACCATTGGCCTACAGCACTGAAAAGGTCAAATAACATGCCCAGGATCACATATCCAGTATAATTAAGAGACAGGACTTGAATTCAGGTCTTCCTGGCTCCAAAGTCAACTCTCTACTAGGAGGGTCTTCCTCTTTTCAAGTAAAAATAGTAATAACTCAGGAATCATTTAGTCATCTATTTTATAAGTAAGGAAATTACAAGCTACGGAGGTTAAATGAGTTGTCATAAAGACAGTAAGAATCAGAAGTGGAATTTGAATCTGTATTTTATGATGAGAGAGCTCTTTCCACTGTACCATAAACATTTATGTAACCAGAGTCTGGCACCAAACCTTGTTTACAATTATCTAGCATTTTAAGAATACAACGTAAGCTCACTCTTTTGATAGAGTTATGGTTAATATATTCATTAATAACAAAAAATACATAGACTTTTAAAAATACAGTATAAGCTCCTTGAAAACAGGGGTTGTTTCATTTCTTTTCTCTAAGAGTTAGCATGGTGCCTAGCAGGGAATAGGTACCTAATGCATCTTATCAACTATTGAATGAATGAAAGTTTCGAAAGTGCTTCTCTCATGACAATCCTTGAATATAAGTAGCTGTTCTGAATAGCTGTTCCGTAGACAAGAGATAATACTTATTTTATGAAGCTCCTAAAAGAAAACTAAGATTGAGGATGGCAGTTATTAGAAGGCAAACTTAAGCTCAACATAAGGAAGAATTTCCTAACAATTAAAGATAGCCAAGCATGGAATAGCGCTCTTTGTAGATGGTAAACTCCTCTGCTGAAGGAGTTATTACAGCAGAAGTTACATGATACAATCGATCAGTTAATCAACAATTACTTATTGTCTACCATCTGTTATGCACCATGGGAAAAAACCCTGCCACTTATGAGAGATGGTACGGACAGGCTTCAGGAAGCAGTTAGAATAGATAACCTCTAAGCTCTCCTCTAATTACAGAATGCTAAAATTCTATTAATGTGATTCTTCTTTTCTCTGAAGAAAGTTAGAATAAAACACTAAGAAATAAATTGACTCTGATAATGGGACTCTATGCCTTGGACGTTTTCCTCAACTCTCTATTACTCAAAAAGAAACGGTGCACTTGGACTTTCAAACCAGAAACATTAATCGCCAAAATGTAAGAGAGATTCCATGAAATTTAAACTGATTTCATTTCTTACCAAAGTCTGTGGAAAGGCATTATTTCTTATAAACAATTGGAGTAAATAAATAAGCGAGGGACAATGACTTTCCCTACAATTCATTTTAGCTATAATGTCCTCCATAAATGAGACATCTATTAAAAAATAAAAAGGTCTAACAAAGTTATAATAATTAGATCTGTTCAGAAAAGAAAAGGATAATGCTTCAGTAGGCAACGTTAGAGCATACTACCGATTCCCTATCACATCTGGTCCTATTTAGATGATAAAGATACATTCATCTTTGAACCTGGTTTGAGGCACTTCCTGCCTCCAGCTGCAGTATACGGTTATGAGCCATCAAACAACACAGTCACATTCATGCTACTGATACCATCTGCTGAGCTCTTACCTCCACTCCAACGTGAATTCCTTCAGAAGAGAGGTCTTCTGGAGCTGAAATTCTATTCCTAATTGAGTTACTAGTTAGCTCTTGGCTGTGGCACAGTATATAATCCATGAGTGAGTGAATGGGTTCAGCAAAGAGAAAGGAAAAAAAGAACCGTTCTCTGGCCACTTTCTGTACCCCTTAACATGAGCCAGTCATTCTGTATTCTTGGTATGTAGGGGCGTAACCAAATTGAGAGAGGGGCTAGCTATCCATCCTTGATTCTTTATTCTTCCCCTCCCCCACATCCATTTACTCACAGATCATGTCTTCTACCTCTGTTTTTCTTGCATACATCCATTTCTCTCCATTTACACAGTCACCATCCTAGTGAAAGCCTTTATCATTCCTCAGCTGTACTCTTGCAGTAGCCTCCTCATTGGCATCCCCCTTCAGTACCCTCACAACCACCAAAACATTCTTCCTAAACTACAAGTCTGATCATGATTCTTTCCTGTCCAAGAATTTTCAGGGGTTCCCTATTGCCTGTAGGACAGAGGGTAAACTCTCCTGCAAAAGTATTTAAAACTTCACATTCTGACTCTTGACTCTTTCCAGCTTCTTTCACCTCACTCCTCTATGGGTTGTATACAGGCAAAGTAGTCTGTCTGGCTAGTTCTCGAACTTGGAATTCCATCTCTTGCTGCTCCGCAATCTTCAGCTTTCTTCAAGGCTCAGCTCTGGTGCCACCTGCCTTTTCTATCAAACTTTTTCTTCTTTCCCTGGTTGCGGGTACTCTCTCCTTTTTCAAATTATTCTGTCCTTATTTACCTGTATGTACACTGTTTCTCTCCAGTAGAATATGCTACTTATGGGTGGTAATTCCTTCATTTGGGCAGTCAATTATATATTATATATTCATTGAAGGTCTGCTATAGGAGTCCTTGGGCCAAATTTAAAAAAAAAAGATTAAAACTCACAGTTATCTGCCACTTGAAAGTTTACAAAATGCTTCCCTCACCACAACTCTGCAAGGTAGATAGTACAATTTTGATTATATTCACCTATAAGGTAAGGAATCTGAGAATCAGAGAATTGTCCAGAGTCACAGAGCTAATAAATGTCTGAACGGAAATTTGAACCCAGGTCTCCTGACTATAGCTGGTCTACTACATCTAGTGCTGAAACTGAAGAAGTATAATGAAAAGAATTTATACAGGGATAAGAAATCATTTAACAGCAGAACTCATATCAGATTGAATGACAGTATTTTTTGGAGGGAGAGAGTTAATAGATTGGGATGCAACTCATGATGGAATGGAAACCATAAGTTATCACAGATACAAAGTTCAAAAAAAATTCTATGAAAATCATAGAAATTAATTCTATGAAAATCAAATAAAATTTAAATTATTGTATATTTTACTCTTATTTACAAATTGTTGGCTACACATCCTTTAGATCATTAATATTTGTATATATGCATGTATATATGCTTATATATATGTGGATTTTTGTTAAGATTATTAAACATTTACCTACCAGCATAACACTGATGACATCTCAATGTCTTTGCTCTTATGAAGCATAACCATAAGATATAATATGAATGTACAATGAGAGGCAGAGAAAAAAAATCACTTCCCACCAAAGGGAAAAGAGAAGATTTCCTGGAAAACATGGCATCTGAGCTAGTCCTGGAAGGCCAGATGGGATTTAGGATTTAGATACCATACATATGGTAAGACTGGTTAGGAAATAGCAGATGCTGGATAAGGATGTGAATGTACATGTGTCCCATGACCATCAAAAATACAAGCCTGAGCCACAGTTATTGGCTCTGCTAAACAGAGGAACATGATCTTGGTTGGGGATATTTTTTAAAGTCAAACCATCATTTCTGTGGTCATCAAACTCGTAATTGGGAAAACCATTTAAGCTCATTAAACTCCCATTTCTTCATTTGTAAAATGAGGATAATAACAGCACCCCTACCTCACAGCACTGGGAGGACCAAATGATATGTTCCAAACCTCAAAGTACTAAAGAAACGCCAGCTGTTACCACTGTTGTTATTCATTGTAATATCATTACAATGAGCTCTCAAAGGAATCAGATTATTCTAGTACAATAGATTTTTCTAGATTCTATATGATAGAATTTTCAAGTCACAAATTATCACTGGCATGTTATCATTATTCTATATGTTCTATGCTTATTTTTCATACCTCTCCATCCTTCACTGCTTGATATACGACTGAATTTTCCTCAATCTATTGAACTATGTTCAAATGTTTCTATACTTCACTGTCAATGAATTAACCACAAAAAGTCATATGAATTTCACGTTATCTCTGAAAAGATTCTAGGATGACTCTACACAAAATAAATTGTTTCCAAATTGCACTACCATATACTGTTTCTCCAAACCTCGCCCCCACTCCCCTAAAAAACCCCAGAAATAATGAGACGGGACTCCCTACTCTCTCACTTTCATTATTTGTAAGGTGTTAAGGAAAGAGCAAAATAGATGACTTTAACCAGGCCAAGGGAACAGGGAAATAAAAAGGAGGCATGGTAAATATGACACTTGACCACAAATTCCAATGGAGCAATACAAACTGCCACTGTTCACCTGAGGCCTGTCCAATCTGAAGATTAAAAGAAAGCAAACTGAGCCATCACCACTGCTACAAAATGCATAGGTAGATATGAATGTGGTCCAATCTGCTGCTCCATCACTATCCAGAATAGAGAGATGTGAGCAACAGTCATGGCTCTATTGTCACTGATGGCCAATCACAGAGCTTCCCTAGAACTATAGCTGAAGAGGAAGACGGAACAATCATAAACAAGAGTTCAATTCATTCACTTGTTCATTCAATAAATACTGAGTTCCTATTACAAGAAAGGCACTCTGCTAGGCTGACAAAATATTTGTTTGATGTGACTTCTTTTTTGGATGATGAGAGGCATCATTGTACAGTAGGAAATATGCTGGACCTGGAGTTAGAGGACCTGAGTTCAAATCTCAGCTCTGCCATTTATTACCTATATTACCTTGTTTGAATGGTTTAGATTCAGTTTCCACATCATAAAATAAAGTGATTGGACTAGATGATCCTATGAGCTTAAAAAGAGTCTGCTAACTAATATGGCTTCCAAATTTGTTGTGCCTGAGCCAGAGTAGTAAAGTACTTAAAACTGGAGGTACACTTGGGTTTGGAGTCCACATTTACCACTTAGTATTCATGTGACTTTGGCAAGTCACTTCTCCTAAAGATCTTAGCTTATATCTGTAAAATGAGTGGGTTTTCCTAGGTGACCAATAATATCCCTTCCAATATTAAAATCCTATGACCCTAGATGAGGGCAAATGCCTCCCACATCCTACTGAAGGTCTACAGGTACTACTTCAGCATGATGGTAGAAGGTGGCTGTTGGGGTCCGTGGCAATCTTGATTCATACCCATCACAAATTGTTGAGGTGTGGTAGAAGGGGAAGTCCAGGCCAACAGCTCGCAAGCTTCTAGTTCACATGGTTTCATGCCTAATGAAAGGATAATGGTTTCCTAGGAGAGTGCTACCAAGATTCTGTAAGCTTCTTGAAAACCACAAAGCTTTTGTTTTGCTTTATAATCCCAGCACTTTGCACTGCACCTGGCACATAGTAGGCACTTAATATATGCTTGTTGACAAATGGACTGACTTTCCACAGACACCATCTTGCTCTTTTCTTTTTATTCAAGAGCAAATCAAACTTTAATAAGTAAGTTAAGCCAATCTAGTTGGATGAGGGTCCCTTTGTTGTGTCTATGTGACAGATAAGGCCCCCAACAAAGAATCCAGATCTCCTTGCAGCATCCCTCACCTGAACTCCTGGGTTTGAGTTGATGTAAACAAGATCAGTAAAAGAAGTTTCAGGGTTTGGGGTTTCTCCTTCCATACTTGTAATGAAAAACTCACAATGGCTTGAGTATTTAGCCTTATTTTAAAAATTACATCAAGAGCAAATAGGTGGCATTTCCTGTACATGATGTGTTTTCTCCTTTTCTGGTCATCTCTTTACTCACTGTAGTAATTTTGTTTACTTGATTCATAGCTAAGAGAGCAACATAGGTCATCAAGGCCAATCTCCTCGTTTTACAGATATGGAAACCAAGGTCTGTTGAGGCCAAGTTCACACAACAAGCTACTGGCAGCATCCTATGACTAGAACTCGGGCCTCCTGATCCTCACTTTAGTGCTTCTTCCACTACCCCAATTCCTTTATTTCTGCAAATAACCCCTGGCCTACTCTGCCCATCCTTTCCAACTCTTTACCTCTCATTCTTTCTTAGCCTCCCTATTTTTCCCTGTCCCTGCCCCTATCCTAAATCCCATTTGTTATGGTCTTACAACCAATGCAGTGTTCCTTTATTCCAGTGCTTCAAACAATGCCTTTATTCTAATCTTGCTCTTTTCCCTTCCCTCATTTGTTCTCTTTTTATTTCACCACCAAGAGCCTTTTCAATTCTTCAATCTTCTTCCTGATTCAAATTGTAAAATATCTCCTACTGCCCCACTTCCCATCGCTACTTTGAGTTTGGAAGAAGGGCTCACATACAAGCAACACCAGCAGAATTCTACCCTATGTTGGGGGTAGGGTGTGATGGGGAAGGAGGAGACAGACTATATTAATGGCATCCTGATGATTTTTAAGAAAAATACCAAAATGAAAATCCTTGTCTTTATTTATAAAAAAGGTTAAACTTAAGAAATAATTTTATTTTAAAGAGCCAAGATTGTGCAAAACTCTGGCAATGATTTTTCTTTGGAGAACTCTTAAAGATTTTGCATACAAGACTCTGAGAGTCCTGAAAGGACTGTGGACCACAGATAGAGTCAACCATCAGTTACTGTAGTAATTAATCAAGAAAGCACATATAAATGAAATCCTTAGGGGAATTAGAGCTATCAGATTCTGGCTAGTGACACTTGTGTGTTACTGAGTCGTAAAGGCATTACAAAATTGACTGATTCAAGTTTTCTGTCCTGCTCTCTCTCTCTCTCTCTCTCTGAGATTCACTTCAATCCTAAATCTTGATCAACAATGCAGAGTGTGTATTTGAATTCTGGTGTCACTCCTTCAACTACTGAACCACAAAGAGATTATGAGACCCTGGGGCAATTCTGTGGCTCTGAAGGGGGATTTTTTTTTTTTAAACTGAACTTGTGATTCCATCAGTACAGGAAAGTCCCAGCAAGGAACCTTCTCTACCATTATTCTTTGGAAACTAGGCTTGGATTCCTGTAGCTTGTCTCCAGAGGGCAGAATCCCTGCCCACCCTAGAGTGCAAAGCCCTTATGGACTTTGTTTCCCTGCTTTCACTTGCCTGGTTATCAGAGCTGGAGTCCTACTTGTCTAAATGTTAGCTCTACCCCCTCCTATCATATCATACACATGTTGCTGGCCCCAGATTGCTTTCCTATATTCCACTTTTCCTTAAAATTCATAGTTTCTCAACCTACTTTCATTGTCTTGATTTTTCTGCTTCTCAGTTAGGGGACTTATTGAGTACCACCTTCCTTCCCTGAGCTCTCTAGGCATTTAATTGCCCTTCTCCTCCACTGTCCATGACATTCTCAGAGCTGCTTTAAAAAACCACCAGATAGATATCATTGCTAATGAAAACAGTCCTAGAGCCCATTTATTCAATCTCTCAACTTGATACTAACATACTGTATCATTGTCACATGTATTGAAATACCTTTTGTCACAAGTAAATTATCTTGACAAGTAACATATGGGGTTTTCTAATCTTTACATATTAATAACTACTATTTGGTGTACTAGAATTAAATCAATCACTAAACATTAATTAAACATTTATTATGTGCCAGGTGCTGTGCTAAGCACTTGGGGATACATAAAGAAACAAAAGATAGTCCTTGCCCTCAAGGTGCTTGCAATCTAATGGAGGAAACGATATTCAAACAAAGCAAGCTATATACAAGATAAACAGGAAATAATTAACAAGGAAAAGCACTGAAGAAGGTAGGATTGTAGTTGTGACTTAAAAGGAAGCTAAGGAGGTCAGTAGTCAGAGAGGAGGAGGGAGAATATTCCAAGCATGGGCAACAACCAGAAAGAATGCCTGGAGGCAATACACAGAGTAACTTGGTGGAAGAGCAAGGAGGTCAATGTCACAAGATTGAAGAGTACATGTCAGGGGGCATGTTGGGGGGCATGGGTTATGAAGGTCTTTGTATTTGATCCTACAGTCAATAGGAAGCCATTCGAATTTATTGGGGGGGGGGGGGGACATAATCAGACCTCTGACTTAGGAAAATTACTTTAGTGGTTGAACAGAGAGACTAGATTGGGGAAAGATGAGGCAGGCAGACCCATCAACAGCCTATTACAACAGTCCAGGCATGAGGTAATGAGGGCCTGAACTAGAATCATGGCAGTGTTAGAGGACAGAAGGGGGCCTATTAGAGAGATGCTGCAAAGGTGAAACTGACATTAAAGGTCACAGCAAGAAAAATCTGGGAAGAGCAAATGAGACATTCACAATGGCTCTTCAACCTGCAGCATATATTAGTGAGTTCCATTGATTTTCCACTTCTCTTTTTAAATCACAGCTGGAATTCATCTTTTAGAAGATTATCAATGTGAATATCATGTCACATCAGTATTTAGTGATATTCCTTTACTGAGGGGATCCAGACAGCAGAGAGGGAGCCAAGGAGAAAAGTTTTCATTATGTTAAATAAATCTTTTGCTGAAGTGCTACTTCAATACTTCACTGAGGCATGGAACTGACACTCAAAAGGTTGTGTGGATAAATTCTGGCAGGTTCTACCAAAATGCAAAGACTTTTGCAAAGCCTTTTTACAGTGCAAAAAGCTTGAGTCCAGCCATAGGATGTACATCTTTCGTCTAAGGACCTTTTCCACTAAGTTTACTGGAATGATGGCCACAAGGTGATAGACTTCTCTTTTTTTGGCCACAGCACCTCATAAAAGTATATAGCAGGGGTGAAATCTGAGAGTGAGGAAGATGCCAAACCAGGCATAATCAAAGATCTTTTGAAGTATCAACTAAGTCAGCTTGAAAAACAATTAGTGTGATAAAAAAAAAATAGGGAAACAAAGATTAATTTGAATTTGATGAATGTTTTCCCCAAAAAAGGCACTTTTCAATGTATACCCTATTTCAGATTGCATGCCCACTTGGGGAGGGGGATATGAAGAAGGGAGAAAAATTAGAACTCAAAATCTTATCAAAGCAAATGGTGAAAACCAAAAACTATAAGTAAATAAATAATTTTTTTAAAAATCACTTTTCATATTTTAACTTTCTTTGCCTATCTCCTACACTAGAATGAGCAATTCATATCTTAGTTTACTTTGAGTCTTCTAAGTGAGCCACAGAAATTCACCAAAGTGACATTTTGTGAGTTGTATCAATCTTTCAGTAATTCTGAGACTTAGTGGAGATTTCCTTTCCTACTGCAAAGGCCTGTTTCTTTCTTGTGCACTGAGAAGATGATAAAATCAGCCTCCAGAATCCACATTTAATTTCATTCTGATGCCCAGCCATGCAACAAAGACAACAAAAAAGCTCTTATTCCTCTCTCATTTGATCAGGAAGAGATTTTTCTCTTCCTGCTTTTAGCCAGGATCATGTAAAGATCCACCTAACTACCTCCTTCTCCTTCCTAAAATATGCATGTAGGAGCAACACAGTCTTCAGACTATGTTTAGAACATGGTCTCTCCTTTCTTGGAAGGCCTCCAAATCTTAGGATACCTAGTTACCCGCTCCAAAAGTATGCAGAGCTGAGTGGCCAAGTCAATGATCAGGCAGTATCCTAAGCATCCATGTCTCATTTACACACTATTATAAAACGTTAAAAGGTGTCCTACCCTGAGATTGCAGCAAGTTTTTGATGAGCCTGCCGGGCCATCTCGCAGCCTTTGGTTCTGGTCTTGTGCATTTCCTCCCTCAGGGATGGACAGTTGACTGAGACATCCCCAATAGAAATGACTAACTCTCGATACAGGGCCACTTGGGTATTGAATTCTTGGACAAGCTGGAAGAAAGATGAGTTACTTTCATGAAACAAATAAATCCAGCAGTAAGTTTCATACTCCAATACAAATGAACAGAGGCCTGTCTTCCAGCTCACCCACTCAAGAAATTGGGCAGAAATGAATTTTTCAGACACCTAAACATTTCAGATGATGAACTGCTCAGAACCTCTGAGATAAACAGTTAGCCCTAATTTGGCCCTCTTCCAACCTAGATCATAATGATTTCTACTCGGATGCTCTCACCACTCTTACTGGATCAAGGTTGGAAATCTCTCAAGTTGCTGAGACATCACAACAAGAAGGTCACTTGTCTTTTTTTCAGAAAACACTTTGTCAAGGGGGTACCCACCAAGCTGCTGACCCTTCTTCAGCCAGGCCCTCCACTGAAGGACTCCAGCTTCCCAAAGGCTGATTGGTTTGGAGCATCACAAGTGGAAAATCATTGCATTCGCGGCGCTGGAACCAGCCGCCTTTCTGCAGCAAGCACAGTTTATGTGTTTGGGGATTTTTCCCTCCTCCTCCCTTTCTCCCCCTTTCAGAGCTCCAATTCACCGTCTCCTTTGCAGCCACCATTCTCAGGAGGGAGAGAAACTGTAAAGCGTCGGGCGCTCACTCGGCCCCTTATTTCCCCAAGACCAGTGGCTGCGTCCTGGCGCTTTCCCCTTTGAACCAAGATGACAAGGGTGTCAACCCGAATCGGGGGGAACTGCAGTTTTAAAAATAGTGCAACTGCACGTGATCGGAATAGAGAAACCCGAGGGGGGAGTGGCACTAAAGCAGACGATCAAAATACACGACCCCCCCCCCCCCAAAATTGCTTCTGTTTTTACCCACCATCTTGCAGTCGTCCAGGGCTCTCTGGGTCTTGTGGGCGCTGTCGGAGCCGCTGCCCCTGCGCTCACAGTCCCCGCTCGGCAGCGTCGGCTTGCTGATCTGAAAGATCGAGGAGCGAGCGGGGCGGCCGGGGCGCTTCTTGCGCCCATTCGGTGCAGAACTCATGCAGACACATCCACCAAGCCGAAGCCGCGGCTGGGCTGCCCGGATCCCCGCGGCCAAGGGGGGGCCGGAGTCCCTCTCCCCGGCGCTCACAGCGGCGGCGACGGCCGGAGCGCGCGGCAGCCTTCGGTGCGGAGGAGAGCTGAGCGAGCGGGCGCTGTCTGCAGCATCGCTCCCAGCGCGGGCGCGGACGGAGGGCGTCAAGTTGCCTTCAGCAGCATCTCAGCCTCTGCAGGGGCAGCCGGGCGCGGGCGGGTCGCGGAGCCCTCCTGTCGGCATGGACCTGGAGGCGAGGCGAGGACGACGGAGCCCGGCCGCTCAGAGTTTCCATTCAGGAGGGCGATCAGCTTTCGGAGCCGGGGCCGCAAGGGTTGAGGGGCGGAAGCGGGGGGCGGAGGGAGGGCGCCGGGAGAAGAGTCGCTCCAGCTTTTGTGTCTTCCCGCTGCGGCGCTGGCTTCTTCAGCCTCCTTCCTCCCTCCCCCTCTCCCGGCCCCGTCAGGACGTCCGTCCTCCGAGCGGGCCGCGGGCTCTGAGGCTTGCCTGGATCCCGTCTCCAATGGACCCGGGCTGGGACTGGCAGACGCAGGGAATCTGGCAGACTGACGTTGCTAGCAACCCAGCCCATGGATAGGACAGGAATACTAATGCGATCCATCATCCACCCCCCCTACAGTTTATGCACTTATCCAATCAGATGCTCAGGAGCATCAATTGCAAATATTACTTCATCTGCTCTATTATTAGAACTAAAAGTGTCATCGGAGCGCAGCATATCACCACATGCTGGGACCCAAACACGTACGGATTTAAGCCTGACCAGTGCTGGTCACAGGCCCTTCTCCGCCGGGGTCCGCGGGGACGATCCCGTCAAATGGGGGATGGGATGGGAAGGGAGGGATGGAGGTTTAAAAAGTTTTAGGTCTCAAATAGAAGATCTATCCCTACGGAGTTAGCAATGCTTTGACTCCGATGTAAGAAAATAGGTGATTTGCTTCCCGTGTTCTCTCTATGATGGGTAGAGATTACATAGGTAGGGTACAGATGTGACCCTATCGCAAGGGTGCCTTACTCCGGCCTGTTCAATGTCGTTGGATTGGCCCCGAGTTTCCGTACGAGCTGTGACATTCTTTTAATAGGCTGTCAGACGGAGGGCAATCAGCAGTTCCCGGCAGTAGCCGCCTGGTCTACCTTGTGGGGCCGTAACTAACCAGGAAGCAGAGGTCGGTAGCTGGAGCAGTAAGGGAGAAGCGTAGGTATCGGTACGATGGAGATGGTGCCTGTTTGTGCAAAAGTTGTCCTGGAATGGGAGAAGGGAGACGAGACAAGGTCAGGTGTCCCGGATTATGGAATGGGAATGAGGCGGTGGGTCAGAAACAGGGGCAATCGAACAATTTCCTATCGCTGTGGCAGTATTGGTGGTGTCTTCTATCAATTCCAAATCCCGCTAGAAACGGAGGAAGAGGTCTATTTCTATACCTGTCATTTGATCTTAATGGAAGGAAGGGAGGGAGCTGCCGGGGTTCCAGTCTAATGTTCCGAGTGCACCTGAACCCTCGCATGAGCTTTTTCAGAGGATGTAAATAAAGAGACAGCTGGCAAATAGAAGAGTGTGCTACCTCCCTCACAGGGCTGCTGTGAGGAAAGTGTTCTGTACATCTTAAAATCTGACTTTCTGTCTCTCCCTCCACCCTTGCCCTCAATCTTTATTTATCAGCGTGAGGAACTCTTTGGTATGGTAACACTCTCTACCAAAGTAGCCTGGAATGTTAGACCATAGAATTAGAACCAGAAGTGAACTAATTTTTAACCCAGTCTTAGAATTGCCTGAAGGTTAAATACTCTCCCATTGTATCTCTGCTAATATAGAGATGTGACTTGAACTCAGGTGTTCCTGACTCCAAAGCTGGTTCTCTAAACTCTATGCCATGATTCCTCTCATAAAACGCAATATAAATGTGTTTATATTATTTCAAAAACTTAAAGTAGAACAAGGTAAAGCTCCTGATCCTGTTTTCTATTTCTTATAGGAGCCAGAGTTGGAGAGGAAGAGACACTCCTTGGCGGCTCCTCAGTCCCAAGAATGTGAATGCAGAGGCTGTGAATGTAGAGGAAACTTACCTCCTGCTTTCCTAATTATTATGTTTGTCCTAGAAAAAGAGAGTTAAGGCATTGCTGTTGTGTCTTCCTCCTCCAACAGGGAAATGGCTTGGGTTATATAACCCAGGAGATTAAGGGGCATCTATAAATTATACTTTTAATTTAATGCACACAGCAGATTTTGAAGTTTCTAATTCTTCTGTTGCCTTTCGATGACTAGCTTGGAAAAAAATCAAGTAATGAAAGCCTTACTTCACTCCACAGAATATATTGGGCATATTGATTCATTCAGAAAATTATTTACTGAGGACCTACCATGTACGACACTACTACTAAAATAAAGAATACCACATAAGAAATAAATTAATCAGTCATCCAATATTTATTAAATACTTGCTACAATTGAGGGGAAGCATACTTTGTTGATAAAGGTTTGGCTTTGAAGTCAAGGTGACCTGGGTTCAAGCCTTGTCTGTGACACAAGTATAAGCTATGTGACCACAGGAAAATCACCTAGCTTCCAAGCATTACTGGTAATTCTCAGAAAAACTATACATTACAGATAGTCATGGATCTTCATAGGTAAAAAAATTTCCACACTAGGCAGTTTAATACCTGATGAAATCACTGATAAAACCCTATCTTAATAAAGAAACATGTATTTCAAGTTTATTTGCATTTTTTCTTTGTAACACATTCATGAGATGGATAGCAGAGATATTACTATCCTCATTCTACAAATGAGAAATTGAAATCTAGAGACTCATGCTTGATCACCCAGCTAGCAAATGTCATGATCAGATTTCGCACACAAGTCTCCCTTCTCCACTCCTGGATTTTTTTCCCTTCCCCCACACTGCCTCTCTATGGAATATTAAATCATTTCTCTAGTTTGTTTCAAGATTCAGCTTAAAACCCATCTTCTGCAGGAAATTCCAGCTGTTTGCATTATACCATCTGAATTATCTACTCTGCATACATCTTAGTTATTTTCCTCCATTAGAACTCAATTCCTTGAGGGTAAGACTTTTTTCTTTTTGTCTTTTCTTTGTATCCCCAGTGCTTAGCACTGTACCTGGAGTATCATAATTTCTTGAAGGCACTATTGTGGCTACAGAAAATCTAAGACATGATTCTTTTCTTTGAAAGATTTATAGATGATAAATATTGGAGAAGATATAGGAGAGTTGGAACCTTAATTCATTGTTGGTGGAGCTGTGAGCTGATCCAACCTTTCTGGAGAGCAATTTAGAACTAAGCCCAAAGGGCTGCAAAAATGTGCATACCCTTTGACCTAGCAATATCACTTCTAGAACTGTATCCCAAAGAGATCATAAAAATGGGAAAGGGTCCCACATGTACAAATATATTTATAGCAGCTCTCTTTGTAGTGGCCAAGAACTGAAAATCAAGGGGATGCCCATCAACTGGGGAATGGCTGAACAAGCTGTGGTATATAAATGTAATGGAATACTATTGTGCTATAAGAAATGATGAAAAGGAAGACTTCAGAGAGACCTGGAAGGACTTATATGAACTGATGCTTAGTGAAAGGAACAGAACTAGGAGAACTTTGTACACAGCAACAACCATGGTGTGCGAGAAATTTTTCTGGTTGACTTAGTCCTTCAGAGCAATACAAGGACCTAAAAAATTCCCAACGAACTCTTGAGACAAAATGCCTTCCACATCCAGAGAAAGAACTATGGAATTGGATTGCAGAATGAAGCAGACCATTTTCTCTTGTGTTATGTTACGTTATGTTATGTTTTGTTTTGTTTTATTGTTTCTCCCATTCATTTTAATTCTTCTATGCAACATGACTAAGGTGAAAATGTATTTAGTGGTTATGTATGTGTAGAGCTGAAATGGGATTGCATGCCGTCTCAGGGAGGGGGTGTGGAAGGAGGGGAAAAAATCTGGGATGTGTGGAGGTGATTGTGGAAAACTGAAAATAAATAAAGGAAAAAAAGACTTATAGCCTAGTTGGTGGCCATAAGACACTACCCCCCTCCCCACCACAGAGCTTAGGAATTCAATTGATTCAGAAATAACAGCTACAAAGAAGGTAGAGAAAATTGGCCTACAGCTAAAAGGCTCCTCAGAAGTTATCTAGTCAGAGGAAAGAAAGAGACCATGGAAATTATGTATTTCAATTCCATTCACTTTACCATTGAGGTCTAGAGAAGTTAAGAGACTTGACCAAGGGCACAGAGACACTAAGTAACTGAGTCAGGATCTGAACCCAGCTCCTGTGTCTCCAAATGAAGCACTTCCCCCACTTCATCACAAAGCCTATCAGAATTTAGCAGCGAGTCTGGAACATAACAGGTACTTAGCTGATTTGATTGTCAGTATGGGCTGATTTAGTTGGGGAAGGCTTTTTGGAAATGATAGGGCTTCGTCTGGGTTTTGAAAGATATTTAGGGTTTGGAAAGGTGACAAAAGAAGCAGAAAGAAGGATGGATTTCTTTTGAGTTTGGAGAGAATTCATAAGCAAAGGCCCCCCCCACATGCATAGATGAGCATAGTTTATACTGGAACAATGAGGAGACTAGCCTGATTAGGATCTAAATGGAAGATACATACATAGATACACAAATATATACATAGTTTGGGATCAGGAAGGCATAAAAGACTAAGCAGAAAATGCAGTAAGAAGAAGGATTTTCTATTTCTTACAATTTTTTTTTGATCAAGGGCATTATGTAGTTAAAAAAAACTGTTTTAATAAGATTAGTCTGAAAGAAGTGTTCAAGGTGAACTAAAGATGGAATGGAGGTAGAAAATGAAGCCAGGAAACTAGTTAGTTTGACTATTGTGGTGCTACAAATAGGAAGCAAACAGGGGTAGGACTACGCTAGTGAGAACAGCAACAGAAGGCAAAACTTGGAGACATTTCAAAGGAACAAAAGGATTTAGTAATTATAATAGATGACATTAACATAGCACCTTCAAGTTTATATGAACACTTAATTGTTCATGACCTTATTGGTCTTGGTGACAGAATGAGCTCCAGGGCCCCCACTGCAGATTCTCTTATAAAGAATCTCAGTAAGGCAGCTTGGTAGTGCAATGGGTAGAGCACTAGCTCTGGAGTCAGGAGGGCCTGAGTTCAACTCTGGCCTCAGATACTTGACACTTACCATCTGTGTGACTCTGGGAAAGTCGCTTAATCCCAACTGCCTTGCAAAAAAATCCAACAAAACAAAAAAGAATCTCTGCCTCAAGGTGGGGACTGGGCCTCTGAGATCTTGATGGATCAGAATCCTATAGCTGAGCCCTAAGTGTGCTTGGAGGATATAGCACTGCCATTAAGACATGGAAATAGCAATTTTCTATGTAGGGAAGAATTCAGTCTTTTTTGTGAAAGATCAGAATGTACCTGATAGATTTGATCCCTTGAAGGACCAGGGCTTCTTCACCTTTTTTTGTTTCCTTGTCCCTTTAGTCAGCCTGATAAAGGTTATGAACTCCTTCTCAGAATCATGTTTTCAAATGTGTAAAATAACATGTAGAATTACAAAGGAAGCAAATTATATTGAATTATAGTTATTAAAATATTACAAAACCAAGATCATGGATTTGAGATTAAGAATTCCTGGTCCAGGATAACCCACTTTAATAGCAGAATTGACTGGTGAAAATCTTAGCTGCCCAAGCTAAAAATGCAGCCATTGGGTCCTAGCAATTCATAGGCTCATAGCTGAGAACTGAAAGGGACTTTAGAGGTCATCTAGTTCAACTCTCTTATTTTACAAAGAAGAAAACAGACTTGGAGAGATTAAGAGATTTACTCAAGTTTGTTCAGGTGACCAAGATTAGTAAATCCAAGTTTCATACCAAGGTCCTCAGATACCAAATGTGGTGCTTTCCTCACTATGTCATACTATTTGTCTTCCACCATGGCCCTAAAAACTATCATGTTTGCAGATCTTTCAAGGTCTTTCGCTTTGCCAAGCTTTCAGACTCCATCATGTCATGAACTTTGCCCAGGCCCATTATTACTTGACAATGACTATTCTGTAACTAGATTCCTGTTTACTTCCCAAATCCCTAAAAAAGCAGCCCACACACAGCTGCCTCACTTATGAAGATAAAAGCTAGTGAAAAATCAGACATGATTCCTAGCTGTTAAGTCTTCGAGACACTAGAAGAAAGGTGTTGCTCCAGATGAAAGTGGGGTGGTGAAAAAAGGGAGTTCATTCAGTAGGGGAAGAAAGTGACTTCAGTTTAGAACACAGTAAATTAAAGGTAAGAGCCAATGGAGATGTCCTATTTGTTGCTGTTCATTCATTTCAGTTGTATCCGACTCTGCACAACCCTATTTAGGGTTTTCTTGGCAAAGATACTGGAATGTCTTGCCATTTCCTTTTCCAGCTCATCTTACAGATGAGAAAACTGAGGCAAACAGGGTTAAATGACTTGCCTAGGGTCACACAGATACTAAAGAGTCTGAGTCCAGATTTGAACTCAGGAAAAGATGAGTCTTTACTCCAGACCTAGAACTCTATCTACCATGCCACCTATCAGCAGTTGAAAAATATAGGCATGGAGAACAGCCTGGAGATAAAAATTTGCATCAACATAATAGTTTGAATTATTTTAGTTCTTCAGCCCATCAGAGGGAATGAGTGCACAAACCAAAAAGTAAAGCTGGGGGCTATGGACTGACATTCACCCACCACTGAAAGGGTTAGGAGAGGAACAGAATCAGGAAAAGTACAATGTCAAAGAAGCCAAAGCGGGGAAGGAAGGAACAAAAACAGCATTTATTAAATGTTTGGGCAGTGTGATCTAATGGTTGGAGCCCCGACTTTGGATTCAGAAAGACCTGAGTTCAACCCTAGCCAAGACAACGGGTAGGACCCTGGGAAAATCACTTGACTTCTCTGTGTCTCAGTTTCTTCATTTGTAAGCTAAGGGAATTGAATCTGATGGTCTCTATGATCCTTTCTAGCCCTAAATCTATAATCCTGTGATCCTATATGCCAGGCAATGTGCACTCAGAATGGGTCTTAAGTGTTAAGCAATGGAAAAAGTACAGACTCTAGAGTCAGAAGATCTGAATACAAATCCTGCCTCTGAATATATACAGGTTCTTCTCAAAATTGGTGCAATTTTGGACATAACTTGTATAACTTTAGGCAAGTAATTTCATGACCCTGAACCTCATTTTCCTTATTTGTAAAATGAGACACTTGGATTAGATGGCCTCCCAGATCTCTTCTAACTCTAAATCTTATCATCCATATTACAGATAAAAGATAACTTTTATCAGGTATGACTAAAGGCCACTTGCCAAGAAGAAGGCCATTGATGATCTTTAAGAAATCACTTTCATGCTGTGAAAGACTAACATATTTCCCTCCATCCTATCCCATTCCCCAGTTATTCTACTTTCTCCTTTGACCTTGTCCCTTTTCAAAAATATTTGCTTCTGATTACCCCTTCCCCCAATCTCCCCTCCCTTTTATTATCCCCCTCCCTTCTCTTATCCCCTTCCCCCTACTTTCCTGTAGTGTAAGATATCCAATTGAGTGTGTATGTTATTTCTTCCTTAAGCCAAATCTGATGAGAGTAAAGTTCACTCATTCCTTTTCACCTCCCCCCTCTTCCCATTCTTTGTGAAACCTTTTTCTTGCTTCTTTTATGTAAGTTAATTTATTCCATTCTATCTCTCCCTTTCTTCTTCTCCCTATATATTCCTCTCTCACCCCTTAATTTTATTTTTTAGATATCATCCCTTCATATTCAACTCACCCTGTGACATTTATCTATCTATCTATCTATCTATCTATCTATCTATCTATCTATCTATCTATCTATCTATCTATCTATCTATCTATATTTCCTCCAACTACCCTAATACTGAGAAAGGTTTCATGAGCTATAAATATCATATTTCCATGTAGGAATCCAAATGCCTGCCACCAGCCAGAATTGGACATCTCTGAGAGGGGTCCTAGTGAATTGGTTTGGGGGAGAGGGTTAGAACAAGGGTATAAGGGAGAGAGGGACAGATAGGGTACTGTACTCAAAGTTTGAAAAACAAATGTTAAAAAATTGTTTTTATATGCCACTGGGAAATAATATATACAGGCAGTGGGGTATAGAAATCTATCTTACCCTTCAAGAAAGTAAAGGGGAAGGAGATAAGAGAGGGAGATAATAAAAGGAAAGGCAGACTGGGGGAAGGGGTAATCAGAATGAATGCCATCTCAGGCTGAGGGGTAAAGTAGAGTGGGGAGAAAATTTGGAAGTCAAAGTCTTGTGGAAATGAATGTTGAAAACTAAAAAATAAATAAATAAGTTTTAAAAAAGAAAACACCTTCAGCAATCTTAAAAGTGGAATACAGAAATCATGAAGATAATGTGGGAATGGTGTGTTGGAAGCAGAGGCAAATGGTATAGACTGTTAGTTTGACAATTTTGGTGGTGATCAGTTGTCAGGACATAGGTTAGATAATAAGTAATGGGTGGAAGGGTCAAGAGAAAGGTTTTTTTGGTCTATTTATTTATTTTTAAGACATGAGCAATAACTAGTGTGGGGGTGATGTGCTTTGCCTTAGGGTATCAATATCCAGAATGAGTACTTCCTAATCAGAAAGACACATTCCTTTCTCTTGGTAACTACTATCTCCATGTCTTGTTTCTAGTGTTCACCTGGCTCACATTTCTTTGTACTATAAAACTCTCCCTGTCTTTTTTTTTTCTTCTCTTTTTTCTTTTTTTTGTTTGTTTTTATTTATTTTAAGTTTTCAACATACATTTCCACAAAATTTTGAATTCCAAATTTTCTTCCAATCTCTTCTCTCCCCCCTACCCCAAAATATGAGCATTCTGATTACCCCTACCATCAATCTGCCCTCCCTTCTAACATCTCTCCCTTCCCTTATCCCCATGTTTTCTTTTGTCCTGTAGGGCAAGATAAATTTCTATACCCCATGACCTGTATTTCTTATTTCCCAGTTGTATGCAAGAACAATAATCAACATTTGTTCCTAAAACTTTGAGTTCCAACTTCTCTTCCTTCCTCCCTCCCCACACATCCCCACTGAGAAGGCAAGCAATTCAATATAGGTTAAATATGTGTAGTTTTGCAAATGACTTCCATAATAGTCATGTTGTGTAAGACTAATTATATTTCCCTCCATCCTATCCTGCCACCCATTTCTTCTCTTCTCTCTTTTGACCTTGCCCCTCCCCAAGAGTGTTTACTTCTAATTGCTCCCTCCTCCCATTTGCCCTCCCTTCCATCATTACCACCCACCCTGCTTATCCCCTTCTCCCCTATTTTCCTATATTGTAAGATAGATTTTCATACCCAATTGAGTGTGCATGTAATTCCCTCCTTAAGCCAAATGTGATGAGAGTAAGCTTCACTTTTTCCCTCTCACCTCCCCACTTTTTCCCTCCATTGACAAAGCTTTTTCTTCCCTCTTTTATGAGAGAATTTGCCCCATTCCATTTCTCCCTTTTTCCTCCCAGTATATTCCTCTCTCACCCCCCCATTTTTATTTTTTTAGAAATGACCCCTTCCTATTCAACTCACCCTCTCTCTCTCCCTCTGTCCTTCTTTCTCCCTCTCTGTCCCTCTCTGTCCCTCCCCCTTCCGTGTATAATCCCTTCATCTACCCAGATACTGAGAAAAGTTTCAAGAGCTACAAATATTGTCTTTCCATGTAGGAATGTAAACAGTTCAACTTCAGTAAGTCCCTTATGATTTTTATTTCCTGTTTAGCTTTTCATGCTTCTCTTGTTTCTTGTGTTTGAAAGTCAAACTTTCTTTTCAGCTCTGGTCTCTTCATTAAGAATGCTTCAAAGTCTTCTATTTCATTGAAAGATCATTTTTCCTCCTGAAGTATTATACTCAGTTTGGCTGGGTAGGTATTGCATGGTTTTAATCCTAGTTCCTTTGACTTGTGGAATATTATATTCCACACCCTTTGATCCCTTAATGTAGAAGATGCTAGATCTTGTTTTATCCTGATTGTATTTCCACAATACTCAAATTGTTTCTTTCTAGCTGCTTGCAGTATTATCTCCTTGACCTGGGAATTCTGGAATTTGGCTACAATGTTCCTAGGAGTTTCTCTTTTTGGATCTCTTTCAGGAGGTAATTGGTGGATTCTTTCAATATTTATTTTGCCCTCTGGTTCTAAAATATCAGGGATATTTGATAATTTTTATATTTGATATATTTGATAATTTCATGAAAAATGATGTTTAGACTCTTTTTTTTGATCATGGCTTTCAGGTAGTCTCATAATTTTTTAATTGTCTCTGTTGGATCTATTTTCCCAGGTCAGTTGTTTTTCCAATGAGATATTTCACATTATCTTCCATTTTTCATTCTTTTGGTCTTGTTTTGTGATTTCTTATGAAGTCATTAGTTTCCATCTGTTCCATTCTAATTTTGAAAGAACTATTTTCTTCAGTGAGCTTTTGAACCTCCTTTTCCATTTGGCTAATTCTGCTTTCTAAAGTAGTATTCTCCTCATTGGCTTTTTGAACCTCTTTTGCCAATTAAATTAGTCTATTTTTCAAGGTGTTATTTTCTTCAGCACTTTTTTGGGTCTCCTTTAGCAAGCTGTTGACTCGCTTTTCATGATTTTCTTGCATCTCTACCATTTCTCTTCCCAATTTTTCCTCCACCTCTCTTACTTGATATTCAAAATCCTTTTTGAGCTCTTCCATGGCCTGACACCATTGAATATTTATTTTGGATGTTTGGGATACAGAAGCCTTGACTTGTATGTCTTTCCCTAATGGTAAGCGTTGTTCTTCCTCATCTG
Source organism: Bettongia penicillata ogilbyi (assembly GCA_023548195.1). Taxonomy (NCBI): domain Eukaryota; kingdom Metazoa; phylum Chordata; class Mammalia; order Diprotodontia; family Potoroidae; genus Bettongia; species Bettongia penicillata. The sequence continues at coordinate 4,032,731 of JAJHZJ010000421.1, read as the reverse complement.
AAAGAATGGGAGAAGATACCTGTTTACCAAGAATGTAACCTTCTGTAGTCTTATTACTTTTTCCCTTTTTTGGGCATTTTCTCAACCAGTTACTTGACTTTTGGTTTCTTTGTCAAATGTAGGATATACTCTGGGACCCTGTAAGATCTCATTTTCTCCAGGGTGGCACAATCAAGCCTGCACATTGGTCTGGGAGCAACCAGAAAACTTTTATGCCCAGAATCTGGAAGTAGTATAATGTCCTCTCCACAACCACCTTGCCTCTAGTTCCACCATGCCAGCACTCAGGGCTGAGGTTTAGATCAGCTGCTCAGTTCCCCCAGGGTCTTTAAAATGAGGCCTTGCAACAATGTATGCTCACTGGTGCCTGCCATGGGAACTGCCTCTGCCCTCTGTGGCTTCTGCTGGTGCCACCTGGGACTGAAGCTATGGGGGGACCTTGCTCCCTTCTTGGCCAGCTGAAAATGCCCTCTCACTGATCTTTGGTGCCTGTGGGTTGAGGGATCTGTGTTGCTGCTGGGGATTCTTCCCTGAAGCCACTCTGGCCCTGCTCCTTCAGGCACCATGGCCAAGGCTTGGCACTCCACTCTGCATCCAGTGTGAAAGACCTTTCCTGTCAGCCTTCTAGGTCACCCTAGGCTGGAAGTCTCCTCCACTCCATCATTCTGTGGCTTCTGCTGCTCCAGAATTTGTCATTCTTTGCAGGTATTTTATGGGCTGTAGGGAAAGAGCTAGTGTATGTGCATCATTCTAGTCCACCATCTTGACTCTGCTCCCTCTCCCTGCCTCTTTCCCTAGGTATCTTAAGGCCCTATTCCTTCCTTCTCCTTTTCTGAGAGTCCATCTTTCCCCAAGTGAACTGGACTGTGTGGGAGATGGGCAGCTCCTCCCTCAGCAAACTATATCACCAGCAGGAAAAGCATAGTTGGACTTGATTCTCTTCTCTGTTGCCACTATCTTTTCCCTTCCTGTCTCCATGCAATTGAATTTGCCCTAAGCATAAGAATTTTTAGTTATAGTTTTGAAGACACCAGAGTACATATGAAGTCAAGAAAAAAAGATTGAGGATAAGCATTTTAAGATGTTGGAGAGGGAGGTGATAATTAAGAAAACAAGGTCCTGGAAAAGGGGTGGAATGGAATTGATAGCAAAAAGCAACAGAAACCTGTTATTTTTAGTAAATGAAAATATTTTACAACAGTCCTCCAGAAAGTCCTTATTAGGGAACTGTGACATAGAATCAGGAAGAATATTAGACATAGAGGCAGGATCATCGAATTCCAATTCCCTACCCTAGTTTGTTCAACTTTAGGCAAGTAAAGTGGCCCTTCTGAGCCTCAGTTTTATCATTTATAAAATGGGTATAATAATACTTTCATTACCTATTTAATAGTCTGGTTATTTAAAAATAATACTTTATTAACTGTAAAGTGATATAGAAATGTGAGTCATAACCATTCATTATACGTACCAATTACTATAAGACATTATGATAGACTCTGGGGAATATAAAAATAAGTAATGCATACTTTCTGCTTTCAAGAATCTTGTAGTCAACTAGGAGAGAGAAGACACATTCATAGGTTGATATAATGAAAGACAGATTGTAATACATGGCATTGGAGCGGTGTATACAAAGTCCTATGGAAATAGAAATGAAGGAAAGATTGCTTCTGAATGGAGAATGTAGAATTTGAACTGGGTCTTTCATGGAGGATAAGATTCTGATAGCTACAGAGAAAGTATAAAAAGTAGTTTGGAGCCAGAATGTGGACAGCTTTAAAATACAGAGAAGTTTGCATTCAAGTTTATGGTCAATAGAGAGTTGCCCGAACTTTTTTGAGGACAATGAGAGGTGGGAATGGCCTGTGTGGGTAGAAGATGAATAGGAAAGGGAAGAGAATTGGGTGAAAAGATCAAATAGGAGGCTGTTGTAAGAGTTTAGGCAAGACATTGTTGTGTTCCTCCTTCATTTTTGAAGAGGACCATGACATCAGAAAAATGATGACATGACTTGCACTTGTCTGTTTTGAGGGAGGGAGGGGTGTGCAAGGTCACCAGCTTCACTCTCTCCTCCTGAGCCATCTTGTAAAAGTTTAGGCAAGAGATAATTAGAGCCTCAACTAGCATGACTGAGGCATGAATGGAGAGAAGGGTAGAGATGGGAGGCTGTTGTAAAGGTTGAATCAACAAAACTTAGCAAGTGATTTGATTGGTTGGAAGGGAGAAGAGTAAGAGTGAAAAGCTGAGGATGACTCTAGAGTGTGAACCCAGGTGATTAAAAAGATAGTAGTTCTCATGATAAAAACAGAGATGATAAGAAGAAGGGAAGAGTTTTAGGGAAAGATAATGAGTTCTGGTTTGGGCATGTTGACTTTGAAATGCCTATGTAACATCCACTTGGAAATATTCAACAGGTAGTTGGTGATATAGTACTGCTGTTATTTTTTCTTCTTCATTTTCAAAGAAGACCAATGACATCATGGGGTGATGTCTTGACTGGTGCGTGAAACTGGATTTAAGTGAGGCAGAGTTGCACAAAGTCATCAAATTCACACTACCAGAGCCATTGAATTCCAGTGGCAAGACAAAAATCAAGACAAATGAGGATGGCCTGGGGTGTAGTTGATGACACTGGCATCTTCAGTGTCTTACCACGTTTTAAGCCCTCCACAGTACCTGCTTCAGAGGCTTTCGTAGCTGTTGGAACACAGATTTCTTGCTTACCCATTTTCTGGGGGAAGTCTTCAAATGCTTGGAATAGATAACCCCCTGATGTAGGACTAAATTTCATGAGAAAAACTAGGTCTGAAAATGAAGGCATTTCACATAGAAGAAATGGTATGAGGAAAAACAAAAAAGTTGGAAAGCATGAGGGGTATGAATATATGTGGTGTGTGTGTGTGTGTATGTAGAAGGGAGGGCTGGTAGTCAAGTGACTTTGGCTGGAACATAGAGCATGTGAAAGGGAGGAGTGGTGATCAAAGGTAGGAAAGGTAGATTAAAGCTGAATTGAGGAGGGTCTTGAATGACAGGTTAAAGAGTTTGAAGTTTATATGGTAGACAACGAGGAACTACCAAAAGTTTTTAAGCACTGGAATGAGTTGACCAGAGATATGAATTAAGAAATTAATCTAGCAGCGATTGAAATATGAGTTTGGGGGGCAAGGAAGAGCCTGGAGACCAGGAGACCAGTTAAGAAGCAAATGCAATAATGTAGGATAATTTTTCTCAATTGTATACTACAAAGTAGAACTATACTTAGCCTGGTGGCATGCTTTGTACTATTAGCTGCAGGGTGTTGGGCTTTTTTTTTAATGGTTCTGGAAATAAAGAAATGAGAAATAAACTTGTCATTCCACAATAGAGGATGAGGCCTTGAATCCCTTTATTTTATCTTCACCATTGAAACCCTGATTAGAACCAGGTGAGGAGGACCTTTAGCTCATGCCTCCAGGCAAGACAACCTCATTGTGTCCAAGTGTGCCTTTTTGAAAGGTATTCAGATGAAGGAGATACCCCAGATCCCTCCAGTGATGTGCTCCAGTGTCTAACAGACTTTGCAGTCAGGAAATCTTTCTTTTGTATAACTGAAATTTCTCCCTGAGGCAATTTAATCCCATTTCTTTGGTGGATATAGGAAATCAACAGCATTTGTTGCCAAATCAGAAGTGGCTATAGCACCAGTGAAATTCCAGAATGCTGCTATTAAATAAGTCCTCTAAATAGGTAGGAGGAAGGAAGATGTTATCCTCTGAGACCATCAGTGAGGGAGGAAAATGGGGGATTTTGAGTTTCCTTTTCCTAGGGAAAACTAAGGAGGAGAGGGAGTTTTTGAAGGGACTTAGAGAGAAACAATCTTCCCACCTTCCCCAGTATCCGGCCCATGGGGAATTGATCTGGGACCCCCTTCCTCAGTCATCTCTTCTCTTGATTTCTAGAAAAATGGAAGGATTTCTCTAATGTCAGCCCTCTGATACTTAGGCAGATATACAGGCAACCTCGTTTGATTTTCAGTTTGGCAACAAATGCAACTGCGGTACCACTGGCCCTTTCCCAGCCAATGCAGAGTCCACCCTCCAGTATCACTGAATTGCTGCCTAGATGAAGGGAAGAGGAGGCTGTGTTCCTCTTTATGATGACACTTGCCGTATTTTATGACTTTTATTGTCAACTTTCAGTCATAGCTTCTGCAAGCAAAGAACTCTCTTTCTGCTCTTTAAAAATTTTGCCAGATCCTTCACACCCTTCTCTACCACTACCGACAGGTAGTATGCTCATAATAATATAATTAATGTGGAGGAATTGATATAAGATTTAGAATTCAATGGGATCTAAAGACCATCTGGTCCAACCCTCGATATTCTATAGATGATGTGAAGATTGGTAGAATGATTTGTTCAATCATATGGATGGTAAACAGTAGAATCAAAAATTGAACCCAGGCCCTCTGACTCCACATCTGTGCTTTGGCTGTTATGTCATGGATATTCATTATTTATTCCTATTTATACTGCAGTGAATACATTCACACTAATATAAGAGGTGTATGTGTGTGTATGTGTGTGTACTGCCTATGTAGGTAATGTCTTTGTCCACATGGATTGCTTTAAATTTGACTCTGGGGAGATATGAATAGATATTTCTGGAATCTTGCCCACTCTTCTCTAAGGGAGTCTTTGATTTCTTCTTGAAGCAGAGCAGGACACTGGAGTCACAAAACTGACCATTCTGCTCTGCTTAAAGAGGAAATATCAAATTAGAGTTAGATTCATAGTTTTCCAGATGAGCAATACTGCTCACTGGGGGGCTCTGGAACAATCCAGGGTAGCAGTAGTAGCCTTGGGTGCAATTGGGGGATGTTGAATAAAAATAAAGGGACTTAAGGAAAGAAGAAAAGAGAAATTTTTGAAAAACCATTCATACGTGTTTCATCTGTTGTGTAACAAAGTTAAAATCACAGGGATTACATTATTTTCCAAATAAATACACAAAATGCAAGTAATAATCAAGGTGGTCAAGTCTGTGGACAGGTCTTAACAAGCAAGTATTGGTAGGCCAGCCTGTCATGTATTATCAGGAAGTCCGGCATGCATCAGCAGGAATATGTGCATGTAGTGACTTGTTTACAATACAATACCATACTGTTACATGACATGATATTGCATCATGAAAATTTCAATGCAGGAAAAACTCCCACAAATTTATAATAAATTATTAAATTTAATGTGTGCCATTTTTTAAAAAAATTATATTTTATTGAAATGACGCATATAAAATTGCTAAGGCTATAATGTACTCTTGGGGGAAAGACTAGAAGCAAGGAGCCAGAAATGGCCTCATACAAAAGGTAGCACTTGAGCTGATTCCTGAAGGCAATCACAGATTCTAAGAGGTGGAGACTAGAGAGAGTATATTCCAGGAAAGTGAGGATGAGCCATGGAGATGGGAGATTTTGTGTTTTGTGTAAGAATTAGCAAGTAAGTCACAGAGTATAGAATAGTGGAATGATATGTAATAATAATAAGATGATTAGAGGGAGTGACAGGGGGTAGAGACAAAGAATACAAATCTGGAAAAAAATTCTGGGAAAGGCTAAAACATCAAGATGTTGACTTTGAGTGACATTACATGTCTGCTACTGCATACTCTTTGATTATTTAAATACTTCAATGCCTCAAAGAATACAATCCACCTGATATAGATTGAAACTCAGGTAAAGTTTTTAAATTCTTGACCATATTCTTTCATTAATCCTCCAAAGAGAATCTTGTTACCATGCTGGAGGCCTTCATAATCAGTGAATGCTTGTGCCATTCGGTTTATCAAATAGTCTGTCAACCACAAGCATGCATGCCAGGCGCTGTGCTAATATATAGTATAAGTATATGCATAACATAAACTAAATGAGTGCAAGGTGGTTTATGGGAGGGAGGGCATCAGCATCTAGGGAATCAGAAAAGGCATGCAGAACACAGCATCTGGGATTGTTTTAGACACCTGGCATGTCAGTTATCCCTTACTATTGTAACATGTATAGCCTATATGATTTTTTGATTACTCTTTTATGGAAATTCTTACATACCAGAGAATACTGGAAATATGTTAGGGGTTATTTATACCCACCATATGTCTCTCCATCCATTTTTTGAAGACAACACTAGAAAAATATTTAAATATTTTTATATATACTAAGAAACAATTTAGGATTATTAAAAGTGATGCACAATTTCTGAAATGGAATTAGTTTTCTTTTCTTCCTCTTCTTCAATTATAGTCCCTGCCTTTTCAGCCTCTGCAACACATGTGCAAGGTCTATATTCACCGTGCTGGACTAAGTCAGTGAGCTGCCCATTGAACTGCATGTCATAGTCTGGGCAATAGGATACAATCAGCAATATATCATTTGCAAACCAAAGTTTCTCAAAATGTTTGCATGAAAATCTGGCTTAGTTGTATCTCATGTTAGGCTTTCTGCAAACTCACCTTCCCCTCTACTGTGCTTGGCTCTTTTGTGAGGTGATCCTGTATGCAATCTTCCACCATTCTTTTCTGTTAACATTTTGTAAATGATCTTATATTATAAACCATTGTTGACTTTGGTGGTCATGTCTCTGTGCTTGGCAAAGAAATCACACACTTGTTGACTGAGGTAGTTTCTGGGCTCCTTTGGCCAATTCATTGTAGAAATTGCTTGATCAATATTGTCTAACCTTTTCAGGAAATGATGATTGAAGTGATAACCCCTCCTTTATTCAGTCTGATTTGGTTCAAGTCAATTCAGTTTGATCCAGTTCAAGTTAGCATGCGTTTATTAAACACCTACTATGTGCCAGGCAATATGCTGGGTACTAGAGCTACAGAAACACAGATAAAATCTGTTCCTTCCCTCAGGTAGTTTATATGCTACTGGGAGAAAACAACTTGTGTCCAGATAAATGCAAAATAGCAGTTTGGAGGAGTTCTGACATTTATGGAAATATAAAAAGGCAGCTTTTAGGAAGTAACACTTGAGCTGACTTGGAGAGAGCTAAGCATATCAAGAAGAAGGTGAGAGGAAAAAGAGCATTCCAAGCCTATACAAAGTATGGAAGCTAGAAATAGAATATAGTGTAGAAGGGAGAGCAAGTGGGCCAATTTAACTGGAATGTAGAGTTTGTGAGGAATAATGAGGTGAAATTAGTCTGGAAAATTGGCTAAAGACAGATTTCAAAGGGTATACTGATGAGGGGGGCATGGCAATATATTATACTAAAGACAATGGGAAAGATTCAAATACTTCAAGACAAAACTAAGTCAAGATGGTAGAACAAAAGCAAACATTTTCGCCTAGCTTTCCCAATTCACTTCCTCCAGAAAAACCTAGAAAACATGCCAGATTAGATTATGATCAAGAAAATCAAGAAAAAGTCCTAATGAGTCATTTTTCCAGCCTGGGGCAGCTTAGAAAACTAAAAGAGAGATCTATGAATACAGAAGTAGGGGTGACTAGGAGTACAACACAGTGGCAGAAAGATCAGTTTCAGTGCTCAGAGAGGGAAAGAGAACAGAGATACAGCACCAGAGCAGGAAAATGGGGAGAGAAAGAGATCTCAGGGGACCCCTGAACTAGAGCTGGGTGCAGAAACAAGTATCATCTATTGGACTCTGTTATCCGTTACCCAGTTTGGCTCACAAATCCAGGGTGAAAAGGGTTAGCTATGACTGATGGCAGGGTCCTACTTGAGTATTAAGACAAAACAAATTTCAGAAACATGGCTGCATGACTCTGCAGGAGTGGTTAACTCAGTTTTAGCTGTTAGCCCAGTACATAAGTCTGTATTGGAAAAACCAGTGCAGGAGACCAAGACCAAAGGGGAGTCACTCTGAACCTGCAGAACCTCCCAGCAAACTAACAATGACTGAGTTCAGCAACAGTCCACTAATACTCAACTATATAGAAGCCAACAGACTCAATCCTATGTCAGGAGCTTGCAGAGCTCAGACCAAGAGGGCAGTGAACAGACCTCTTCCCAGATCACATCACTTTAGAAGTGCTGAAAACTTGCAACTCCCTCAGACTGATATGTGAAAGCAGCAGAAGCTCAGGTCAGATACTTCCCCCCATCCCTCAGAAGTGAGCAGAGTACAACACTAACACCAAGTCCAAAGTCAAGAAGCAGGCTGGAAAAATGAGCAAACAAAAAAAAGAACCTAAAAATACAGAGCTACTATGGTGACAGGGGAACCTAAGACATAACTACAAAAGAAGATAATTACTTGAAAACATATAAAAGAAAAGTCTTGCAAATTGGATACAATGCCAAGAAGAATTCCTAGAAGAGTTAAGGAAAGAAAAAGATTTTTAAAAGGTCAAAGAAAGTTTTTTAAAAAACCAAATAAGAGAGGAAATAAGTAGAGAAAAAATATAAAGATAAATAAAAGCTATATGGGAAAGTTGTGAAATGAAATTTAACAGCTTGGTAAAAGAGGTACAAAAAATAAATTTAAAAATTAGAACTAGACTAATGGAAGCTAATGACTCCAGTAGACAGCAAGAAGTAATAAAACAAAGTCAAAGGACTGAAAAAATAGAAGAAAATATGAAATGCCTGATAGGAAAAACAAGTAAACTGGAAAATGGATCAAGGAGATGTAATTTAAGGATCATTGGTCTACTTAAAGTCATGAAGACAAAAAAACCTAGATATCATATTTCAAGAAATTATAAAGAAAAAAATAACCATGTATCTTAGAATCAGAGGGCAAAGTAGGAGTTGAAAAAATTCACCAGTCACCTCCTAAAAGAAACTCCAAAATAAAAACTCTCAAATATTGCAGTTGACATCCAGAATTCCCAGATCAAGGAGAAAATGTTGAAATCAAACAAAAAGAAAGAATTCAAGTACCATGGAGTCACAGTCAGAATCACACAAGATTTAGCATCTACTAATATGAAGAAATAGAAGACTTGGAATATAATATTCCGGAAGACAAAAGTTCTGGCTTACAACCTACCCAGAAAAACTGAGTATAATCTTATGGGGGCAAGTGGACATTTAACGAAACAGAGGACTTTCAAGCATTCCTGGTGAAAAGATCAGAGCTAAATAGAAATTCTGACATTCAAACACAGAACTCAGAGGAAGCATAAAAAAGAAATATGACTTAGAAATAAAGGATTTTTAAAAATTAAACTGTTTATATTAGTGTGTGAGGAAATGATACATGTAACTTCTCAGAACTTTATTATCACCAAGGATCTGAGAGGGAGTCTAATTAGAGAGCACAGGTATAATTCTATTGTGTTTGAATTATCTTAAAAGAAGAATGGAAGATGGGAAAGAAGAATGCACTAGGAGAGGGGGGAAGGTAAAAAAAGAATGGGGATCTTATGTAAATTGGGTGCATAGGAAAGAATTTATGTAGTGGAGGTGGCAGAGTTGAAGAGCAGTCAACACCTGAACCTCACTCAAATCTGGCTGTTTCAAGGACGAAAGAATACACATAAACACAGTTGGGTACATAAATTCATCTTATCCAGCAGACAAGTTGGGGGAAAAGGGCAGGGGGAGAATAAGAGCAGGGACAGATTAAAGGAGACAATAGTCAGAAGCAAAACAGACTCTTGAAGGATAAAAAAAATAAATATATGAGAATAGAGGAGCCAAAAATGCAATTAGCAATCATAACTGTGAATGCTAATGGGATAAATTTATACATAAAAGGAACAGGATATCAGGACAGATTAGAAATCAGAATCCAACAATATTTGTTTACAAAAACAAACAACAGAAAGAGTCACATAGAGTTAAAATAAGGGGCTGCAACAGAATCTGTTGTGGTTTGGTTGAAGTGAAAAAGGAAGAGGGGACATACATGATTTCAGATAAATTAAAAGCAAAAATACACATAATTAAAAGAGAGAAACAAGGAGACTACATTCTAGTAAAAGTTGCTATAGACAATGAGTTAATATTGATATTAAACATATTACTGTGCTATAAGAAATGATGAGCTCAATGATTTTAGGAAAACATGGAAAGACTTGCATGAAGTAATGAAGAGCAAAATAGGCAGAACCAAGAGAACATTATATACAGTATTCTTTTAAGAATGACTGAGCAAATGAGTTATTTTGTCTACTATAAATAACCAAATTATTTATCTATTTACTCAATTTATGTACTGTAAATATCCCGAGACATATGAAGAAAGATGCTATCTGCATCCAGCGAAAGATAAATAGAAATATGCATAAAATAATTTTATACACACATATATTTGTGTGTGTCTCTCTCTGTGTATGTATATATGTATGTATGTATATATGTGTCTATAGTCATCTATGGGGGGAATGGAAGAAAAAAGAAATTTATGTAATAATTTTGTGGTATATTTGAAAGGAATAGCAAGTTGTGCATAGTAGATCTGGAGTTTTATGTGCAATCATCTTTTTATTATACTATGTTATGGAAATTCTTGTTTTATTCCATTAATTAAAAATAAAATTAAAAAAATAAACATATATGTGCCAAATGATGTATAATTTAAGTTCTTAAAGGAAAACAAATTGAGTTAAAGGAGGAAATAGCAAAATTGTGATAGTGGGGTTCTGTGGTAAATCTAGGCAAATATAACTATAAAATAAGCAATAAAGAAGTTAATGAGATGAAAAGAATTTTTAGAAAAGTTAGATGTGACAGACCACAGGAGAATTCTGAATGAGGATAGGAATATACATATCTTCAGCTATGTCTGGCACCTTTACAAAAATCGACAAATGTATTAGGCCATAAAAATCTCACAGCATACCAAAAATTTGAGGATACAGCCCGAGGAGTACTTAGGGAAACATTCATATCTCTAAATGCTTACATCAACAAAAGAGAGAGAAGCATATCAATGAATGAGACATACTACTAAAAACATTTGAAAACCAACAAAATAAAAATCTCCAAATAAACATCAAAACAGGAGTCCTGAAAAATCAAAGGAGGGATTAATAAAACTGAGCATTAAGAAAAACTCATTGAGCTAATAAGTAAAACTAAGAGCTGTTTTTTTAACCAACAAAATAGGAAAACCATTGGCTAATTTGATTTTTTTTAAAAAAGGCAAAATAAATTACTAGTATCAAAAACAAAAAAAGATGAAATGACAACAAATGATGATGAGATAAAGGCAATTATTCAAAGATATTTTGCCCAACTACATGCCAATAAAACTGATAATTTTAATAAAATGGATGAATATTTTTAAAATTTAAAAAATTTTAAAATATAAATTACTGACATTAACAGTTGTTCTGTTATAAATAAAATACTTAAATAGAAATAAAATACTTAAAATAACCCTATCTTAGAACAAAAAATTGAATGTCATAAGAAACTCCTTAAGGAAAACTACCCAGGGACAGATGGATTTACAAGGGAAATTTGCCAAAAAATTTAAAGAACAATTAATTTCAACAAAATATAAACTGTTTGGAAAATTAAGTAAAGAAGGAATCCTATCAACTTCTTTCTATGGCAAATATATGTTCTTGATACCTGATCCAGGGAGAGTCAAAACAACAAGAACAAATTACAGACCAATTTCTTGGTGTAAATATTTTATGTAAAATAGTAGCAAGGAGATTATAGAATATATCACAAAGAGTCTACTCTGATCAGCCTGCATTTATATCAGGAATGCAGGGCTATTTCAATTTTAGAAAACTATATGCAGAATTGACCATATTAACAATAAAAACCATCTGATTATCTCTATAGCTACAGAAAAAGCATTCAACAAAATATGATACTCATTCCTATTAAAAGCAGAAAGCACAGGAATAAATGTTTTCTTTAAAATAGTAAATAGCTATCTAAAACCAAGATCAATGATAATCTGTAATGAGGATAAGGTATAACCCTTTCCAACAATATAAGGAGTGAAGTAAGAATGTCCATTATCATCATTACTAAACAACATTATACCACAAAATGCTATTCATAACAATAAGAAAAGAAAAATGATATTGAATGATTAAGAATAATCAATGAGGAAACAAAATGACCACTCTGCTAATGATATGATAGTTTATTTAGAAAACCCTAGGAGATCAATTTTAAAAATTAATGAAACAACTTCATTAAAGTTGCAATATATAAAGTAAACCCACACAACTCATCAGCATTTTTGTATATTACTAACAAAACTTAGCAGAGAGAGACAGAGAAGTTTCATTTAAAATAACCACATACATCATAAAATACTTGAGTCTATCTGCCAAGATATACACAACTATATAAGCACAATTATAAAATATTCTTTACACCAATAAATACTGATCTAAATAATTGGAGAAATATTAATTGCTTATGGGTAGACAGAACCAATATTTTTTAAAATTACAATAATGCCTAAATTAATTTACTTAGTGCCATTATCAATCAAACTGGTAAAGAATTACTATATAGAGCTAGAAAAAAAATGTTTACAATTTATCTGAAGATAAAGGTCAAGAATATTAAGGAAATTAATGAAAAAGTGAAGAAAGGGGACCTTGTACAGTACCAGATCTCAAACTGTACTACAAAATATAATCATCAAAGCAATTTAGTAATGATGAAGAAATAGAGAGCTTTGTCAGTGAAACAGATTATATACACAGTATACACAGTCCAACAATTCTGGAAAACAATTTGGAATCATGCCTCAAAACCTATTAAACTATGCATACCCTTTCACCCAGAGACACTACTACTAAATCTACAACCCACAGTGATCAAATAAACAAAAAAAAAGGTATGTGTGTATACACATGTGTATACATATATCAGTTTTCATAGTAGTAAAGAATTGGAAACTTTAGGGATACCCACTGATTTAGGAATAGCTAAACAACTTATGAGTATGGTAGAATACAATCATGCCGTAAGAGATGATGAAGGGGTTGGTTTCAGAAAAGACTTGGGAAGACTCATATGAACTAATAATGTAAAGTGAAGTGAGTAAAACCAGAAGAACAACTGATGGAGTGAAAGAAATAATGTAAAGATAATCAACTTTGAAAAATTTAGTAACTAATCAACACAATGACCAACCACAATTCCAACGACTCATGAAGAAACATGCCATCCACTTCTAGAAAAAGAGCTGATTAACTCAAAGTGTATATTGAAGCATATTTTCTTCTATTTCTTTCTTTTCCTTGCTTTCTTTCCTGAAATGTGACTAATTTGAAAATTTGTTTTCTATGCCTTTACATATTTGTAATGGGTTTTTGGTTTTCTTGTTTTCTCAGTAACTTGGGGAGCATAAGGAAGGAGTGGGAGCAAATTTGGAATTGAAAATTAAATTAAATTTTAAAATAATACAATAAGAGATAACATGCATCTTGAACAAGGGATGAGCTTGTTGGAGCTTCTTTTGATTTAGTAATATTAATTTGATAGTCGTGAGAAATGCGGCTTGGAGAGGGGAGAGATGAGACAGGATGCGGGGAGACTAATTAAAACACTACTGCAATAGGAGAAAAAGGATATGAAAAGTGAACAGTTGGCTAAGAAGATAATGCTGGAGTTTGTCATTTGGCTCCTAGAATGTGGCATAAGACACAGGAATCAAAGTCTCTTGGCTAAGGACAGAGTGCATCTAAGGGCAACTAGAAGAATATATTTGGATATTAGTTGATTTAATTTCAAGAACTTTAAATTGAAGATGTAAGGAGAGGGAAAAAAGTGTTCAGCCATGTCATAAATGGTCATTGGGTTCTCAGGACAATCCACAAAGTTTTATTTATCTCAGTTAACAGTGGGTTAGGGAAAGGAGGAAAAGAGGCAATAGCAAAGGTCAAAATGAACTAATTAAGTGAGAAGGCTGCTAGGTAATCCAACTTAGATGCCCATTTCAAGTGGCTCTTCACATGGGGACAAAGGATTGAGACTGCTTATATTATGATTTTCAATCATATCAGAAAGAAATATATTTGAATTTTAAGTATTGATAAATTTTGCCAAGTCAAATATAATTGTAGGGATAATTTATGTCTTGGCTTTCCTCAGTTAATGTAGACAGTCAAGAGTTTACCATGCTCTAGTTATCATTTTCTACTGCCTTTGATGCTTTTAGAGGAGAAAAACAAGGTTTCTTAACTGATAGGTAAAGTTCTGCAAACTGTGGGTGTTATTGGGAGTATGTTTACCTTCAGTAATACTCCTGGGTCTGCTTCCCTATGGATATAAATCTCCCTTGGTACTCTAAAATATTCAAATTGGCAATGACAACTAGAAAAAAGGTTTCCATTAATTGCTTTTTTTAAGTCAGCAACTCATTTGAGCTAGTCAAACTGGAGCTGCTCTCATGGAATGCATTATCTTCTCATCTTTATCCTTTATTCTGTTTTCATGTCAATTTTGACCCTTGTCCTAATTAGTCAGTGGTCTGACTTTACACAGACAGTTGGTTCAGAAATGATACCTACATTATTAACCAGTCATTTCCAATCTGTAGAAAAAGAATTAATTTCACTTCTTATGAGGGTATTAAATCCTTATCCTGTCCTGAACTGTACAATTCTCTTCTGGAAGAATGCATTCTTGATTTGCAGATGTGAAGCTTCCAAGTTATCTATAAGTCTTTGGTCTCTTTTGTTTTTTGTTCCTAAACCATACATTCCAACACATTTGTCACTACCCTCCCCTACGCCCACCTGTGTCTTAAAATAAAATAGCAGATGTTGACTGGTTTTAGTTCTCCCTAAAATTTCTCTGCCTCTTCATCCATTGCAATAAATACAGGTACATAAGCCACAATCACCTCCATGTCAGTCTTTTTGCTTACATTTGTCATGAGGGTTGCATGACAAGACGACCATCTGTTCTATCAAGGCACACTCCTTGTTGTCTTTGAGTTTATGATGAAACTAACTCTACCTGTTCTTCTGTGTATCTTTCCAAGGAAAACCCATGAGATATGCTTCCATTATCTTTTAACTTCCTTCTGTCTTCTGATTTAGCTTATGTATAAATGTCAATATTTCTGTGGTTTACTTCTTCAAGTAGTGTGTTAGCTGGTTAGTGTTTGGACAAGGATCTCCCAATTGGAGATGAACAGTTAAATAATAGTTTCTGGTCTATATACTCTAGATTTTTTAGCACCCTCTTTCCTTGTTTCTGCCATTTTGCTGCCATGACTGCAGATGTAGAAGGAAATCATGTTGGAATAACTTTTCTTTTCTTTTTTCCCTTTGTCTCATGTGCTAACATGGCCAAATAATTCATCACCAAGTTAGTCAGTCTCCTGGTGATGAAGTTCTTCATATTTAGTAAGACTAGCACTTGGAAATAGATATAATCTGTTTCTGAAACTACACTTGAAACTTTTCTAACTTGGCAAAACGTCTATGTTGAGCTTGCACTACATAGTTTTCAAGAACCCAAGCTCACCTTCCTTTCATGAATTATGATTTTTGTAATAGTTTTTAGTCTTTAAGAGAAAATATTTCAGAATTTTATTTTTTTTGTAGTGCCCCTCTCTCACTGTAGTACATATTGGTGTAATGGGCAGAGCAGGGCAGTGAAAGAGAAATGACATGACACAAAAGGGTCATGGAATGAAGATGGTGAAAAGAGGAATTCTAAGGTAGTATGGAATGGTCACGCTTCTCCTTGCCAGGGCATGCTGCTGAATGTGCCCACCTTGCTCTGTGATGGTTAACTAGGGTCAAAGGAGATCAGACGTCTCCACCAGTGACAGGCCAGCGAGGTCACTAAACATACTGACTGTGAGAGTTTCTGTCTTCTCAATCTAGCTAGATCCTAAGTCCACCCCTTGGCTTCAAGTCCTAGGTCCAGAATTTCTACATTTCTACTTGCTGGATGAATGACTCAAACATGAGATTTTAAATCATGTAGTACATACTCTTTTGCATGCTTCAAGGGGGAGTGAATTACGCCTTTCCTGGAACTCTTTGTTTTCACTTAGAACCTGTGTACTGTTTGCCAATTTATGGGCAATGTACTGTCTTGCAACTGCTTGGTAGCTATTTTTTATTGTTCCCTTATTTTCACAGAATCATAGAACTGAAGAGTCAGAAGGAACCTATAGTGCATATACTCCAACCAACACACAAAATGAATCTCTACTATAGAATACCTCATGAGTGGTCATCTAGTCTCTTGCTTTAAGATTTCTAATATAGGAAAACTGACCACCTCTGGTGACAGTCCGTTGCACTTTTAAACAATTCATACTGTTAAGAAGTTTTCATTTTTGTGATATCAAGAATAAAATTTCCACTTTGCAGTTTACACCTAATGTTACTACTTATGCCCTCTGGGGGTCAAACAAAATAAGCCTAATCCCTTTTATTTGTGTCAGTCTTTTGAATATTTATGTAGCAGGGGGCTCTCCCACATGTAGCTCTCCACATGTCCCCTTGTGTAGCTCAAAGTGAGACAGAATAGAAATCTCTAGCCTATTTCCCCCACACACACCTTTTTTGAAGAGAGATTTTAATGCCTACCAGAAGGGAAAGTAGGAAGTTGGGGCCATTAGCTTTGTTACTCTGTTCTGCTCAGAGAGAAGAGAAACTGGGTAAGAATTACATCTATCTTTCCCCTTAAATATTATTGGTCTAGGTTCAGGCTAACTTCTGATTACTTTTTTAACTGACAGAAAGCAGACTTAAGCTTCATATCCAAAACTTGATTCCCTTCCCACCAAGTACTAGTTTCACAATGAACACACATTAATAGGAAGTAGCAAAGAAACTCATTTATCCAAGTTGATAGCAAAACAGAAATTCAAGAAAGTATACCCAACAGAATATATACCAAACAAAGCAGAGTAAAGGAGCTCTCGGTTTGGGAATGAAGTAACTCAGCTCAACCAAGGGTGAAAGAGTCCTACATCTCAGTCAACAGGAAGTTCCTCAAAGTCTCTAAGGTAGCAAACTGGGAATAGGTGTATGATGGAGACTGCCAGCCTTTCTCATATTATTTTCTTCCCAGAGTCTTCAGCAATCTGGAATTTGGTTGACACTTTTTATCTTCTCTCTCAAAGCTGGAAGTCAGCAGCGCCTGAAGGAATTGTAGAGACTGGAGAAAACTAAAGAACTAAAGAAATTCTCAAGCTTGAAGAGACTGGCACTCTCCTGCTCCCACCAACTCCATCTCACTCCTCATATAAGTATAGGGTACTGATCTCCACTAATGAGGAGAGAGTACTACACCAAGGGGCTTAGGGACTCAGAATATACTTAAACACAAATATCATATCAATTCTGAGTCTTTTCTTTGTCAGGCTATACATCCCTTAGTTTTCAGATCTGTGGCAAGAATTAAGCATATTTGCCTGCTTCTATGAAGAGCTGACTCTATTATGCCAAGGTCACGTGACGAGGGTTAGCTGAAGTACAGGAAGTTCAAGTAGGAGATGAGGTTTACCAATGGCTGGTTTCTCAAAATCTGCTTTCTGATAACAGGTTGTTACTGTCTTCAGGAGAATGACAGAGTTAGGGGATGGAAGGTTGCCTGCTCCCTGGGAACTTTACAGAACTTGAGACTTCCTCAGCTTTTCTACACTGTTCATGTAAATAATAATGACAACTGACAATTTTATAGTGCTTACTATATACCAGACTCTGTGCTAAGTACTTTGTAACTATTATCTCACTTGATCCTGACAACCTGGGAAGTAGATGACTATTCTCACTTTATAGTCAAAGAAACTGAAATAGAGGTTAAGTGACTTGCTCAGGGTAATATAGCTAAGGAAGTGTCTAAAACTGGATTTGCTCATGTCTTCCTGACTCCAGTCCTAGCACTCTATCCACTGTGCCATCTAACTGTCAGGTGAGCCCAGAGCTGAACAGGATCAGCATCACCTTGTTAGCTTGGTGAACTAAACAGTAATTCTTCTGTTTGAACCTCATACAGAATAAGGAGACAAATATATGGATCTGAAATTTCAGCAAAGAACCTTTTAGTTCTTTAGGGTGTGATATTCTTAGACATTTAAGTTACCGATAGTAAATAATACAAATTATTAAATAAGAACTGCTCTTAAGAAAAGTATCTCTAAAAGTTTAGAAAAATAGAGAGGTTAAAATAAAACTGTAACCTCTTAGTGACTACATTTAGTCATGGAGTTTGACTCACTTTTTTCCCACTGAGAATTAATTATTGGGAAAGAATTGTTGAGCCTGAGATATTTAATTTCATTAAACTCTAATAAATGTTTTGAGTAAAGGTTGTTAAAACTATTCAATAACAAATATCTTAATGTTGAAAAGCTCTTTGAGGGCCTTCACTCACTTTTTTTTCCTTTTGAGAAGTATGAGTTTCATAACTGATGTTTATTTCAGCCTTAAGATACTATATAGTTCAGGAGTGAGAAACTTGCAATTTCGAAGCTACATGAGGCCCTCTAGGTCCTCAAGTATGGCCTTTTGATTGAATCCAAACTTACAGGAAAAATAGTTTGGATTCAATCAAAGGACCACACTCGAGGACCTAGAAATCTACATGTGGTCTCAAGGCTGCAAGTTTCACACTCCCAATAGTCTGTAATTCTCTGAAGAAAATCAGATGTTACTAAATTAAGGGGACTATTTCACTGTAAAATGGATAACAAATCAAACCTTTGTTTTCCTGTAAGCAAAGCCAGTCAGGAGAAAATTTCAAAGGGAATAATTTGTCCTTAGTACCTTCCTTTGTCCCTTTTAATGTCCTTTCCAACCTAGAATGGATCTCTCTTCCCATGACCAAATATCTTAGTACCTTCATGCTATCTTAACAACATTCAACTACTACAGGGTTCAAGGGGTTGGAGCACTGTTCCAGGAGTGTGCTGCTAAATGATCAACCACTAGCTCTCTGAAAACACATGGCACATTTTAAAGTTTCATTTGCATTATTAATGTTTTCTCCAGGACTTTCTTTAGTCTAGACAATCCACAAAACAAGTAATCATCACATGATTTGTAGCATTTTGCAATTTCTAAGGTGTAAATGCTCACACTGAAAATTTAACAACTGGCTCTCAAGAGTCTGTTTGAGCTTGCTCCAGCATACCCCTGTACTACATCCACTTCCTATCCCTGAGGGTCCTGTGTGTTGTGGTCCTAGGCATGCAATCTGGTTAAGTCATGGGAAACTTGGCCTTTAATGATATGGATGCTTATATTTTCTCTCACACTTCAACTCTTAAAACTACAACCCTGTCACTCTGGTACAAATTAATTAAAGGTTAGCGTTAGGATCATGTGTAGAGTTTCCCCAAAAGGAAGACTGGAAATTCACTCAGGGTAGACTATGAATCAGGTATGGGACAAGTATTTTTTTCTTTTTGCCTATACGCAGAAGAAATACTAAAACATAAGTCTCTCAGAAAAAAATGGATCGACAATAAGAGAAAGTTACAAGTGGTCACATGTGGTTACAAGCTACTGTTTCATCCATGTGGGAGATTGAGACTTTATGTAAACTTTTACAGTTTAGTCATTCGCCCATGTGGAGCTTGTCTTGGCATGTTGTATGAGATGCAGATCTAAACTTAATTTCTGCCAGAATGCCCTTAAGTTTTTAAAGAAGTTTTGTTGGCTAGTGAATCATTTCATTAGTATGTGGTATCTCTGGGTCTATCAGACACTAAGTTACTATATTCAGATGCCTTTGGGTCATGTGTGCCTAATCCATCCCATTGAACAATCTCTCAATTTTTTAAGGAGCACTAAATTGTTTTTTTTTAATGATTACTGCTCTGTTGTTGTTTCTCAGTCATTTTCAGTCATGTCTGAATCTTCATGATTCCATTTGGGGTTTTCTTGGCAAATATACTGGAGTGATTGGCCACCTTTTTCTCTAGCTCATTTTACAGATAAGGAACTGAGGTAAACAGGGTCAAGTGCCAAGTGTCAAGCCTAAGGACACACAGCGAGTAAGTGTCTGGTACAAATATAGACTTAAATAATTGGAGAGAGATTAATAGGCAGGCAATAGAATAAAAATGACAGTGCTACCTAAGTCAATGCATTTATTCAGTGCCATGACAATCAAACAACCAAATAATTATTTTATAGAACTAGAAAAAGTGAGGACATTCCTTTTAGAATAAAATAAATAGAATTTTATTAGAATTTTAATAGAAATTAGAGTTTATTCTTTTAGAACAAAAGAATAAAAAGTTAAAAATCTTAAGAGAAATAATGAAAAAAGTACAAAGAAATTAGGAAAAAAGTAAGAGCAACCCCCCCAAAATTAAGAAAATTATGAAAAGAAAGTCAACCAACTGGAAAAAGAGATCCAAAAACTTAGGGAAGATAACTCCTTAAAAATTAGAATTAGGCAAAAGGAAGCCAATGACATTATAAGAGATCAAGAAATAACAAAATAAAATCAAAAGAATGAAAAAATAGGAGAGAATATGAAACATCTCAGAAAAACAACTGATCTAGAGAACAATATTGTTAGATTATTTGAAAGTTATGATCAAAAAAAGAGTCTAAACACTATATTTCAAGAAATTACTAAGGAAAATTGCCTCGGAGTTTTAGAATTAGAGATTAAAAGAGAAATAGGAAAAATCCACTTATTACTACATTAAAGAGATCCCAAGATGAAAACTCACAGGAACATTATAGTCAAGTTTTGAAGCTCTCAGGTCAAGGATAAAATAGTACAAACAACTATGAAAGAAGAAAACAATTTAAATACTGTGGAGATACAGTCAGGATACAAGATCTAGCAGCTTCTACATAAAGACGCTGAAGGAGGGGCAGAGCCAAGCAGAATAGAAACCAAGACTTGCTAGTTCTCTCTCCCCAAGCCCAACCAAATACCTGTAAAAAATGACTCTAAAAATTGTGGAACTGAAGAAACCACAGAATAACTCAGTGAAGCAAATCTCCTGCCCAACACAGCCCAGAAGATCAAAGGGAAGTATCTATCATGCTGGACTGGGAGCAGAGCGCAGAGCAGTGTGGTGGCATCAGCACAGAAGAGGTCTAAGCAGGCCTCAGGGGCAGAATATCTGGCACCTATGGTGGTTTCCAGACTTCACAACCCCAAAATGCCGAGGACAAATTGGAAAACTAGTGGAAAAAATCTGTCTGACATGTGTGAGAGTATAGATTGGTCAGGTCCCAGTCCCAGGTAGCAGAGGTGGTGGAGGAGGTAGAAGAGCCCATAGCAGCCGCAGCCGCAGCAGCAGCAGCAGCAGAGGCAGCTAGAGTGGCTGGTTCTGGAGCTCTATGCCCATAGATTATAGGGGGATCCAGCAGCTGACAGTATATCCCTCCACCCTCACTGGAAGCAGAGAAATACCTTGACAAAGAGCTCAAAAGTCAAGTAAATTGCTGAGGAAATGAGCAAAAACCCAAAAAATAATAAGACTATAGAATCTTACTTTGGTGACAAGCAAGACCAAAATATACAAACCGAAAAATACAACACAGTCAAAGCTTCCACATCCAAAGCTTCCAAGAAAAATATGAATTGGTCTCAGGCCATGGAAGAGCTCAAAAAGGATTTTGAAAATCAAGTAAGATAAGTAGAGGAAAAATTGGGAAGAGAAATGAGAATGATGAAAGAAAATCATGAAAAATGAGTCAACTGCTTGCTAAATGCTGAAGAAAATACTACCTTAAAAATAGACTAACCCAAAGGACAACAGAAATCCAAAAAGTCAATGAGGAGAAGAATGCCTTAAAAAGCACAGTTGTCCAGATGGAAAAGGAGGTTCAAAAGCTCACTGAAGAAAGTAATTCCTTAAAGATTAGAACAGAGCAGATGGAAGCTAGTAACTTTATGAAAAATCAAGAAATTATGAAATAAAATCAAAGGAATGAAAAAAATAGCAGACAATGTGAATTATCTCATTGGAAAAACAACCGACCTGGAAAATAGATTCAGGAGAGATAATTTAAAAATTATTGGACAGAAAACCATGATAAAAAAGTGTCTAGACATCATCTTTCAAGAAATTATCAAGGAAAACTGCCCTGATATTCTAGAACCAGAGGGTAAAACAGACATTAGCAGAATCCACCAATCACCTTCTGAAAGATATCCCAAAAGGAAAACTCCTAGGAATATTGTAGCCAAATTCTAGAGCTCCCAGATCAAGGAGAATATATTGCAAGCAGTCAGAAAGAAACAATTCAAGGATTGTGGAAACACAATCAGGATAACACCAGATCTAGCAGTTCTATAAGAGATTGGAGGGCTTGTAATATGATATTGCAGAGGTCAAAGGAGTTTGGATTAAAATCAAATATCATCTACCCAGAAAAACTGAGTATAATACTTCAAGGGAAAAAATGGTAATTCAATGAAATAGAAGACTTTCACACATTCTTAATGAATGACCAATGCTGAATAGAAAATGTGACTTTCAAACACAAGAATCAAGAGAAGCATGAAAAGATAAACAGGAAAGAGAACTCACTAAAGTTGAACTGTTTACATTCCTAAATGGAAAGATATTTGTAACCATTGAGAGTTTTCTCAGTATTAGGGTAGTTAGCAGGACTATATCTATATCTACACACACACACACACACACACAGAGGGCACAGGGTGAGTTCAATATGAAGAGATATCTAAAAAATAAAATTAAGGGGCAAGAGAGGAATATATTGGGAGGGGAAAGGGAGGAATAGAAAGGGATAAATTATCTCTCACATAAAAGAGGCAAGAAAAAGCTCTTACAGTGAAGGGGAAGAGGGGGGAGGAGAGAGGGAAAAAGTGAATCTTACTCTCACTGGATTTGGCTTAAGGAGGGAATAACATGCACACTCAATTGACTATGAAAATCTATCATACCCTACAGGAGTCAGAGAAAGGGGATAAGGGGAGAGGGAGATAATAGAAGGGAAGGCAAATAGGAGGAAGGGGTAATTAGAAGTAAATACTTTTGAGGAGGCATAGGGTCAAAGCGAGAGTAAAATAAATGAGGGGCAGC
This sequence comes from Bettongia penicillata ogilbyi, assembly GCA_023548195.1. NCBI lineage: Eukaryota > Metazoa > Chordata > Mammalia > Diprotodontia > Potoroidae > Bettongia > Bettongia penicillata. Next base: position 4,009,799 of record JAJHZJ010000421.1, on the reverse strand, counting down.
ATAGGATGGGGGGAAATATAGTCTTTCACAAGATGACTGTTATGGAAGTGTTTTGCATAACTACACATACATAGTCTGTATTGAATTGCTTGCCTTCTCAATGGGGGTGGATGGGAAGGGAGGAAGGGAGAGAAGTTAGAACTCAAAGTTTTAAAAATGATTGTTAAAAATTGTTTTTACATGCCATTGGGAAATAAGTCATACAGGCAATGGGGTACAGAAATCCATCTTTCCCTACAAGAAAATAGAGGGGAATGGGATAAAGAAGGTTGTGTGTGTGTGTGTGTGTGTGTGTGTGTGTGTGTGTGTAATAGAAGCGATACCAGATTTGGGGTAGGGGTAATCAGAAAGCACACTGTCTTGGGGTGGGGATTGGGGAGATATGGGATTCACTTCCAAAATCTTGTGGAAGTGAATGTTGCAAACTAAAAATTAATCAATTAAAACATTACTAGAAAGCAGAAGGATAAATAGAGCTTTCCTTAATATATTAAGTACTATCTATCTAAAACCATAAGCAAACATTGGATGTAAGGGGGTTAATTAAGCTAGAATCCTTTCAAGTAAGATTAGTGGTAAAACAAGGATATGTACTGTCCTAACGACTGCTCATATTGTGTTAGAAATGAAAAGGAAATTGAGGGAATAAACATAGGCAAAGAGGAAACAAAATTAATTTTTTTTTGCCAATTATAATATAATGGTTTATTTCAAGAATCCCTAAGAATCAATAACAACAACAACAAACTAGCTGAAACAATTAATACCTACAGCAAAGTTGCAGTATGTAAAATAAACCCACAGAAATTATCAACAAAATCCAGCTTTCCTACTCCTTCCATTTCCTGGTTTTTATTGATGCCTGGTTGTTTCCTGACAATACAGCTTCTCTGGCCCCTCTTTCTAGCATTGGAAGAACTTTTATTTATCCTCTTTCTCTCCAATTCATTGGTTACTTTGGGGAGTAAGAATGCTACCTTTGATCATCTTCAGGCTCTCCCTCTACTGCATTACTCAGTAATCTCTCCCTTTTGAAGTTAACTCAAACCTTATCTACCATCCGATCAAAATTCTGGTAGCTCTTGTCTACTCACCTCCAAGAACACTTCTTCCCTCAAAGTGGTCAGTGCCTAGCTTACAGTCTTTCTCTCTTTCTCAATTCCTCCCTTCATACCAGATGACTTCTACATACACATTGTTAATCTCTAAATTCAGAGTTCTTCAATTTATTTATTTTACATGATCACATGTGCCACTTGTCATTACACAAATGATCATTACACTTTGATCTTGCCATCACTCACAAATGCACCACTTCCATGTTCATGAACTCTGAAATTTATTTATCTGATCACACTCTGTTGTCATTCTACCTCTCCCTCTGCCTTGCAATTCCCAAATCTGTTCTTCACCTTTCTATGATCTCCAGTCCCTCAACTCCTCAGTTCTAGCTCAAACAATCACTCCTACACTGGTTACACTCTCCTCCTTTCCCTTATTGACCTTCTTGATATGAATCCAGGCTAATTCTACATTTCTCTCTTCTGGATTCCCTTGCTCTTTTAACCTATCACCAATCTTGTCATGGCAAGCCTCAAGGTTGGATTACTCCTGTCTTCTGCTGCCTTTGCTAATACTCACATACCACTGAAGAAACGCACTAAGTCATGCTTCCTGAGGCCACCACAAATTTATGTCTCCTCAAGCATTCACTATCCCAGTTATCATGCCAGCTTTTCCTAACCTTTTTATTTTTCCTCACATGTATAGTTTCACTTCCTCCCTTTAATTCTCAGCTGAGAATCTTGCCTCAGTTTTTACTGAAAAAATTGAGAGGAAGAGCTCCCTCATCTCCATTCTTCCTCATTTCATCTCACTCAGACAATGACTACTATCTCCTCTTTTATCAGTCTCACATAAAGAGACAGCCTTTCTCCTTGCCAAGAAAATTGTTTCTACATGTACAAGTGATCCACTTCCATTCTTTCTTCTGAAGTAGATGATATTTTATATAATTCCTACTTTATCACTTATCTTTAATCTCATTTTTACTGAATTCTTCCCTACTACCTACAAATATGCCCATATATTTTTTATCTTAAAAAAACCCTCATTTGATCCTTCCATCTTCACTAGCTATCATTCATATCTCTCCTCTGTTTTGTGCCTAAACTTCTTGGGATGGTTTCTACAATCAATGACTTTACTTTCTTTCCTCTCACTCTCTGACTTTTGTCTTCAAACCAAACTCAGCCAAAACTACCTCTTTCCAAAGTTAACAATGATGTCTTAATTGCCAAATCTAATAGCCTTTTCTCTATCTCTATTCTTCTTGTTCCCCTAGTATTCTTTGATGCTGTCAATCATCCTCTTTTCCTTGATAAACTTTTTTCTCTAGGTTTCCATAACACTATCCTAGTTTTCCTTCTGCCTATCTGACTATTCATTCTCAGCCTCCTTTGCTGACATTTGATCTATGTGATGTCTACTAATGTTACATGTACCCTAGCGCTCTATCCTGAGACTTCTCTTTGTATATTATTTTGCTAGGTTTTATCAACTTTCAAGGATTTAATTATCATTTATAGGCTAATGATTCTCAGATCTACATATGAAGCCCTATCCTCTCTGCTAACACGTAGACTTGCATCTTCAGGTATCAGTTGGACATCTTGAATTGTATGTCCAATAAACATCTTAAACTCAACATATCCAGAACTGAACTCATTATTTCCATCCTGATATCTCCTGTTCCAAACTTCCTTATCACTCTCAAGGGTACTACCATTCTCCTGCTAAACTCCCATGATTGCAACGTAGGAACAATATTTGCCTCCTCACTCTTTTTCATTCCCCATATCCAGTCTGTTGTCTATCAAGTCTACTTTTTCAATATCTCTTGTGTTCACCCACTTCTCTCTTCTGACAATGACACCAACCTAGTGCAAACTTTCATTACCTCCTACCTGGACTATTTCAGTAACCTTCTTGTTAGTATCCATGATCATAATTCCTTATCATTCAACCTTTCCTTCTACCTTACAACCACTAACCCTATTCTTCATCTTCACCAAAACCTCCAATTCCTCCATCTTTTAGTTGTTTTTTTCCTAGGCCATTGCTACACTCTCCTTTCTTCTCTATCACCAATTTAGTATTCTCAATATTCCAGTCCCTTACCTCTTATTCTATCATTGTTCATGCTTTGCCAAGCCCTAACCTTGTATTACTCCCACTATCTCATGCCTTTGCTACTGTTCATATGCTGCTGAACAGAACTGGAGGAAATCACAAAACTGTCCATTACAAATTTATATTACATAATCTCAATTGGAGTCTCACTGCAGCAAGACAATCCTTTTATATATCTTTAATTCATTATTCCAATCATCATAGTGGTTTTTCTGAACTTTTTTTACCCTTCTTCAAATTTCCAATGTCATTTACTCTTCCTGTTCTCTCAGCTGAAAATCTTCTCCCATACTGAAATCAAGACCATTTACCAAGAGGTCTCTCTTCTCCTCTCCTCTTCTCAGCACACATGGATGTTTTTCCCCAGTATCTCCTCTTTTACCTGTGTTTCATATGAAAATGTAGCCCTCCCACCTTGTCAAGATTGATGTCTCTACATGCACAAGTGATCCCACTCCATTCTCTCTTCTCCAGCAAATTGTTCCATATTTCCTACTCTCTTATTAAGGTCCAATATCTTCCTGCCTACTGGTTGCTAGTCTACTGACTACAAACTCATCAATGTTTCCACTGTCCTTAAACAACCACAGCCATAAGCCTTAATTGAGCTAATCTTCCCCATTAGTTATCATCCTATACCCCTTCTTCCTTTCTTGTCTAAATTTCTTGACATGGTCATCCTCCTGTCTGACCAATCTTTCTCAGTCTCTTTTTCTGGATCTTTGCACAGGTCATATTTGCTAGCCATCAATGTCCCCTAAGGCTCTGTCCTAGGTCATCTTCTCTCCTCCCTCTATACAATATTGCTTGGTGAACTCATCAGCCCCCAGGGACTCTATTATTACCTCTATGCAGATGATCTCAGATCTATTTATTCAGTTTTAACCTCTCTCGATCTATGGACTGGTATCTCCAACTGCCTGAGATGTTCAACATCTCAAACTGAGTGTCTCATAGACGTCTTAAGATTATCATGTCCAAAACTGAGCTCATTTATTTCTCTCTCCCAAAACCCTCCTCTGTTCTGAAGCTCCCTTTTATTCTTTAGGGCATCACCATCTTCTCAGTTACTCGGCTTACAAACAAGGTAAAATCATTGACATCCCACTCTCTCTCCTCTTCCATATCCAATTTGTTGCCAGGTTCTGTCAAGTCTACTGTCACAGCATTTTACAGGTTTCATTTTCTACTCTTCCACTGCCACCACCCCAGTACAGATCCTCATCATCTCATGCTTAGACTACTATAATAGCATTCTGATTGGTTTCTCTACCTCAAATCTCTCTCCAATCCAGTCCATTTTCTACTGAGCTTCCAAAGTGATCTGCCTAAAGCACAGGTCTAACTATGCTAACTACCCCTCACCACCACCCCACACATACTCAATATTATTTTTAGAATCAAATATAAAATCTTCTGTTGAGCTTTTAAATTCCTTCACAACTCAGGTCATCCATATCTTTCCAGATTTCTTATGCATTAATCCTCCCTCCTCATGTACTTGTGATCCAGTGTAACAGCAAACACCCTGACACACATCCAGGATGACCTGCTGGCACAAGTTCTTTGATCTGCTTTTTTAAGGAAAGCAACTTAAAAAGAGGTCAACAATCTACTTTAATTACATTTACCAACAGAGAAAAATACAAGCAGAGAAACAAAGACCAACAGAGAGGGCTTCTAACTGTCTGACCATAAATGATATATATGCATATACATATACATACATACATATATATCACAGATTGACAGACAGATCCAACTGTCTGACCTTTACATACATACATAGTTACCAGAGAGAGAAGCACCAACATCTGGGTTTTCAAAGCTGGGGGCTCCTTAATACCTACCCAGAATCTCATCTGGCACATGAATCTTCTTCCAAAGAGTAAGCCCCAAAGCAAAACCTCACCTCAGTATATATATAAATCTTTCAGAACTGGAAGACATCATGATCCCTGTGACCCAGTGCCTCATTAGAAATTAACAAAAGGTGTGGACCCTCCTACAAAACAAGCCTCACTTGTGAGGCCTATTAGTGGGCAGGGGAAGATCTTTAACTCTCATTACATCCAGTGACACTCCATCCCTCAACTCTATCCCTTTTCCCTAGATGTTCCCATGCCTGGAATGCTCAAGTCTAACTCCCTCATTTGTAAAACCAAGGCCCATGCAGTTCAAGTGTCTTGCTTATAGTCACATAAGTAATAAACATCAAAGATAGGATTTGAACCCAGATCTTCTGACTGTAGAACTGTGCTATGCAGCAGATGGTGATGAGAAAGGAGTACATTCCAGGCACAGGGAATAGTTGAATGATCTGTATGAAAGCATAGAGGTGGAAGACTTAAAAAAGGTAAATGTAAAGTCCCACACTTGAGTTAAAAATTTAAACTCACAAGTGCAGGGATAAAGAAGACATAATCCATCAACAAGTATTAATGCTTACTGTGTGCTAGGAGCTATGTTAGATCCTTAGGATACAAGTACAAATAATGAAATAAGGTTATATTCTAATGAAAGGTTTTATATAGAACATGGTGCTTGAATTGCATCTCGAAGAAAGAAAAGGTCTCTATGAGTCACAGTTAAGGAGGGAGTGCATTCCAGGCATGGTGGACAGATAGTGTGAAGGCGAGAATATGGGAGACAGTGTGGTATGTCTGAGAAACAGAGATTGGTTGGATCAAAGAGTGTGTGAGGGTGAGTAATGTCCAATGAGGCTGGAAAGATTGATTAGGGTCAGGATGTTTAGTGCTTTCAAAGCTAAACAAAGGGATTGTATTTATCCTACAGGCAATAGGAAGCCACTGGTATTGGCTAAGCAGGGCAGTCACATTGTCATATCTGTGCTTAAGGCATAATATATAGGATGGATTAGCATTTTAAAGTCAGAAGGGATGTTAGAAATGATCTAGTGGTATTTATTATATTCATAATAAAATTAAGTTCTAAAGGAGTGAAATCATTTGAACAAGGTCACACAGCTAGTTAGGGGCAAAGCTGGCCTATACCAAGAGTGCAATTTATAAGCTTAGAAAGACTTTACAGCATGATATGACGCTAAGAGATGATATCAGTCAGTGTTCAGAACATCAGACTAAAGTATCTTGTTTAATTCTGGAAAGTACCTTTTAGAGGAGATACTGACAAACTAGAATCGGTTACTAGGATAGGAAAAGATTTAAATCTGTTATCATGAGAATCATTGGAAAGAAATGCCAAGATTTAGGTTGGAGAAAAGACTGTGATTATCGTCTTTAACCATCTAGTAAGCTGCCACGTGAACAAGGAGTTAGATGTATTCATCTTAGCTCTAAAAAGTAGAACCAGACTAATGGCTATGAATTACAATCAAGAAAAACTTCTTAACAATTACAGCTTTAGGCAAAGAGAATAGTCTAAATGCCCAAGCAGAGAATGGGCAATCCATTGGAGATGATGTATAAATTGCTCATGAATTGGGTAGGAGGGTGGGCTAGACGCCCTCTACGATCTCTTCTAACTATGAGATTCTACAATTCTATTCTATGATTCGCTGTTAAGAGAGGGATTATTTTAGTCATTGTGGCTGACATTTCTCACCCCCAAAGTTTAGGCAATTGCCTCCTGATCCACTTGCGCTAAGGCTGAACCTGTCTGTAAATACTTATGAGCGCAGGAAATGGAAGAAGACTCTATTAACCTATACTTTTGTTTTGCATAGTTTCATTTTAACCAGGAAATTAGATTTGGTGCCCTATTTACCTTGCATAAAGATAATCCTTCTATAAAATTAATTTGGGTAGATTTAAAAAATAAAATGTTTCTAAATAATTGCCTCATTGTGCTATGAATTAGATGTTGAAATGTGTCATAGAAATCAATTACTAAAATAGAAATAGGATTTTTAAAATGAGGTTATGGGTCCATGGAATCATTCTATGGAAAAAAAGGATATCAGCTACCTGAAGAGGCAACTGGAGTTTCAAATTTGAAAAAATGGAAATTGCTTGGCTTTTGAACTGCCTTCCAAGTGCAGTTAATCTCTATTATTTCTCAGAGAGTGAAGAATTTAATAAGTATTTGTTGAATTATTGACTTATCTTCTAGGTGGAACAACCCGCTTCTTCTGAGGGACATATTGATTAATATCTCAAATACAGCACAATGGTACCTGTATTAGTAAAGTTAATGCATTCCAGATTCCCTTCATTAAGAGAAATTTTATTAGGTGTAAAGTTGTATGGAAGGCCTAACAGTATAGATCATAGAATGTTACATAAGGAAGAGAAGTTCGACCTGGTCTACTCCCCTCCCCAATTTTGCAGCTGAGGAAACTGATGTTCAGATGAGGGAAATGACTTGTCCAAGTGTATTACAGGTGCTAGTGGCACAGCTTGGACCTCCATCCTATAACTAGAAATAAAAGACCTAAAGTGCAAATGACTGGAGAAACACACTGAACTCTGACACTGAAGTGTATACAATCAGTCAATCAAGGAGAGGCTCTGGCAAAGCAGAAAAACACAGACATAGGAGATTTAAGACATGAATTTGAATTTTCCCTCCAATACTTGCCAGCTGGCATGTTCTTCTATGTGTCATTTAACATTTCCATGTTAGTTATTTCATACATAAAATAAAAATTATAATAACCTACCTGCTGGTAGGGAACTGGACTAGACAATCTCTTAATATCAGCAAGTTCCTATCTTACATGATCTTGCTCCTGTCCTCTAGCTGGAATCTTGCTTTCCTCCCTTGCTATGATTATGATCATCATAAGCAAATTTTTACAGAGCATTTATTGTGTTTAGAGCACTCTGGTTGACTGTGGAGATACAAAGAGCTCTGAAGGAGGCACTTCCTGTCCTCAAGGACTTTACAATATGGTTGGGGAAGGAAGACATATATGTCAGTGAGGTAAATACTAGTACAAAGTACCATATGGTAAATGCCAAATGACCACATGGTAAGCACTGCTGGAATTCTGAAGGAGTACGCTTAGAAAACATAAGGGAGAAGATAGACCTCAAAGGAAGAAAAGGCCTTGAATAAAGGGACAAAATGGAAGAAAGTATTCCACGAAGCTAAATTCATTGAAACAAAGGTAGAGACAAGATGATAGACAGACAGAAAGATAGATATAGAGATATACACAAATATATAGATATACACATATATAGATAGAAATAGACACAAAGATCTATAGAGCTAAAGAAGATAGTTTGGAGATGAGATAATGGTTAAATAAGTTGTAGTATATGATTGTGCTACAAGAAATGACAAGCAGGATAGTTTCAGAAAAACTTGAAAAGACTCATATGAACTCACGCAAAGTGAAATGAGCACAACCAGGGGAACATTGTGCACAGTTAATAGCAGTACTGTATAATGATCAATTGTGAATGACTTAGCTATCCTTAGCAATAGAGTGATCCAAGACAATTCCAAAGGATGCACGATGAAAAATTTTAGCTACCTTCAGAGAAAGAACTGATAAACTTTGAATACAGATTGAAGTATATACATATATATGTATATGTGTGTATGTATATATGTATATACAAATACACATATATATATATTTCTTTTACTTTATTTTTTTATATTTTAATCTGGTTTTTTTGCAACATGGCTAATATAGAAATATGGTTTGCATAACTTCACATGTATAATTGATACTAAATTGCTTGCCTTCTCAAGTCGTGGAGAAGGGTAAGAGGGAAGGAGAGAATTTGGGAATAAAATTTTTAAAAAATCAATGTCAATTATTTTTTACTTCTAATTGGGAAATATTTAATGAAATAAAAATTTTTTTTAATTGATTTTTTTTGTTAGGGGGCGTGAAGACCTTATATGCTAAGTAAAGACTTAATAGACAATGGAAAGCAACTGAGTGCTGTGAATAAGATTGTTCCTGACAGTGATATGGACAAATTAGAAAGGAAGTAGGAATCCCTTGTTAGAAGCTATTGGAATTGTCCAGACAGGTGTTAAGAAAGGCCTGAATAAGAGTGATATCAGTGGGAAAAGAAAAAGGACAGTTCCAAGAAATGTTCTGGAAATATTACTAGAACATAGCAATCAATCAGCAAGTATTTATTAAGCACCTATTATGTTCCAGAAACTGTCCTAGGTTCTGCGGACATAAATTCATAAAGTGAAACAATGTTTACTCTTAGTAAACTTGCATTCTAATTAAGTATAAAAGGAAAATGAGAAACAGGTGAAACATAACATTGTTTTCAACAGTGAAAGAATGAATGATGACAAAGACAGACACAATGGAGACACAAGGAGGAACAAAATTAAAGGAAACATATGTAGAGTTTGAGGTTGTGCCTGGCCATTCAGGGGGAGATGGCTCAAAGGAAGTGGGAGACTGTAACTCATATAAGGAAATAGATCCGTAGGACTGGGAGTTGACATTTGCCGTCACTACTGTTTTTTCTAGAATCATAACCATGACTTCTAATTTCCATAACTTTGACTACCTGTTGCTTTCTGTGTTCTGTTCTCCATCTTTCTTCTTTCTTATCTCAGTTGTCCCCTGTGAGTTTATCCATACTTGTTGGCTTTGAACACCAGAGCGAAGGAGAAGCTAAGGGTGCGGGCAAACTTGTTAATCTGCATCCTGGATGCAGAGCCCTGATCTCTGGATCTTGTGAGCTGACTTTGTTTGTGGAGATTTGGGTATTGCTTGTTCACTAGAAAAGATCAATTCTGGGGACCATGCCTGGACTCAAAATCATTCTGGATCCTGAGGGTTCTGAAAGTCTGGCATCTGGAAACCTGTGATATAGCCTGTTCTTAAGAAGACATCTGTGAGTATGTGACTCATTAACTGAGGTGCAATTTACCAAAATGTTCTGTTGCCAACTATCAAAAGATCCCTGGGTATAAAAGACTGTTGCAAAATTGGGAGAATAACTCCATCAACAATTCTAGTAGAGAATATGGCATGAAGGGAGATTCTCTAATGTCAAAGCACATGTGCATAGGTCTCTGGACCAGAAAGATTCTACCAGGAGTTCTTGTGTAAGCACATACCATAGAGAAGTCTCAAATATTTGAAGGGAACCTTGGAAGCTGGAGGCAGTATAAGGAGGAAATAGAGAAAGAAAAGTGCCGCTAAACTGTGGGACTCCTCTTATGGCAGACATCATACCACAAAGCTTTCTAGACACTGAGATTTCTCCTTTCCTCCGACCAAAGAAGATTTTGAGGCGTTGTTACAGCACTGTCACATCTCAAGGAGGCTGCATTGTTTCCCCTGATTCTTGATTTGGGGCTTATTGTGATCATGTCCTCCCTGCCTAGAGATACCTTGTCCTTTTGTGTAGCATCTGCAGGTTCCTAAAAACTCAGTATTCCTTATCAAACAGCAATGGTTTCTACATAGTGAGTCTGTGGCATTCCTGTAGTATTAGGTATACCTCTAACACCATTTCACATCCTCTATACCAGTGGTATCAAACTCAAATAGAAAGAGGGGCCTATACCTATACAGAAGGATGTTTGCTGGCCATATATTGAGTTAGAAAACCACACATTTATATATTTCTTTTTCATTACATCAACACGTTAACATTAGATAGGAAGTACATTTCAATTTGGTATGTGCCACATTTGAGTGTTGTGGGCCCCATGTGCTGCATGTTTGACACTTCTGCTCCAGACCAGGGATTTGTAAACTTTTTTATGTCATGGACCCCTTTGGCATTTGGCAAGGCCCGTGAACCCCTGCTTATAATGACATTTTAAAATAATTTAAGGAAATACTAACTTTTATTTAGAGCTTACTGCAAATAAAGTAATTTTTTTTCTCATTCAAGTTAATTTGATCCTCTGAAATCTATCCATTAACCCTTTGGCTGCAAAGTCCAGTTAAGAATTTCTTATATAGATGAATGGCTAAATTGACAGCAGCGACATAGTACAGGGTTGGACTTTCTACCCCTGAGGTTGGGAGATATGTTGCCTTGTTAAAGGGGAGTTGAGAGTGTTGACTCTTAATGTATCGTCCTTCTATTCACTTTGCTTTTCTAGTTTAAGTAAAATATCCATTTGTACCATTGTAATGTGATGCCATGTGATTAATTCTTGGCTGATTGGAGGAAAGAAATTCTAAGGGACTGAGGATTCAAAGAGCTAGTTTTAGAAGACATGAATCTATCCCTGCTTTAGTAACCAGAACAAACAAAAGCGATCTGTTACATTGATAATAGATCAAAATTTTGTTCAAATTCTCATTGTCTTTATGTTCCAGATATTTCTTTTTTACTTGCTCTCTCATATTTGTCCAAACATAAGACATTTAAGTGCCATTTTCATTTATAAAATAATATTGCTAGGTTGCAGAATACCAGAAAAGAATGTGTCATTTTAAACCATTTGAAAATATCAAAACTTTGGTTTGTGGTCAATAAAAAAATCTTATTTTAAAAGTAAAAATAAAATATGTAGACATAAACATAAATTCACTTTTTTAGTATATATCACTTTAACTATTGTTTTAAAATCCAAGAAGAAATTCACGAAAAAATTCCCAACTATTAAACTCAATAATGGCTTTCAAGAAGAAAAATACTATGACAAATTCAATCTATATGGGAAGAGAATATGAGACATACAAATACATGTTAAGTTTCAATTATAAGAACGGAGTTTAAATGTCATCCCTTTGTGGAAAATTCTAAAATGTAACAAATTTCAGCCACTTTCAAGTAACAAGACCTGACCGAACACTAAAAATGTGTGAAACTAAAAATGCCATGTGTATCTCAAACAAAAGTGAAGATGAATTTCCTAGAGGAAGAGTCATCTCAACAAATTTGCATTCAACTAGATTTTTCATTGCAATGTTTATCAAACTCTGTTTTCTAGAAAAAATGGGGACCTCCCAAAACGAGGAATTGGAATAGTGGACAATCAGCTAATCATTCAATAATTATTTCAGCACCTATCATGTGTCAGCTGTATCACAGTGTGATAAATCTCTTGTTCAAGGCAAACCATGAAATAAATGTAATTGCATTTATTCTGCAATGGTGGTAGCAGAGTAACGGGAAAGGGGACAAAAGTTGTTAAGGGTATGTTATAGTAAGAATTCTTTTTGTATATGAAATAGACAAGATGGCTTCTGAGGTCCCTTCTCTCAAATTCTATGAATCAGTTTTTGGACTATCTATAAACATTAATGAGATATTTGTCCAATGATAAATGAGTGTATTACATATTATTAGAAGAAGTGACTAACATTAATCATGATATTTTCACCATAATTGTGTAAAGTAATTTATAAGAGCAGTTGACTTAGTGAACTGGAGTTTATCTTGTATGCAGGGTGGTGTAATGGATAGAGAATTGGCCTTGAAATCAAGAAAGTCTGGGCTCAAATAGTACCATCTCTGAAATGTAGTGGGCAAGTTATTTAACCTCTCAGTGCTCTGACCCATATGGGGTTGAAACCCACAGTTTAAGAAATGCTGAAGGGGTCATGAGTGGAAAAAGTTTAAGAAGCTGTGCTCTAGGCAATTTTCTAAGACTACAAATACCAGAAAAGGCATCAGCTTGAACTGAGAGGGGAAGTTTTCTTTCCTGACAATTTGATATACCAATTACTATTAATCTTGCACTCCATTCTTTATATTATATTGATACAGTATATAAATATGAGTATGAATACAGATTAACAAAATATAATTTTTAAACATCAATATATGATATTTAGATATATCATATCAAAACATAAAATACAGATTAACAAAATAATAAATAGGGAGTTTAAATAAACCCACCCTAGAGAAGAATTTGAACCAGCCATAAAGGAATTATCAAAGAAAAAAGCAAGACAAAATTTACAAGTGAATCTATGAAATGACAAAACTCGAATAATTCCAATATTATATGTGTAACATAGCCTTCAGAGCATGCATAGATAACCTAACAATGAGGCATCTTGCTTCTGAGGAAAGACATCCTGCCTTTCCCCTACCAAATAGATAGGTGTAGCCTCCTTTTTTTTTCTGTTATATAATTTATTTTCAGTTTTCAACATTCACTTCCGCAAGATTTTGAATTCCAAATTTTTTCCCCATCTCTCCCCTCCTCCCACCCCAGGACACCATGCACCCCAACCACCCTTTTCCCCAATCTGCCCTCCCTTCTATCACCACCCTTCTCCCGTCCCCCTCCCCTTTATTTTCCTGTATGGCAAGATAGATTTCTATACCCCATTGCCTATACATCTTATTTCCCAGTTGCATGCAAAAACAATTTTTAACATTCATTTTTAAAGCTCTGAGTTCCTCCCTCCCCACCCACCTTCATTGAGAAAGCAAGCAATTCAATATAAATCATACATGTGTAGCCATGCAAAACACTTCCAAAGCAGTGATCTTGTAAAAGACTAACCACATTTCCCTCTATCCTGTCTTGTCCTCTATTTATTCCATTCTCTCCCTTGACCAGTCCCCCCACAATCATGTTTGCTTCTGATTACCCCTTCCCCCAATCTGCTTCCCCTTCCATTATCCTCCTTCTTCTATCCCTTCCCCTTGGGAAGAGAGATCTCCATGCCCAATTAAATGTGTGTTATTCCCTCCTTAAGCCAAATCCAATGAAAGTAAGGCTCACTTATTCCCTTTCACCTCTCCCCTCTTCTCCTCTATGGTAAAAGCATTTTCTTGCCTATTTTATGTGAGATGATTTACTACATTTTACCCCTCTCTTTCTCTTTCTCCCAGTATATTCCTCTCAACAACTAATTTTACATTTTAGGTATCCTCCCTTCATATTCAGTTCACCCTGTGCCCTCTGTCTATATACACACACATCTATGCACACATATACACACATATGTGTGTATGTGTATATATGTATATGCATGTATGTGTATATGTGTATACACATACACATATACATACACATACAGCATACATACACACAAACATACCTACACATGTATGCATGTATTATACGTGTGTGTATGTATATGTGTGTGTGTGTGTGTGTGTATTTATCCCTCTAATACGCTAATACTGAGAAAGGTCTCACGAGTTACAGATATCATCTTTCCATGTAGGAATGTAAACAATTAAACTTTAATGAGTTCCTTATGGCTTCTCTTTCTTTTTTACCTTTCCATGTTTCTGTTGATTCTTATATTCAAATTCAAATTTTCTACTCAACTCTGGTATTTTCAACAAGAATGCCTGGAAATCCTATATTTCACTGAAATTCCATTTTTCCCCCTGAAGTATTATACTCAGTTTTGCTGGGTACGTGATCTTGGTTTTAATCCTACCTCCTTTGCCCTCCAGAATATCATATTCGAAGCCCTCAGATCCCTTAATGTAGAAGATGCTACATCTTGTGTTATCCTGATTATGTGCCCATAATACTTGAATTGTTTCTTTCTGGCTACTTGCACTATTTTCTCTCTGACTTGAGAACTCTGGAATTTGGCCACAATAGTCCCAGGAGTTTTTTCTTTCAGGAGGTGATTGGTGAATTCTTTCCATTCCTATTTTACCCTTTGGTTCTAGAATATCAGGGTAGTTTTCTTTTTTCTTTATTTTTTTTGGTGGACAAAATACTTATCTCATTTCTTCTTCTTTTTTTATTAATTAATTTTATTTATTTTCAGTGTTCTACAATAACTACCATATAACTTAGATTATTATTTTCCCCTCCCTCCTCTCTACCTCCTCACTGCCTCCTTGAGACAGCACACAATTTTGTATAGGTTCTATACTTACATTCCTATTATATACATTTTCACTATAATCATGCTGTGCTGAAGAATTAAAATGAGTGAGAGAAATCATCTAACAAACTAAAACGCAATATGCACACACACACACACACACACACACAAATGATCTGCTACATTCTGCAATTGAATTCCATAGTCCTTTCTCCCCTCCCTTTTACTTCCCTTTACCCTTACTACTTCTTCCCTCCCTTTTGCTTCCCCTCCCTTTTCTTCTCCCTTCCCCTTGTACTGCCTATACAGCTAGTTAGATTTATATACTTAATTAAGTTTATCATTCGCTCCTTGAACCAAATTAGAGGAGAGTACCTCACAAACAATGCTATCTCTCTCCCTTCTTTCCCTCTACTATAATTTTGTACTTTTTCCTGTGATGTAATTTATCATTTTCTGCATCTTCCTTCTCACATCTACTGTTACAATCCCTTAGCAGGGTTAAATCATATTTTTATCATCACATCATTTACTCATTCCCTTTATGTATATCCCTTTCATATTTCATAATAGATATACAATTCTCAGGATTAACAAGTATCATATTGCCTTATAGGGAGGTTAACAGTTTGCCCAAATTGAGTAACAAGTTTTTCTTTTCCCCTGTTTATCTTTTTATGCCTCTCTTGCAACCTGCATTTGAAGTTCAAATTTTCTATTGAGTTCTGCCCTTTTGGTCAGGATGGTCTGGAAATCTGTAATTTTGTTGAATGTCCATGTACTTGCCTGAAATGTTATGCTGACCTTTGCTGGGTAATTGATCCTTAGTTGTAGTTCTAGATCCTTTGCCTTATGGAATATTGTATTCCAATTCCTTCGATCTTTTAAAGTAGAAGCTGCAAGGTCCTATGTGATCCTGACTGTTGCTCCTCGATATTTGAATGGTTTCTTTCTGGTTGCCTGTAGTATCTTCTTCTTCACTTGATAGTTCTGGAATTTGGCAACAATATTTCTTGGGGTTTTTAGTTTGGGATCCCTTTTGGAAGGTGAACAGTGGATTCTTTCAATGACTATTTTGCTCTGGGGATCTAGCACTTCTTGGCAATTTTCTGTGAAGATTTCTTGGAAGATATTATTCAGACTCTTTTCTTCATTGTGGCTTTCTGGTAGGCCAATAATCTTAAATTTTCTTTCCTGGATCTATCTTCCTGATCAGTTGTTTTTCCAATTAGATATTTTACATTTTCTTCTCTTTTCATCCTTTGGATTTTGTTTGACTGATTCTTGATGTCTCATAGAGTCATTAGTTTCTACTTGCCCAATTCTGATTTTTATCAAATTGTTTTCTTCAGGTAACTTGTGCATCTCTCCTTTTCCATCTGTCCAATTATTCCTTTTAAGAAATTATTTTCTCCAGTTAGGTTTTGTACTTTCTTTTCCACTTGTCCAATTTTCCCAGTTATGTTTTGTGCTTCCTTTTCCATTTGTTCAATTTTCCTTTTTAAAGAAATGTTCTCATCAGTGAATTCTGTTTTCATACTTTTAAAATCATTGGGCAGTTTTTCTTCTGTTTCCTTCTTCAGCTGTTCCAAGAGAGATGTTTGTGCATGCAAGCAATTCAGAGTTCCTTTTGAAGTTTCAGATGGAAGTGTAGTCTCACTACTGACTTCTTTGGTATTCATCTTTTCATCCTTTTCCCCCTGGAAAGATTATATGTTTTTTTGCTTTTTCTTGCTCATGATAGTGATTTGTGTTTGTGGCTTCTGCTTCTTTCAGTTAGAAGCTACAGAACTTGGTGTTGAGTTGACTGGTCTAAAAAGCTAAGGGCAAATGCCTTTTTATCTTTTTGTTTTGTGTTTCCCCTATTAGCCCTTGAGCTAGCTTGTTAATTGTAGGGGAGGGGTGGTCTGGTCCAGGGAGATCTCCTCAGCTGAGCTGAGGCAAAGGCAAGCTCTGGGGTTTGTCATCCTGGCCACCCTCATCTTCCCATTTCACCTGGACTTCTGAGGCACACCTGGGTCCTAGTGTGAGTTTCCAACACCCTGGGGTCCCTCTCCTTTTGGTTCACCTCTGCCACAGTAAGAGGAATCCCCCTTAGCTATTTTCCTGTCCTCAGGTGTTATGAGACTGTTTGCCCCTTCACTGTGCCCACTGACCTGAGATTTTTCTGGGGGAAATATTTTATGGTTCTTTCGAGGTCAACAAAGGGGAAGGAGAGAGCATTTACCAATCACTCCATCATTTTAGCTCCTGGAAGTTCAAGTAGGTGACTTCCAGACGTTGAATCTGTGGGCTGAAAGTCTCAGGAGATGATGTGACTGATATCTGTGGCTCAGTGGCTGCCACTCACTTGGCTCTGCTGGTCCCTCACTCTGAGCTGCCACTCCACTCTTCTGCTTGCTGCTGCCTGGGCCTCCTCAGGGCTTTCCTGCTCTGCTGTGCTGGATGTATTGTGCTGTGTGCTGGGGGGTTCACCCCCATGCAACAGATCCTTCCCTTGACCTTCCAGTCTGTCCTGGGCTGTGAATCTGCCACAGTCTGTCTCCTATTGGATTCTGCACCTCCAAAATTTGGTCAGATTCTCTTTTTAGAGGTATCTGAAGAAGTTTGTCTAAGAGCTTAGGTGAGTAGTTGCTCTCACTCTGCCATCTTGGCTCCACCCTCCAGGGCATTTTTCCTTGATAATTTCTTGAAGGATGATGTCTAGGCTCTTTTTTTTTTTAATCATGTCTTTCAGGTAGTCCAATAATTTTTAAATTATCTCTCCTGGTTCTATTTTCCAGGTTAGTTGTTTTTCCAATGAGCCATTTCACATTGTCTTCTATTTTTTCATTCTTTTGGCTTTGTTTTATTATTTCTTGATTTCTCATATTGTAATTAGCTTCCATCTGCTCCATTCTAATTTTTAATTAGAAATTACAATTTCTAATTAAATTATAATTTTTAATTATATTCTTTAGTGAGCTTTTGGATCTCCTTTTCCCTTTGGCCAATGCTGCTTTTAAAGGCATTTTTCTCCTCATTGGTTTTTTTGGACCTCTTTTGCCATTTGGATTAGTCTATTTTTAAAGGTGTTATTTTCTTCTGTATTTTTTTGGGTCTCCTTTAGCAAGCAATTGACTCTTCATGATTATGTTGCACTGCTATCACTTCTCTTCCCAATTTTTCCTCTACTTCTCTTACTTGATTTTCAAAATCCTTTTTGAGTTCTTCCATGGCCTGAAACCATTTGATATTTTTCTTGGAGGCTTTGCATGTAGGAACCTTGATATTGCTGTCTTCCTCTGGTTTTATGATTTTATCTTTCTTGTCCTCAAGGGCATAAGAAAAGTAATGTGTGTAATGTACACACACATATTTCACCAAGAAAGTAATCTTCTGTAGTCTTATTTTTCCCCTGCTTGGTCATTTTCCCAGACAATTACTGACTTTTAAGCTCTTTGTTAAGTGGAAGGTATACTGCCCCAAGTTTCAGGGGTTTTGTGCAGCTGTTTTCAGAGATATCTCTGGAGATCTGTAAAATCTCAGTTCCTCCAAAGAGGTATGATCAAAGAAAAGGTGTTTTCTCCTCTCCTGGCTCACACTCCAGTCTGTGAACTGTGAAGCCCTGGAACTGTGAGTAGGATTCCCTCTCTAGAGCCACCACTAGCTCTGCTACCCATCACTCCTCCTTGCCGCAGGACTGCCACCGAGGACTGCCACCTAGAACCATCACCCAGATTCCCCCATCATTTGTAGGTTGAGAGCTCCAGAAGCAGCTGCTACTGGAGTGGCAGTAGGGCTGGGGTTGTGGCCAAATCATGTTCCTCTCTCACCTAGGTGAAAGAGTTTTCCCACTGATCTTTGAAGCTGTTTTTGGCATTTGTGGGTTGCAAAGTCTGAAAACCATTGCAGCTGCCAGTGATTCAAGACCCTGTGGCCTGTTCCAGTTCCATATGTGCTGGTGTGGCCCATGCTGGACTGCACTCTGCTCTGAGCCCAGCCAGCCTTCCAGGTTGTCTTGGACTGGGAATCTGTTTCACTCTGTCATTCTGTGGTTTCTGCTGCTCTAGAATTGTTTAGAGTCATTTTTACAGGTATTTTGAGGGATTTAGGGGAGAGCTCAAGTAGGTCACTGCTTCTACTCCACCATTTTGGCTCTGCCATGTAGCCTCCTTTAATTGACTGCATAGCCAGAATAATCTGCTTCTGTAAAGCTGCAAAACTAGGACAGTCTCACTTTCTTGACATATCTAGACAGGGTGAAGGTCACAGTTTATCACAGCGAGGGCACCATGAACAAAGTCAGTGAAAGGGGTGGAGAGGGCTTCCTTGCTATCCTCCCTTTTTTGCCCTGTTTTGGTTTGTATCCTTTATCATTTTTGGTTCTAGGAACAGGTGGTAGAATTCCACTGCCCCCAGGATTTCAGGCCAAATTGAAGTCAGTTAGCACAGCAGGGAAGGCTGCAGAAGCCAGGGCACCTAAAATTTGAACCCAAGCTGGGCTTTGGACTTGGGACAATTCTACATACTACCTGAGCTAAATAGTAAAATTAATATCCTCTTCCTCCACAGAGCAGGAAACAGTGGGGTGGGGAATATTATGTTTCCAAGTGTTAGAGGGAATGGTATACCTTTGAAGGAAATATTCCTTTGTAAAAGTTCATCAGCTGTTGAGTGGTTAAATGGAACTACAGTACACAAGGACCTCTTCCAATCTGGGGAACACCTCTGGTGGAGGCTGGAACCAGTGTCAGAACTTAGAAACCTTTTTTCTCTATTTTTGCAAATAATTTCTGTGTAGCAAAGACCCTGCTACCTGGAAATTATGTATGCTATATCTCACCCTTCCCCCAGAGTTCTCATTCAGTACTGAAGAGGAAAACAATTATGGATACTTAAGAACTATGATCAACACAATTACCAACCATAACTCCAGAAGATGAATCACGAATTATGTTTTCCATCTCTGAGCAAAAAGAGGATGAACTCCAGGTACAGAATAAGTCATAGATTTTCAGACTTGGTTGACAGGTGGATTGTTTATCAGGATCATATTTATTTGGCACAAAGGAAGGCTTTTTTCTTTCTTTCCCTTCCTTCCTTCCTTCCTTCCTTCTTACCTTCCTTCCTCCCTTCTTCTCTTTATCTCTACCTCCCTCCTTTCTTTTTTTTCTTTCTGGGGAGGGAAGAGTTAGGAGTGTGAGTGAGTGGTGATCATAATACTTCAAAAGATAGAAAAGAAAAATAATTACTGAATCATTAAATATACACAGAAGAAAGTAGAAAGAATTTCAGATAGGGACTTATTTAAACAAGCTAGTATTATAATTTAGAACTACCACGTTAAATTTGAAATACACTTTTTAAAAACCACCAAGCTAGCAGAGACATAGTGCCGATTCAAAATTCTACATGTGTTCCCTTTTTTCTTTATATAGGAAAATGTTCATATTAGTTGATGTTTATCAAGTTTATATAATAAAAAGGAAAACAAAACAGATATGCTTTATTTTAGGAAAACAATCTTTTATAGCACCAGTCTTTGTGGTGGCCAAAAACTGGAAATCAAGGGGATGCCCATCAACTGAGGAATGGCTGAATAAATTATGGTATATGCATGTAATGGAATACTATTGTGCTATAATAAATGATGAACAGAAAGCTTTCAGAGAGGTCTGGCAAGACATATGATCTGATGCTGAGCGAAAGGAGCAGAACTAGGAGAACTTTGTACCCAGCAACAATCATAGTGTGTAAGGATTTTTCTGGTAGATTTAGAACTTCATTGCAATGCAAGGACCTAAAAAATTCCCAATGGTCGTTTAAGGCAAAATGTCTTCCACATCCAGAGAAAGAACTGTGGAATTCAATGGCAGAATGTAGCAGATCATCTTTTGTATTATTTTTTGTTTGTTATATGATTTTTCCCATTAATTTTAATTCATCTATGCAACATGACTATGGTGAATATGTATTTAATAGGAATGTATATGTAGAACCTATATAAAATTGTATGCCATCTTGGGGTGAGAGTGGGGAGAAAGAGGAGGAAGGAGGGAGAGGGAGATTAATCTAAGTTATATGGTAGTGACTGTAGAATACTGAAAATAAAAAAAATAATAAAAAAACACAATCTATTATAAACTTGCAAAACAGATAAATTAGCATTTAATTATTTTCCTTCATACCAAAAGAATTCACCAGTGTTTCCTACAAGTAATCAAACTCCCACAGCACATTTAAAATTTAATATGGCTTACAAAAACTTGATTTATGTGCAACTATTCAGGAAAAATATCTCTACTGCAAATCAGGACACATCACTTGTCAACAAAATCTTCATCTTATCAATGACAGAACAAACAGAACAACATAATAGTGATATTAGGTGAAACTCAAAAAAGAAAAAGCCCACTAATCATTTTAAGTAATTTTATAATTGCCCTACAAATTTAATTAAATATGCATTTTAATGGCATTTTTATTCTCCACAAAATTCTTGCTCTGATGCCTCGTTGTGGAAGCCTTAAACAACTTTTGGGTACCCTGAGTTCTTGAAGGTTATACCAATGCAATGCAAGTTCTAGCAGGTCCTACCAATGTAGAAAGGCTACAACTAAGAATATGACAATGGACTGCACCTGAACTCTAGACCTATAGTAATCCAGTTATGTACAGAGAGTATCATCACTAATTAGTATGCTCACCACTAGCACCCTCATTCTCACATCAATATTCTACCAGTCTCCACATGTGTCACATTTCCAAAGGCTGTGTTGTTGTGGTTTTTAAGCCTGAGAACACCCTGATTAATTTTTAAAACATGGGGTGGGGTATTTAACAGCTGTAAAGAGGTATGCTAAAACTATATCTTCCATGTACAGCTATATGCTTCTCCCTAGGGTTCTCAGCCTCGATATCAATACTGACATACTCCCTAAAGATGAAAATAAAAGCAATCTCATTTTATATGCTTTGCAGATATTGTGGATTTTGTTTTAACAAATTGAAGGTTTGTGGCACCATTTTTCCAACAACATGTGCTTACATTGTGCCTCTGTGTCACATTCTGGTAATTCTTATAAAAGTTCAAACTTTTTCGTTATTATGTTATGATGATCTGTGATCATGATCTTTGATGTTATTGTGTTTCAGGGGCAATAAACCCTGCCCATGTAAACCAGGGAACTTAACTGATAAATGCTGTGTGTGTGTTCTGACTGCTCCATCAATGGGTTGTTCTCCATCTCTCTCCCTCACCTCAGGCCTCCTTATTTCCTGAGACACAATATTTAAATTGAATCAATAATCCTACAATGGCCCCTAAGTTTTTAAGTGAAAGGAAGAGTCAATCAATGAGGCAAACTTCATTGTCTTATTTTAAGAAATTGCGAGAGCTCCCCCAACCTTCAGGAACCACCACCCTGATCAGGCAGCAGCCATCAACATCAGGTGAGACACTTAGTAACAAGGACAAAAATGGTATCAAGGGCATCTTGAAAACGCTACAAACAAGACTAAAATGAAGGAAGAGTTGGTACATGACTTTTTGTTCACAGATGATTGTGGACTCAATACAGTCTCTGAGGCTGAGATGCAACAGAGTATAGAATGATTCTCTACTGTTTGTACTAATTTTGGCCTAACAACAAGAAAATAGGTTCTCCACCAGCCAACACCACATCATCCATACATGGAACCATAGGTTACAGCAAATTGAGAAATTCTGAATGCTATGGCTAAGTTCATTTACCTTGGCAGTATACTTTCAAAGGATGTACACATAGATGATTACACTAATACACATTACCAGAGTTAGCTCAGTGTTTAGGAGGAGAGAAGAGGTATTAGACTGACTACCAAACTGAAGGTTTATAGAGCCATTGTGCTGACCTTATTGTTATATGCCTGTGAAACCTGAACAGTATACCAGCATCATGTCAGGAAACTGAATTGCTTCCATTTGAGTTATCTTAGGAAGATTCTGAAGATCACCTGGCAGGACAAGATACCAGACACTTTCTCAAACTAAATTGACAAGCATTCAAACTCTACTGCAGAGAGTGCAACTAAGATGTGCTGGACATGTTGTTTGAATGCCAAAATACGTTTGCCTAAAAGACTATTTTAAGGAGAGTTAACACAAAGCAAGTGCTCACATGGAGGTCAAAAGAAGTGATACAAGAATACTTTTTTTTTTTCATTATTCCAAATAATTTATTTAATAGTGGAATTAGTTGATCTTTAAATGCATGATAGAATTCACTTGTGAATCTATCTGCTTCTGATGCTTTTTTTCTTTATTATTTATTTTTAACACAGTTTATAAAAGATAAAGCAATTCCAACTTTTGGTCAGGTGATACTTCTTTTTAAAGCATTTACAATATGGACCACAAAAGAATTTTTTTTGAAACATTAACCAACTGACACACAAATAATATTTATGTTGCTAACTTCACAAGCTCTTGACTTAATTGTCTCCACAGTATTACTAAGAATTAAAGGACCCTAACTTACTGTTGTTGGTCTAAAGTCCTATGCCTAATAGCTTAATTTTAGACAACCTCGGATGTTCCCCTACCCATAATCTATAATTGAATAGATCTGGTATTAAGCTTACAAACCTTTTGACTATAGGAAACTGCCACCAATAGTAAGGACATTGCAGGGATACAATATGTCCCCAACTTCCTGTCAGTTCCAGGCAGGATTAGATTATCCACTTGCATTCAGTCAGGCTTGAAGTCTGCCAGGTGTCATTGGGGAAACTGAGTCAGGAGAATCCCACCTCAGCCCATGCTGAACAGCCTCTCTCCCACCCTTCCCTTGAGATCACCTATGCAGTTCATACCAACATCTCATCAGCTTACTGGCACCATGTATTGGAGGCTCAGCTCACCTTTCTTGCTACCCATACCTGGAGTTAGACTCAGAAGAACAGTCACTTAATGGTCCCATAGCATCTACAAATGGCAAGTTCCAATAACCAGGTTTCAAATATGATTATAGTTTCACTTTGGCTAAGGAATATCTTTTGAGGCAAGTCCTAAGTGGCTTACATGCCTTTCTATACATGTTCTAGTTCCTAATTAAATGGCAATCATAAAATCAAATTTACCATTAAAACCTTGACTTTTCCATCAATGCCAAATGTTACCTGAGGTTACCTTCCTCTAGGAAATTTAGACTGAAATTCTTTTCTCCAAACTAAAGATGTCATTGATTTATTCTCAGCAATTAATTCAGTCTATTGTTTTAATACTAATTGCTTTTACCTCACTTGATACAAGGATACTTTTAATGTCTGTCTAAAGGACTTTGGAATCAATTGTGTGACATGGGAGACACTGGCAAAGGATGACCCAGCAATCATGGTGTGCCCACATCAGAAAACGCACTGTGCTCTATGAGTGAAGAATTGCAGTGGCCCAAAAGAAAGGTGAGATGCACAAATTTACAATCCAAATGTTCATGTGGACTATTTGTGCCTGATCTGTTGTAGAACCTTCCTAGCTCATATTGGTCAGATTGGACACAGTCCGATCTATATCTTAACCCCAACACAATGATATCATTTTGATCCTCTTTGAGAATGAAGGTCAACACCAACCAATCAATCATTCACATCAGACATTATGCTAGGTGCTAGGAATACAAAGAAAGAAAAGAAACATCTCTGACATCAAGAAGCTTACCATTTTATTAAGAGAAACAATATGCACACACAGAAATATATACAAAGTATAATTAAAGTAAATAATTTTAGAGCAATTTTCCTCTAATTTTTAGAGGAAAGAGCATCTGGGGGGAAAAGAAATAACTTCATATTGGGATGGTGTTTGAGCTGAGTTTTGAAAGACTTGTGATTCTTAGCGATGAAGGTGAAGAATGGGGGACAGAATATGGAAAAGCACAAAAGGAGCAGACAGAAGAAAGTGTGTGAGAAACAGAAAGAAGGCATTTGGCTACCAGAGAATAAAGGGAAATAATGTGTGACAAGCCTGGAAAGCCAGATCAAGAAGTGACTTCACCTTAACATCTTTCCCTCTCTTGTTTGTCCTTCATTTTGAAGAGGACAAATGAGATTGTGAGGTGACCTCTTGACTCTCGAGTGAACTGGATTTAAATGAGACAGAGGCACATAAAATTGTCAGTCTCATTCTCTCTTCCAGGGTCAAAGTCCGGTGGCAAGTAAAAAGATAAGGCTAAAGGATTTTGCCAGTTGGTGATCTTTTTCAGCTTGAAAGATGAAATGTCCCACTTGATTGATGGAATGTCTTGATTCACTTGATTCAGTCCACTGTTTTGGATGGCATGAAGCACATAGCCAGAGTCATGGAAACAATCAGATAATTCCTTCTCGTGGAAGAATTTTGTTGATACCATCTGAAATATCACTATGGCACAGCAAACTTCGTTGGTAGCTAAAAAGGTCGACATGTTCCCACAAAATCAAGAGTGCTTTAGCAAGGGTAACATGGATGTATGGTAGATCATCCATGATGGGGGCATGCTAATGCTGCTGCCATTTCTACTTTACCAGCACAAGGTATGGAGAAAGTGCAGAATGAGCATCTTCACAGTAGCTCAAATGGATGACAACAGCATTCAAAAGAGGAAAGATTTTTAAATGTTTTTGCACCATCTGTAAATCAGTGATGAGGTTGAGGTTGTTGAAATGATTGAAAATGACATTTCAGATTTTACCTATGAAAAGACATTACTGATGGAGCAGAGATCCCAGATGTTGAAACAGATGCAGCTTTCTAAGAATGAAAGAAAAAGAAAGGGTCCCTGACAGAAAAAATCATATTCCATTCTGCAGTGGTGGCCAGGATGCCAGTGAAGAAGATTCACATGATTTGCAGTAAGGAAAAACTAGTCACTGAAAAACATAAAAACAAAGACACAAATGTAGCTAGATTTTGAGACATTTTCACTTTGAAACCAAATCAGTTCAATGTCAGGAATATGTGTGCTCAACAAATCCCAGGATGCCTAGCTGATCTTGTTGAATATGCCTGGTCTCCCTAAAAATCAACAAGGAGATAAAAACTACATGGGATTCCTAGAAGTTTTGACAGAAAGACTAAACAACATGCTTGGGGAAGTGATCACCATCTACTCCTAGATTGCTGGTGACCACCTGGAACTAGTTTAGAACTTGGTGGCACTGAGGAGGTAGATAGAAATATTGGACAAGCAGGTCTTGAGCTCCTGGAAGTTGAGCAGTTGAAATATTCTTGTGTACTTGAAATGATATGCCAGCTTGATTTACTAATCCATATGCTGTGTTGTTGTTTTTGTTTTTACAAAAAGAAGTGATCTGATTTTTTTTGTTTAAACCTAGGGCAAAACTCTAGTTAACACTGAGGAAACTTTATCTGTTTGTACTGTTAAATGAAAGTCTAGGGGAGGGACTTAGGGGTAGGAAGTTGGAGTGTGAATATGTGAGAGATTAAAAAGAATTTTTTAAAAATCAAAAAACAAAAGCCCGTGGTGTCTTTGATATTTGACCAAGCCCTAAGCACAACAGCACTTGTTTCATAGCATAAACCCTCAAGCTGGATCCTCTCAGTTGTGTCTTTCCCAACTTAAATCCATCTTCCGCAGTTACCAAGGTGATATTCCTAAAGTACAATTCTGACCATGTCATTCCTCTGCTCAAGAATCTCCTCCTTTCTTGACTTTTTGGATAAAATATGAGCTCCTCTGTTTGACATTTAAAGCCTTTCACAATTTAGCTCTAGCTGACCTTTACCAGTTGATTAAACAAAACTCCCCTTCTCCACTCCACACTACAAACTGACCTGTCTGCCAAAGACCCTGATCATGGCATACCTGCTTCTATTCATGCCTTTCCACTTTTGCAGATGGTATAAGGTGGCAGAATCTGTTCTGCCCTAATTATGATAACTGTAGAGTGGCATAACCTCCAAGAGAATGATACTGAAGAAAGAGGGGCCCATGCTAGCTTGGTTATTAATATGTTTTATTTGGGTTAATTAGGGTAATTGGGGAGAGTTTACTCAAAAGAGATCTGTCCTTCTGTATGGTAGCAAGACAAAGAAACATCACTGCTCCTCCAACAGGTCAAATTAGATATTATATAGAAACAAAACAAAGATGGCATAATGCCATCATGGCCCAGGGTCACATGCAAATTTTCCCATGGCACAGTTGGAGCTTCTCTTCTCAAGGTAGCTTACATTTATCTGTGGAGTCACAGGTCACATTTCCACTCTGGTAACTACCATACAGATGGTTATACATGCCTAGAACATTGTCCTTCCTAATGTCTGCCTCTTAGAACCTATGGTTCCCTTAACAGCTCAAGCATCATTTCTTTCAAGAAATCTAGTTGCTCAAGTTGTTTGTGTTTCCTTATATCCCACCTCTCCTAAAGTATTATATATTTCTTTTGTATATATCCTATGTGGAGAACATGGGTGGCAAAATGGATAGAGTACTGGGCCTGGAGTAAGGAAGACTCCTCTTCCTGAGTTTAAATCTGGCCTCAGACACTTACCAGCTGTGTGACCCTGGGGAAGTCACTTAACCCTGTTTGCCTCAGTTTCTTCATTTGTAAAATGAACTGGAGAAGGAAATGGCAAATCACTCCAGTATCTTTGACAAGAAAATCCCATATAGGGTCACTGAGAGTTGGTTAGGACTGAAACAGCAACATCATGTAAGCTCCTTGAGAACAGGGATTATCTCATTATTCCCAATGTCTGGCACTTGATAAATGCCTGTTGACTGACAGATAAGACAACAAATGTCTAAAAAGTAAAAACACTATGGAATTTTAAAATGGAGAAAAAGCAAATTACAGATGACAAGTTTTTAAAAAATAAAACTGGAAAATTGTTCTGGACTAGTCAAAGTGAAATGGAGAAGATCTGAAACAATCATTAGGACATTTATTCTGCTGTACATTTTAATACTAAGATATATTCACATGAATCATTTAAGGTAAATCCATTTCTGCTCTAGTTTGTATAAACTGTATACATTTATCCTAAAAATTTAGTTTTCCATAAATGTAACTATACTTGTAATTTTCCATGAACAGGTTCGGTGTTAGTTTTTTTGAAGCAGCCATGTTTAAGTTCAGGACATGTTATCACTACACAATGGAAGGGGTTTGTTGTTATAGAGCTTGGTCAAAATATGAAGCAATGTTTCCCTGTAAAATTAACTAATCAGTATGGGAATGAGGGATTCATCTAATTTGGATGATCATTCTCTAAAATACATCTTTTTAAAGCACCTAGTTGAAGTTCTGGGGCACAGGAAGTGCTAAATAAACATTTGTTGTTACAGGGTAGTAACTAGAAAGCTAATAACGTTGTTTTATTGTTGGGGTTGGGAGTAGGAAAACCTGGATTAAAGGCCTGTGCTTGACAGAGAATGTGTGAGTCCCCTAAACTTCTAGCACCTCTTACATAGAGGTTCTTATACTTTTTTGTGTTCTTTTACGAGCTGTTCTGGGAATGTTTTTAATTGCATGAAATAAAGTCTACTAGATTATGCTGGCAGCCGTGAAGATAGCCCTCTACATTAGATGGCCCCTAGAGCAAGTTTAACTATTCAGTCATAATTATTTCGGGGGATTTCGGGCCCTCCGCCTCCCTCATTTTACAGCTTCAGATGGGTATACTTAAAAGCGCACGGCTGTTCAGGTTCCTCAGAGAGGCAGGTGAAAAACACAGGCCCTGACCTCGGCAGCCAGCGCTCACCGCACGACCGGGCAATCACCGTCTCTCCGGACCTCAGCTTCCTCACGTGCAAAATGAGGGGCGGAGGGCCAAACACCCCGCGTCCCCTCCCCCTCAGTGACCGCAAAGCAAACACGTCCGACCGTCTACGCGGCCAACACCCCGCGTCCCCTCCCCTCAGTGACCGCAAAGCAAACCCACGTCCGACCGTCTACGCGGCCAACACCCCGCGTCCCCTCCCCTCAGTGACCGCAAAACAAACACGTCCGACCGTCTCCGTCAAGGGGCTACAGGGTTTGGCGGCCCCGTTGCCCTCTGACGCCTAGGTTGGGAGAAGCGCATCGGGGAGCGCGGCACACAATGCCTGGAGGCGGCCCGGGATGCGGGGTGGCAGGGGCCGGGGTTCCCGGGGAAACGGCGGAGAGCGAGCGGAGAAGAGCCCGGGGCAGCGCTCCGAGGCGCCAGACGGGGCCGGCCGGGAGGAGCAGCGGGGCAGAACCCTGTCACCGCGGGGCGCCGGCCATCGGCAGCGACCAAGGCTTCGGGGCCCGCGACCCGGCCCCCCGACACAGGGCAGCGTGGGCTGAAGCAGGCCGGACGCCGATGACCGCAGGCTCACAAGGCTCGGAAAAGCGTTTAGCGCTCAACAGGCCCTGCCGCTCGCGGCCCTCCTTCAAAGCCTAGAAGCAGCAATGCTGCGGCCGTGCGTCCGACAGTTGGGCGGAACAAATAAAAACTGGCGTTTTAAAACTCTCCAGCCATTGGAACCGTGCTGCCTTTCCGTCCCGCCTAGTGGCGACCACCAGCGGAGGGCTGAATTCCCGTTACAGCCTCAACAGGTCCCCTCCCCCGCACCCGCGCAGTGGGAAGGCCGCACGTGCGGCTCACGTGACCGTGGGCTTTCCGCGCCTGCGCCGCTGCTCAGAGGGCGCTCTCTCCACCCTCCAAGTGCCAGATAAGGCCTCCGGCGGGAGAGCACCGGCGGAGCGACGGCGGGCGCTGCCGGTCCCCTTGGGTGAATGGAGGCGTCCGACTCGGCCCCTGCGTCTGGGCCTGCTCCTCCCTCGGAGCTCGAGGCGGACGTCTCCCCTTTAGGCGCGGGGGCCCTGTGCATGGAGAACGGCCCCTGCGACCTGACCATCCTCCATTTTAACGATGTTTACGACGTAGACCCGAGGGTCGAGGAGCCCGTGGGAGGGGCCGCCAGGTACGCCCCTCGCCCGCTTTCCCGCCCGCAGCCTGCCTCCCGGAAGGGTGTGTGGAAGCCGGAGTGGCGGCCCGGTCCCAAGGCCTTGAGGCCTTGCGGAGCGGCCCTGGCCCGACCCCTCCGGGCCGGCCCTGCCTGGACCCCTCCGGGCCGGCCCTGCCTGTGGGCGCGGATGCGCTGCCCGCCCCGCCCGCCCCCACAGCTCTGCACGGCCTCCGGCTCTGCCGTAGGACCGCATCGCCAGGGCTCCTCAAGGGGCGCATCTGAACTGCTCGCCTTGAAAAAGTGTGTTTTTGGCTCCCCAGCTCTCTCCCTAACGCTCTCCCTCCCCTTCCCAGAGAGCCGCGCTACGTATTTCCGAAGACGAAAAAGAAGAAAGCGGCACAACCGGTGAACTTAGGTGCTTGCTCTCTTTTAGCCTCAGTGACCAACCTCGGGGGAAAATGGAGGTTAAAATGTGAGAGGTAACTCACCCCCACGGAGTTGTTCTTTGGGTGACATGTAAATATGAGCGAAACACTCCATAAATGCCTCTTAATAGTTCAGCATAGCTTTCAAAACCCTTTGCTCCGAACGGGGCAGGGTCTACAACAGGGCTTTCACTTCCTTTCCGGTCACAGGTGGTTTTTTTTTAACTCTTTGCAGTGTGGCTTCCAACTTTATTCAACCGAAACTGCTTTGTCTAAAATTACCAACACTCTCTATTGCCTTTTCTCAACCCTCGTTGTTGCTGGACTCTCTGAAGCCTTTGACACTGTTGACCACATTCTGCACCGATACTCTTCTTTCTAGACTTCCATGACAATATTCTATTCCAGTTCTTTTACTTGTCTGACCACTTCTTTATCTCCTTTCTTCCTGTGGCCGCGTAAGGCTCTGTTCTGGACTCTCTTCTCTTCTCCCTCTATGCTGTTTCACTAGGTAACTTCATCAGTTTACGTCTCTGTGCACCCCATACCATCTCTATGTATTCTGTGCAGTGCACTCTCAGATCTACTTGTCCTAACCTCTCTCCTGACCTCCAGTCTTTCACCTCCAACAACTGATTGGATGTCCCCTAAACATTCTAAACTTAACATGTCTAAAACTGTTCCCCACCAAACCTTCCCGTTTTCCTAATTTCCTGTTAATGTTGAGGGTATCACCATCTTCTCAGTTCCCTAGGTACATATTCTTCTGCCTCTGTCTCTCTCCCACTCTCTGTCCCCATCTCTGTCTCCCCTTCCCCCGTATCTAATCAATTGCCAACACCTATCATTTCTGTATTTGAAACACTTCTTCTATATGTCCCTATCTCTGAGACTACCTCTAATTTATAGCTTCTGTTTGTAGGTATTTGTTGGCATGTTGTTTCCTGTTAGACTGGGCGCCTTTAGAGCAGGGACAGTTTTTTGCCTTTTTTGTTTTTGATTCCCCAGTGCTTAGTTATCATAGTGCCTGAAGCATAGAAAATGCTTAGTAAATACTTGTCAACTTTCCGATTTGACCTTTACAAACTCTTTTGAGGGTGTTTCTATTATTATTATCCCTATTTTACAAAAGGTAAAACCAATTCTGAGAGAGAGCAAGCTATCCATGGTCACATAAAGAAATAAGGATTCAAGGAAGTATTTAAATCCTCCTTTATTGCTGCACTCGTTTTACAAGTGAGGAAGTTAAAGCTAAATTGAAATCATACAGCCATAGCTGTCCAAGGGGGGGGTTGAAGCTCAGGTCTGACAGATTCCAAGTTTGTTGTTTAGTTCTTTCTGACCAATGTGCCACCTAGCCTGATTCCAAGTTTAGGCACTAAAAGCTATGCTGCCTAGCTGCCTAACCTCTGAGGGAAATAGGGCTTTTTTCAGGAAGTTTCTCGGAAGGAGTAGTGACCCAGGTTACCAGTGGCCCCAGTTATTTGGGTAACAGCAATTTCAAATTATTGGATGGTGGAAAACCAGCTCCTCGACAACCTTGAGTTTTGCAGATTCGTAGTTAATGGTACAATGTACCCAGATAGATAAGCTTGGTTCATCAGTCTCTAGAAAGATGTCATCACTGTTCATTGCAGAAGTACAATGTCATGCAGCATTTTTTCTCTACTTTGTCTCATAGGAGACCATTTTGGAGCTTATGGTTTAAACTGTGAGGTGTTGGTCTAAAACTAATTGCTACTAGATTGCTGTTAAATTTTCTAAGAAGTTTGGTCTTTGAGTTTGTCAAACACAGTGTTACTATATTTGTTTGCTTTTTTCCATTGTTGGTTGTTGTCCTTCATTGTGGAAGAGGACCAAAATGACATCACTATGCTAGAGTCAAGTTTCAGTGTATCCAACTACGACTGATCTGACCAATACAAGCTTGGAATGCTCTACTACAGGTCAAGCATAAATAGTCTAAGTTTGGGATGGATACTTTAAATTTGATCATCCTGCATTTCCTTTGAGCTGTTTCAGTTCTGCTATTGTATGCTTAATTTGATCCACTAATGGGCTTCTGTCTCTTTCTTTCTGGCTAGTACCAAATTGGTTTCAAGATAACTGATTTGTAATACAGTTTGAGATCTGATGCTGATAGCCACCCTCCTCCCCCACTTCACAGGTGTTGTTTTTTCATCATTATCCTTGAGATTCTTGATCTTTAGTTTATTTCATATGGATTTTGTTATTTTTTCCAGTTCTAGAAAATATTACTTTGGCAATTTTATTAGTACAACTCTAAATATGCAAATTAATTTAGGTTGTATCATCATTTTTATTATATTGGCACAACTTGCCTATGAACAATTCATCTTTTTCCAATCATTTAGGTTGGTTAGGTTCCTATGGACCAAAGGTGAACTTTTAAATGTACTCCCAAATATCTTAGAGATTCTGTAGAATTTTTGAATGGGATTTCTCTTTCAAGCTCTTCCTGTTGGTTTTTTGTTAGTTATATGTAGAGATGCTGATGATTTATGTCAGTTTGTCTTGTATCCTACAAATTTACTGAAGTTATTAATTAGTTAAGTTAATTTTTGAATTTACTCTCCAGTTTGTGGACTGATCTTACCATTCTGGAAAGCAGTTAGAACTATGCCCAAAGGGCTATGAAACTCTGCATACTCTTTGATCCAGCAATACCACTTCTAGTTCTATATATCAAAGAGATCGTAAAAAAGGGAAAAGGACACATACATACAACTTAATACTGTTGAAAAGGCCCCTGACTACACATACAAAAATATTTATAGCAGCTCTTTTTGTGGTGGCAAAGAGTTGGAAATTGAGGGGATACCTGTCAACTGGGGAATGACTGAACAAGTTATGGCATATGAATGTAATGGAATACTATTGTGCTGTAAGAAATGATGAGCAGGAAAATCTCATAAAAACCTGGAAAAGCTTGCATGAACTGATGCTGAGTGAAGTAAGCAGAACCGGGAGAACATTGTGCACAGTAACAGTAACATTGTTTGATGATCAACTTTGATAGCCTTAGCTCTTCAGCAATACAATGATCTTGGATAGTGTAACATTAATATAATGTTAGTAGGAGTTAAAAGATCTTCCCTGCCCATTAATAGGCCTCAGGTAGAAGGCCTATTAAGGGAAGCCTGATTAGAGGAGACTTGTTTTGTAGGAAGACCCATACTTTTTTTTAATTGCTAATGAGGCACTGGATCACAAGGGCTCTCCGGCTCTGCAAAGTGTATACATACTCTGAGGTAAGGTTGTGCTTTGGGGCCCTTACTCTTTGGAAGAAGAAACGTGTGCTAGATGAGACTGCGTAGCTGTTAAGGAGTCCTCTGCCCTTGAAAACCTAGATGTTGCTCCTTCTTTCTCTGGCAACTATGTATGTGTGTAATGGTCAGACAGTTGGATCTGTCTGTTGATCTGTGATGCATGTTTTGCTTATGGTGAGACATTTAGAAACCCTGTCTGTTGGTCTTTATTTCTCAGTTGTGTTTTCTCTGTTGGTATATGTGATTAAAGAAGACTGTTAACCCCTCAAAGTTGCTTTCCTTTTAGAAAAGCAGATCTGAGAACCTGTACTAGCAGGCCATCTTGGATGTGTCAGGATGCTTGCTGCTACAGATAGTTCCAAAAGACTCATGATGGAAAATGCTGTCAACATCCAGAGAAAGAATTATGGAATCTTAATGCAGACTGAAATATACTGTTTTCTCTTTTTTGGTTTTTTCTTGTGTTTTTTCCCTTTTGTTCTGATTCTTCTTTCACAACATGACTAATGTGGAAATGTGTTTAATATGATTGTTCATGTATAGCCTATATCATGTTGCTTGTTGTCTTGGGGAGAGGGGAGGGAAGGAAGAGAGAAAAAAATTTGGAACTCAAAATCTTACAAAAGTGAATGATAGAAACTATCTTTATATGTAATTAAAAAAAAATAAAACGCTATTAAGTGGAAAAAGAAATAAATTGACTCTCCAGAGTTCCTGTATACAGTCATATCATTTGCTAAAAGTGGTTTCTTCTTTGCCTCTTCTTACTCTCTCAGTTTCTCTCTCTTTCTTGTCTTACTGTTATAGCTATCATTTCTTGAACTATGTTAAATAATAGGGGTAATAATGGGTAGTCTAGCTTTATTCTTAATACTGTTGAAAAGGCCCCTGACTTGTCTATTACGTGTAAGTTTTGCTCTTGGATTTAGGTAAATACTATTCTATTAATGAAATTTCTTAACCTATGATTGTGAATTTTTAATAGAAATTAGCAAAGGATTTTGTCAAAATCCTTTTAAGCATCTCCTGTTAAAAAAATTACATGGTTTTCATTATTTATGTGACAAAAGTTATATTTATGATCTTTCTTAAGTTGAACCAACCTGGTGTTCCTGGTAATAAATCCATCTAAGTCACAGTGTATAACCTTTCTAATATGTTTTTATAGCCTACTTGCTAATATTTTATTTGAAGATTTTGTTTTAAAATTTGTTTTAAAAATCGCCTATTAGGGATATTGTTCTATAGTTTCCTTTTTCTGCTTTGTCTCTCAAGGAAACATTGTAGTTGCAAAAATAAGAACTCACGAAGTTCTGAAATAAAGGTCTTTCCTAGGTCTTCTTTAGTTGTGGGGAAAAGGTTATAGAATGGAATCAAAATCTGGGCAACTGTAAAAGGAAGCAAAGTAGAATTTTTTTGCTGCTATTCTGGATTGGGTTTTAGCTATTCAAGTACCTTTAATTGCAGCTTGTCTTTTATTGAATCAATCAAAAAACTTGGATTGGAAACAGTATATACATATATATGTATGTATATATACACATATTATATATGTGTGTATGTACATATGTGTGTATATATACACATATATACATGTGTGTATATACATATATATGTATATATACACATATTTTATTATATGTGTGTGTGTGTGTGTTGCATATACACACCCTTATATTATTACTTGGAGAGCTGAGAGAGCAGTCAGAAGCAGAGCTGAGAGAGGGAAGCAACCATGAATGGACTAGGGGAACTTGCTTGTGAGGAGGCCTAACAGAAAGAATGTTTGTGATGTTGGGAGCCCCATCTGTTGATCTGTGTTATTTTTCAGACAGAAGCCCTGTCTGTTGATCTGTGTTAATTTCTCAAACAGAAGGCCTGTCTGTTGATCTGTGTTGATTCCTCAGACAGAAGCTCTGTCTGATGGTCTGTATTGGTTTCTCAGACAGAAGTCCTGTCTATTGATCTTTCTGAATGAATTGAGATGATGTACTGGTAATGTGTATAAATATTGTTATAGCCCTGTTAAGCTTTATTTTCCAAGAAACAGAAGCTGCAGGCAAGAGCCCCTGGAATCTGCTATCAGGCAGAAGCAGGAAGAGTTTGGACTGGAACAGTCCCCATGAGCTGAGACAAGGAGCAGGAGCAGAGAGCTGTCTCTGTGTGAACCCAGGCAAGAGCTGGGAGCAGTTGACCTGTGGAGGAGCTGTGGGGTTTGGAAGTCAGCCTTGAGTCATGATGGAAGAGGACTTTATTTGGACACTGTGTAGTGATTAAGGAGATTCTTCTTACAGTGACCTAGGGGTGATAATATAGTATTCTCTGCTACCCCTTAAGAATGCATTGTGCTAGGGAAGACCCTAGCCTGACACTCTCTGACTTTGGAAATGCTATGATATATACTATGCGCCATAGGATACACAGTGTTATGAGATACATATAGGCATTAGATGATATGCTTTGCCTTAAAGATGCTGCTATGAATGTTATGCTTTACTTTATTGAATGATGCTTAGTTTATTGCTGAATAGAGAGTTCATTATATTGTACTATTAGACCCTTAAAATCATTCACTGTAGCAGTCCTTAGATGTGCTGCCACGATTGGCATTACAATAACTGATTGGATATGGTGTAATGAGGGAGAATGAAGAGTCAAGCATGATTCTAAGACTATGCATCTACAGAAACAGGAAGGTTAGAAAGGGGTTAAATTTAAAAGGAAAGATCATGATGAAAGTCCATGAGTGCCTGGCTAATGACAAGGTTATTGAAATGCACTTTCTTTTTTTCTTTCTTTCCTTCTTTCTTTCTTAAACAGGAGAGTAATATGATTAAATTTATTCTTTAGGAAGATTTATTTGACAGTGGTATGTAGCCTTAAATGAAAGGAAAGAATCTTTGAGCAGGCAGGTTTCTGGGGAAAATTATTGCAG
This sequence comes from Bettongia penicillata ogilbyi, assembly GCA_023548195.1. Classification (NCBI taxonomy): domain Eukaryota; kingdom Metazoa; phylum Chordata; class Mammalia; order Diprotodontia; family Potoroidae; genus Bettongia; species Bettongia penicillata. The sequence goes on along the minus strand of JAJHZJ010000421.1, from coordinate 3,973,365 downwards.
TAGAACAGGGATGAGTTACAAAGACCTAAAGTAATGGCAAAAATAAAATAGAGAAAATTTTGGAAAAATAACCAACAGAATTTTGGTGACCAGATATCAAGAGAGAAGGAACAGTTTAAGATTATTCTGAAGTTTCAAAAGCAAGTGGCTAAGAAAATGGTGGTACCATTAACAAACTGTGAATTCAGGATGAGTTGGGTTGGGCATCAGATAATTTCAGGTTTAGGTATTGGATCTTAGAATTTTAGAGGTGAAAGTGACACTGCCAGTTTTCAGAGGAAGAAATTAAAGATACCTGTATTACCTGTAGTCATGAAAAAATGCTTCAAATCACTAGGGATTAGATACAAATTAAAATAACTCTAAAGTACCATATCACACCTATCAGATTGGCTAACAACAAAACAGGAAGAAGATAAATGTTGGGGAAGATGTGGGAGAGTTGGAACACTAATTCATTGTTGGTGGAGTTGTGAGCTTTCCAACCTTTCTGGAGAGCAATTTGGAACTATGCCCAAAAAATATGCTTACCGTTTGACCCAGCAATATTGCTTCCCAATACAATATTGTATACCAAAGAGATGTTAAAAATGGGAAAAGGCAGAGCCAAGGTGGTGGAGTAGGACAGACCTGCTGTAGCTCTCCCCACAAAGCCCATAAAATACCTGCAAAAATGACTCTAAACAAATTCTAGAGCAGCAGAAGCCACAATACAACAGAGTGAAAGAGATTTCCAGCCAACAGCAGCCTGGAAGGTTGACAGGAAAGGTCTATTGCACCAGGCTCAGAGCAAGAGCTATGTGGTATGGCAGGGACAGGACTGGAGCATCCTTTAGGGTGCGGAATTCCAGGTAGCAGCTATGGTTCCCAGATTCCTTAAACCACAAATGCCAGAGACAGCTTCAAAAGTCAGAAAGTTCTTTCACCTGGGTCAAAAGGGAGCAGCGGCCCCAGGTGGCTGCAGTGTTCATTTCTTGGAGCCATTGGCCTAAAGAGCCTGGAGGAATCAAATGACTGATCTGAATCTCAGCCCTGAGTGGTGGCCCTAGGGTGAAGAGGAGTGCTGGTGTGCTGGAGCTAATTATGACTGTGGAGAGGGAACCTTGCTTACTGATCCTGGGTAGAAAAGCTTGTGGTTGCTCCCAGATCAGCATGCAGGCCAGGAGAGGAATAAATTTCTCTCCCTTGATTGGGCCACCTTTGAAGGAACTGAGAATTTACAGGTCCCTAGAGTATACCCTCCACTTGATAAAGGGCTAAAAAGTCAAGTCATTGGCTTGGAAAATGCCCCCAAAAGGGAAAAAGTAAGACTATAGAAGGCTACTTTCTTGGTGAACAGGTGTTTTCCTCCATCTTTTCGAGTGAGGAAGACCAAAGCATACCAGTAGAGGAAGACATAAAAGTTGATACTTCTTCATTCAAAACCTCCAAAATAAATTTGCAATGGTCTCAGGCCATGGAAGAGCTCAAAAGAGATCTTGAAAATCATGTAAGAGAGGTAGAGGAAAAATTAGGAAGAGAAATGAGAGTGATATGAGAAAAATCATAAAAAGTGAGTGAACAGCCAAAAAAATGCTAAATCAAATAATACCTTTAAAAATAGACTAAGCTAAATGACAAAAGAGGTTCAAAAACTCAATGAGGAGAAAAATGCTTTAAAAAACAGAATTAGCCAAATGGAAAATGACGTTCAGAAGCTCACTGAAGAAAATAGTTCTTTAAAAATTAGAATGGAGCAGATGGAAGCTAATGACTTTATGACAAACCAAGAAATTACAAAACAAAACCAAAAGAATGAAAAAAATTGAAGACAATGTGAAATATCTCATTGGAAAAACAACCGATGTAGAAAATAGATCCAGGAGAGAGAATTTAAAAATTATTGGTCTGTCTGAAAACCATGATCAAAAAAAGAGCCTGAACATCATTTTTCATGAAATTATCAAGGAAAACTGCCCTGATGTTCTAGAACCAGAGGGTAAAATATAAATTAAAAGAATTCACTGATCACCTCCTGAAAGAGATTTGAAAACAAAAACCTTGTGGGAATATTATAGCCAGATTCCAGAGTTCCCAGATCAAGGAGAAAATATTGCAAGCAGCAAGAAAGAAACAATTCAAGTATTATGGAAATACCTTCAGGATAACATAAGGTCTAGCAGCTTCTGCTGCATTAAGGGATCAAAGGGCTTGGAATATAATATTCCATAAGTCAAAGAAGTAGGATTAAAACCAAGAATCACCTACCCAGTCAAACTGAGTATAATACTCCCGGGGGGGAAATGGTCATTGAATGAAATATAGGACTTCCATGCATTCTTGTTGAAAATACCAGAGCTGAATAGAAAATTTGACTTTCAGACACAAGAATCAAGAGAAGCATGAAAAGGTAACCAGGAAAGAAATCATAAGGGATGTACTACAGTTGAACTGTTTGCATTCCTAAATGGAAAGATAATATTTGTAACTTTTGAAACTGTTCTCAGAATTTGGGTAGTTGGAGGGATCACATACATATAGACAGAGGGTGTAGGGTGAGTTGAGTAGGAAGGGATGATATCTAAAAAAATAAAATTAAAGGGTGAGAGGAATATATTGGGAGGAGAAAGGGAGAAAAAGAATGGGGCAAATTATCTCTCATAAAAGAGGTAAGAAAAAGCATTTTCAATAGAGGGGAAAAGAGAGAGATGAGGGGGAAAAAGTGAAGCTTACTCTCATCACATTTGGCTTAAAGAGGGAATAATATGCACACTCAATTTGGTGTGAAAGTCCATCTTACACTACAGGAAAGTAGAGTAGAAGGGGATAAGTGGGCTGTGGGAGGATGATAGAAGGGAGGGCAAATGGGAGGAGGGGGTAATTAGAAGTAAACACTTTTGGGGAGGGACAAGGACAAAGGAGAGTGTAGAACAAATGGGAGACAGAATAGGATGGAGGGAAATACAGTTAGTCTTTCACAGCATGACTATTATGGAAGTCTTTTGCATAACTACACACATATAACCTATATTGAATTGCTTACCTTCACAGTGGGGATGTGTGGGGAGGGAAGGAGGGAGGGAGAGAAGTTGGAACTCAAAGATTTAGGAATGAATGTTGAGAATTGTTTTTGTATGCAACAGGAAAACAAGAAATACAGGTAATAGGGTATAGAAATCTATCTTGCCCTACAAGAAAAGAGAAAAGATAGGATAAGGGAAGGGAGAGGGATGTGATAGAAGTGAGGGCAGATTAGGGGATGGGGTAATAAGAATGCATGGTGACTTGGGGGTGGGGAAATGGGAAAGATGGGGAGAAAATTTGGAACTCAAAATCTTGTGGAAATGAATGTTGAAAATTAAAAAAATAATTAAAAATTTGGGAAAGGACCCACATGTACAAAAATATTTATAGCAGCTCTTTTTGTGGTGACCAAGGGGAATCAAAGGGAATGCCCATCAATGGCTGAACAAGTTGTGGTATTTGAATGTAATGGAATACTATTGTGCTAGAAGAAATGATGAACAGATGGACTTCAGAAAAACCTGGAAAGGCTTGTATGAACTGATCCTAAATGAAATGAACAGAACCAGGAGAACATCATACACAGGAACAGCTACAGTGTGCAAGGACTGTTTCTGATAGACTTAGCCCTTCACAGCAATGCAAGGACCTAAAACATTTCCAAAAGACTTTGATGCAAAATGCCATCCACATCCAGTAAAAGAACTATGCAGTCAGAATGCAGAATGAAGCAGACTGTTTTCTCTTTTGTTACATTTTGTTTAGTTCTCATGGTTTCTCCCATTCGTTTTAGTTTTTCTATGCAACATGACTAATGTGAAAGTGTGTTTAATAAGAATGTATGTACAGAACCCACATAACCTCCCATCTTAGAGAGAGAAAATTTAAAACATATGGAAGTGATGGTTGAAAACTGAATACAAATTAATGGTATAGTGCCAATGTGACATTCACAGTGCCTCTGGTGGCTATGAATATGACAGTGTAATTCTGAATCACAAAATATAACGGATTCTCTACGTGGAAGATGGAATGAAAACATTTATTTAAATACCAGAAAGCCAAACCCATCATAGCAACAAAAAATACACAATACAACAAAGACATACACATACACAACATATGCAGTAACAATGCAGGGGGCATCTCCATCCTTCCTGCTAGGACCTTCCCACAAATGAATGCTCACAGTTTGCTGCCTGCTTCCTCCCTTTCCCTCAGCTCTAACTGCTGTGTCCAACTTTGTCTCAGCTCTGCTGTACCCATTTGCCAAGCTCCACCCACCACAGACTCATGTGACAGGCTTCCATGTGACTCAAGCAAGTCACCTGGGCCAATGGATGGGAAATATTTTCCTATTATGCAAAAATTAACAATACAGCTGAGTATTTTGGATCACTAGGGGAGGGCATTGGAGGGTGGGAGTTTGTTAATCATTAAGGAATGTGCTAGGTTGATTTTATCACTATACCTATTCAAAGCCTCAGGGTACAGTCCTTTCAGGATGTAGGCAATTTAGCAAGGAAGTCAGGCTAGGCAGTCTGTGAGTGTTGTTACAGGTAACTCAAAGGGTAATGGAGATATCAATGGTTGTTTCAAATAGACTTCAGTATGTATCTATCAGTGATCCATGCTCAAGAAGTGGCTTAAGGAATATCATTGAGGAAGTATATGATTGGAAAAGGAGATCTTTTCTTATATGATTGGCCCTGAGTGTAGTACTGATACTCTTGAAATTTAAAAATAACTAGAAATAGGCACATTAAAAGTTAAATAAGCACATTAGGTTAATCGTTTGATAGGTTTCTTGGGAGAACATGAACAAGAATTGCACAGAATAGGAAGGTGTAGATGGGTTGTATTCTCTACAGAAAGAAGAAATATTTAGATCTTTGAAAATTTTTTCATTGAAGATGAGAATGAAAATTACAGCAAGGGACACAAGTTTTTTAGCCCATTTCCTCATCTATAAAATGAAGGGGTTGGACTATGTGATCTCTAAGATTTATGAATTCTTTTAATAGTTTAGCTATCTAAAAGAATGCTTGTTAATAGAAAAGTAGTGAAAATCCTTTTTGTATGTTTAGATCTAAAGCAATTCGTACATTGGAGTTCTTGGACTTGTTATTTTAATAATTTGATAGCTACATTTCACTATAACTGGTTTCCTCTTTAATGCTATGTATTTCATTTTACTAAAAAGACTCTTAGAAGAAATCCATAAATTTCATGAAATTGTCAAAGAATTCCATGACACAAAATGCTTAAGAACTTTTGCTGTTAAGGGAAGGGACAGACTATATAAATGATTGAATTTTGTATCCAGTGCCAACTAATAGATTAAATTTAAGTAGACAAGCAGAATATAAAATACATTTCCTTGTGCTGAGGAGCTATACCCAGGGGATAATTCATTTTTAATGTATTTAGAGTTTCAGTATGTTATTTGTACTTAATGTTAATCAATAAGCATTTATTAAGCACTTACTATGTGCAGACACAATGCATAGTGTTTAGGCACTGGGGATATAAGCAGAAAGAATGAAATAATCCCTCCAGTAAAAGGAGTATTAAAGTTCATTGTAAGGGAGGAGACTCCAAGCACATGTAGTATATACATGCACATATATATTTTCCATATTATATGTATAGATAGCATCAATATAAAGTGAATGCATATAAATAATATCGAGTATTATTGTTTTATCCAAAATATTTTCATTATTTTAGATAATTCTAAACCATTTTTTAAACAATGTCAATTTAAATCTTGAAAATTATTAGGAAAGTATTTTTGACTTAATAGAAGTTTACTTTTTAGTCAACTTTTCTGAGTATTGAATATTGGAATATTGGCATTAGCAGTTTGTCCTTAAAAAAAATACAACATCTAGAAAACAAAGTGAAATTTGGAAGGTATTTGGCTTTCCTATGTTCCACAAAACAATGAAATCAGTTTCTGGAAAAAAATCATTTAAAAATCTTGTAACCCTTAGTTATAACTCAAGGAAAATATTTTATTTAGACTTTACTATGTTATACTAGTAAATATTTTCTTTCATGTTAATTTATTTTTCCATTTTAAAAGGCATCTATCTAATCATGTGTAAAATTCTGTTTCTCTTAGATTTGCAACAGCTGTGAAAAAGTTCAGTTTCCTGAATCCACTTTTAATTTTTAGTGGAGACTGCTTAAATCCTTCAGTATTAAGTACAATAACAAAAGGAAAACATATGATTTCTATTTTAAATGAATTAGGAGTACAGTTTGCAGTCTTTGGTAAGTAAATATAATTTTCATTGAAGTTCATAAAATGCTCTATATAAGCAATATTTTTAGGTTGTTTCCTTTGTAAGACAAAAATCTGATCAATCCCATGAGTGGTAATAGGTGGTATCCTATTTTTTAATTTAAATATTATGCTGTTCTTTCTACATTGTCAAATTATTGGAACAAAGATGTATAAATTAATTATGTAGAATTAGGGGGCAATGCTCATTTCATTTATTATAGAAGTAGAGAGGGAAGGACTCTTATAGATAATTTGAACCAAACTATAACTGATATGTGAATCCCATCTGAAGCATTCCCAACAAGTGATTAGCCAGCTTTTTTTTGAAGACCTCCCTATCACCCATGTCATCCCATTTTGTGATGCTAAGGTTTTAATTGTTTGGATGTTTTTCTATATATTGACCTCAAATCTCCTTTCTTGTTACTTTTACCCAGTGATATTAATTTTGTTTTCTGGGGTTGCCCAGGCAGGTAAAAAAGGCTTTGTGTGACTAAATATTTGAAGATACTTTGGACTCATTAAGAACAAAGGATGCAAAAGTATTCTCAATTCTTTCTTTTCTTGACAGCATTTCTAAATACATATATCAAAAAATTCTGTCAATATAACATACTAGCATTTATGGTTTTTCTTACTGCCTTTTAAAAAAATATGAGTATGTTTTATTGATTCTTTTTGTTTTTACATTATAGTCATTTCTGCATATACAGCTCTTGTGCCACATTAGTTCTCCCTTCTAACATTATTTTGTGTCACCTAGAGTGTAAGCTTCCACATCTGTGCCACTTACAACTTTGATAAGCATACCATTTATGCTTTTTGCCCAAGTAAGTGATAAAAATGTTTAATAGGGCACTGGGGAGGGAGGGAGGATGGAGCCAAGATGTGGAATGAGAGCAACTATTCAAGTAAGCTCTTAAGCCAAACTCCTTCAGATACCTCTAAAAAGAGAATCTGACCAAATTTTGGAGGTGCAGAATCCAATAGGAGAAAGACTGTGGCAGATTCACAGCCCAGGACATACTGGAAAGTCGAAGGGAAGGATCTGTTCCTTGGGGGTGGAAGTGCCCACAGCATAAAGCACAGCAGATCCCGCCATGGCACAATGAGAGGGAAAGCTCCAGGGCAACCTGAGCCAGCAGCAGAATAGCAAACTGGCAGCCCAGGGCAGGAGACTAGAGGAGCTGAGGGAGTGACAGCCACTGAGCCCCAAGTATCAGCTGCAGCCACTCCTTAGACTTTTAGCCTGCAGATGAAACATCTGTAAGTCACTTACTTTAACTTCTGGGGGTCAAAATGACGAAGTGATCAGTAAATGCTCTCTCCCCCTCCCCTTGTTGACCTTGAAAGAACCATAAAATATTTCCCCAGAGTAATTCTAGATCAGTGGGATCAACAAAAGGGAAAAACATCCTCATAGCACCTGAGGCTAGGAAAATTGCTAAAGAATATTCCTCTTACTAGGGAATGGCGCTGTCCCAGACAGCCAGAGCTCCAGGGGGGTGGAACCTCTCACTAGGACCCAGGTGTGAGACAGCACTACAGAGGAAATGGGAAGACAATAGATCAGCTAGGATCACCAAGCACTGAGTTTGCCTTTGCTCTAGCACAGCTGAGGAGATCTCCTGTGACCAGACCACTCCTCCCAGAAACTTAACAAGCTAGCTCCAGGGCTAATCTAGGAAAATAAAAAACAAAAAGAAAAAAAGCCACCTGTCCTTTGCTTTCTCACACCAGCCAGCTCAACACCAGGTTCTCCAGCTTCTAGTAGAACCGGAGGCCACAATACACAAAGCATCATCATCATGAGTAAGAAGAAGCAAGGCAAGAAGGAAAAGACCATAGACTCTTTCTATGGGGACAAGGACCAAAACATGAATACCAGAGAGGTCAGTATTGAGATGGTACTCCCATCTGAAACTTCAAAAGGGACTATGAATTGTTCACAAGCAGAAAGAGCTCTCCTGGAATAGCTGAAGAAGGAAATAGAAGAAAAACTGGCCAATGATTTTAAAACTATGAAAAAAGAATTCTGTGAAGGAATAGCTGTTTAAAAAGGAAAATTGAACAAATGGAAAAAGAAGCACAAAACCTAACTGGGAAAATTGGACAAATGAAAATGGAAATACAAAAATTAACTGGAGAAAATAATTCCTTAAAAGGAATAATTGGACAGATGTAAAAGGAGGTGCAAAAGTTAACTGAAGAAAACAATTTCATAAAAATTAGAATTGGGCAGGTAGAAACTAATGACTCTATGAGACAGCAAGAATCAGTCAAACAGAATCTAAAGAATGAAAAGACAGAAGAAAGTGTAAAAGACCTAATTGGAAAAACAACTGACCTGGAAAATAGATCTAGGAGAGAAAATTTAAGAATTATTGGCCTACCAGAAAGTCATAATGAAAAAAAGAGTCTGGACAATATCTTCCAAGAAATCATCAAGGAAAACTTCCCAGAAGTGCTAGATCCAGAGAGCAAAATAATCATCAAAAGAATCCACTGTTCACCTCCCAAAAGGGATGACAAACTAAAAACCCTAAGAAATATTGCTACCAAATTTCACAACTGTCAAATGAAGAAGACACTATAGGCAGTCAGAAAGAAACCAATCAAATATTGAGGACCAACAGTTAGGATCACACAGGACTTTTTGTGACCTTCTACATTAAAAGACTGAAAGAACTGGAATATGATATTCTGTAAGGCAAAGGAGCTGGGACCACAGCCAAGGATCAACTACCCAGCAAAGTTCAGCATAACATTTCAAGCACGGAGATGGACATTCAACAAAATAAATAAGGGATTTCCGGACCTTGCTAAACAGAAAGGTCAGAATTTGATCTTCAAACACAGGTCTCAAGAGAGGCTTAAAAAGGTAAACAGGGGAAAAGAAAAACTTGTTATTCAATTTGGGCAAACTGTTTACTTCCCTATAATGGAAGATGATACTTGTTAATTTTGAGAATTGTACATCTAGTATGAAGTATGAAAGGGATATACATAGATAGAGGGAACAGTTATAAAGTAAATGATGTGATGATAAAAATGTGATTCAAGCATGTGAAGGGATTGTAACAGGAGATATGAAAAGGAGGAAGCAGAAAATGGTAAATTACACCACAGGAAGAAGTACAGAATTATAGTAGAGAGAAAGAGGGGAGGGGGATGAGCATTGCTTGAGTGGTACTCTAATCTGATTTGTTTCAAGGAGGGAATAATAAACTTAAGTATATAAATCTAACTGGCTCTATAGGCAGTAGGAGGGGAAGGGGGAAGAAAGGGGAAGCTAAAAGGGAGGGAAGAAGTCGTGAGGGTAAAGGGGAGTAAAAGGGACGGGGATGAAAGAAGAAAGGGAAGACTGCAGGAGGCAGTGGTTGAAAATTAAAACTGCTGGGAAGGGGTAGAGAGAAAGGAGAACTAAAAGCACAGTGGGAAAGAGGATGGAGGGAAAGACAGACTGTAATCATAACTTTGAATGTGAATGAAATGAACTCTCCCATAAAACAGAGACAGCAGAATGTATTAAAAGCCATAATCCAACAATATGTTGTTTACAAGAAACACATTTGAAACGGGGCTACACACAGGGTAAAGTAAAAAGTTGGAACAGAATATATTGTGCTTCAGCTGATGTAAGAAAAGCAGGGTAGCAATTCTAACCTCAGACAAAACAAAAGCAGAAATAGATCTAATGAAAAGAGATAAGGAAGGAAACTATATTCTTCTAAAAGGCACCATAGACAGTGAAGCAGTATCATTACTAAATATGTATGCTCCAAGTAGTATAGTATCCAGATTCTTAGAGGACAGGTTGGGGGAGTTGTAGGAAGAAATAGACAGCACAACTATACTACTGGGGACCACAACCTCCCCCTCTCTGAATTTGATAAATCTAACTTCAAAATAAACAACAAAGAAGTTAAGGAGGTGAATAAAAGGCTGGATCAGGTAGATGTAATAGATCTCTGAAGAAAATTGAATGGGGATAGAAAGGAATATACCTTTTTCTCAGCAGTACATGACACATATACAAAAATTGACCATGTTCTAGGGCATTAAAAACCTCACAATCCGGTGCAGAAAGGCAGAGATAGTCTATACATCCTTCTCAGATCATAATGCAGTAAAAATTGTATGTAATAAAAGGCCATGGAAAGATAAACCAAAAATTAATTGGAAACTAAATAATCTAATCCTAAAGAAGGAGTGGGTTAAACAACAAATCATAGAAACAATCAACAACTTCAATCAAGAGAATGACAATAACGAGACAACCTACTGCAAAAGCAGTTCTTAGGGGAAGTTTTATATCTTTGAGTGCCTACGTGAATAAAATTGAGAAAGAGGAGCTCACTGGCTTGGGTGTGCAGCTGAAAAAGCTAGAAAAAAAGCAAATTGAAAATCCCCAAGGAAATACTAAATGAGAAATACTGAAAACCAAAAGAGAGATGAATAACATTGAAACTAAGAAAACTAGTGAGCTAATAAATAAAGCTAATACCAACTACTTTTATGAAAAAAACTAATAAAGTTTTTGATAAGCCTTTGGTCAATCTGATTAAAAAAAAGAAAGAAGAAAACCAAATTACTAAAATCAAAAATGAAAGGGGTGAACTCACCTCCAATAAGGAGGAAATTAAAACAATAATTAGAAATTATTTTGCCCAACTTTATGCCCACAAATTTGACAATCTAAACGAGATGGATGAGTATTTTATAAAATACGAATTGCCCAGATAGACAGAAGAGAAAGTTGTATACTTAAACAGCCCCATCTCAGAAAAATAAGTTGAACAAGCCATCAGTGAACTCCCTAGGAAAAAGTCTCCAGGACCAGATGGATTTACAAAGTGAATTCCATCAAACATTTAAAGAACAGTTAATTCTAATACTATATAGACTATTTTTGAAAATTGGGGAAGAAGACTTCCCAAATTCTTATTATGATACAAATATGGTTTTGATACCTAAACCAGGAAGAGCCAAAACACAGAAAGCAAATTATAGACCAATTTCTTTAATGAATATAGATGTGAAAATTTTAAATAAGATTTTGCAAAAGGAATACAGCAACTTTTCATGAGAATAATACATTATGATCAGGTAGGATTCATACCAGGAATGCAGGGCTCGTTCGGTATTAGGAAAACTATTAGCATTATTGATCATATTAACAACTAAACTAACAGAAACAGCATGATTATTTCAATAGATGCAGAAAAAGCTTTTGACAAAATACGACACCCATTCCTATTAAAAACATTGGAGAGCATAGGGATAAAGGGAACCTCCCATAAAATAATATGCAGTATCTACCTAAAACCTTCAGCAAGCATTATATGCAAGGGAGAAAAGCTAGATGCATTTCCAGTAAGATCAGGGGTGAAACAAGGTTGTCTATTATCACCACTATTATTCAATATGGCACTAGAAATGTTAGCTGTAGCCATTAGAGAAGGTAAAGAAATTGAAGGAATTAGGATAGGCAAAGAAGAACCTAAGTCATCACTCTTTGCAGATGATATGATGATATACCTAAAGAATCCCAGAGATTCAAGTAAAAAAACTTGAAATAAAAAACAACTTTGGCAAATTTGCAGGTTACAAAATAAACCCACAAAACTCTTTTGCATTTCTGTATATTAGTAACAAAGCCCAACAGCAAGAGATAGAAAGAGAAATCCTATTTAAAGCTAGGGTAGACACTATAAAATATTTGGGAATTTACTTGCCAAAACAACCCCAGGGACTATATGAATGCAATTACAAGACACTTTTCACACAAATAAAGTTAGATCTAAGTAAGTGGAAAAACATCAGTTACTTGTGTGTAGACTGAGCCAATACAATAAAAATGACAATTCTACTTAAATTAATTTACTTATTTAGTGCCACACCAATTAAACTATCAGATAATTATTTTCCAGAGCTGGAAAAATTAATATCAGATTTCATCTGGAAGAACAAAAGGTCCAGAATATTAAGGGGACTAATGAAAAGAAATGCTAGGGAAAGTGGCCTAGAGCTACCAGATCTCACATTGTGTTATAAAGCAGAAATTATCAAAATCACTTGGTATTGGCTAAGAAACAGAAGGGTAGACAAGTGGAATAGGCTAGGTACTCAAGACACAGTAGGCAATGAATACAGCAATATCCTGTTTGATAAACTCAAGGACCCCAGCTTCTGGGATAAGAAGTCACTACTTGACAAAAATTGCTGGGAAAACTGGATAAAAGTGCAGTGGAAACTAGGCATAGACCAATACCTGACCCTGTGCACAAGAATAAAGTCCAAATGGGTACATGATCTAGGTATAAAGATTGATACTATGGACAGATTGGTGGAGCGAGAAATAACATTTATCAAATTTATGGAGAAGGGAAGAATTTTTGACTAAAGAAGAGATAGAAAGCTTTATGAAGTGCAAAATGGATAATTTTGATAACATTAAACTGAAAAGTTTTTGCACAACCAAATCCAATGCAACCAAGACTCAGAGGGATGCAGAAAACTGGGAAAGAATTTTTGTAGCTAGTGTCTGTGATAAAGACCTCATTTCTAAAATATATAGAAATATATATTTTATATATATAAAAATATATAGAGTCAAATGTACAAAAATACAGTCATTCCCCAGTTGATAAATGGTCAAAGGATATGAACAGGCAGTTTTCAGAGGAAGAAATTAAAGGTATTTGTAGTCATGTGAAAAAATGCTGTAAAGCACTATTGATTAGAGAGATGCAAATCAAAACAACTCTGAGGTACCACATCAAACCTATCGGATTGGGAAACATGACAGAATAGGGTGATGATAAATGTTGGAGAGGATATGGGAGAGTTGGAATGCTAATTTATTGTGGGTGGAGCTGTGAGCTGATCCAGCCATTCTGAAGAGCAAGAACTATGGCCAAAGGGCTACAGAAATATACATATGCTTTTACCTGGCAATATTGCTTCTAGGACTGTATCCCCAAGAGATCATAAAGATTTATAGCAGCACTCTTTGTGTTGGTCAAAAACTGGAAACCAAGGGGATGCCTGTCAACTGGGGAATGGCTGAGTAAATTGTGGTGTATGAATGTAATGGAATACTATTGTGCTTTAAGAAATGATGAACAGGAAGACTTCAGAGGGGCTTGGAAACACTTACATGATCTGATGCTGAGGGAAAGGAGCAGAACCAGGAGAACTGTGTGCACAGCAATGACCAGTGTGCGAGAGTTTTTTTTCTTGTAGAGTTGGAACTTCATTGCAGTGTAAGGACTTAAAAAAATTCCCAATGGTATTTTAAGGCAAAATGCCTTCCACATCCGGAGAAAGAACTATGGAATTTCATCACAGAATGTAGTAGATCGTGTGTGTGTGTGTGTGTGTGTGTGTGTATTGCATTTTGGTTTGTTAGATGATTTCTCCTATTCATTTTAGTTCTTCTACACAGCATGACTATATTGAAAATGTATTTAATAGGAATGTATGTATAGAATCTATACAAAATTGTATGCTGTGTCAGGGAGGAAGGGAGGAGATAGGGGAGAGGAAGAGGAAAATAACAATCTAAGTTATATGGTAGTGATTGTAAAACACTGAAAATAAAAAAAATTAATAAAAAAATAAAAATTTTTAATGGCACAGGTCTAAGGATATAGAATCCCTGAGTTATTTCACTGGAGATTGTCTTCTAGGTTGACATTAAACCATTAGGTTTACTCTTTAGGTCTGGCCACGTAACCAGGTCTGAATCCATCAGTTTATACTACTGTTTAATCTAACTATCTCCATTTTTTCCACTGTTGGGATACCTTACATAATGCCCAGCAAATGGTAGGTATTAGTTGACTATTAAATGCTTTGCTAAAATCTAGGTAAATGGAAAGCAATTTAGAACTATACCCCCAATTAAACCATATATACCTTTTGACCCAACAATATCATTATTAATCCAGCATCACTATTAAGATCTCCAAAGATATCACAGAAAGAGGAAAAGGATGCATATATGCAAAAATACTTACAGCAGCTCTTTTTATAGTGGCAAAGAGTTAGAAGCTGATTAACCTGTCAGGTGAGGAATGGCTATGTGGTATATGAATATGATGGAATACTATTTTGCTGTAAGAAATGATGAGGGAATGATTTCAGAAAAACACAGAAAGAGTTGTATGAAGTGATGTAAAGTGATGCAGGAAGAACCAGGAGAACAACTCATGTAATTACAACACTATTGTTGGTTGTTGTCCTTCGTTTTTGAAGAGGACCAAAATGACATCACTGTGAAAAAGTGAAGTTTTAGTGTGTCCAACTGTGGCTAATCAGACCAATATGAGCTCAGAATGCTATTCCACAGGTTGGACACAGGTAGTTCTGGTGAATATTTGGGGTGGATACTCCAAATTTGTACATCCTATGTTTACTTTGTGCTGTCTCAATTCTGCTTTGCTCATAGAGCACAGCACCCTTTCTGATGTGAGGGTGCCATGCTGAGTCGTCCTGTGCCAGCGTCTCCCATGTTGCACTGTCAAATCCAAAATTCTTGAGAGAGACCTTGAGAGTGTCCTTGTATCGCTTCTTCTGACCACCATGTGCCTGCCCCATGTGAGTTCTCCATAAAATGGTCTTTCTGTCAAGCATACATTTTGTATTCGAACCACATGGCCAGCCCATTGAAGTTGTGCTCTCTGAAGCATAGTTTGAATGCTTGGCAGTTCAACTTGAGCAAGGACTTCAGTATCTGGTATGTTATCCTGCCAGGTGATCCTCAGAATCTTCCTAAGACAGTTGAAATGTAAGTGATTCAGTGTCCTGGCATGGTGCTGGTAGACTGTTTCGCAGGCATACAATGATGAGGTCAGCACAACAGCTCTGTAGTCAGTTTGGCACTCAGTCTAATACCTCTTCTCTCCCAAACTTTTCTTTGAAGCCTCCCAAACACCGAGCTAGCTCTGGCAATGCATGCGTCAACCTCATTGTCAATGTGCACATCCCTGGAAAGTACAGTACCAAGGTAAGTGAACTTGTCCACAGCATTCAAAACTTCTTCATTTGTAGTAACTGATGGTTCCATGTATGGATGGTGTGGTGGTGGCTGATGGAGCAAAATTAGCACAGGTTGCAGAGAACTGATCCATACATTGTTGCATCTCAGATTCAGAGGCTGCATTGAGTGCACAATCATCTGCAAACAGAAATTCATGCACCAACACTCCTTTCACTTTGGTCTTGGCTTGTGGCCTTTTCAAATTGAAGAACATAACATCAGTGTGGTAGTTGACCTTGATGCCATGTTCATCCTTATTGAAAGCATTTGACAACATGACTGAAAACATCATGCTTAAAAAGCATGTGAACAAGCACACAGCCCTGTTTTACTCCATTGGTGACTGGGAAGGCACGAGAGCATTGTCCACTATCCAGAACCAGGGCAAGCATGCCATTATAAAATTGGCATACAATGCTGATGAACTTCTCTGGGCAACTCAATTTTGATATAATTTTACACAAGCCCTCATGACTAACAATGTCAAAGGCCTTTGTCAGATCTGCACACATTGTGTACACACCTCTCTTCTGCTTCTGAAATTTCTCCTGGAGTTGTTGGGCAGCAAGCACCATATCAACTGTTCCTTGGCCCTTTCTGAAGCCACACTGGCTCTCCAGGTGAAGGATCAGCCTATTAAGGAGGACTCTCACAAGAATTTTGTTAGCATTGACTAAGAGCAGACCCACCTATGATTGTCACAGGGCAATCTATTCCCTTTACCTTTATAGAGATGGACAACGGAGGCATCCTTGAACTCCCGGGGGATAATTTCCTCTTGCCATATAACCTGGAAAATTTCAGTCAGTTTTTGTATGAGCAATGGTCCCCCTACCTTGTAAATCTTAGCTGGAATAGAATCAGCACCAGGTACTTTGCCACATAAAAGGAGCCTAATGGCCCTCAAAACCTTTTCGTCAGTTAGAAGTTCAGCTAATGAGGGATTGTCTTCAACCTGAGATAAACTGTCAGAGGCCTCAGCATTAATTGATGAGGGTCTGCTGAGAACACTATGGAATTGTTCAGCCCATCTTTCTAGGATCATGTCCTTGTCACTAATCAATGTGGCTCCATCAGCATTGAGTAGTTGTGATGCACTGTAAGTTTTTGGTCCACATGTAGCTTTTCAGGGAATCATAAAAGCACTTTGGATTGTCACTATCAGCATAAAACTGAATTTCATCTGCTTTCTTACTGAGCCAGGAATCCTACATCTCTCTCAGCTTTGCTTGTACTTTGCTTTTGATGGAATTAAATGCTGCCTTCTTAGAGATGGATGAACTGTCCTGCTGGTATATCCTGTGGATTTCTCATTTTGATCATGGCTATTACTGTTTCCAACTCCATTCCTCCCTAGGACTCTCTGTCAAGTCTGGTAGTCTGAGCCTGCTCTAGCATTAAAGTCACCCAGAATTATAAATCAGGGTTTGTCATGGTGGGAGCATAGGCACTGATGGTGGTGGCAATAGTGTTTTCCTGTGAGTGGCAATTGAATTGTCATGAGCCTGTCATTCCTCCTTTTGGCAGGCATACCAGCTTGCTGACTAGATTAGTTTTGATATCAAAACCGACACCAGCTTCATGGTGCTTCCCTTCACTGTACCCACTCCAGAAAAATGTTTATCCAGCTCCAACTTCAGTAAGCTGGCTTTCATTTGCCAACCTTGTTTCACTCAGGGCTGCTATTTGGATGCAATACCTGTTGAGTTCTCTTGCAACAAGAGTAGTTCACCTTTCAGGTCTGCTGGATTTTGTGTTGTTTATGGGTGGGCACACATTCCTTGTGCTGATGGTGAGAGTTGGGTGGAACAAGTGAATACCAAAGGCCCCAAATAGGGCTCGGCAGCCATCACACCAAAGGTATTGGTCCTCCCTGAGCACACCCTATACCCCACTACTATTGTAAAGAAACTTTGAAAGATTTAGGAATGCTGATTAACACAATGACCAACTGCAGTTCTAGAGGAAAAGCATTTTTTTCCACCTCCAGATGGAACAGTGATGGACTCAAAGTGAAGATTGAGGTTTTGTTTGCTTTTGTGTGTGTGTGTGTGTGTGTATATACATATTCATATATATGTATACATGGCTAATGTGGGAATTTATTTTGTTTAACTATACATATTTGTAAAGGGTTTTTTTGGGATTTTGTTTTGTTTTTGTTTTTTTTGTTTAGTGGGGTAAGGAGCGGGGAAAGGAGAGAATTCAGAACTGAAAATAAAATAAAATTTAAAAAATACCAGTAATCTAGGTGTAAATACTATGTACAACATTTTACTGATTTTCCAGTCTAGTAACTTGCACTAACTGTACTAATCCTGACCTAGATGTAGTTCGCTATGATTTATATTTGGGGAAGCCATCATATTTTTTGTAGTCTTTTTTTGTAGTCTTATAGTCTTGTAGTACTTTCTTTTCTA
This sequence comes from Bettongia penicillata ogilbyi, assembly GCA_023548195.1. Classification (NCBI taxonomy): domain Eukaryota; kingdom Metazoa; phylum Chordata; class Mammalia; order Diprotodontia; family Potoroidae; genus Bettongia; species Bettongia penicillata. The sequence goes on along the minus strand of JAJHZJ010000421.1, from coordinate 3,955,604 downwards.
GGTATTCCTTAACCATCCCTTGAGTGCTACATTCTAGAATTTTGCTAGGAATCTATGTTTGGCATATTAGTGTGCTATTTTTTACTCCATTCTTTTTCATTTCCTGAAAGTTGAGATAATATTTCTCCTTTTATAAATCTATAATGTTTCTGTTCTCCGTTGCTTTTTGAAAGCTCAGTGGGTCAGCATATTTTTCATTTCTTTTCTATAGTTTGCTTCTAGTGAATTGACTGACCCTTATCCAGTACAACTAGGTTCTCTGTTACTATCTCCCTACTCATCTTGACTTTCAGCTTCCTATTAGCCGTTTTTTGTTTGTTCTTTTCCAGTCCAATTCAATCCAATAAACATTTACTAAACATCTATCTTATATGCTATCCATATAATTAATGAAAGATAGTCATTGCCCTTAAGGAGCTTGCAGTCTAAAGGGGTAAATAACACAATAAAGGAGGCAGGGAAGGATTTGGGGAGACCAGGAGGTATCCTGTTCTGTGGAGTTGAAATTAGGCAGAGCAACAGATGCAAAGTGGAGTGAATTGAGTTCACTTTCTGACTTCCATAAAGAAAAGCATTGGGAGGAGTTGGGTATTCTATCATATAGCAGACAGGAGAGGAGGTTGGGCAGGTAGTGTCAATCAAGGCTTGAGTTAGCTCATAGTGATGAGATTAGAAGAGATTAATCCTGGAAGAGAGATCTAGTTTAGCGGAGTTGAAACTAGGCAGGGAGTGACTTTCCTAGTCAAAAGATAATTACCTTTTGCAAAAATATACCAACAACCTTGTGATTATTAGTGTGGGAGGTCCTGGTATAGGAGTTTTCTTCACCAACAGACCAAGCAAAATAAGAGTTGAGCAGCTCTTCCATCTATTGTTACTATTATTCCATCCACTGCCATTAGCCCCTTTTAATGTATCTATTCCAGGTGGGTTTTGTTGCTAGGGTATAGAAACCCTGATGCTTTATATGGGTTTATTTTATATTGTTAGTTATTTCTACTTTTAAACTTAATTATTAGAAATAAGAAAAATTCTGAGGCTTACTATCTCCAAGTGAAAACGATTTAATACTAATGCCAACAAGTTACTATAAAATCAGGTCAACTAATTCCTGAGTAATTAGTAACAAAAGAGTGACTTGCAAAGCTATTTTGGTAACAAAAAAGGAGGAAAAACATTACAGCAGTCTTAATAAAGTGTTTTGAACATAACTCATTTAGACAAGGCATATTATCTGACTAGTTTGTTTCTCCTAGGTTTTCTTAATCCAAATTCGTACTGTTGCCAGCATTTAGCTGTCAAAGTGAGATTACCTGAGAAGTCCCTGTCCTGTACCTGTAACACTAGGAAAGAGGAACTTGTGGTGTGTAGTTAGCAATCCCCACCCCCATCCTCCAACTACCAGAAAGGGAAAGCCAACCTTAGAACATGACACTACTAACATCTAGCTCAAGAAAAATGGGAGTTTATGCACTGAGACTGAAAAGAGAAACTTAACCTTTAGTCAACTTCCCTTTTTCCAGGTGCCAGAAAGGAGAACTTAGCCTTTAAAAAGACTTATACTCCTATGATTATTTTATTCCTACAAATATATATATATATATCTTATTCTAAATTATCTGTTATTAAATGATAAAGTCTTATCAGTCTATCCATTCATTAAATCTATAGGTGTCCTAGACTTAAGAGAAAGTCTGTGTTGGTTTGGCTTAGCTTTTTTGGGCTTGCTTTTCCGTTTCTTGTTTTTAAAGGAACTTAGTCCTGTAATCAAACTAAAAAGAAATCAGAGCAATCATTACTAACTGATTTAAAGACTATTTCTTGTCACAACTAATTTTTTAGTTGATTCTCTAGGGTTCTTTAAGTATCACTTGCAAAGAAGGATAGTTTTGCTTTCTCATTGATTATTTTAGTCAATGCATCTTCTTTTTCATGTCTTATTGCTTTAGCTAGCATTTCTAGTACAGTATTGAATAATAGCAGTGATAATGGACATCCTTGCTTGAATTCTGATTTTATTGGGAAAACTGGAAAAAAAGATTCATGATTTTTTTCTCCTGATTAGATTTTGGTTTAATGAATTTTTTCTATCTGTGTGGAGGTGTTGAGGACAGAAGGGAGCTTTTGCTGTCCAGTTTTGTCATCTTGATTTTGCCTTCTGAAGTGATTTTTCTAAAACGTGTCTGGCCAAGTTCATTGTATTTTAGTGATTCCTTATTAATGCCCACATCAAAGAAATTTTTTGTCATTAAGAATTCTTCATAATCTTATTAAATTTTATTTTTCTCCATATTCTTACTTTATATTCTAGTAATATAGACTTCCTTGTAGTTTCGCAATATGATCCTCCACCTTCTCTGTACCTTTATAGAAGATATCCCCCATTCCTGGAATGCTCAGTCCTTTCAGCTATGCCTCTTTTTTCCCCTCTGACTTCCTTTGAAATTCAGCTGAAATTACTTCTACTTCTGGAAACCTTTCTCTATTTCCCCTAGCTGTTAATGTTTTGCCCTCTCAAAGTGCCTACCATCAATCTCTACATATCTTGTATCTACCTCTTATTAGCCTGTTTTTCCCCTTCTCCCCCCAGTTAAAATGTCCAGGGACTGTTTTTTTTGTTTTGATTTGTTTTACTTTTAATTCTATTTTCAGTTATTCCCTATAGTCTTTTGTAGTATTTGAAATCAGTACAAATTCTAGATTAATATGGTGTAAGTTAACTATTTTACTTTAGGTTTAATATGTATTTGTTCATTTTAATAGTCTCTAATCACTGACTTTATTGCTGTTAATTATTAAGAATTAAATTTGAAGGTTGTATAACCTTAAGCAAGACATTTAAGCTTTCTGGACCTCAGTTTCCTTATTTGTAAAATGAAGGAGCTTGATTTCTGAGTTCTTTCTCATCTTTAAGAGTCTTTGATTCTAAAGTTTCAACTAAGAATTTTATCTTTCTCATAATATGAATAGGAAGACATTTTGCTAATTTGTTTTTTATTTTTTGCATAATAATGATATCTTTGCCCTTTCTTCCTACTTTTAGGAATGTTGTAAGAATAGATGATAGCCAAATTTTCCAAGAACCTATGCTACAATTTAAGAAAGCTTCATTAACAGTTTTAGGTTACTAGGGGAATACTTAGTAAATTAGTGGAAAAAAATTAATGGACTTTCAAAGCTTATTAATTTAGCCTGAACATTAGGAGGATATGGGGTTGGAATTACATATGTATCCCTCTAGACATGAAAGGAAGCCAAATGGTTTTTCAACATGGCTCCAAATTACTTGATACTCTTTTCTGACTCTCCATACATAATTATGTATGTCACTTATTCATGCATATATATTTACTATTGAAGTGGTTCTGTTAAGGAAAAAAACCTCATTGTTTAATGAACTAGAGAATATCAGTAGAGGGAAATTAGGATGAAGATGATAATATACTAGGAGGGACTGGAAAAATGGGTACCTGGACCCCAAAAAGCCCTAAGACCATGTCTAAGTAACCCAGTGCCCCACTCACCCCACACCATGTGAGAAAATTCTCTACTTGTTACAAGCACAAACAGAGCTGACCTTTAATTCCCTTATCAGAGCAGAAACAGGGTATTGATCCAAGGTCTCTCTTGGCACCAGATGCCCAAAGTCCATGTCTCTGGCAGCTGCCAAAAATGCTGTCTTTTCTCCCTCAAAGTCTGGTATCAACAAAGTTGTCTCTGCTGACTCCTTGAATTTTCCCATCCATAGATCACTGACACCTGCTCCCAAAGATACTTGGACCCCTTGCATTACCCAATTAGCATCCTTAGCATTTCTTTCCCTGCCTCTTTCCTACATAAATTTTAGATTCACCCCCATTAAACTGCCAGTTCCCCAAAGGAACTTTGCCCATTATTATTAGCTTTACAATAACTTTTTTGCCACTTGACTGAAAGAAGACTTGAGTGTGTGAATTCTTTCCAGGCAACTCTGCCTTGTCTTTCACAGGATCCTGGCACCCCTAACCCATGTAAGCACCCCAAACCTTGTCAGCATGATAGCTGTTAAATATTTTATGTATTTGAAGAGCTGATACCTTGGAAGAAAGATTAGACTTATTCATTAATTCTCAGACTATAGAACTATGAGCAATGGTAGAAGTTGCGGAGAAATAGATTCAGTCATGGAGTATGAAAAAACTTTCTGAAATTCACAGTTATCCCCATGAATAGCTAAAGATACAAAATATGGAAATGTCAAACTTAAGCGAGTCTGTGAAAACACAGTAATATCTAGCCAATTTGGAAAAAATGAATAATTATGCAAAAAGTAACTAAAATGACCATACCATTTGACTTGTCATCCCACTAGTAGGACATATACCCTAAGTAGTTCAGATACAGAAATATGACTGAGAGGGTGTAGCCAAGATAATGAAGTGATAGGAAACAATATGATGAGGAATCCTCCAAAAAACTCTTACAGATTCCTCTAGAAAATGGCCCAGCCTCAATCCTGGTGGGCAAAAATAGAAAAAGTCATGGTGAGTCATTTGTCCAGCCAGCTTGCAGGACACTGGGGATGGGATCAGGTACAGGGGTGGGGAACCTGTGGCCTCACGGTCACATTTGGTCATCTAGATCCTCAAGTGTGGCCTTTTGACTGAATCCAAACTTTACAAAACAAATTGCCTGAATAAAAGGATTTGTTAAAGACCATACCCAAGGACCTAGAAGACCAAATTGGCCTTGAGGCCACAGGATCCCCACTCCCAGGGTAGGACTACATCAAATAAAGTATTACATCAAATAAAGTACTACAGTGTCCAGTGAGAGACTATGTACCAGAGCAGGAAGAGGTCCTACACCCACACCAGGACTTCATTAGATTTTTACCAGGGCACTAAAAATGGGGACAAGTGCAAACTAGCAACTTTGTCTCCCATTACTCCATTCTAGGTCACAGATTCAGGGCAAAGTAAGAAAAAGACCTGCACAGGGGAGTGACATTTCTGGGTAGATAGACACTGGTTATATATGGAAAAAAGATGGAGTTCAGAAGCCAGCAGTAGTACTACTCAGTAGTATGACTCAGATTCCAGGCACATAACAGTGTCACACATCTCATCCAGCCTGCAGAGAAATAACTAAAACAGGAATCCCAGACTAAAGGGGATCTGCTGCTCTGAATGCATAGAGCTTTCAGAAAGTTGGCTGAAAGGGTGGAGAAGGGGAATGACCGAAACACACATAAGCAAAGCCTCAGAGAATAACGTAGCTTGGGTAAGACTCAACTAGAATTCCTGGAAGAGGTAAAGAAAAAGTTTTTTTTAAGAGTTTAAAAATGTTTCCATAAAAGGAATGAAAGAAATTGAAAAAATTGAGAAATAAATGAGAGCTATGGAATAAAGAATTAGAGAAGTTAACAGCTTGGCACAAAAGGTTAAAGAAAAAAAAAGCCTGACCTGAGAAACAAATGAGCTGAATATTAGAACGGATGAAAAAAAAGCCAATGAATCCACGAGGCAGCAAGAAATATTAAAACGAAGTCAAAAAGCTGAAAATAAAGATAGAAGACAATTCAATTATTTCATAGCAAAAGCGACTGACCTGGAAAAGAGGTTTAACGGAAAAAAATGAGCCATTAGATCATCTGAACACCATGACTGAAGAAAGAACCTAGATGTCATATTTCAAGAAATTTTAATAGAAACTGTCCAGATCTCTTAGAAACAAAAGGTGGAATGGAAATAGAAAGAACCCACTGGTTACCTCCTGAAAAAAAGAAAACTCCTAGGAACATCATAACCAATATCCAGAGCCTTCAGGTTAAAGAAAATACTGTGAGTAGGCAGGAAGAAAAAAATGTAAGTATTGAGGGGCCATAATCAGGCTCACACATGATTTAGCAGTCACTACTCTTATGGAGGAGAGACTTTGAAATATTCCAGAAGGCAAAGGACATGGGCTTAACACTGAAAATAATTTAACCAGAAAAAATTAGTAAAATGCAGCAGAGGGGGAAAATGGCTCTTTAATGAAATAAAGGACTTTCAGACATTCTTGATGAAAAGACCAACACATCAGAGAAATTTTGATGTAGGAGTGAAGAGAAACATTAAAAGATAAACATGAATGAACAATAATTATTTATAATGATGTTTATCCTTTCAAGAAGGATAAACTGCTTACACTCAAATATAGATAGATAATGCTTATCAAATGTAGACAGCTAATACCGATTATCAGTAGGGCTCATAGAGGCAGTCCAATTATACGAGGCCTAGGAGTGGTTCTGTTATGTCTTGATGTTAAGAAAAAATGGAAAAAGAAGGGAAGATGAATACATTGGAGGAAGGAAAGAGAAAATTATCTCACATAATAAGGATGCACAAGTTGACATCTATACAAACAAGGGGTGAGGGGAACAGTAGATGATGTTTGAATCTCAATCCAATCTGAACAGGTCAAAAGAAAGAAAACTGCAAGCAAAACAAACTAAGGATATGTATGTATATATATATATATATATATGTATATGTTTACATATGGATAAGCAAGTCATGGTATATAAATGTTATGGAATAGTATTGTACTAAACTTATACCAGCATAATGACAAACTATGTTGCTAACAGATTTATGATGAAACATGTTACCCACCTCTGATAGAGAGGTAAAGGACTCAGGATGAAGACTAGGACAATACTTTTTGCTCATGGAAATTTGTTTTGATTGACTGTACATGTTTTTTCATGGGTTTTGTTTTCCTTGTGTTTTCATTTTGGGAAGTGTGAGGGAGAGGTTTGGCATGAGAGAATGAGAAGGTGAATCCCGGCTGACTAAAATATTTTTATTTTTAAAGGAAAGGGTGTGAATATATCAAAATATTAATAGAAGTATTTTTGGTGGCAAAACTTGTAAAAGTGGATGTCCATTTATTGGGTAATGACACAAAAATTTTGGTACATATGATGTAAGAAATGATGAATATGAGGCATTCATGTAAACATAGGACTACTCATATGAACTGAGGAGCAAAGTCAGAACAAGGAAATCTACATACAATGATAAAACTGAACAATTGGGATGATGAAACATTATGTAAAGATAACTCTTTATTTCATTAGAAAGATGAGGAATGATGTGTATAGAATGTTAGCTATGTTGTAAGACATGTCCAGAGTGTTAGCTGTTTTTGCTGAATTTTTTTTCATATCATCTTTGTTATAAGAAAAGCCTTGCTAGTTGGTGAGAGATGTTTAAAAAAGACTGGAATGACAAAGCAGATGATATTGATAAAGCTTGTTTTGTTTTTTTAATCACAGGAGTATCCAAAATTAGAATGGGTTTTCTTAGATTGAATAGTGGATTCCCCCTAAATAGCAGTCATTAAGTAAAGTGTGGATAATTACTTTGGGACGTGGATAATTACTTTGGGACATTTGTATAAAGAGGATAGGTTCAGGTTGTACCAAATCAGAGGTGTCATACTTGTGCATCAGCTGTAAATGACCTGCAAATCTCTCAAGTGCAACTGAACAAGATTACATTAAAATGTAATTGGGAAATGTTTAACAAAATAAATAAAAATATAATGCATATATATGTAATATATATGTAATATATATATGTAATATATGTAATATAAATAATGTCTGTGGTTTTCTAAGTCATTATGTGACTCACAGAGATCCTTTTTAATTTAGATTTAATACCACCATAGAGGACCTTTAAGATACCTTCCCACTCTAGGATTATGTTATGGTCATATGGGGCAAATGTGGACTTTTTTCCTAAAGGAAGGAACTATATGGCTCCCACTACTTTTGGATATCCTACATTCTGTTGAGCTTTCATAATTCTTGGAATGCAAAATGGGATGGAATGGTAGAGATCTTTGAAGTTATCTTAGGCCAAATTGTATTGTATCCTAGGTTCTTCCTAAGGCAGTTTTATTTTAGATGTACTCTTCTAGAGCTGCATTACTATTGACATATTTGTATGCATGCATCAATTATTTAGATACCGATTTAGATACCATAGGAAAATGTGAGGATATTCTCAATTACTGTCTTGTTACCCTACAAGTCAACAGAGAGGAGTCCCTGGAAGAAGTAACCTTGGAAGTAAGGTATGTTTCAGGGAACTCTGTTAAAACTCTTCAACGTATTTAATAATCATCACATCCCTAAAAGCCACAGGCAAATACTATTAATAATATTATTTTCCTTTTTTCCTCCCAGTGTTTGCAGATTTGTGTTTACATCATTTGAGAGGCAAAGTAATATAGAAAAAAGAGCATTTGGTTTGAGTTGCAGTTTTACTATTTATACCTTGGACAAATCATTTTGTCTTGCTGAACCTTCATTCTCATCTTTAAAATAAGGGATAATAAATAATGTTTACACCATATTCTCCATATAGATATTGCACTGGAAGTGCTTTGTAAATTGTGAAGGGATACAGAAACACAAGCAGTGCTGTCTTTTGTAAACTAGTTTAAAAATAAATGAGGCTATTTTTCACTTGGTATTTTTCTTTCTCATTAGTTGGTTTCCCCTCCTACTAAATGTGTGTGTATATGCGTGTATATACATACACACATGTATATATGTATGTATATGCTATTTAGAACTATGTTATATAGATACAAGGCCTGTGCATTTAGTTTTTGCAACATACTTCGAATACACCCCCTTCTCTACTCTTAACACTCTGGTACAGGCTCTCATCACCTCATGCCTGGACTTGCACAGTAGTCCATTGGTGGGTGTGCCTGCCTCACGTATCTCCCCATTCAATCCATCCACCAATCAATCACTGATTTTTTTTAGGTGAAGGTTTAAACAACTAGCCTTCCTACTCATTAAACTTCTCTACACTCTCAGGATCAAACTAAAAAATGATGTTTAGCATTCAAAGCCCTTTCCAGTCTTCATATACTGTATTCCCCAAGAAGAGCTCTTCCATCCAATGACACTGGCTTCTGGCTGTTCCATGAACAAGACACTCCCATCTCTTGGCTTCAGGCACTTTCTCTGACTGTCTCCCATGCCTGGGATGCTCTCCTTCCTTCATTCTAACTACTGACTTCTCTGGCTTCCTTTAAGTCCGAACTAAAATCCCTCTTTTTACAGGAAATCTTCTCTAGCCCCTCTTAATTCTAGTACTTATTTTCTGTTAATTATTTCCTATTTATCCTGTAGATAACTTGCTTTGTACATATTTTTTTGCATGTACTCTTCCCCTATTATTTTGTAAACTCTTTTAGGACAGGGACTGTTTTTTGCCTCTTTTTGTATCTCCACCGCTTAGTACAGTACATGGCATAAAAGAGGCATGTTTATTGATAAATGTTTATTGATGAATCATCTCAGTATTACTCACTGATGTTGGTACTCCCTCCAAATAGTCCACATTTTATTATCCTCTGCATTTCATATTCATTCTCTTCTAGAACTTCTTCGTTGAAGATTGACCTGATGTCAAACTTCTGTTTCTGTTTTTTTTAACATTACAAGGGAATTAGTATAGCATGTGGGCCAGTCTGACTTTATAAGTCAGAAAATTGAGGAGCAGTTGATTATTGTCATATCTATAGCCATATCTATATCTATTGTTTACAAAAGATTTTGCTGTAGAACTCCTCTAAACCATCAGCTGTAAATATGTGTTTTGAATATAATTCCACAGATATCAAATATTTGTTGTATACATATTAAAGGATTTAATCAAAACAGTATAACAGCATTGAGATCTTTTTTATTCTCTCTCAGTGTGACTGAAAAGATTATTTTCAATAAGAAAAATTAATTATAAAACTTATTTTTAAATAAGAAAAAAATCAAGTTTTCTGTTGCTAAGGATATTGATATTGACTTGATACATGTAGGTCTACAAATTGACTAACTACGATTTCTCAACAAAATGAAAGTGGAATACTCCTGTTTTATCAAAATAGTTACTAAACTTGTTGATTTTTTTATTAGGAAACCATGAATTTGATTTTGGTGTGGATACTTTGGAAGAATATAAAAGACAAATGCATTTCCCATGGTTTCTCAGCAATGTAGATGACAGATTTACTTCAGAACCTCTTGGACATGGCATAGTTAAAAAAATAATTAATTGGAACAATATAACAATTGGCTTAATGGGACTAGTGGAAGAAGACTGGCTAGATACATTAGCCACAGTTAGCAAATCAAATCTGAACTATAAGGATTATGTTGAAGTTGCTAATCAAATATCTGTAGAACTTAAGGAAGAAGGAGCAGATCTTATCATTGCAATTACACATATGAAATGGATAAATGATACACGGCTTGCCCAAAAAGCTCAAGGAGTAGATCTTATTCTAGGTGGCCATGACCATGAATACGGAATCAGGAAAGTTAATAACACATGGATTGTGAAAAGTGGATCTGACTTTAGGAACTTGACAAAGATAAATGTAAGACGCTTTGGTGCATCTTTTCAATATACATTTGAGAAGTTGGACATTTTGAATCATTTGGAAGAAGATCCACATATTAAAGCAATAGTAAAAGATTATACCCAAAACCTACAGGTAAGTAAAATTTTATCATTGATATTGTTTTGGAAATCATAGATCAACTTGACAAAGTCTCAGAGGTAAATGTTATTACACAGACACTTCAAAGAACATAAAATTCCTAGCAATTAATATAGTTTTGTAAAGAGGCAGTTATGTCATAACAGTTTAATTCTGCTAAGCTAAGAAAGCATGATCCTGATTGTATTATAGTTAGGTTAGTGATTAACCAACCAGTTTAAGGGATATTCTTAAGCAATAGCTATGAATTAGTCAATGTAAGCCTTAATTGTTGTATTTCATGGTGTCTGACAGGAGTTGGTCAAGATACGTACTCTTCATTAAGTTTTTTAATGTGCTAGATGAAGGGAATTGTCTATTCCTGTCACAGTTACAAATGATACTAAATTAGGCATACTTTTTAATACTCTAGAATTATTCTATGAAATTAAAAGTGACCCTGATCTAGGTCATTTGATAGGAAAAATGGCTCTACTAAAATAGGATGAAATCCATTAGGGCCAAATGCAAGGTAATACAGCAAGAAACAAAAGATAACCAACATTAGCTATAGGGTTGGGAAGAACTAGGTAGACAAAGTACTGAAGAAAGTAGTAGTAATTGGTCACAGAAGCTAAGTATCATTGGGAAGATTGATATTTTATGTGTGTAGGAAAAATCAAAATGGTGCTTGAAATCATGAAATTAAATGAAAAAATCAAAGTGATCTTGTGCATTACAAGAAATGGGAAAGTAGCTTGTCTTCTTTAGATCACTTTTTAGAAAGTTATGTTTAGTTTTGTGAACAAATTATAGACTTAAGAAAAAATTAAAAGATAAAAAGATGGAAAATAGGTCCTCCAAACAAAGGTTAAAGGAATTACTTTATTGATTTAGAAAAGAGAAGGGAAATATGACTTTAGTCTTTAGATTCTTAATGGTAGCAATGCTTATCAGTTTCATAAATCCAAGAAGAACAAGCAAAAGGGAATGGAATTTAAGAGGAAAATACATACAAATGGGTTTTACTAGAGATTTTGAGTCTCTAACTCTGGGGATCTACTAGCTCTCAAGTCTTGGCTATTCCAAACCTTTCCCCCCCTCAAGTCATGTAGGTAACCCCGGCCACTTCTGAACAGATGACCTTACCTTTTAATTTATTGAGAAAATTGAGACCTTTTGTCATGAGGAGAATTCTTGAAGGTAGATACTATCTTACTTTTTTATTTGTGTTCCAGATGCTTCCATGCCTAGCAAATAGCAGTCATTTAATAAATCGAAGCATTAATTGATGAATTCTCTCATTTTTCATGCTCTGTACATTCATGTTGGAGGTGACAGTGTTAAAAACTTAAAGGGATAACTTCACAAGAAACATCAATAAGGAGCTAATAATATAAGAATGGGGAAAAATCATGGATGATATTGATACTCCTCAAATGGAATTGAGAGAATATTAACTATTCAATCTGCTTTCTTATTTTTATAAAATTTTTTGAGACTGTTCCACGCATATTGAAGTTGTTTTCCTTGATCAAAAAATGAAGAAGGAAACAAACAGGCTTTTTCAAATGATTCTTTGCAGTAGGTCAGATCTTTGTAGTTCCCGCATGGAAAGGTACAGAGAATATAATATTGTCCTATGATTACTTTTTTAAATGTATTTTTACTTGATAGTGAAAAGCATGACTCTAATGAATGTCTTTCAACAAGGAATCTATCATGCATAGATTAAGGTCTTAGAAGAATATTTGACAAATACAACTATAGTGATAATTTTTTTCATTGTAATTTCATTTTCATTGCTTCAATAATATTTTGCAAAAATCTGCCTTTCGATATTTTCATCAAGGATATCCTTAATACATGTATAAAACGTTCTTATAAAATTTTTATAAAGATAAGAAAGAAGGCATATGATTCAGTAATTATTAAAGTCCTGTATTATTAACTGCCTATTGGCAATATTCAAAGTGGGTGTTCTGTAGATATCTTAAATTAAACGTGTCAGAAATAGAACCCATTATATTTCCTGCAGATCCACCCTTCTTCTTGAGCTTCCCTATTCCTGTTGAGGGTACGATCATCCTTCCAGTTTCACAGATCTGCAACCTTGGCATTATCCTTGACTCCTCATTCTCTCTCACTTTGTTTATTGAATCAGTTACTAAATCTTGCTCTTCTTACCTTTATGTCTCTCACAGCCATCTCCTTAACCTTATATCACTTCTTGCTTGAACTGTTGTAGTGGCTTCCTGATGGATCTTTCTGCAAGTTCCTCTCCACTCTAGTCCATCAGACATATAGCTACTAAAGCAGTTTTCCTTAAGTGCAAGTCTGACTGTCATTTACTCTCCTTTCCATTAAATTCTAGTAGATCCCTAGTGCTTTCAGGATAAAATAAACTCTCTTCTTTTTGATTTTCAAATCATTTAAGAACTTTGTCCCAGTCTATCTTTCCAGTAATTATACATTACTTTCCTTCATGCGCCATACAGCCTTGCTAACCTGGGCTTCTTGCCATTCCTTGCATATGGTGCTCCATCTTGCACCTCCTGGCCTTTGCATGGATTTTCCCCCCATTCTTAAAATACTCTCCTGCCTCTCCTTTCCCTTATAAAATCCCTTACTTTATTCATTTCAGCTCAAGCACTACCTTATTTTTCCAGTTCCCCCAACTGTGAATGTCCTTCCTCCCTAACATACCTTGCATTTATTTTATTTCTATTTACATTATTTATTTCTTCCAGTAGAAAGTGAGTCTAGTGAGAGCAGAGACTATTGCTTTTGTAAGTCCAATTACTAGCACATATTAGATATCAGTCATTTAATTAATTATTCAAACGAAACATAAAATGAGATATATTTTCACCAAGGGTATTCACTATTACTCTGGAGGATGTTTTACATTTGAAATGGAAGAGAAATGCTCTGTAGTGGGGAGGTTCTTCAGATGTTTCTTTTTACAGATAATATTCTATCAGTTGCCTCAAGCAACAGAACATTATAAGTTACCCTTAATTAGATTTATGATTATTCAAGAAATTGACTTCATGATCAATAAAGGAAAAACTAAAAGGATTTAAAATGCCTGTTTTTTAGATATGGCATACAATTTTATGGCCAGTCCATTGAGTTCTTGCTGGAACTCTGGTTAAAGTTTGGATGCTTGGGGTTGGGAAAGGAGAAAGGACCTTCACTGACCCCCTGTTCTTTTCACAGAGTGAAAGAACTCTCCCATTGGTTATGCGATAACTCAGCTCAACCAAGAGAGAGGATCCTGGATTTTATCCATGGGAAAACTCCCATGTGAACATGATGGAGACTGTCAGCTTCTCTCATGTCTTGCCAGATTCTTGGGTGAGATTCAGGCTGAGAATTAAAGCTCTCACCAACTCAACCTTGCCCCTCACATTGGGCTGGGCCTTTATTTCCACCAATAAGGAGAGAGTCCTATACCAGTGGGCTCTGGGGTGGGAGTTACATAAATTTTAAAAGGCAGGTCTTTGCCCTCAAATCGAATGGGAGAAGACAGCACACAAAAGTAAACTAACAGGGAGGGGGCGAGGAGTGGAGTACCAGGGGTACCCAGTAGAGGGCATCATGTTTCATGGCATCCAGACCAAGCAGAGTTACAGGCAGAAAATGGGGAGTTATCTGAAAAGTTCAGATCTATAAAGTAAAACCTCTATAAAGTAAAGCTCTGGGAGTTTAGTGCTCAATCCAGTAGCCCCACAACCAGTGGGGAGATGAGATTCAAGGAGTTGAGAAGGCTTTGAATATTAAAAATTAAACATCGAGATGATGAAAATTTTGGGTAATCAGCTTATCCTTAGTGGGGCATTCTGTTTCCTGGAGTCCAAATCAAGCAGGTGCAGGTGGAAAGTGGAGAGTTGGTTGGTATATCCCTTTCATCTCCGTTTCTTTTCTTTTACCTGAATCTCTACCTTCCTCTAAAGCATCTCTATCAGTATGCTCTAGTAATATCTTAAACTATGTTTAAGACTAACTTCACTATTTCTCACAGTATTACCATTATCTTCCATTTTTATGAACTTGAGGTTATTTACCTTTCACTGCCCCTCATCATTAGTATCTAGTTAATTACCAAGTACTATTGATTCTGCCTCCACATCTCTTAAATCTGTCTTTTTTATTCAGTATTACCACTCCAGTAAAGGCCCTCATTACTAACCAGTTGTTTGTCATAACATTCTGATGGGTGCTTTGGGCTACTCTCCCCTCCCTCCAATCTTTCTTTCATATCACTTCCAAAATATTCTTATACATAGGGATGCTCAGATCATTCTGTTGTTTAAAAATCATTAGTGGTTGTCTATTGCTTCGCAAGTTAAGTTTAAAGTCTTTTGTCATCCAAAGTCCTTTCTAGTCTGGCCACATCCCATCTTTAGAACCTATGTCACATGTTTTCCTCTACATATTCCACATTTCAGATAACCAGTAATAGGAAAGAAGATATTTTATTTCCACCTCATCTGGGGTCCCTCAGATCTCTGTTTTTGTTTAATGATTATTCAAAAGAGTCCCTTGATGATTCACCCCAGGAGAAAACGGCTTTTGCTTGCTTTGAACTTGCATCTGGAACTGAAACCCTATGGTGTCTTCAGGGTCACTGGAATTGTATCATATATTTTTAGAAATTGCATAAGAATTTCTATTTTGGTCAAAATAAAATAATAATTTAACGCTTTAATGAAGAAACAAACTGACTTTAATGATTAACCTACTTAAAAAGCTTAGCTTTCCATTTGTACAAAAATGTGTAGCTCAGCCTTGTAGGCCTGCATATTTTTTACTAGCTTTGGAAAAATGTTTTCCATATAATATCACATTTAATAGCATCAGGCTCCTGAGGAAACAATATGCTAATGCCATGGGTAGATAGTATTTTAAAAGTTACAAGTTCTTATACACAGACTGACAGTTTAAATTCAACCTTATTTCTTTCAGTTCATAGATAGGTACATCCTTTATTTTAAAAAATCTGTCTTAACTTTTTATTTTATATAAGTCAGATGTAGTAAAATTCCACTTGATTGGCAAAGATGTCCAACATATGCAGTTTTTCCAGATAACCATCAACCTGAAAGTAATTTTTAAAGCCTCTAAACATAAGAAGTGGCAAGAGACCTTGAAGAACCAAAGAGAGGAAAGTGATGGATGTTGGTTTCATCAGGTGGTTAAAAAAATGAGGCAAAGAGAATCTAGTTAGTGGACAGCATAAAGGGAAGTTCCACCAAACTCACTGGTGCCATGGCCTTCTGGCAAATGGCAATGAAGAGAAAAGAAAAGTTGAGAGAACCATGACAAACAGGCTTAGCAAATGGCAGACATGATACTAGGGGCTAGAAATTAGGAGAGGCAGCAAAGACAAGATGTAACAGGGAAAACAGAGGGTGTCCCAAGGTAGGAGAAAGAATGGTGTAACAGTCTAAGAACGAAAAATGTAGATTTTTAGAGCTACCAAAATGTAGTAGCTCTCAGTGGTATCACTGCATACTACAAAAATTGATCATAATAATGTCCCTGAATCATCAAGAAAAGATTTCATTATATTTAATATGCAGTGTTTAGTAAGGCAAGAAAGTATAGACTTTGTTTAAGAAAGATTTCCATCTTTAGTAATCAAAAAGGTTTTAGGACTTATAGAGTTAGCCTTCAGTTATCTGTAAACTTGGTTCATTCCCTAGCCATTCTTGATAACTGAGGTATTAATACATAATTTTTTGTAATACATATTGAAGAAAGACACTGAGTGTAAGAAAATATTGGCCCTTGGTTCACAATTATCTTGATATTTTGTGCTCTATATATTCATTACTGTGTTTGTAATTTTGATTGTTTTGGAGTAAGGATTATTAAAATATAACCTTAATTGGCAGAAATCTAAGTAATAATTGACTTTTTATTAAGAAATTTGATACAGTTAAATGTTTCTGGTCAGTAAGCCTCTTTCTATTTTGGCATGAAGAAAAAAACCTTTGTTTGGCCTATAAATCTCATGCTTTATCTACTTTAATGATAATCAGAAATTTGGTGTCTATTCTACCTAAAACTTTCTGCTAATAACAAAAATGGAATAATAATATTTTTGATGAATTTAACAGGAAATATAATGTATTTAATAGGGAAAAAAGTTAGATGATACTGCTGAGATTGAGGCTAGGTAGCAGTAAGATCAAGGCAAGATTCTAGGATATAAAAATCTTGAAGAGTGTATGTGGGAAGGTCATTGCATACATATAAGATTTCAATGAAGATAAAATTGGAGGAATGAAAATGTTCATTTATTGGCTTCAGAAAACCGAGAAATGAAGATAAGTTAACATCTTGGGTATCGTTAAATGTAATACCTCTGCTCTTCCCGGACAGATTCCAGGATGAAAGCCCAGAAAATATGCTTTTGTCTAGTATTTTGCAATCTTGGTGCTTGCCTAGACTTCTGGCACCTCTGTCCAGGTTCTCTGGAACTCAGACTGGTTTCAGGTTTTTGGAACCCTCTCAGAACAGTAAATCTAATTTTGTCTTAGGTATTCATAGGACCACTCTTGGTTTTGATTTATGTATTTGGAAATGTATCTTTTTTCATTTTTTCCTGTATCTAGAGCAAAACTAGTATCTAATGAGAGTTCCTAAAACCTGAGAATTTATTAGACTGGTCTAGTAAGCTAGCATACTAGTCTACTTAGTTTCTTGCCCAAACAAACTCTCAGCCTAGGAATTTTCTGGAATATGTTACAATGTTTAGGAAGCACTGAGATCTAGAGAGTAAAAAGGATAAAAAACACTGTTTTGAGCTTAAGAGAGAGAAGTTTCTTTTAAAAGGAATAAAGACTAATGGAAAAATAGAAGAAATTAAGTTAAATTTTAAACAGCTCTTTCTGTTTCTTCTTTTAGTATATGTTAAAAGAAGTTCTGTGCCCAATTGACATGGAATTAGATGGACGTGCAATTACTGTAAGAAGATCAGAGAGCAACTTGGGAAATCTAGTAACTAATGCAATGTTGGAAGCTACTCGTGCTGATGTAGCACTACTTAATTCAGGTAGTTTTATTACTTTACTTTTTAAAAATGTTGATTACATTTCAAATTGATTTTAAATTAAATATATATTGACCAGCTTCATGCTGTTTACACTATTTACACTATTATTAATAAATCTAAAATTCTATTCAAAGCACTTTATGTCACTTCTGTGTGATGGATTAGATTTTAATTTGGTCTACTTTTGCTATGCTGAACTATATCAGTTTAGAATTAATAATTGTATTAATTGTATTGTTCTTTGTATTTGTAAGCTTAAACTTCACTTTCTCTTTGATTTGACTTTTGCTAATAATAAGCATTTTGTATTTAATTCATTATATTTTCCATAAAGATTATTATGATTCCCCTAAAAGTTGTAGATTTTGAGTGTATAAGCCAGTCTTGTTTGAGAATCAGTAGATTTTAAGGTGCTTTTGGATAACTTGAAAAATTTAATTTAACTGAGAAATCTGTATAGTTGCTCTTCTGTCCTATTATTTTTACTTAACTATGTGATTGTTTTCTTTAAGCCTAATAGTGAATCTTTACTTCTGCTCTGTACCCTGAAAGTGACTTGTCCTGTAAATTTTTCTTTGTGTAGTCATAGGGCCCTGAGTTGAAGTTGGGATGTCTGCATGCTTTTTACCTTAGAAGAGAATGAGAACTAAGTTTGATTCAATACGAACTGTTATCAGTATTATCATATAATCCAGAAACATAGATAATGACTTGGCTATTCTGCATTACCTCTGAGTTGAAAAATGCTCTAGTTTCCTAATGACATCATTTTACATTTTGTCTTAACCAGCATCCTTTTTTAAAAGCCCATTTCCTCTAAGGACAGAAGAAGCAGTGATTTTGAGTACCCATACAAGAAATTTAGGCTTGAAATAGAGTTATTTGCATATTGGAATGACTTATTTGGAAAGGTTGTGGAATTTCTTCCTATAGAGGTATTCAAAAAGTTAGCTTCTTATCAGTTTGGGAAGCTCTATGTGTGGTAGAAGAAAACTGGGGATTTAAGTTTCCCTTTATCCATAGTAGTCAGTGATAATGGGCATAAGATTAGTAGATAGTTTTTAAGTATAACTTTCTTTTAAAGTAACTATGATAGATATAGTTCTCAAATTGATGCACATGGAGAAATAGTGAAGAAATTGTTGGACAGTATATTTTTGACAGTGTGGTACAGAGCAATCTGAAATGTTGAACTTCATGAAATCATTGAGTTGAATCATTTTCTGTTAAATCAAGAAGTACATAGTTTCTTATTGTAACTATTACAGGTACTCTTCGTTCTGATCGAATACATCCAGCAGGGGATTTCACTTTGCATGATCTTTTGGCTATTCTTCCCATAGTGGACCCAGTTCTAGTTGTCAGAGTAACAGGTGCACAGCTGCTTGAAGCACTTGAAAATGGGGTTTACAAATATCCAGATCTTGATGGGAGGTATGTATAATATATTTCTGCCGGCTGTCCCTATATTTGGAGTAATATACATGGAAAAATGTAAATTTTAGGATGCTTTAAAAAATAATAATAGTAAATAGAGATGATTTATATTTTCAATTTATTTTTAGTAACGAGAATGAAGTTAAATACATGAAAAAAAATACATATTAGTCTTTAGAAAAAAATGCTTATGTAAGTTTAGCTATGACTATCTAAATGCAGAGACCAGAAGGTTTCAAATATTCTCTCAGCAAGCAAATATTTGATCTTCTTGCCAAGTGAAGAGAGATGGTAGCCAAGGGTAACATTTGTTTAGAGTACAACATCATTTGCCTAGAATAGCAGAGAGTGATGAAAGATTATTGATAATAACACAAAGCATTTGGAAAGGATGCTAGGAAGTTTGGAATAGGACCCGGTGAAGCCAGATCATTCTGAGAGCATTTGTAGATGAAACAGAGGACAACAGATACATGTGAAATGGAACAGATCTTCGACTATTTCTGTGATGATTTGTTTTTGTCTTTAAAGACAGTAGAATTATTGCCTTTGGACATCATCACATCAGTACCTGACGAACTATCTGAGAAAATGTCAGGGTCATTTAAAAAGATGAAGACAGGAAACAACTCCATGATCTTCTATGTACATTTATTTTGTTGCAGCCAAAGCACAATTTAAACTCACTAAGGGATTGATTTTTAAAATGGCTTAAAGGGGAGGATTACAATTACACAAGAATAAAAAAGACTTCACTATTACAAAAAAACAAATTTCAGAAATATCAGCAAATACTGAACCATATACTCACTTTCATATCTCTCTAAAATATGTATGTGAATGTTCTATACATATTCCTGACAAAACGATGAGGAGACAAGTTTTCAGAGTTGTTTGTTTCTGTTTTTGAAGTAAGAACAGGATAGAAGATTGCATTGTATCTAAAACTATAGAATAATAGTTTCTAAAAACTTAGTATTTACCAGACTAATACGCATGCTGGCTTTCTCACTAGTTGATTTTTAAAAAATATTTATAGGGCAAAATGTATCCTTTAAAGATATGAAATTACTTTTCCATGGATATGTTAAAATTATATGGGATTCCATAACAGATATGACCATTCAAGATAACTTTCTTCACAGATATGTGAAGTATCAGACCCTGTCAGATATTAATATATATGTTCACTAAAAGTATTTGTCAGTATCATGGAGGATACCTTGGGCAAATCCAAATTTTATTGTCTATTGACACGGTGGCTTTCCAGATGCTCTGGTCTACAGATGACTTTATGATCATTTTACGTATCAAGCTGGAAATACTACAGACCTATTTGGTAAGATCCATGATTGTTCAGTTGGTTCTACCTTATATACTAGAAAAGCATAGTAGATGAAGAACATGACTTGCCTAGATTTTGACATGTAGATGAATAGAGAGTCTATTGAATTACATCACTGATATATTTATCTTGGATAGGAACTTCTGGTGGATAATGACCTGTGTATATAATTAAATAGGAAGTAGAGACCAGGCTACTTCTTATTTGGGATTCTCAATGAGCCCAAGCTACTTATTATTGAAAGAACGCATCCTAGTTAAACTATGAGGCTGTTGTTGTTCGTCCTTCATTCTTGAACAGGACCATGACATCAGGAAAGTGATGCCATGACTTGAACATGAATTGGATTTAAGTGGGGGGGGGCGGTACTGTGCAGAGTCAGCAGCCTCACTTTCTTCTCTGGAGTTATCTGGGTCCAGTGACAAAGTATAGATCAGGATACAGCAGATAGGCCCAGATGCAGTAGAAGACCTTGGCCAAGTTCTTTCAGAATTCTCACTTTGACTGAGGAAACATCCATTCAGTGATTAAAAGTAGGTAAAAAAAGAGCCAAGGAATGGTCCCTTTTACTAATGAAACGCCATACTCCCCCCCCCCCCACCGCAAAAGGTTTAAATTCCAGATGACACAAGGGCTGTGGAAAGATCGTTAATAAATACATTGTAGCATATGAGAAGGGGCATAAAAGACACCATTGAGGATATGTGTGATTAGAAAAGTGAGTCATGTAGTGAGATTAGTTTGATATCCCATGTACTGTATTGGTATTCACAAAATGTTAAAACTACTAGATCAGGGCCTATCTGATGCTTTGGGTAGGACCATACATGGGGAATTTATTTAGAACATGTGAAAAAGAAGCACAGAATGCAAAGGCATTTGTAAGTTCTGATCTGTATCTTTAGAGCAAATGTCAACACCAGAGAGATTGATTCATTTACATATGTGAGTATCTCTAGTAATCTTAACTTATTCATCATTTTGAGAGATAGTGGCAATTTTTTTTGTATTATCAACAGAGATGTATATAACAATAATAGGAGTGAATAAAAGCTTATAAAGGAAGTAAGCTCTGATATACAGAAAGGTTTTATAGAAAACCATTTACTTTTATGTGTGTTATGTCAGTTTTTGCCCTAATCGCAAAGATTTCAAGCTTATTTTCTTGGAGTACCTGTACTAAAAATTCAGGTAGTTTAGGGTGGGGTGTTTAGAGAGTCCTGTATATATTATTGTATTTTATATCTCAGTCTCTCTATTCTGAACCCATGACTTCTCTTTCAGGAGGGTAGCGGGTTCCATCTTGAATCTCTGGAACTGTTGTATGTCATTATATTAATCAGAGATCCTAAGTCTTTCAAAGTTAATTGTCTTTACAATATTACTATTATTAAATAAATTCTCCTGGTTCTACTTGCTTTGCTCTGCATCAGTTCATCTAAGTCTTCTCATGTTTCTTTGAAGCCAATCCTTTAATCTTTTCTTACAGCACAGTATTCTATCACATACATATACCCTAACTTGTTTAGCATTCCTCAATTGATGGACACCCCTCGGTTTCCAATTCTTTGCCATGAAAAGAGTTACTATAAATATTCCTGTACATTTGGGTTCTTTTTCTCTTTCTCTGATTTCTCACTAGGTAAAGACTTAGTAGTGGTATCATTGGGTCAAAGGTTATGCACAGTTTAATAGGGTTTTTTGGGGAGGGGCATAGTTATGAATTGCTTTCCAGAATGGTTGGACTAATTAAAAAGCTAATATACTCAGACTTTCTTGAGAAGTATAATGTATGCAACTAGGGAGGTGATAGCTGCATTGTATTCTTAGTCTGGTCAGACCACATCAGGACTATTATGTTCAGTTCTTAGCACCACATTTTAGGAAAGCTTGGATCAACTGAAAAAGCCTCCTGAGAAGAGCATCCAGGATGGTGAAGGGTCTTATAGTCATGTGGTATGAGGGTCAGTTAAAGGAACTCAGAGTGGTTAACGTGGAGAAGACTCCAAATGGAGACTCATAAGGAGAGCATATGATAGCTACCTTTTAAAGTATTTGAAGGTCTGTCACATAAAAGAGAGATTAGATTTCTTTTCCTGGGCTCCAGAAGATAAAATATCTGTTAGCAGTTGTGAAGAGGCAACTTTAGACTTGATAGAAGGAAAAACTTTATAACAATTAGAGCTTTCCAAAATTGGGAGAGGCTTGGAAAGCAGTAGTGAAGACCCCAACATTGGAGATCTTCAAACAAAAGCCGGTTGACTTGTTCAGTATTAAGACTGTGGAGATTCTTTTGTAAGTATAGGTTAGACAAGATGACCTCTGAAGTCTTTTCCAGTTTTGAATACTGACAATAAGTGTTATCTTCATTCTCTTCACCTTCTAGCCCATCTTTTGCATCATCAATACTTACCCAGATTATGAATATATACAGTTTTATACAACATCTTTGCTTAAAACCCTCCATGAACTACCAAATAAAGTTCTTACTACTTCTCACGGCATTTGGGTCTCCACAACCTGCCACCACAGTATCTTTCCAACTTAATAATTTTTTTTTCTGCTATATTCCATGTGTCCCACACTTTGGACAAATTAACCAGTTGCTGATCCTCCCCACCACCTACTCTCAGTACATAATTTCCAATTTCATTTCTCCATGTTTTTTCACACATGGTTCTTTTTGTCTGTAATGCTTTCTTTTTCCCAACTCCATACCCTCTTTCCTACCTGTTGAATTTCTATCCATTCTATAAAGTTTAGCTTAAGTGCCATCTTATCTTCAACTTTCTCTGATCCTATAGTTGGTACTAACCTTTCTCTCCAAGTCTTTACATAGCACTTTAGACATATTATAGATATTGGTATGTCATATTCCCCTAGTGGAAAGTATATACCATTGTTCCAGAAATTATATCTTTATATCTTTCCCAGAATCTAGCATAGCACTTTGCGTACAGGTATTAATAAACAGTTGTTAAATTTACTTGAAAGAAATCCCTCATAAATTTGCCTTGTGTTCATTTGCCTCTTTTCTTTTAAGATGGTGGAATTGTTGAGAACCTTGTAGGTACGCAACTACTCTGTCTTGAAAGTTGTGATAGAAAAAGAAAAGAAAGCCATGCATTATTTGACATACTGTCTAGTTATGGGGAGAAAGAGATTTCAGTGTTTATAGAGAAAGGATAGATAGAATTTTATGGACTAAGATCCTTCAGAGGAAGTTAGCCCATACTCAAGAAAGAATTTCCGAAGAGACACCCATGTATGTGCATACACCCTCACACACACACACATACACTCACACCAAATTCTTGGTGGGGAAAAAAAGGGGATCAAGAGAGTGATGAAAATGCACAGGGAACAGATTATTTGAGAATTTTAAAAGGCATATGAAGACACTAGAAGCAAGGGCAGCTAATGGAAAATGAATGTGTGGTATTATAAGAATCTAATTAAGAGTGGCAAAGCTTGGGATGAGATGGGGCTAGTGAGGAATGTTAAAGATTCAAAGACTAGAGAGGGAAAGAGAGAGAGAAAGAGAATTTAAAAGCAACAAGGAAGGGATATGAGTGGAACTTGGAGGGAATGGAATGAGCTCCTCAGTTCTTATTGCACTTCTTTTGTCTCAAGCTGCCAAAATGATTGACCTAAAGTATAGGTCTAATTATTTCACCCTCCTGCTCATTAAACTCCAGTGCCTTTCTACTGTTACCTCTGGGATCAAATATGAATTCTTCTGCTTTGCATTTAAAATTATAACCTGGCTCCAGTCTACCTTTCCAGCTTTATTATGTATGATTCGAATCTAGTCAAACTAGTTTTCCTTCTGTGGTTCACACTTGAGAGAGGACCAACATCTGGGTTCACAAAGCTGGGATGGGGGGAGGGGTGACTCTTCACAATGGCTACCCAGAGTCTTCTCAAGGAAATCAAGAGTTCTCAGCCATTCTTTGCATGAATGAGCTGAGGCCCAAGGCAATATCATACACTTTCAACTAATAGAGCCAGAAGGCACCAAAGTCTACAGGACTCAGTACCTAAGTGGCTCAGAGCCAAAACGTGCTAAAGCTGTTACTTAGTACAGGATGTGTTACAGCTGTGAACTCGGCCAGAGGTAAAGGGAATAACCATCCATGATTGATCCTTCAGATGTTTACAATTTAGTATCATCCTGGGAAATTGATATTGTTATAGCCATAGATCCTGGGAAACAACTCCAAAAGATAATAACAAAAATCTCACCTTGCTTACATTTATAGGAGGTTAAGGGACTTGCCCAGATTTACGTGAGTACTCTATATAAGAAGCAGAGCTTGATCCTAAGAGGTCTTAACTGTGAGGTCACTTATCCAGCCCCTGTTCCACACTGCCTCTACAGAATCTTAAGGCAACTCCTACCCATTTTGTTTAGCTCTAATGTGAATAATTCAAAGAATCACAGAATCTTTTACTTGGAAGTTATCTTAGAGGTCATCTAGTCTAATACATACTTGAATAAGAATCCCAGCTGAATCATACTCAGCAAAGAAGCCTTTACTTTAAGACCTCATTTAAAAATCAATTAGAACTAGTCAATAATTTTCTAGATATTCATAAACCAATAGATTTTTTTCTCTAGATATTCATTAGCCATTCCTTGAATAATTCTAAGAGTTAAAGCTATTCATGGTAACAGTGAGTTGTCTTAGGACCTGATAGTGGATTCTTCCCAGTGGAGGTTTTCAGTCAAAGGCTTCATTTGTCTGATATTATGTAGAGAGGATACTTGATTAGATATCGGTTAAATTAGATGACCTCTGAGGTCACTTCTAATGAAAAGATTGTGTGGTCCTTTGAAATGTATTTTTGATGCTTTAACAAAACCTTAAGTCCAGTGTCTGTCTGGTGAATCAGCATTCTCATGAAATCACCCATGTAATAACATATTTTGAGTAACATCCTTTCTGTGGGTTTAATCAATAACATAATATTGGGTGGTGAGAAGTGACAAAAATACTCGTAGGCAGCATTCTCTAATTAATTAGATATAGAATGACTTTGTCATTTGGGTGTAAATCTATGATTCTGATGTGATTTTTTACCTGTAGCTCTAAATTCTGTAATCTCATGAAGATGACAGAACCAATTAGAAAGTATTTATTTGTCCATTACCTTGTGCTATATGTGTGTGTGTGTATACAGAGATGGGTAAAATATAACTCCTTTAAAAGTTATACTATGGGGGCAGAGTAGAAGGATGGACCTGTTGTAGCTCTTCCCCCCACCCCATTGCCTATAAAATACCTTTAAAAAATGACTCTAAACAAATTCTAGAGTAGCAGGAGTCACAAAAACGACAGAGAAAAAGAGATTTCCAGCCCAAGAAAGCCTGAAAGGCTGACAGGAAAGGTCTATCACACCGGGCTCAGAGCAGAGTGCAGCTCTTGGCTGTATGGCATGGCAGGGACAGGACTGGGGCAGACTTCAGGGTGTGGAATCATGGGTAGCAGCTGTAGTTCTCAGATTTCTGAACCCCAAAACACCAAAGACAGCTTAAAAGGTCCATGAGAAAAGGCTTTCACCTCGGTGGGAAGGGAAAGTGGTCTGGCCCCAGCTCTGGTGGAAGTCACTGCGGCAGCATCCATTTGAGGAGCCCTTAGCCTAAAGACTCTGGGGGAATCAAACAGC
This sequence comes from Bettongia penicillata ogilbyi, assembly GCA_023548195.1. Taxonomy (NCBI): domain Eukaryota; kingdom Metazoa; phylum Chordata; class Mammalia; order Diprotodontia; family Potoroidae; genus Bettongia; species Bettongia penicillata. The sequence continues at coordinate 3,929,550 of JAJHZJ010000421.1, read as the reverse complement.
TGATGTGGTCTCAGACCCAGCTGGGTCTCAGCTGCCAATCAGGCAGCCCTGGATTGAGGAAGAGCCCTGATGTGGTGGAGCTGGTAGAGGTTCTGGAGAGGGAATTCTACTTAGAGATCCTGGGCAGAAAAGTTTGTGGTTGCTCCCAGAGCAGAGCACAGGCCAGGAGAGGAGTTTACTTGATTGTGCCACCTTGGAGGAACTAGGAACTTATAGGTGTTTAGAGTATACCCTCCTGTTGATAAAAGACTCAAAAGTCAAGTAATTGGCTGGGAAAATGCCCAAGAAAGGGGAAAAAATAAGACTATAGAAGGTTACTTTCCTGGTGAACAGGTATTTTCTTCCATCCTTTTGGATGAGAAAGAACAAAGCATACCATCAGAGGAAAACATAAAAGTCAAGACTTTTGCATCCAAAACCTCCAAAATAAATATGCAGTGGTCTCAGGCCATGGCAGAGCTCAAAAAGGATTTTGAAAATCATGTAAAAGAGGTAGAGGAAAAATTGAGAAGGGAAATGAGAGTGATACAAAAAAAAATCATGAAAAGCGAGTAAACAGTTTGCTAAAGGAGACCCCTAAAAATGCGGAAGAAAATAACACTTAAAAAGACTAACCCAAATGGCAAAAGAAGTCCAAAAACCCATGAAGAGAAGCATGCTTTTAAAAGCAGAGTTAGCCAGATGGAAAAGGAGGTTCAAAAGCTCACTGAAGAAAATAGTTCTTTACAAATTAAAATGGAGCAGATGGAAACTAATGACTTTAGGAGAAACCAAGGAATTACAAAACAAAACCAAAAGAATGAAAAAATAGAAGACAATGTGAAATATCTCATTAGAAAAACAACTGACCTGGAAAATAGATCCAGGAGAAACAATTTAAAACTTATAGGACTCCTGAAAGCCATGATCAAAAAAGAGCCTAGACATCATCTTTCACAATATTATCAAGGAAAACTGCCCTGATATTCTAGAACCAGAGGGTAAAATGGAAATGGAAAGAATCTACCAGTCACCTCCTGAAAGAGATCTGAAAAGAAAAACTCCTAGAAATATTGTAGTCAAATTCCAGAGTTCCCAGGTCAAGGAGAAAATATTGGAAGCAGCCAGAAAGAAACAATTCAAGCATAACACAAAATCCAGCAGCTTCTGCATTAAGGGATCGAAGGGTTTGAAATATGATATTCTAGAAGTCAAAGGAAGTAGGATTAAAACAAAGAATCACCTACCCAACAAAACTGAGTATAATACTTCAGGGGAAAAAGTGGTCATTCAATAAAATAGGGGACTTTCAAGTATTCTTGATGAAAATACCAGAGCTAAATAGAAAATTTGACTTTCAAACATAAGAATCAAGAGAAACATGAAAAGGTAAACAGGAAAGAGAAATCATAAGGGAGTTACTGAAGTTGAACTGTTTACATTCCTACATGGAAAGATAGTATTTGTAACTCTCAAAACTGTTCTCAGTATTTGGGTGGTTGGAGGGGTTATACATATACATATATATATATATATACATATACATACACACACACACACACACACACACACACACATATATATATATATATATATATATATATATATATGGGGGCAGGCACAGAGTGAATTGAATAGGAAGAAATGATATTTAAAAAATAAAATTAAGGCATGAGAGAGGAGAAGAAAGAGAGAAATGAAATGGGGAAATTATCTCTCATAAAATAGGCAAGGACAAGCTTTTTCAACGGAGGGGAAAAGTAAGGAGGTGAGAGGGAAAAAGTGAAGCTTACTGTCATTACATTTGGCTTAAAGAAGGAATAACATGCACACTCAATTTGGTATGACAATTTATCTTACACTACAGGAAAGTAGGAGAGAAAGGGATAAGTGGGGTATGGGGAGGATGATAGCAGGGAGGGCAAATGGGAGGAGGGAGTAATTAGAAGTAAACACTCTTGGGGAGGGACAAGTTCAACAGGGAGAATAGAATAAATGTGGGCAGGATAGGATGGAGGGAAATATAGTTCATCTTACTCAACATGACTATTAGGGAGGCCTTGCAAAACTACACACATATATTCTGTATTGCATTACTTACCTTCTCAGTGGGGATGGGGAGGAAGGAAGAGAAGTTGGAAGTCAAAGTTTTAGAAAGGAATGATGAGAATTGTTTTTGCATGCACCTGGGAAATAAGAAATACAGGGAATGGGGTATAGAAATCTATCTTGCCCTACAAGAAAAGAGAGAAGATGGGGATAAGGGAAGGGAGGGGTGTGATAGAAAGGAGGGAAGGAATAATCAGATCGGGGGAAGGAGTAATCAATGCATGGTGTTTGGGGGCAGGGGGTAGAGATGGGGAGAAAATTTGGAACTCAAAATCTGGTGGAAGTGAATGTTGAAAACTAAGAATAAATAAATTTTAAAAAAGTTATACTATGGTGAATTTTAATTACACAAAAGTTTTCTTTAATGAGAATATACATTTAATAAGAATATATGTTATCAGGACACACAAAAACAGTCAAGTGGACATTCTGTTTAAATTCAACTGGACATTCTGTTTAAATTGCTGGGGACTTGAATCACTGGCACCTGCCAAGATAAAAGCAAGCATTTCCAGAGTTGACAGGTTTCTCTGATTCATCAGCACTGTAAAACTGTACAGGTTGTGGTGTGGTCTGAGATAAGTTCTTTAAAAATTTTCCTAATTATTTTGATGCATCATAATTTAAGTCACTGTTTTGTTTGTTTTTGACTAGCTGTAACTGTCCTTTTAATGTTGTGTCTATTTGAAAAAAATAAAAAGCCACATTTCCAAAAACTCAAAGACCAGTCAACCACTTTGGCTCATAACAAACTTTTGCCTCCTTCAAAACTTTGTACTAAGAACCTCTCACGTTCAACAGAAATGAATTATAATAGTGCTGTTACGCTACATTTTTAAATATGTGAGTTTTCAAAGATTTTTTAATGACTATCTTTTGAACTTTAGCATCATAGAAAAGAGATGAAGCAATATTCTACTAATTCATTAATTTCTTCTATTTATTCCCCTTTAAACTGGTGTATCTTCTCTTTTAAGGCTAGCAGAAATTTCTGTCTTTTACTAGAAAAATATTGGAGTCCATGTTGTACAATAACTTCCATGATATTCGATGATATGTTCATCATATTGCTTGAATATATCTTATTGCAAAAGTTTGCCTTTGATGGTTAAATTTTTTACTGTGTTAAATAGAGGAAATTCGAAGCTGTTGAGGTGATTTTTTGTCCACATCCTCAACCTCGTGTTTTATGCTTTCAAGGACTGAAGTATTAATATATAGGTGACTATTTGCTCCCTCCCATTCTCTTTTTAAAACTTAATCGATTTTCTTCTTCACTATCCGAATCTGGTTTTTGATGGTCTCTTGGCTACTTCTAACTGCTGCTGCTGACCTCTGACACTGTATTTTCCATTTGCATTTTTTATCACCTGTATTTTCTCCCTCTTTAGCTATTCAATCAGAGTATGCCTTTTTAAGGTACATGGTGACTCAGTCAATCACAATAAAGAAGTTCAGATGTAATCCTTACATTTTGGCTCTTGCTTGGGTGATTGATGCTGAGTGTAAAGAACTGCTTCTTTAGTGCCAAAAATGTTCTCCCCTTGGCTACTTCCAAATCTACTGATACTATTCCAGAAGACTGAGGATCCTGGCAGTGGTCAGTTAACAACTGCACTGCTTATGTATACAAAATATGGAGTTGTGCTTTTTAACAGCACTCTCTGTGTCAAGTACCTGAAAACAAACCTTTACTTTAGTTCAGCACCTTTAGTCTTGGTACTTATTCCATAGATACTGTGGCTTAGAAGATGGAATACTTTGTTAAGAAGTATAAGAACTATTTTCAGTCTTAGGGTGATCTTAGTTAATCCACTTTTCTCCTTCTGTAAATTTGAGTTAATAACTATTTTCCATTACTTAAATAATGTTGTTAACATTTATGAAATATGTTCACAAAGTTCTTTGAGTTATTTAGAAATACTATGTAAATATAAATATTGATGATAAAGAAGATTGGTTCTCACTTAGATTTTTATTTCCAAAACATTATTTTAGTGGTGCTATTATTTCAGTAATCTAGACATGACTGGGGGAAAAAACCCATCCAAGACAAGAAATTTTCCCCATCCTCTGGAATCATGTTTGTTGGAGTAGTAAAGGGTTAGCGATGACTTTCTGGATTGTTACTTCCAGGTTTTGTGTACTAAGTTTAGGGGAAGTTGAATTAGGTGAAGAAATGAGAGTTACATCTCTTCCTAAAGGTGGTCCTAGACAAGAACGTTCTTTCCCCAGGTCTAGCCAGCTTAAATATGAAAACAAACAACTGCAATGAGAAGGTTCCATGGTGGAGGTGAGTAGAAAGTGAGGTAGTTCCTAAAAGAACCAGGTTTTTTCTACGTAAGCTTTTGAAGATGAAGGTCAGGTTATGTATTGAATTGATTCATTCTAGTAGTGATAAAAGGTAAAAGTGGAGAAAGTAAAGTTAAAATCATGTGAATTTACTGATTCTAAAATTTGAAACAAACGTCTTTTTTCAAGAAGTCCAACTATTGTGTAGTGTTCTTTGTAATTGAAAATATAATGCAGTTTTGAAAAAAATCTGGTATGCTATTGTCCCCCAGGTGATTCTGAATTATCCTGTCTTAATATCGCTGTTTCTGTTTTGAGGAAGGATAGTTTGAATCTAGGCAATAACTGGTGAAATCGATGGCATCAAGTGTTGATGTTGTGATTGTATTGTCATTAGTTAACATTTTTCACATGCCATCGAAGTGTTGGATGTTATATGTAGTGCTGAATTCATTGTTTTCTAGGAGGCTTAGCATAAGAAATCAGAACAAGGAAATCTTTAAGCATTAAAATAACATCAACAAAAAGACAGAGAATTTCTGTGTTGTGGTAGATAACAAATCTGAAGGAATACTTTGCTTTGTATTGCTAAATGAAAACATGTCACCAATTAATTTTCGCAACTCTGAAGAGAAATTGCAGTTGTTAGTGGAGTGGTAGGATTATACTTCTCCTTTAATTAGAATTCTATTATAATTACTAATATATTCATTGATTTTTCATTATGACAGGGGAAAAACTTGCACAGTATAAATAATTTGCATAGTATATCAACTACCTTGAATGTTCTATGAATATATTACTTATAGCTTTTTCTCTGCCAAAACTTCCTTTTTAATATGCAAAAATAACAGACTGTAGTCTACTGCTTCTACTAGACATGTTTCTGTACTTTAAAAGCTGTCAAGGGGGCAACTAGGTAGTGCAGTGAATAGAGCACCGGCCCTGTAGTCAGGAGGATCTGAGTCCAAATTTGACCTCAGACACTTGACACTTACTAGCAGTGTGACCTTAGGCAAGTCCCTTAACCCCGATTGCTTCACCTACCAGCTACTCTCCCAACCCCCGAAAAAAAAAAAGCTGTCAGCTGAGGGTATTTGCATCTGAGTATGAATGATTTTTGCCTATCCAAAATCCACATTGATTGGTACCTTGCAATTTGGAATTATTATTTTTATATGGAAATATTCTAGGATAATTAGTTTTGATCATTATTGTCATATACCCAAAATACTAAAATTCTTATTTGTCTGGTAATGTGTTGGGTACTGTATGAAACAGTTTTGAATTAGTACCTGTTTTCTTAGGAATTTATTTTTCAAATGTAGATGCTTTATTTATCATTTACAAAGAAAATTTTATATAAGTCCATGTATCTTAGGAATATTTCTTTTGGCTTTTTACCTAGTTTAACAGATTAAAAAATCCTTAGAATAATTATTAATTTTAATTGAGAGGAATTGGTGCCACTATAACCTAGTACAATAATTTATGTCCCAGAAACATCTAGGAAATTCTGCAGCAACCATTGCATGAACAAGAGACTCTTACAACTTCCATGTTTCTGTTCTGTCCCAATACAGTTAGATAAGGCATGCATCCTTTTTATGGCTTTTTCATCTCTTTTTGTGATAATTTCACTGCAGACTTGGTGATTATGTCTCAGAGTTTAAAAGAGGATAAAGGGAAGAGACAACTATAGTAGGACATAGGTAGTATAGAGAAGTGACAGGACCACAGAAATTGGATCTCTCAAGATTTAGAATTACTTGAGAATGAAGGGGGTGAAACAGTGATTCCTGAAACTATTTTGCCTAAGGGAAGATAAGGACAGAATTTACTGTTTTCTCTATGATATGTGAAATTACAGGTTTTATGGCCAGATTCTACTAGTGCATTCCTCTTCATATCTAATAGAACCAGTCTATTCCCTAGGACCTGTGTGGTTGTTTTTTAAACTCGTGCTCTCTGAAAACATTAATGTTCTGAAGGTATTTTTCTTGTCATCCAGAATGTTAGTACTTCATTATCACATGGCTTCTTTCAGTTACTGGACTAAATATACCTAGAAAGCTTAGCTCTTTTCATCAGAAATACCTGAACGTTTTCTATTCCATTAAAGGTGTATTAGGATTACACTAAGCTTTGCAAGGTTACAACTTACGTATTTCTTTGACATTTTAGAATATTGTAGTATAAGATTTTCTCTAGTTTTTACTAGAACTTGAAAGATCTTACATGATTTGATTATAGTTCCTTGGTATTTGAATTCATTCTTTCTGGATACTTGAAGTATATTTTCTTTGACTGAGAAGTTTAGGGTTTAGGTTATGACTTGCCTGGGAGATTTTTCAGGCAGTCAAATTATTCTTTTAGAGGATCTCTCCTTTATCTGCTTTCCAGTTTTGTTGTTTTTGATAATATATACTTTATATTTTGGTCTTTTTAAAAAAATCGTTTCATTTTGTTTTAGTATTTCTTCTTGTCTCATTATTTTCTGTTTGACCCATTCTGATTTTTAGGGAATTCAGTTCTTAGGTAAGGCTTATCACCATGTATTCTAAGGCATTAGTCCTCCTTACCATATTTTCCCTCTATAATGAGTCCCTTTTGTATTTTATGTTTCTTTCATGTACTCTGGTTATCTTGCTAGCCAAGGCATTCTTTCCTCTGACATTCTAACTGGACTTTTGGAGTTATTCTCTCCATCTCAGTTGACTATTTGAGCTTATTTTAAACAAAGTGTTTCTTCATTGGCATTTTCTTCAGTTTACTTATATCACCAACAACAGTTTTTGAATTGGGGGCCTATGTTTGGGTCAAACTCTAATCCTGACTTAATTTTGGAATTTTCTGGCCTTATCTCCTGTTATGATTCAGGCCCAGGCACCCTGGATGCTGGTAAGTTTCCTTCTAAGATTGGGTCACCTTATGTTAAACTTAACTGACCCTCTCCTGCCTCCAGGTTTAGCAGCCTTTTTACCATCACACTGCCTCTCCAGTATTTAAGCTTCCTTACTGTTTTCTTCCCACCTCAGTAATCCTTTCAAAGCTTTCTCTATCAATTAAATGCTTCTACGACTAGCCAACCCCATTATTCATAAATTTTCCTGACCCCTTTGCACTTCCTCATTGCTTTTCTATTAAGATTAGAAACTAAATAAATTTTTATTTGAGACAGGTATCATGTTGAATGAAGCCTGCTACTTGTTTACCTGTTGAATAGCCAGCTTGTTCCTATGTCACACATGCTAAATAATATATTTTTAATTGTTTAGAAACAGCTAATAGAATAATTCTTCCTCTTCATCTGGATAATTATTATGGGTAGCTACTTGGCACAGTGGATCAAGTGCTGGGCCCATAGGCCAGAATGCCAAACAAATGTGGACTCAGACACTTACTTGGTGTGTGACTCTGAGCAAGTCACTTAACTTCTGTTCACTTCAGTTTCCATATCTGTAAAAAGAGGATATTAATAGTACCTACTTTCCAGGGATTTTTTGAGGATTAAATGAGATAATAATTATAAAGTGTTTAGCACAGTACCTGGCATGGAGATTTTTCTGAGTCTTCACCTCTCTGTCTAACTGCTCCTGAATATCTTTTGCAGGTTCTCCCTCTGGATATCCCCCAAGGCTCTGGTCTGGGCCCTCTTCTCTTCTCCCTCTATTTTATATTGTGTGATGTTCTTATCTGTTCTCATGGTTCACATATTATTTCTAGTCAGAGGATACTCAGATCTGTTTATCCTGCCCTAATCTCCAATCTCCCATCTCCAAACAAACTCAGTGACAGTATAAGGTCTACATGTTGTAGGCATGTCAAACTCCACATGTCCAAAACAGAACTCATTAGGAAAAGCCTTCTCCTCATCTCAGCTTTCTTTGGGTACCATCCAAGACACCACCATTTTCCTAATCACCCAGGCTCAACCTCAGAATCACAGTGGATTCTCACTTGAATTCACCCCATATACTTAGTATATTGTCAAAGCTTGTCATGTCTACCTTTACAGTATCTATTGTGTTCCACTCCTTCTCTCCTGTGGAATTACTACCACCATGATACAGACCCCATCAACTCATGCCTAGACTGTTGTAGTAGCCCTCTCTTATCACTGTGACTTTCCAATGGCCATTTCAGAAACCTGGCATGTGTATTGCTTAATAAATGCTTGTTAACTGGTTGACTGGTTACAGAATGTGAATTGAAGGAGAAAAGGAGAATAAGATAGTATATTTTCCTTTTCTTGTGTACATCTAGTATATAATTCCTTCTCTTCCTATTTTATGTACATATTTATCATTTAGACTTGATAAATTAACAATCTTTTACTGGAGAGATTACAGAAGAAATTCACAGAGAGAGATACACATAAATATATATTATATATATGTATATTGTTATATATATATATGTATAAGTTAATTGTACACAGTTTTACTTTCTTGGATTACACCAATAAATATATTCCATTTATTAATCCAAACCCATTTCTCATCTCTTCTCTTCTTGGGAAATGAGGGGCACACTAAAATAAAAAAATTATGGAGCCACAGAGGTAGATTTGAGGTGATATCTCCAGTGCAAGAAGAAGAGGATATTTTTCATGGGTAAATTGTGGTGAAAATTAAAATAGCTCAACTTTCATGTTAGTGCAGGAAATAGGTCAGAAGGATCAGAGATGAAGCCTATTCCTTTCCTTTTGTGAACGTCTATGTGTATGTATGTATGTGTATGTATGTATATATGTATACGTGTGTTCTCAATAGAGTATCTTAGGTAATTTACCAGAAGAGTTTGAGAAAGATTTTACCCATTTTATTTACTTACTCTTCCTATCTTCTAGTAGTGATAGGGTATAAGCAAATGGACTAGCAAGGGACTTTCTATGTCTGCACTGGGTGTAGGCTAAAGGGAAGGACAGAGATATTTCTCAATATCTCTAACAACCTGACTTTGCAAGGACATAAGGTTGGCCTGATGAGAGTTGGGAAAAAGTAGGTATAATTTTCTATTAGGTTGACTTGTCATGGTAGAATGGAAATTCTACTCACTTAGCTTGTAATTATTATATTTGGCCTAGTCACAAAATTACACATCCAAGGGAAGAATGGTACACATTTATTCAAATGGAATACTAGATAAAAGAGATGGTAGAGGAAAATATGTAGGAATACCAGTTACAGGAAGCAAAACTGATAGGTGAGTTTTCCTTTAAGTCTTCACATTCTAAATGAATAATTCCTGTTGAACTCATCCTCAATTAAAATTAATCCTATTCTTATAAAAACACAGCTTATGTTGGTGAACTAAAAACCTTTTTGAAATAGACTTTGATAGCTGACTAGAATGAGTTTATTAAATTAGAAATTAGGTTTCTATTGCTTAAAATAATTTAAAATTATATATTGTAAGTTTAGTGAAAAGAGCTTAGGCCTGAGAGTTAAGAGATGGTGACTTATCCTAACTACCCAGTGTCTTTCAGTATTCATATCTTTCATCTTTGTACCCGAGTTTCCTCATCTCTGCTGGGAATAATAATAATACCTTTATTACTAGCCTCACATGATAAAATGAATAATAAATATGAAAATGTTTTCAAAAGCACCACCAAATATAGGCGGCAATTGTATAGCAATATTTAAAATAATTACAAGGTGAGAAAGTTTCAGAACATCCGTAAAGAGTAACTAAAATAATTTTCAAAATGTGCTTGGAAACATAATTGAGGAATTTCTTTTTAGAAATACTATTTAAGACCAAACTGAACTGAAAAGTCTCTTTGATAAGAATATTTGCTGTAGGAGAGAAAATCATCTGTCCTATGTAAGTCATATAGCAGTGTGCCTTCCACTTGGTATATTTTTAACCTTTCAGACAGAAGGTCATCTTGAACCTTTTGTGGGTTAGGAATCAGTGATTATGGTTATTGTTAATCTGTGTGACATTGGATAAACCCTTAACTTCTGTTAGCCTGAGTTTTTTACTATAAAATGGGGATGTTACATAAATAGTTCTTATTCCTTCCATCACTAAAATTCTGTAACGGTTCTGTAACTTCGTTCCCTGCCTCTAATATAACTCTTCTGCAATCCTTCCTGAATATTTCAGCAAAAGTTGTTTTCTCCTCAGGATGAGGATAATTTACCCTCAGTGTTAAGGTTTTACAATAGTTATTTTGGACTCTATTTACTATTCTTGCTTCTCCCTTGCAGAAACATTCTTCTCCACTAGGTAAATCTCTTTATTTTGCTCCCTTTATCCCATTCTTGCTTCTCTTTATGAGGTACACTGTGCTCAGAACATTTTCTCACAACCAGGTCATACAGCTCCTTCCCTTCATTATTTAAGAACTCTTGAAATCATACTTTCCGCATCCTTCATGACATGATTAAAAAAAAGTGATTTTTTCTGTCTCAAGAATTTTCTGAGAATACTGTTAATCAATTTTAAATGTTTATTTTTCTGACAGTTTACACATAATGTAAATTGTCATAATTGTGCGATGTTTGTACAATTTATCTGTATTTTATGCCTTTTTATTTGCCATCCTGTGCCTGTAGTATCAGTTTCTTAATGTTGCACATCACCTTGCATGGAGCTATGTGGATGTGTGTGTTTATTAAAATCTTATATACTTTTTGGTGGTGGTTGTGATATTAGTCAGAAAGGTATTTTTATTTTTATAGCTATAGTTTACTTTTTGTTTGCTTATTTAGTTTTAAAATACATATGATGCAGAAGGCTTAGGCTATCTATTTCTCTTTCTTTTTTTTGGTAAGTTTTCAAACATCATATTTTTATTATGAACTTAATTATCAACAAAATGAGTAGTTCAATGTACAGGGAAAATCAAAAAGGAGGACTGCATATGAAACTGGACTTAAGTGATATAATTTTTTAAGTGTATGTTTAATTTATTTAATAATAACAAAATCTTCTGTTTGATCCACTTTGGATTTGAACCTCTTGGTTTTTTCCTAGTATATTTTTGAATGTTTTATTTATTTTTCTTCCCTCCTTATCCTTCTCTTTCTCTCTTTTTCAATTCTCTTTCCCCCTTCTCTTCCCTTTCCGTCTCTTGTCTTCCCTTCCCTCCTTCCTTCCTTCTTATCAGTTATCTCTGTATGCTAACACTCATTTCTGATAGGGTCACATGAAACAAACTGACATATCAGCCATGCTTGAAAATGCATGCCTCATTCTGTGCCTCTACTCCATCTCCTGTCTGTCAAGAAGTGAATGCCATTGTTCCTCCTCGAACTTCCTCCTCGAACTACTGCATTGATCAGATTTTGTAGTTTTTCACAGTTGTTTTCCTTTTCACTCTGTAAATTGTTCTCCTGATTCTGATCATTTTATTCTGTACTAGCTTATAAAAATCTTCCCACAGTTCTCTGAATCCATGTTTGTCAGAACCCTGTGAACAACAGAGACCCCATGCCCCCACCCCACAGCCATCATACAAGAAAGCAACCTCTGTGAAAGAGGAACTCAACATTTCTTCTACCACCATTTCCTGGCCTGCTGCTATCAATGGGATAGGCAAGCTTAATGCAAGAAATCCTGAGAAACAGGAAGCAGTATGTACCAGGAAAACCAAACCACTGCCACCCTTCCCCAGACACCCTGATGAAAACAACTAAGTATCTTGTATCATGAAGCTCTAAAAAGAGCATCACCTAGCAAACCACCTTGCTTTTCATTCTGGCTTCTCCAAAGCCATCATGTTGGGGACCAGCTCCTGTGGCTCTTAACAGTTCTCTCTCCCTCCAAATACAGACCATTTCCCAGATAATGACTATCTTCTTTTTTTCTGTTTCTTTGACACAACAAAAGGTGTTACTATAAATATTTTCATTTTAAATTTTTATTTTATTTTTAATTTATGAAGTAAAACAAGCATTTCCATAATACAGTTGAATAAAAAAAGATGATTGCACATGAAACTGCAAATCTGTTGTGTACAGCTTGCTATTCCTTCTAAATATATAATAAAGTTATCATGTAACAGTTTTTCCTTCCCTTCCCATTCCTCCACCCTGGAGTTGGCTGCCCTTAGACACAAATACATCAACATCAAGTCTTCTACATCCAAAATCTCCAAAAGAAATATGTTATGGTCTCAGGCTATGGAGAGCTCAAAAAAGATTTTGAAAATCAAGTAAGAGAGGTGGAGGAAAAATTGGCAAGAGAAATGAGAGTGATGCAAGAAAATCATGAAAAGCACGTCCACAGCTTGCTAAAGGAGACCCAAAAAATGCTGAAGAAAATAACACCTTTAAAAATAGATTAACTCAAATGGCAAAAGAGATCCAAAAAGCCAATGAGGAGAAGAATGCTTTTAAAATCAGAATTAGCCAAATGGAAAAGGAGGTTCAAAAGCTCACTGAATAAAATAGTTCTTTAAAAATTAGAATGGAACAGATGGATGCTAATGACTTTTAGGAGAAACCAAGAAATTACAAAACAAAACCAAAAGAATGAAAACAGAGAGGACAATGTGAAATACCTCATTGGAAAAACAACTGACCTGAAAAATAGATCCAGGGGAGACAATTTAAAATTATGGGACTACCTGAAAGCCATGATCAAAAAAAGAGTCTAGATTTCATCTTTCATGAAATTGTCAAGGAAAACTGCCCTGATATACTAGAACCAGAGGGCAAAAGAGAAATGGAAAGAATCCACTAATCACCTCCTGAAAGAGATCTGAAAAGAAAAACTCCTATGAATATTGTAGCCAAATTCCAGGTCAAGGAGAAAATATTGGAAGCAGTTAGAAAGAAACAATTAGAGTATTGTGGAAATACAATCGAGATAACACAAGATCTAGCAGCTTCTACATTAAGGGATCAAAGGGCTTGCAACATGATATTCCAGAAGTCAAAGGAAGTAAGATTAAAACCAAGAATCACCTACCCAGCAAAACTGAGTATAAAACTTAAGGGGAAAAAATGGTTATTCAATGAAATATAGGACTTTGAAGCATTCTTGATGAAAAGACCAGAGCTGAATAGAAAATTTGACTTTCAAACACAAGGATCAAGAGAAGCATGAAAAGGCAAACAAGAAAGAGAAATCATAAAGGAGTTTCTAAAGTTGAACTGTTTACATTCCTACATGGAAAAATAATATTTGTAACTCTTGAAACGTTTCTCAGTATTTGGATAGTTGGAGGCATTACACACACACACACACACACGCACACACATGCACACACACAAATACACATATATAGACAGAGGGAACAGGGTGAGTTGAATAGGAAGAGATAATATCTAAAAAAATAAGAGGTGAGAGAGGAATATATTGGGGTGAGAAATGGAATGGGGCAAATTATTTCTCATAAAAGAGGCAAGAAAAAAACTTTTTCAATGGAGGGGAAAAGTGGGGAGGTGAGAAGGAAAAAGTGAAGCTTACTCTCATCACATTTGGCTTAAAGAGGGAATAATATGCACACTCAATTTGATATGACAAATTTTTTTACACTACAGGAAAGTAGGGGAGAAAGGGATAAGTGGGGCATGGGGGGATGATAGAAGGGAGGGCAAATGGGAGGAGGGAGTAATTAGAAGTAAACACTTTAGGGGAGGGACACGGTCAAAAGAGAGAATAGAATAAATGGGGTCAGGATAGGATGGAGGGAAATATAGTTAGTCTTTCACAATGTGACTATTATGAAAGTCTTTTGCAAAACTGCACATATATAGCCTATATTGAAATACTTGCCTTCTCAGTGGGAATGGGTAGGGAGGGAGGAAGGGAGAGAAGTTGGAACTCAAAGTTTTAGGAACAAATGTTGAAAATTGCTTTTGCATACAACTGGGAAATAAGAAATATAGGTAATGGGATATAAAATTCTATCCTATAGAGCCCTACAAGAAAAGAGTGTATTTAGGGTTAGAAGGGAGGGGTGTGATAGAAGGGAGGGAAGATTGAGGGAAGGGTTAATCAAAATGCACCGTGTTTTGGAGTGGGGGAAGGAGAGAGATGGGGAGAAAATTTGGAAATCAAAATCTGGTGGAAATGAATGGTGAATAAAAATAAATAAATTTACATTAAACGAAATAAAGAAACAAACCTAAAAAAGAGAAAATTACCTGTTAATATCCTTTGATCTTATCTCTTGAGAAACTGCTCTTGTTCTTAGATATGTCCAGTCTTTCATTTCCCAGCATTAAATCTTTTCCTCTGCTATTTTAGAATATCTTTAAAGGGAGCATATACATGTGTTCATGTGTGTGTCTGTGTGTGAGAGTATTGTTGTTGAATCATTCATGTTCAACTCTTCATGATCCCATAAACATAACAATCCCATAAGCCGTTCTATCCTTCACTCTCTCTCAAAGTCTATCCAACTTCATGTTTGTTTTTTCCATGCTATTATGCTTCTGTCTCATCCTCTGCCATCTTCTTTTCCTTTTCCTTTGAATCTTTTCTGACATCAGGGTCTTTTCCAATGAGTTCCATCCTCATATGATGTGTCTAGAATAGTTAAGCTTCAGCTTCAGTATTTGACCTTCCAGTAAATAACCTGAATTAATTTCTTTATGTATGGACTGATTTGACTTCCTTGCTGTCTAAAGGACTCTCAGAAATCTCCAGAACCACAATTTAGAAACGTTGATTCTATGGACTTACCTTTCCTTATAATTCAACTCTTACAGCCATACATTACTACTGGAAAAACCATGGCTTTCACTGTGTGAACCTTTATGATGTCTCTTATTTTTTAGTATGCTGTCTAGATTTGCCATAGCTTTCCTTCCACAGAGCAAGTGTCTTTTAATTTCATGACTAGTTGCCATCTGCAGTGATCTTTGAGGCCAAAAATCTAAAATCTGATACTGTTTCCATTCTCACTCTGTTTGCCAGGAATTGATGGGACCAGTTTGCCAAGATCTTAATTTTTTTTTATGTTAAGCTTCAAGCTAGCTTTTAAGCTCTTTCTCTCATCAAGAGGCTTCTTAATTCCTCTGCACTTTCTACCTTTAGAATGGTATTATCTGTATATCTGAGGTGGTAGATATTTCTCCTGGCAACCTTAATTCTAGCTTTTTGATTTATCCAGATGGGCATTTCACATGATGTACTCTGTACATAAGTTAAATACACAGCCTTGTCATACTCCTTTTCCAATCTTAAGCCAATCAGTTTCATGTTCGGTTCTAAGTTGCTTCTTATCCTGCATTCTTCAGGAGATAAATAAGATGATGATCTAGTACTCCCATCTCTTTGAGCACTTGCCGCATTTTGTCATGATCCACTTTAATGTAGTTAGTGAAGCAGAAGTAGATGTTTTTCTGGAACTCCCTTGCTTTCTCCATAATCCAATGAATGTTGGCAATTTCATCTCTAGTTCCTTTGACTCTTTGAAAATTAGTCTGTTCTTCTGGTAACTCTCTGTTCACATATTGCTGAAGCCTGGCTTGCAGAATTCTTAAGCATAACTTTTCTGGTGTGTGAAATGAGCACAGTTGTTTGATAATTTGAATATTCTCTGACCTTGCCTTTCTTTAGGATTGGGATGTAAAATGATCTTTTCCAAAGTACTGGCCACTGTTATGTTTTCCAAATTTGCTGGCATATTGGGTGCAACATTTTAACAGCATCATTTTTTAGGGTTTTAAATAGCTTAGCTGGAATTTCATCACCTCCCACAAGTATTGTTAGCAATGCTTTCTAAGACCTTTTGAGTATCAATTAAAAGAGTTGTTTCTTATTCTATCTTTTTGATTCATCCGGATGGGCATTCTTGAAGGTAATTAGTTTTGGTAATTTTTATTTTTAACTGGCTAACAAAATATGTTCATTTGTAGTTTTAAAAAAGCTATTTCAGATTGAAATATCTTTTAATAGAGATAGCAGTTCTGTTAGAACATTACCTTTTTAAATTTCAGATTTCCCCAGGTTGCAGGAATGGAGTTTGGATTTGATCCAGATGCAGAGCCAGGACACCGAATTATACGAGACACTGTAAAAATTCAAGGACAGTACTTAAGGAAAAAACAAGTATATCTTCTTGCTATTAAGGAGTACATTGCAAATGTGAGATTTCATTCTTTTGAAATTATTATTTGAAATTAAATCAGTACATTGGAAGGTTTTTTTTGTAAAGTAAAACTTTGTTTTTTGATGATTTCATTTTATCATTGATTTCAATAAATATTATCAGTAAATTTTAAGTTGCTTCCTACATTTTGAATTCCATTTTTTCCATTATTTGAATCTCTGGCCCCATTATAATCTCTGTACTTTTTGTATGGCTAGATATTAAAAATATAGCAACACATTCACATATCCTTTTTTTGAAACTTTCTAAAAAATAAGTTGTTAACATTCTTAGCTATGTTTACTAGAAAGAATGAATTTCTGTATTTTTATTTTACAAATAGTTCTAATTTGTTTTAAAGCATTTTATTAATTATAGTAACTTTTGATTTTGATTATGCACAAACTTGAGCCTGCTGTGGCTCATTTGTAAGAACTTTCTGCCCAGGCAGGCCCTAGGCTGCTTGATAATAGAGTCAAAGGAATCAGGACTAAGCACAGGGAGTAGGAAGGGAGATTGTGAGTTTAGTAGAAATGTCCATCTTTGACAACATATTAGTGAATGTATGTCATTATTTCAAAAACAAATATAAAAATTTTAAATTATCCTTCATGTTGTATTACTTGAAATGGATAATTGAAATCTTTGTTGATTTTTCAGGGGAAGGATGGTTATATAATGCTTAAAAGTTGTCCTCGAATGTTTGATACAGAAACTGCACAGACACTTTCTACAGTGGTTCTGAATCATTTTGAATCGGTCAAAATTATGCAGGGTAGGAAGCAGTGCCTTTCAGGCCATCGAATGAGCTTAATTACTATGTCTAAAACAGCATCGTTTACAGGTAATTGAAATTTTATTTTACAGAAAATAACTTGCTCATGATATTTTAATAGGTAGCATTCACTTAGTATTGATTCACATTCATTTTTATATTAATCATCACTTGATATGATGAGATTGGAGATAAACTCAAGTGTCAAAAATGGATACTCTTGTCTGTGTTGTTTCAATTTCTGGTCAAAGAACTGAGCCATTTAATCATCCTGCTGGGTTTTTGACCTCCTGTTGTCCATTTGTGGTCCTGTGGCTTCCAATTTACGAAACAAGTGATGCATTTATTATCCATTATTCTTGCTATGTGAACTACTGAATTCCTCTAACAAGACAAATTGTGTGCTTTTGTTTGGCCTTCTTCAGAGGGCTTCACTTGCCATGTAAATCATAAAAAGGTTCTACATGAAAAAGGTTCTGCATATTACTATTTTGATTTTAGGAAACCTTGTAACATAATGTTGTATATTCTTTTGAGAAATGGAAAAGATTATTTCCAAATAACACCACAACTTCTTTTGAAGTATGTTTGTTTGTTTATAACTTGAAATTCACAATCGACTTTAGAATTTCTGGTGAGAATGGTTAGTCTGAATTCACCTCCAAATTGACCTGGAAAACCTCTCTAATCTCATGCTCATTTTTTTTCCCATATGAGAGTAAAAGAAGTTCTTTTTTATGGCCAGTCCCTCAGTTTGTGCCTGTGATTCCATTTATCCACCTCCTCTTCTTCTAGGTGCTTATTCCTTCAGTTTTAACTTCTCTAGGGTCTTTTATGCTACAGTAGTAGTCAGGACTCCTTATCATAATAAGGGGGAAAAATACCTCACTTGAACCTTTTGAACCTTTTGCCCTCTGAAACAACTATCCTCTTTCTCTCCCTCCCTCCCTCCATCCTTCCCTCCCTCCCCCCCCTGCCAATGTTTGATCATAAATTAGTAATGTATCAAGTGCTGCTTCTATTTCTTCACTACATTTTCCTATTAACCCATTGATTTCTACCTTCTTCATTCCTCTAAAAACTCTTATCTTCGTCTCCAAATCTGATGGCATTTCCTCAGTCCTCATTCCTCTTGATCACTGTATCATTTGATACCATCCACTTTATCCAAAAAGCATTTACTGTTTACTAACATAATCATCAGTGACTTGTGAAATGCTTATCACTGTGTTCCAGGCACTGTTCTAAGTATTGAAGAAACAAATAGAACCAAAAACAATCCTTGCTGTCAAGGTGCATACATTCTAATGGAAGATAACATATGAATAACTAGATATAGCAATAATAATAATAATAATAGAAAATGTACAGAATACATGTAAGACAGTCTGATGGGAGGAGACATTTGCAGCAAGGGGCCCTGAGAATGACCTCCTACCTAAGGTTAGATTTGAGAATGGTCTTTAAGAAAGTCAGGGAAAAGAAGGAGAAGGGCATGCCAGGCAAGAACAAAGGTGTGGAGACAGAGGTGGAATATTGTGTTCAAGAAATTGCAAGTTGACCAGTGCAGCTAGCTTGCACAGTACATGAAGAGGAGTAGGGGTAAAAAGAATGGAAA
Organism: Bettongia penicillata ogilbyi; assembly: GCA_023548195.1. Classification (NCBI taxonomy): domain Eukaryota; kingdom Metazoa; phylum Chordata; class Mammalia; order Diprotodontia; family Potoroidae; genus Bettongia; species Bettongia penicillata. Next base: position 3,910,716 of record JAJHZJ010000421.1, on the reverse strand, counting down.
GAGAGGAAGGAGGCAGGTTATGATGAGCTTGAGATGCCAAGTAAAAGAGCCCATTTTTGATTCTGATGGTAAGAAGTTGCTACTGGAGCTCACTAAAACAGAGAGGAAAAATAATAACTCCTTCATTTTAGAAAAATCACCTTGGCAGCAGAGGAGGAAGATTTAGAATGGAGAGAAACTTGAAACACATAGACTAGTTAGAAAACTATTGCAGCCATCCAGGCAAAGAATGGGAGCCCAAACTAAAGCTGTGACCGTGTGTATGTATATATCTACATACAGAAGGAGACGTAGATGAGAGATGTTGTGAAGATAGAAATGACAAGATTTGTCAGTGGATTCAGTATCTAGTTAGTGAGAGTGAAGAATTGAGGATGATGCTGATTGTAAAACTTGGGTGAGGGTGATCAGAAGATGGAAGCATCCTTGACAGTAATAGAGAAGTTCAGAAAGGTAAAGATAATGCAGTTTTGTTTTATATATGTTGGATTTGAGATACCTGCAGGATATCCAACTCAATATTTCCAAGAGGCAACTGGAGATGGGTGACTGTACTTCAGGAGAGAGTCAGTTTTCTTCAAGAGCTATTGAAACAGTTCTTGGGACTTCAAACAGTACACAAGGAGTCAAAAACTCCTCCCTCAGAATTGACACCCAGCATGCCACCATGGCAAATGTGGAGGCAGGAAAACTGCATCCAAGTGAATCAGTGCTGTATCCTTGCTGAATTTCCTTTCAGTAAATGGTTCAGCTATGGTTCAGTAAACTTCCTTTTGTTAAATGTCAGATGGACTATAAGTGTCTCATTTCTTAATAGTCCTGACCACTTGAATCACTGGACAAGCCTGAGTCAGGTCTGGTTTGCAGTACCCTTCATCTTGAAATGCTTTTATACCTTTGTGATGCATAATCCTACTTCTTATTTTTTTTTTGCCCCTTAAATATTAGCAGTCTCCACTTTTTTCCTTTTGACTGTCTTTTCTTCCTTCTTTATTTCCTTTCCCTTGGAAATTTCATGGCTTTGAGTATCATTTTTATTTGGATGATTTTTGAATAATTAACATTCAATCACAGGTTCTCTCCTGAACTAAGATCTTGCTTTTTCAGCTGTTTACTAGACATTTCAATTTGGATTGAAGTCAACTGAAGTCAACTTCACATCAAAACTGAAGTCAACTTCACATCAAAAACCTGACCTCTCCCACCTGACTTTTAGCAGTGCCATCATCCTACTATTTACCTAGATTTGGGAATCTTGGAGCAAACTTTAACTTTTTTCTTTTTATTTCTTCCTGCATATATTACCTATTACTTCTATCTCCACAATTTCTTGATTTAACCCTTTCCTTTGCATTTTAACCACTGGGGACAGCTGATTGGGACAGTAAGTATAGTATTGAACTTGGATTCGGGAGGTTGATTTCAAATCCTGCCTCAGATATTTACTTTCTATGCTACCCTGGGCAAGTCACTTAAACTCAGTTTCCTCATCTGTAAAATGAGAATATTAGTAGTACCTATTTCATAGTAACCCTGTGAATGATAGGGTTATGCCCTATGTGGATGCCAGTGTAAAGGGAATGCCTCAATGCAAAATTTGAGATGTATTCCTCACGGGATCTGCCTTCAAAAGGGAAGGAGTCAGAAAGTAATAACCAGGGAATGAACATGAGGAAAAAAAGGTAAAAGCACCAGTGATTTTTTTTATGTAAAACTTAGATAAATGGAAGAACTTATCCGTCCATTGAATTGAAATGTCCTTGTTCTTTTGTTTATGGAATGTTAAGACTGGTATAATTCATCCCTTCTAATGTTAAATCCTTTCCATTCTTTAATCATTGGTCAAGGATCAAATAAAATAACATATGTAGAGTGCTTTATAACCTTAAAGCTTAAACCATCAATGTTATCATTATCATCATCATTATTATTGCCCTCCTAATTAAGACTTTTGTTGGAATATCGTAATATTATTTTTACCAATTTACTTTTGTGCTTCAAAATTTTCAGTAAATTCCTTTTGCCTCTAATTTAAATGAAATTTAGTTGTTAGGTATTTATTGAGTACCAGCTATATGGAAAAACCTATGTTTTAAGGGATATTTGAAGAATTTTGGTCCTTTCTTTCAAGCAACTTTTTACTTGGAACCAAGCCATAAACATGGGAAAAGTTAAATAACAGTAAAATATTTAAAGAATGGTTTATGGCTAAAACAATACAAAATTAATTGTCAAAATGAGTGAATAAACAGTAATATACTGTAAGATTTAAGAGGAGAAAGAAATCACTTTAGACTGAGATGGTCAGGGAAAGCATTATGCCAATGGTGAGATTTGAGCTGAAGGTTCTTGGAAGTCTGGTAGGAGTTTAATATTATAAAGAAGAGGGGGAAGTAATTTAAAGTCAGGTTTTGTAGGTTATGTGACCAACAAAACAGGGGATTATTTTCTTTTGTCCCCATCACCTCTCAAAAATTCCTCCAAAGGACAATTCTGTGTTAAGAGATAGAGCAGTTAAGTTTTCTTCACAGGCTGGTGCCAAGAAGCCTAACAAGGTAACAGCTGAGAACACAAATTTCTAATTCTCTCCCCACCCCCACTACTGCTTCCCACCCTCGCCAGCTCCCACACTCTGGCAAAGTGCACAGCCAGAATTACTACCAGCTCCAGAATTCAGAATTCCTTGCTGCTATCACAATTTCTGTTAGCGTACCCTCTCTCTCCCCTCACCTCACCATCTTGTGGTAATAAGAGTATACCTCAACTCTGCTTTCCTACATGCAGAGGAAGTTGTATGGGAGGGTGGCAGAGTATTCCAGAAGAGAACTAAAGAACAGAGGGAGCTGGGGGAGGGTGCCAGTGCACATGTGAGCCTAAACCTGGCCTGGTGAAAAGGGACCAAGCGCAGGCCAGTCCTGTCCCCCAAGGAGTCATTGAGACAAGAACTGCTGATGCCAATGTAAAGGGAATTCCGCAATGCAAAATTTGAGATTTATTCCCCAGGGGATCTGCCTTCAAAAGGGAAGGAGTCAGAAAGTAATAATTAGGGAATGAACATGAGGAGAAAGATTAAAAGCACCAATGATTTCAATGATTTTTTAATGTAAAACTTGTTATCCTTCTATTAAATTGCAATGTCCTTGTTCTTTTGTTTATAGAATGTTAAGATTGGTATAATTCATCCCTTCTAATATTAAATCCTTTCCATTCTTTAATCATTGGTCAAGGATCTCTGATTTAGAGTATCAGGAGTAAAATTAAAGTTTGTAGAGACAGCCTAATAATCATGACTTTTAATACACTATTCCCTTTCCTATCATTATACCAGCATCATTGCAAAAGCAACATAAGGGCCACACAGGGTTGAGGGGCTTTTTTATATTTTTTCTTTGTGTGTTTCATGAATTGTCCTGGCCAAAAGATGCATCACTGTTCCATTGGTAATGGGCCTTTGGATATGTAGGTGGACTAGTACTCAGAAAACTGATTTAGTTTATTGCCAGAACTGTACTTAAAACTGTTCCAATTGTAGGACCTACAGATCTTATGCTCCAAAGCAGAGTGCTCACCTCCTTGCCATGAAGAGACATTGGATGAGAACTTTGTAGAGAATATAGAGGGAAAAGTAATGGAGAAAAGATAGAGCAGTAGTTCTCTAATAGAAAAAGTATTTCTTTTAATATAGTAGTAATATCCTGTAAGGAGAATAAGTATTTTTCTTTAATATAGTATACTAGGACCAGATTGTAGAAAGTCTTGAAATTGATATATTTGCTGTTTTGAGAACAGTGTTTTCCTGGTTTCCTACTTTTGTATTCTTTTTTATATGCCACAGTAATCTAGTACAGCAACTTACAAATGTTCCAAAAATGGTGTTTAATATATATAATTTAAATTATATTTTAAAATTCTGTTTATGAAATGAACTGATTGAATACTGATTCATCATGACTTCAGCTCAGATTCATGTTTTAAGAAGATGTGGAAAACCTAAAGGTAGCTCTGTAGCCTCTTTTATTGCCTTACTCATTTCCGAAGTTGAAAGAGCTGTGGTATAAGATTTCCTGAAAAAAATGCTAGATTGTAATTTGAATTAAGAAAAGTGAATGGAATTCTGATTTCATTAGGACATATAATATTTACCTTTTAAAATTTTTGTATGTAATTAGATTTAGGGAGAATAGATCATCAGAGAAACTCCAGTTAGAAAATGTAATTATAATAAAAAATAAAAGTTCCTATATATATATACCCCTATTTATATGGACATTATTACTGCACACAACTACTTAATATTTGTTGAATCAATGCTATCTGTTAAATTTAATAAACTTACCTTAATCACAGCCTTTGAAGAACAGTCAGATAAAAGAGCGTCAGTAATGGCAGTACCGGGTATAGAAGGAAGGATTTGCCATATTTCTCAGGATATGAAAGAACATTTGCGGCAACTTAGAACTGCAAGAAAGCAAGGATTAAGAACATATCCCACAATTAATGACGGTACATGTGAAAATTCTGATTCTGACTGAAAATACTATAAGTAATATTTGGAGCCTAATTACAGAAAGTTCTACCAATTAATGCCAGGATATATTTCACTTAATATATAATTTTTGTATATTCAGTTTGATTATAATAGCATGTTTAATGCATTTAGATTTTTTAAAAATTGTTTAAACTGTGATTCTTATCTTACTGTTATCATTCTGATAGTTCTTGTTTCTGTTCACCTTACAGCTTATCTAGACTGTGGTCTCATATAAACTGTAGTGTCTTATATAAACTGTGGTCTCTTAAGTGTCATTTGGGGTAAACTGTATATACATTGTACATAGTATTCTGTTGTATTTATTTGAAATGAATGAATTTCATAGTGTTATTTTCCATATTAAATTACTCTTATACCCACTTTCATGGTAGCAATTTATATATCCAATTCTATCTTACTCGTTTTGTTTTTATCCTACTTATAAGTAATTCTTTTACTATATCTTCATCTTGTGCTTTATTTCTTTATGATTGTACTTTTTCTTCTATCACTGGTTTCAAAAAGCACCATTAACTTTTCAGACTGGGGCATAGGCTTATCAGCTCCATGAAGACAAATAGAGAAAAAAGTTAGTTTGTGACATTAATTAACACTCGTAATTGTCCCATTACAGACTTGTCCCTACTTGTTAACTCCTTTCAACTCCCTATCATCAACACTCTCATCACTACTGCTATGAAAACTGAGGGCTATTGTGAAAAATTTGGGTGCATTTAAAAATTTTGTGGATTCAAATATTAAAGAATAATATGTGAAAAGCAGAAAAGGCATAACAGAACTGACCTGGCATATTCCCAAGCAGCACTGAATCTGCCCCAAATGTTTTTCCCTGTACCTGGAAATTTTCACTTTATTGTTACATTGCTTGAAACTCTGATTTTGAGAATAATTTGAGTAAACAGATTTTTTTTTACTATAAATTTTTATTCTGTTTTGTATGTTTTAAATTTTAAGGCACATAGAACTCTAATAGCGGTAAGGGTCTATCACCTATCACCTACATATTTGAATCAGTTTAATCAGTAAAGATTAACTTCCCAGCATCTAGGTACACTGGGGAGGTGGGGGAGGGGTTTTCCTTGAGGCTTATAGGAAAATGCTGAAGGACATTAATTTTCAGATAAATATTTGAGGTAGATGTCAAAAAACCAGGGGTTGGCATTTTCTATAGATAGAAACATAATTAGGGGAAAGGGCCCTTTTTAACTAGGGAGCTAAATGTAATATATTCCATTAATATTTTCTGTACCAGAAAGCATTCCCCTAGCTCTCAAAGGATGGACCCCTTCATACAACAATTAGTAAGCAGTGGCAATGATTAGACATTCTTAACAGAATTATTATAGAAGTAGGGATTCTTCTAATAGAGAGAAGAACTCCAGTTGTACAGTTGGATTTTATTTTCCCTCTAGTTCAGAATTAGTAACGGTCATAAAACCTTGAAGCAGAAACAGATAGACTTGTTTTCCAGGGCTTTCTGATGAATCCATGATGATAGGAAGCAGACAGAAGGGGTTAACTTGACTTTCTGAAAAAGTTTCAGGTCTAAATCCAGTACCTTTCTTAGCCACATCTTAAAATAAGAACATTTGAAACCTCTAAATTTAGAGGAGAAGTCTTTAAAAGGACTTAGTAATAAAGGCCTGAGTGCATTTTACATACAGAAGTCTGGAGTGGAGCCTAGGTGAGGATTGGATTGTGACCAAAATTTGTAGTATGTTGGGAGAGTTAAGGACTCTTAATGTTTTGTTGAGTCTTCCATATGGGGAGAATAAAGTACCAGTTGCCTGGAAATTATAATGAATGTAGAAAATCCTATCAAATCTAAGTTGGAGACAACACATAGAAAAGTAAAGACAGAAAAAAAATTGAAAACAGGAACAAGGTAATGAAACAAATGAAAAACCCTGAGAGAGAGTTTTTGGGTAATTAATAATTAATTTTTTAATTAGGCTAGCCAGCAACAAGTAAGTTGAAGGTCTGTGGTTTCTCTTGGTAACCAAAGGTGCCCAGTGGAGACCATGAGAGTCTTAAATACCTTTCTGAAAGGGAACACCACTGACAAGTGAAAATTAACCTGGATTGGTACACATTTAATGAAGAGGAAGACTAGAAATTTTCATCTTCTGCTGAAAACATGCTTTGATTTTGAGACTCAGTAACCTCCATCAGTTTGAACAAGGGAATTCATCCCCATTCAGTCCTCTCTGATTGTTTTTCTCCTTCATGCGCTGAATCATCCTAAATTCTAAAGGATAGGGGCTCCTTTCCCCAGGGTAAGGATTGGTTGAAATGGAATTCTATTTATACTTTAACCAGAAATCTGTTCTACTTGGGTGAGGTCCTGCCTGAGACTGAAGCTCATGTTTTCCTTGAAAGATAAAAGTAATCTCATCAATCAGTTATGTCCTTGGGAAATTGACTTTAAGAAGAACTTAATGAGGAAATAGTAAAGAGAAAAGCCTAGACCCCAATTTAATAATTGATTATGAATTTAATAGAATCATAATAATTTCTCTTAGCAACAAATAAACTAGAATGGATTTTCTGTTGCCTACATATTATACACATTAATTCAAGAGTTAAGATACCACATTTCTATCAAATCTTTTGATATGATCTAAAGAAAATTATTTTCAGGGAGGGGAACTTGCAGTAAAGTTAGTTACATGAAAGTTGTATTTCCTTCTAAAACCCACTTCAAGTACATTAAAAAAAACCTGAAAACAAAAGACAACAAAAAATACATAGGACAAGCCTATTGGTCTGTTACCACTTCAACTCCTCTTAGAACCAATTCTGAGGGAAAAAGTGTAAGTCACCACTATCCCCTGGTTTGAAGCCAGTCCCATCTGAGACTGGGTCCCTTGCCCTTGGTAGTAATAATCACCATTCTCAAAGTTTACTAAGAGTTGCTTTTCTATTTTTTTTGGTCAAAGCTTTTCTGTTGTCTTTCAGCTTTTCTGTTTGTTGTCTCTAATTTAAAATTTAATTTAAGTATTTGCTAGACTGCCTATCAGTGTTTACATTGACCCACTTCAGCATTCACTCCATTGTGATAACACTTCTCAGCAGCCATGAGTCCCCAACCTGACACCCGCCCCAACCCCAGCACCAGCTTTAACTGGGAAGGTGACTCTCAGAAGCTATGACTTGTCCCATCCAGGGGACAGCTAGAAACTACTATTAATCAGGCTTTCCAGCTACCTTCTACAGACCAAGACAGAGTTCTGTGTTGTTTGCAAAACAGAGCTAGAAGGTACCTTTCTTTGAGAGAAATGGTCAAACTAGGGAGGTAAAGAAGAAAAAGTAACTGTCGACCAGTATCTCTAATGAATAGAATACTAATGCAAAAATATTGAATAAAATAAGCAAAAAGCCTATAGTAGTTTATTTCAGAGATTATTTACATTGACCAGGTTGAATTTATACCAGGAATGTAGGGATGGTTCGATGTTAGAAAAATCACAAACATGAAAGGTCACAATGATTACAAAACAAGAGCTACATGATTATATCACTGGAAATACCAAGGAAGCATGTGTTCATTAAGTGCCAGATGTGATAAACACTGGAGATACAAATGTAAGCAAGAAGACAACCTCTCTCCTAACAGGGAAAGACAACACAAAAAAGGGGGGTCAAGAGAGGAGAGAAATGAAGGTAGAAGTCTAAAATATCTGCAATAGAGTTAGGAAGAGAAGGAAAGCAGGCCAGCCTGGGACAGTCCTTAGAAATGGAGGTCCTGCAAGGAATTCACCAACAGGCCAATGTGGTAGAGGAAGGTTCCAAGATGAGGTCCTGGACATAGGGAAGTCCCAGGGCCACAAGTCAGCTGCATCAATAGATGCAGAAAAGGCCCTCAACAAAATACAATGTTAATTTCTATTGAAAACACTGCAAGTCATTGGAATAAATGAATCCTTAATATGATAAACTGAATTTGTATAGCTAAAACTAAGAACTAGTGGTATCTGTAATAAAGGAACACTAGGAATATTTGAATAAAATCAGATCCATTATCAGGGCTATTTTTTAAGTAGTTCTAAAATGCTAGTTACAGTAATTAGATAAGAAAAAGTAATTGAGGGATTACGTTTAAACAGGATTTATATGAACAAAACTATTAAAATATGAAAATAAAAGAAAACAAATAATTGGTACAACCCAAAATAGGGTTGTGCCAAAATAAAAAAAAATACTTTATTACCTAAATTAATTTAAAGACTGAATGCCATGCCAGTCAGACTATCAAAGAGTTATTTCATAGAACTTGACAAATTTCAATTCAACCAGAGGAATAAACTGTTGAGAACAACAAATAATCATCCAAATACTTACATTTGATTAAAAATAGGAGCTTGGTTAGCAGAAGATAATTAGGTATGTGATAGCCAGAAGTAATTAAAGCTAGTAGCTTGTTTGATAAATCTAAGAATACAAATTACTATAATAAGAACTTCATATTTAACAATGATTGCTCAAAAAAACTTGTAAGTGGCAGAAATTAGACCAGCATCTTATAGCATATACTACAATTAAGGCTTCAGAACACTGAATTTGAAGCTTACTTCCTCCTCCTAGAAAAAGGTGCTATACTAACGCTAGCAAATGCTTACATTCAGGCTTGCATCTCCAAACGCCTATTGGATGTCTTGAACTGAATGTCCTACAGACACACTCACCATATCCAAAACGGAACTCGTCTTTCCCCATAAATCCTGTTGTCTCTTTAACTCCCCTGTTATTGTTAAGGATACCCTCATCTTCCCAATCACCTAGGCTCACAATCTAGGTGTCATTATCTACTCCTCACTCTCAGCTCTTATTTCAATCTGTTGTCAAGGCTTGTCAAGTTGACCTTTGTAAAATCTTTCACTTACACTCCCGTCTCTTCTCAATCAATTCCATTACCCTGATGTAGGCCCTCCTTACCTGATGTTTGGACTATTGAAATACCCTCTGGTTCATGTCCCCACTAAAAGGCTCTCTCCATTCCAAGCAATTCTCTACTCAGCTGTTAAGGTGATCATCCTAGAACATGGGTCTGATCATATTCTCTCATACTTAACAAACTCTAGTGACTCCTGTCACCTCCAGGATCAAATATAAAGTCTTTGGGTATTCAAAGCTCTTCAAAGCCTGCCTCTCCCCTTCCCTCCTTTTCCAGTTTCCTTACATCTTGTAGCCCTACCTCTGCTTACTTTACAAACCAGTGACGCTGACTTCCTTGCTACTCTTTGAACAAGAAACTCCATTTCCTAATTCTGGGCTTTTTTTACTTCCTGTCCCCCTTGACGGAAATGTTATTCCTCTTAATCTCTTCCTCCTGGCTTCCCTCAAATTCCAGCTAAAATCCCAGCTTCTACAAGAATCCCAACTCCCCTTAATTCCAGTGCTTTCTCTCTGTTGATGATTTCAAATCATAGTTTGTCCATAGTTGTTTGTAGGTTTCCTCATCATTAAACTATAAGTTCTTTGAGAGCAGGGACTATCTTTTGCCTTTCTTCATATCCCCATGCTGTATGTTTAGCATAGTGCTCAGCACTTAGTAGGAACTTAGGAAAGGTTTATTGATTGTCAGACTTTGACCCAGGGATTCAGCTATTAGGTATATGTCCCAATGAAATCATTGACAAAAAGGAAGGCTCTTCATATACCAAAATATTTATAGCAGCATTTTTTTTTGGTAACAAACAACTGGAAACAAAGTAGATGCCCAGTGGTTGGAGACTGGTTAAACATTGTGCTTCATGAATATAATGGAATATTACTATGCTGTAGAAATGGTAAATATGATTAATGAAGCACATAAAGATACAAAATAATACAAAATGAAAAGACAAGAAAATATATACAATGCTCACAGCAATGTAAGTGGAAAGGACAAAAATCACAAAACAATTAAAAGCAAATGTTACAAAATTTAAAATATTGCCACTTCTCTTCACTTTGCAGAGGTGGGAGTGGGTAGAAGAGGTTCACAAATATTGTATATAATGTCATATTTTTTCAATCTATTGATTAGTTTTGCTGAATTTTTGGTTCCCTTTTTTTCTTTCAAAAATATTCTTTGTTACATGTGATGACTCTTTGAAAGGGAGCAGGGGAAGGGATACAGAAGGAATTCTAGATGATGTTAAAAGATATCAGTAAAAATAGGGTGGGGGAAAGAACTTTGATAGCAATCTTATTTGATATTTTGGGGGCTTTTTGGGGGAATGCTGATCAGATCATATATAAAATTTTAACATTATATATAACTATACAGAATTATAACCCTACCACCACCATTTTGCTACCATTGCTTGAAATGAGATGACAATACATTAGTGAACTTTTGTAATGATAAGAGAATTTGAAGATCTTCCCGGACCCTTAATAAGCCCATGTGACCTGCTTGGAGATCTGGCCCAGCCCACAGCCAATGGTGGGAGGAGGTTGCTGAATGGGTGGAGCATGAAGGGTGCAGCAGAAAGGACAGTGAGTGAGGTGAACCCCAGAGGAGGCAGAGTAGAGTAGCTAGTGTGAGAAAGACAGTGATTTTGCCTCAGGGACCTTGTTTGTGGGGAGGCCTGACTGAGGGAAGGCTTGAGGATGGCGGATCTCTCTCTATTGGTAATGTGTACAAACTTCCTTGTTACCATAGTAGAATTGGTTTTCTGGTATCTGAATAAATATTTTGATTTATCTTTGAGGAAGAGAATTTATATTTTGTGAATTTACACTGGAAATATTTCTGCATATCCATAGTGGTTGCTGTGGTTATTGCATTGGCCCTACAACTTTCTGCAGTTGCTAACATGTCAGTGTTTACTGGGCTGTCAAGAATACTATATAACAGGTATGAATCAAAGGCAAAAAAAATACATATTTAGAAGAATTTATATCAAAGTTTGTGTCATCTCAATCCATAATAATTTTCTTTTTCTTTTTAACATATTCTAAAAGATGTAACTGTTACTTAGGCTATACAGTGGTAGAAGCACTGGGCCTGGAATCAGAAAAACTTGGGTGTAGATTTATAGTGAACAAGATGGAGAGATATGGATTGAATAATACTATTTAATTAGGTAGATTATGAATTGGTTGCATCTGATGGATACTGAGCTAAATGCAGAGATATTAATATCTAAGGAAATCACTTTCAATGCATGGAAATTTACCTATAATTCTTAATTATAATTACGATCTTCTTATAAACTTCCCAGTAGATAAGTAGCATACTCAGGAAGCTCTTCACTGTTCCAGGGCTATTGCCAATTAGCAACTGTAAACATCAGCATTTTTAGGACCTCAGCATCTTAAGGAAATCTTCCTTCATCTTGAACTCTGCACTTCAATTTCAGTTCAATTAACATTTATTAAGAGCCTACTACATGCCAGGTACTATACTAAGCACTGGAGAAACAAATAAGAAAAAGAGATAGTTCCTGTCCTCAAGAAACTTATAGTCTAATGGGACTGGATCACATAAAAGGAATCTGAAAAGCTAAGTCACCAAGTGTACCAGGCATACTTGGTGAGGGGGCATGTTGTTCTGGAGTCGAAGACAAATAGAGTTACTGAAATGGAGTTAGGAGCTAGATTGGGAGCCCTCTAAAAAGGCAGGTTTTTGGAGCAGTTTAGTCACTCTTCAGCCCTGCACTCAGAAGATGAGTTCAGAAAGTATAGAATGTCAAAACTTGAGCCATTCTTCCTGGCCATGAGATTTCTTCAGATGATCAGCTTATCTTAGAGGGAAGGGCATGTCATTTCTTAGATTTTCAGCCAAGTAGTGGAGTTGATGGAAAATGGAGTAGATATCCTTCATGATATGTCTATTGAACATACTCCTGTTTTGTGCCTTGTTTGATATTAATGATCAAACTATTTCTAAATTAAATATAAAATTCTATTTATAAATGAAATTCAATTTCTAAATCAAAACATCAGACAAATCATTGTTCTGTCTTTCAAGGAATCTTGCACATTTTTACTCTGAAAAATCAAGTGAATGAAGGTAGTCTATTGTCCAGATTATAGGCAGGTGATAAATTCTGTTCCTTCATTGATATAAACACACACATATATCACACACACAAACACATACATGCATCTTGAAAATGAACAAAAATTCTTATCCAGAATAAAAATGGGGAAACGGCTGGATTGCCTTTTGGAAATTGTAAAGCTCCTTTAATGACCCTAAAGTTCTCTCTTGAACAAAGATTCTTCTTCTTAATACTAATGCCCTACTGGTATTTTTGTACAACTGTGAATGACAGAACACTAATCTCCTAAGAATTAAAAATGTTTACTGTTCAGAGGGCAATGAGAAGCACAAGGTAAATGTGACCAGACTAACACATCACAAATAAGGAAATACAAGGATGAACTGGAGTAAATGATGTCTTCAAAGAAATGTATGATCAACCTTTTCCTTCACATCAAAGCAGACAGAATATTGCTTATATTTTCTGACAAGTTCTTTGCTTAATTCCTTTTATTTGTTACAAGAGCAGGTACCATATAGGGCTGGGTGGGAAATAATTGATGTAAAGACAAGACATCAATAAAACTTTAAAAATGGCATGATTGAAAAAAAAATAAATGTACTGATCATATGGTAAGAGTGATGGATAGGTACTCACATCAGTATTCACTTGTATCTTCACAATGTCAGCAGAAATCAAGAAAGGTCCCTAACGAGTTGGATGGTTGCCTTGTGGTTAATTTGGTGGAAGAAATGGGTAAGAGTTACTTAGGATAGACAGTCATGAACAGAACAATAATATGCATTATTGGAAGGAACTTCTATCCTGTCAAGATGGAAGGAAAGAAGAAAGCATTTAAGTGCCTACTATATGCCAGGCACAAGTCTGGAAGGTAGGTACTATTATTATCTTCATTTTACAGTTGAGGAAAGTGAAGCAAGCAAAGGTTAATTGACTCATCCAGTCACATAGCTAGTAAGTGTCAGATTGGATTTGAAGTCAGATCTTCATGATTCTGTAAATGGAGTAGTAGGTTGAACTCTGCACCTGGAATTAGGAAAAGCTCAGTTCAAATCCAGCCTCAGACATTGTTTCAAGCTGGTATCATAGCTTTTGCTGTAGATAGCAACATATAAAACACTTTTCAGTTCCATGAACCTTTAAGTGGTTCCTATTTGGAAAGCTCAGTTAGGCACTAGTGATACAAAGATAAAAGTCAAAATATATATTTGCAGAGTACTGACTTTGTGCAAAGCTAGTGCTAGATACTGAGGGGGAGGGGTATGAGAGGGCCAGCTCAGACAGCTCAGGAGAGCACCCTGCTCACATTGCAATACGAGCATTTACACCTTCTAATTCAGCAAATAATACGAATCAGAGCTTGGTTTATTGTTTGCTTAGTTGTGTAGACTTAGGAAAGTGATGGAGAAAATAAGAATAATGCAGGTTCAATTTAAAAGTGTACCCCACAGACACTCCCCCCCTCCCCGCCCCAGTAAGTTGTTAAACATTTACCTGCACAGCTTTAATAAAAACCCCAATTATTTGCTGCTTAATGTATTTTTATAGCAGCTTTTTTCTTATACTGAATTTTGTCTCCTAAATAATCTGGTGAGGTATGTAGATTAGGTGTTATTATTCTTAGTTTATGGAAGCACAGATGGGTGAAATAATTTTTCAGCAATTTGTCTAAAAATATCTGGGTTATTTAGTAGGCTGCAAGCTCAATATATGTCAGCAGTGTGATATGGCAGCCAAGAAAACTAACATAATAAGAGAACTAGCTTCCTTATTATAAGGACCCTAATAATTCTATTGTATTCTTTCCTGGTGAGACCATGTTTTGGAGTAACATTGATAAGTGCCCCAAAGTCAAGTTTTGCTTTTGCTGCTGAGAGACAATAAATGCTGACAAGAAAGATAATTTCTAATCCAGAATCATATAGTTGTCTGTAAAAAAAAAGGATTATTATTCTATTAGATAAGAGTTAAAAGAAAAGACTTAATCTTGACTCCAGAGGCACTTTTCCTGGCTTTTGTTATGTGGGCTTATAGTTTATGAGTATAAAGAAGGAAATGTCAATATCTTTAACATAGAGAGGCTTTCTAGCCATTGTCCCCTAAAGACAAGAATTGAGATGTTAACAGGAGAAATTTTTGGTAGTCCCCAAAAAGGGATTCTGCCTATTTCTTAAGACAGAAAAAAAACCAACCAACCAAATTATGGAACCTATGGCCTTTAAGATAAAAAAGTCCAGGAATGTCTGCTGGACTCTTGCGATAGGATTAAGGATTTCAGGGAGGGAGACACTGAAAGCTCTCAAGTTATCAGAGATGTTAGTAACTCTTCCATGGGTATATTCTGGTCACATGTGCCCGCTACAAGACGTAGCCTTTCCATGTACAAGACCTACGTATAACTACTCTTTTCAATGATGTGTGTATATTTGTGGGATAGTATGTCCCAGGGTTTTAGGGAGAATGTTTTGGTACTATATTTAGATGGAGTTAGGTGATGCACAGTGGTTATAGCACTAGGCCTGGCATCAGTAAGACCTGAACTGGGAACTTGCCTTAAATGTTTGCTTCCTGTGTGACCCTGGGCAACTCACTTTAACCTCTTTGCCTCACTTTTCTCATATGTAGAAGGAAGATAACAATAGCATCAACTTCCCAAGCTTGTGAAAAATAAATGAGGTAATTCTTTGCAAAACCAAATACCTATATAATTGCTAGTTATTATTATTTTTTCTTAATGTAGGCAGCAGATGGTGGCAGAGAGCAAGGCATATTGCACTTTAAATACACAGTAGCGGTATGGGGGAGACTTTTAATATCCTTCTTCTTTGAGAGAAGTGGCTATCTTTTAAAATCGAGCTCTCCAAGGACAGTCATCTGTTTGGCCCTACCTTCTCTCTCATCCCCCAGATGCCTATTGGACATCTTGACTTGGATGTCCCATAGATATCTTCAACTCAACATATCCGAAACTGAACTCATTACCTTTTTCCACAGTCCCCTCTTTGTCCTAACTTTTCTAATATTGTTGAGCCCATCACCATCCTCCCTCATATGTCATCTCCAGTTCTTCACTCTCATCTTCCTTATTCAGTTTATGATCATGTCTTGTCAATTCTACCTTTGTAACATCTCTTATAAATGCCCTTTCATTCTTCTGACACTGTCACTTTGCTGTTTGAAGGCCCTCATGATCACTTCATACCCGGACTGTTGCAATAGTATAATAGTATTCTTGTTGGTCGCACTGACTCAAGCCTCTCCTCATACCAACTCCTCCTCCATTTAGTTATCAAAATCATCTTCCTAAAATGCAGGTCTGACCACGTCCCATGCCCCAGGTTCAATAAACTCCAGTTGCTCCTCATTAGTTCTAGGATCAGATACAAAAACCTCTATTTGGTTTTTATAACCTGCCCCCTTTCCAGTTGTCTTCTTATACCTCACTCTCCCTTCATACACTCTGATTCAGACCTGCTCACATAAGTCACTTCATCTCCTGACCTTGCATTTTTAATGACTGTTCCCCTGTGCCTACCATGCTCTTCCTCCTCATTCCCACCTCCTGACTTCCTTCAAAACCAGTTAAAATCCCATTTTATATGGGGAGCCTTTCCTAATAGCTCTTAATGTGAACTCCTTTCTTCTGCTGATTATCTGTATTTGTCTTTCTCTGTCTCTCTGTCTTTCTCTCTGTCTCCCTCTCTCTGTCTGTCTCTGTGTCTCTCTTCCTCTGTCTCAGTCTCTCTGTCTGTCCATCTGTCTCTGTCTCTATCTTTCTGTTCATACTCTCTCTATTACACACTGTGAGCTCCTTGAGCACAGGGACTGTATTTTGCCTTTCTTTGTATTCTTGGTGCTTTTACAGTGTCAGGTACATGTAAGCATTTAATGCATGTTGATTTTGCCTTATTATTCAGAAAAAAAAATACCCTTTCTTATAGACTGGCAACTTGTTTCTAGGAGTAGCTGGATCCTGAATTCATATGCCAGACTTATCCAGTATGTTACTATTTCACTTTGTCCTAACAAGGAGAAACTAGCTATCCTTGAAACAAATCTTTTTTCTCCCCAGTATAACATTCTCTTTCCTATATCTTGCAATTTGTAAACCTTAAATAACATATAAACATAGCTTAGCATTAATTGTACAACATGGTACTAAAATCTAAGTCACATGTGGTGGGAGAAGCTTGCTGAATGAGTGAAACAGGAAGGGTGGAGCGGAGCTGGGAGGAAGTTAGTATCTAGTCAGAGCTGGGAAGGATACATGCAGGCAGGCACAGCTTAGACTCCTGAGTGTGTGTTTATTTGTGGGAAGGTCCCAGCAGCGGGCGAGGAAGGCTTGGGAATAGCTTTACCCACTGTGGTGATCATGTTTTATTGACTTGGTTGCTATGATGGATTTTCCTTTCTGGTTCTGGGATTTGGCTTTCTGGTGTCTAAATAAATGTTTTTCTTTTGCCTTCTATTTGGAGAGTCTGTTATACTTTTGTGATTGAGAACTACATCAGTATATTCATAGTCACCACCAGAGCTGTGAATATTGCCTTGGCCATACACCTACTTCCAAACTTGCCTTTCCAGTCCCCTTTCTGCTTTCCCAGATTTCTCATGTCTCTTCTTCCTGTGATACCTTCCTCTCCCCCACCTCCCGCAAAGGATCAGTGAAAAGAATCTTAAAGTGAAGGTCATTCTCTCCACCCAAAAGAGATGAAAAAGAGGTAGAATTCTTCATACTTGACCACTGGTTGGACTTGAAGGGTGAGGAAATTGGAAGAATTGAGGATGAGTCTGAGGTTGATGAACCTGGATGAGTAGAAGAATGATGGTTTCCTTGATAGGAGAGAAATTAGAAGAGGGTGGATAAGTTCTCTTTTGGACAAGCTGGGATTGACATGTTTGTAGAACATCAGACTGGAAATGTATACCAGGTAGTTATACTAGACTTTGAAAGTCTAGCCCAACTTCTCTTTGCTTCAGTTTCCCCATGTGCAAAATGAGGAGTTGGATTTGATGACCTCAGGGTGCCTTTCAGCCATGAATCTATGATCTTATGATTAGAGCTCAAGAGAGATATAAGGCCTGGATATGTATCTTCAGTAATCATCTGTAGAGAGTTGATAGCTGAACACAAGATGATATCACTGAGTGAGATAGAGTATAGAGGAACTAGGAAAGATAGCTGGGGTATATTCACACATAATAGGATGAGATATCTACGTAAAGATACAGAGCTGGAATTCAGGGGAGAGACTAGATTGAAAAGGATTGAGTTCCAGGAGTCAAATTCACATTAGCATCTATTTTTCTCATAGAAATCAGAATTTTAAAAAAAAGTCATATTTGAATACTTTGGTGTTGGAACAAGTGAGGTAGTAGTTAACCCTTCCAGTTTCTGTGATAATCAGAGCCACAGGAAGCCCGAATCATTTACATACAGGTGTGCGTGTGCACACACGCATGTGTGTGTGTGTGGGTGGGTGTGTGCGCGCACGTGTGTGTGTGTGGGTATGTGTAGCCAAGAGCCACCTCCCAGCCCTCTTGATCCAACATCCTTCCTCACGTTGAGAATACAAGAAAAGCAAAGTCTATTACACAAAAAGAAAGAAAAAGATCCAACAGAGGTAGACGAAATGTGAAGTTCCATGCATTCACAGCATTTTAATATCACATCAAGAGGTGGGGCCAAGATGGCAGAGTAGAGGCAGGAATTCACCAGGACTTTCCTAACATTTCCCTCCAAACAACTTAAAATAACATCTCAAATTGAATTCTGGAATGCCAGAGTTAACAAAAGAGTGAGGTAAAAGAATTTTCTAGCCCAAGACAATCTAGGAGGTTGGCAGGAAAGGTCTGCCAGACTGAGATGGTGGTCAGACCTTCATTACAGTTCAGGCCACATTATGGCAATGCCAGATGCAGCCTTACATATTGCAATAGCTATAGCAGCAGCTCCAGGAAATCTTAGCCCACAGACAGTAAGGGGACTGGACAGCTGGTCAGAGAGATATTAGACAGGATCCTTTGCTGGTGCTGGGTTCAGGAACCTGTTGCAGTTCTAGGGTCGAGAGGAGCACTAGCACTTGCATCCATAGGTGGCCTGGTCACTGTTCCAGGGAAGAAATGAGCACTAGCACTTACAGCTACAAGGGAACAAGGTCTCTTCCTGGGCAAAGACCAGATTACAGGCCAGGAGAATGATGACCACATATCTCCTCAGATCACACTGCCTTGGAAACACCTAAAACTTTCAGACCTCCAGAACTAGAACTAGTTTTAAAAACAGCAGCATGAAAAACCTGAAGCTTGGGTAAGTACAAGTACCCAAATTTATGGTAAAGCCAAAATCGTACTTAGGGGAAAATTTATATCCCTAAATGTAAGTTACTATGATGACAGGGAAAATCAAGACCCAAATTCAAAAGAAGATGATGACTTCAAAACAGCTACAAGCAAAGACAGCCCCCCCAAACACCCCAAAATAACAAAGAAAAACTGTGAACACAAGTTCAACAAGAATTCTTGGAATATTTGGGGGTCTTGGTCTTTCCTGTCACTATAGTAACTTATGTTCAATTTCTTATTTTGTTGTTTGCTAACTTTTTCCAGTCTATTTTTTGACTTTTAACTTTATGTTAAAATTGATCTCTGCTCCCAGAGTGGAGGCTTCAGATTTTTCATACTGCTGTTTTCAGAGGTAGTTCTGGGGGTCTGTAAATTTTGGGTGTTTCCAACAGGTATGATCTAAGGAGAGGTGTAGTCACTATTCTCCTGGACTGTGCTCTGACCTTACCCATAAAGAGATGCTGGGTTTTTATTGGGAGAAAATCCATGAAATAAGTAAATCATTGATTAATTTGATTAAAAACAGAAAGCTTCTAGCTTAATTTATTAGTTCAATGGTTTTCTTTCAATTTTATTAATTTTTTCTTTAATTTTTCAGGATTTCTAATTTGGTATCTAATTGGGGATTTCTAATTTATTCTTTTTCTAGATTTCCTTTTTAGTTGCATGCTTAGTTCATCTGCTCTTTTTCTATTTTATTGATGTAAGCTTTTCAGAGATATTAGGGAAATTTTTGACACAATTGACCATATCAATAACAAAAACAAAAAAATCAAATGTTTATATAATACAGAAAAAGCTTTTGACAAAATAGAATACTCATTCATATTAAAAATACTGGAAAGCATCAGAATAAAAGGGGCTTTCCTTAAAATGATAATATCTAAACTCATCAGCAAGTAATATTTGTCATGGGGATAAACTAGAAGCCTTTCCAGTAAAATTGGGATGAAGCAAGGATGCCCATTATCAGCACTGTTATTCAATGTTATTCTAGAAATGCTAGCTGTAGCAATATGAGATGAAAAAGAAATTGAAGGAGCAAACAAAATTATCACTGTTTGCAGATGTTATGATGGTATGCTTAGAATTCTAGAAATCAGCTAAAAAGTATTTGAAACAATCAACTTCAGCAAAATTACAGCATATAAAACAAACTCACATAAATCACCTGCATTTCTAAATATTATCAACAAAATCCAGCAGGAATAGATAGAAATTCCATTTAAAATAATTGTAGACAATATAAAATATTTGGGAGGTTACCTGCTAAGACAAACTCAAGAACTATATGATCACAATTATATATAACTTTTCACACAAATAATGTCAGATATAAACAACTGGAGAAATATTAATTGCTCATGGGCAGGCTGAATCAGTAGAATAGAAATGACGTGTCTACCTGAATTAATTTACTTATTCAGGGCCATGCCAGTGTAACTGCCAAAAGTTATCTTATGGGTATATGAAAAATAACAAAATTCAACGGGAAGAACAAATGGTTAAGAATATCAAGAGAATAAATGAAAAAATGTAAAGGAAGGTGACCTATTTGTACCAGATCTCAAACTGTATTATAAACTGGTCATCATTAATACAGCCTGATACTGGCTAAGAAATAGAGTGAAGCAGTGGAGTAGATTAGGTACACGATACACAGTAGGAAAATTACCAGAGTAATCTACTGTTTTATAAACCCAAAGATCCAAGCTTTTGGGACAAGAACTTACTATTTTACAATTGCTGGGAAAACTGGAAAGCAATTTAGCAGAAACTAGATATAAGCCATCATCTCACATTTATGTTTACCAACATATGGCTAAAATGGATACATGATTTAGACATAAAGTGTAATATAATATGCAAATTAGAGGAGTATGGAATATTTTACCTGTAAGATATGCGGATAAGGAAAGAATTTATGACCAAACGAGATGGGGAGCATTATGGGATGTAAAATGCATAATTGTGATTACATCAAATTAAAAATTTTTTTGTTTATACAAACAAAACCAATGCAACTAAGATTTGAAGGAAAGCAGTAAACTGGGAAAACATTTTTACAGCAAATTCTTTATAAAGGCCTCATTTCTCAGTTATATAGAGTAATGGGTCAAATTTATAAGAATACAAGTCATTCCCCGATTGACAGATGGTCAAATAATATGAACAGGCATTTTTGATGTGAAGAAATCAAAGCTATCTCTAGTCGTTTGAAAAAGGTTTTAAATCATTCTTGATCAGAAAAATGCAAATTAAAACAACTCTGAGACACCACTACACACCTATAAGATTGGCTAACATGACAGAAAAGGAAAATGATAAATGTTAGAGGGGATGTGGGAAAACTAGGAACTTATAGAAAGCAATCTGAAAGTATGCCCCAAAGACCATAAAACTGTGAATGCCCTTGAACCAGCAATAGCTCTACTAAGTCTGTATCTCAAAGAGATTTTTTTTAAAGGGAAAGAATCTATTTGCACAAAAATATTTATAGCAGCTCTCTTTGTGATGGCAAAGAATTGGAAACTGAGGGAATGTCCATGAACTAGGGAATGGCTGAACAAGCCATGGTTTATGATGGTGCTAGAATATTTTTGTGCTATAAGGTATGATAAGTGGAATGGTTTCAGAAAAACCTGGGAAGACTTAATGAACTGTTGTGAAATGAGCTAAACTAGGAGAACATTGTACACAGTAATAGCAGTATTGTAAGATGATCAGCTGTGAATGGCTTAGCTATCCTCAGCAGTACAATGATCCAAGACAATTCCAAAGGAGTTAGGATGAAAAATACGATTTAGTCTGATACTGGTGAAAGAGAAAGAACTGATTGATTTTGAATTCATATCAAAGCATACTCTTTTTACTTTACTTTTTCTTGTTTTTTTTTGTCTGTTTTCTTTTGCAACATGACTAATATGGAATTATGCTTTGTATGACTTCACAGAGGGGATTGAGGGAGTGAGAATTGGAATTCAAATTTTTAAAAAAATGAATGTTCAATTTTTTTTACATGGCATTGATAAATATTTGATGAAATATGTATGTATAGAAAAAACAGCAGAAAAATACTGTATTGAGGATGATTTATTTATTGGTTCATATGCTTCGACTATTCCCTTGAACCTTGTCTTTGTAAGGAAGGCTGGAGGATCAAGCATGCAGAGAGAAAAAAGGTTTCATACAGACTTCAGTTTCCTGAAAGAAAAGTTTGTTTATCTGTGATGATTCCCCCATCCCAAGAATCTCATGACCCTAGAGGTGGCAGATTGTAGATGGTGGTGGATCAGCAAAGAGATACTAGGACAGAGCTTCTGGAAATGCTTTTAAGCTGGAAGCAGTGTTGTGACTGTGATGGGGTCAGTGAGGTGGATCTGGTGCCCATTTGGGATGTTTTAAGACCTGAGCTGAGGAACAGCAGAACTATGATATGGTGAGCCCTTCACTTGGGTTGTGCATTATGTAACCTCCAGAGGGGTTGATCACTTTCCAGATCATGAGTGCTTTCTGCTAGCAGAGGTCTCCTTGGCCTCAGAGTAGTAATGTGTCAGGAGGAATATATAAGGTTTCTGGAGGAAGTGGGGTTCTTTGGAGAATGAAGGGACTGCATTTAGACTTTTTATGGACTTGGAAGTAATTTTTATTTTGGCTAAATAGAGCCTTTATACTTTTGATGTTATATACATGAATGCTTTCATGTGAGCACCATACTTTTAAAATTTTGTTGTGTATATTTAGACATGGGCTAAATATTCCCAGGGTGTAAACTCTGATTTGGGAAATGAGCCCAAGAGGGTATGATTAATCAAAACCCACCAATGGTGCATAGATTTGTAGTTGGAAGATAGATGGTTAGAACATTTATTATGTGCCAGGTATTACAAGAGGCATCGTAGTTCAGCTTCCTCTCCTTAAAGATGAGGAAACTAAAATTTAGAGCAATAAACATTCCCAAGGTTCTAAAGGTGGTAAGTGGCAAGAGGCAGAAGGCAAACCTGTGATCTCTGGCTCCAAATCCAGCATAATTTCCATGGCACCATGATGGAACACTGTGTAAATAATGAACTTGGTTTCTGGGTCATATTATTATATATTATTATAAAATATTATAATTTTATTATACCTCCAAATAATCATCTAACATAAAAAAATCTATATGCAAACTATATATATATATACATATATATGCATGTGTATATATGTGTGTATATCTCTATATCTATCTATCTAATCATGTTGTAGGCACAGCTCTGACACCAGCACACTCTTTCCCAGTTTGCTTTTGGGATAAAATGAGGCACTTGCAAGTCATTGAACAAAGGAGGTTTACTTTCCCCAAAGATATGCAGCAAGGATATAGTGGCATTTATCTTCAGTTTGAGTAGACATAGCTTCCCTTGCTTTGTGATGAAAATATATCTGATCAGCAAGTTGACACGATATGGTGACTCACTCTGAGAAGCCCAGACTTCATGTGGCTGGTACTTTTTGTGCCCCTAGATGACCCAGAAACTGCATCAGGGAAGTGAAGACAGTCAGGTGCCAGGGAAAGTTTTGTGCTGGGATTACCCAATGTTGACTGAGGGAGTGGGGATGGAGGCTCATCGGAGAAACGGAGGCAAAGTAATTCAACTCAATAAACATTTATTAAGCTATGTGTCAGGCAGTGTGCTAAATGCTGGGGATACAAAAAGAGGCAAAAGATAGCACCTGCCCTCAAGGAGCTTACGATCTAATGGGGGAGAAAGCATACAAACAGATGCAGACAAACAAGCTATATATGAAAAATGGGAAATAATTAACCAAAGGAATATGCTGGAATTAAGAGGGGTTGGGAAAGGCTTCCTGTAGAAGGTAGGATTTTAGTTGGGACTTGAAGGAAGTCATGGAGGTCAGCAGTCAGAGTGGAGGAGGGCAAGCATTCTAGGCATGGGAGACAGCCAGAGAAAATGCTCAGAGCTGAGAGATGGAGGGTTTTGTTAATGGGACAGCCAGTGTCACTGGATGAAAGAATATGAGTTAGGGAGTAAGGTATAATGAGATGGGAGAGGTAGGAGAGGGTCAGATTATGAAAGGCTTTGAATGCCAAACAGAACGTTATGTATTCGATCCTGGAGGCATTAGGAAGCCACTGGGGTTTATTCAGTGGGAGGCAGACGGTGACATAATCAGAATTTCATTTTAGGAAAATCACTTTGGTGGCTGCATGGAGGATAGATTGGAGTGGGGAGAGACTTGAGGCAGGCAGACCCACCAGCAGGCTATTGATGTAATAGAGGTATGAGGTGATGAGAGCTTGCACTGGAGTGTTAGCAGTGTCAAAGGAGAGAAGGGAACATATTTGGGAGATGTTACAAAAATGAAATTGGTAGGCCTGAGCAACAGCTTGGATATGGGGCAGTGAGAGACAGAGGAATCCAAGATATGATCTAGGGTGTGCACCTGAGGGACTGGGAGGAGGTTTTGCCTTGCATAGTAATAGGTAAGATGGTGGCAGGGGAGAGTTTGGGGGAAAGATCATGAGTTCTGCTTTGGACATAATTGATTTTAATATGTCCTACTGGCCATCCAATTTGAGGTGTCTGAAAGGCAGTTGGAGATGGAGTTCATGAATGCAGCTTTTTTAATATCATATTATTGTGTGTGCATTTATACAATGTTGATTGCTGTGGTATAACATCTGGGGAGGGAATGGAGGTAAGGAGAAAATGAAGCTAAATCTCAACTGCTGATGGCATAAGATCAACTCAAGATGAACAGAGAAAGAGCTCATCAAGTTGACAAGTCAAGAAGGAAATTGCAGTTGAAAAGGAAGATATTGTTTCAATCTAAAAATAAGAGGGAGGGGGAGGAGCCAAGATGGCAGAGTAGACTCGCATATGCTAGCTCTGAATCCACAGCCCATAAATTTCCTGTAAGAAGAACTTCCCACAAATTCTGGATCACTGCAAGCCGTGCAGAAACACAGTGGAAGAGATTTCCGTTCCAGACAGCCCTGGAGAGCCGTCCCCAGGGTCTGTCGTGCCCCGGAAAACAGAGCCCACCCCAGCGCTGCCCTGGCCGCGGCCCCAGAGGAGCAGATCCGAGCAGGCTTCAGGGATGGAACCTCCAGCGGTCGTGAAGGTCCCTCTGCCCACAGACGCTACAGGGCAGTGAGAGAGATGTCTGGGATGGCCGAGAGGAGAGCGGGGTGCCTCCGTGGCTCGGGCCCCCTCGGGAGGAAGTGGCGGAGGGAGAGGCAGAGGCAGCAGCAGGGGCAGCAGCAGAGGCAGCGGTGGCCGGGACTCCCCGAGCAGCAGGCAGAAGTTCAGGTCTCTGCATAAACCCCCTGAGGGAAGTGAGCCTGGAAGGCGGCCCTGCCCCCACCTGAGCACCAGAACTTAAGCTCACATTGAATAGCAGCTGCTCCCACTGTAGATAGCCCTGAGACTGGGAAGCAGCATTTGAATCTCAGACCCCAAGCACTAGCTGAGCAGATCTAGGCAGAGGTGGAGAGGAATCTCAGAAGTCAGGTAACTGGCTGGGAAAATGCCCAGAAAAAGGAAGACCATAGAGAGCTACTTTATTGGGGAAGAGATGTTCCTTCCCCCCTTCATTTCTGATGATGAATTACAATGCCTGCCATCGGAGAAAGATGTGGAGGTCGTAGCCTCTCTATCCCAGACATCCCAGGCGGTGGGCTCAGGCCATGGAAGAGCTCAAAAAAGGATTTTGAAAATCAAGTTAGACAAGTGGAGGAAAAACTGGGAAGAGAAATGAGAGAGATGCAAGAAAAGCATGAAAAACAGGTCAATACCTTGGTAAAGGAGACCCAAAAAAATGCTGAAGAAAATAACACCTTGAAAAATAGGCTCACTCAATTGGCAAAACAGGTTCAAAAAGCCAATGAGGAGAAGAATGCTTTCAAAAGCAAAATTAGCCCAATGGAAAAAGAGGTTCAAAAGCTCACTGAAGAAAATAGTTCTCTCAAGATTAGAATGGAACAGATGGAGTCTAATAACTTTCTGAGAAACCAAAAAATCATAAAACAAAACCAAAAGAATGAAAAAATGGAAGAGAATGTGAAATATCTCATTGGAAAAACAACCGACCTGGAAAATAGATCCAGGAGAGACAATTTAAAAATTATGGGACTACCTGAAAGCCATGATCAAGAAAAGAGCCTAGACATCATCTTCCATGAAATTATCAAGGAAAACTGCCCTGATATTCTAGAACCAGAGGGCAAAATAAGTATTGAAGGAATCCATCGATCACCGCCTGAAAGAGATCCAAAAAGAGAAACTCCTAGGAACATTGTGGCCAAATTCAAGAGTTCCCAGGTCAAGGAGAAAATATTGCAAGCAGCTAGAAAGAAAAATTCCAGTATTGTGGAAATACAATCAGGATAACACAATATCTAGCAGCTTCTACATTAAGGGATCGAAGGGCGTGGAATAGGATATTCCAGAAGTCAAAGGAACTAGGACTCAAACCAAGAATCACCTACCCAGCAAAACTGAGTATAATACTTCAGGGGAAAAATACGGTCTTTCAATGAAACAGAGGACTTTCAAGCATTCTTGATGAAAAGACAAGAGCTGAAAAGAAAATTTGACTTTCAAACACAAGAATGAGAAGAAGCATGAAAAAGTAAACAGCAAAGAGAAGTCATAAGGGACTTACCAAAGGTGAACTGTTTACATTCCTACATGGAAAGACAATATTTGTAACTCTTAAAACATTTCAGTATCTGGGTAGTTGGTGGGACCACACACAGATGTACACACACACATGTACATGCGTACACGCATACACACAAGCATGCATACACAGAGACAGAGAGCACAGAGTGAATTGAATAGGATGGGACCATATCTTAAAAGAAATTAAGGTAAATGGTGAGAGAAATGTAGTGGGAGGAGAGAGGGTGAAATGGAATCGGGTTAATTATATCTCATTCAAAAGGCAAGCAGGAAACTTTTTAGTGGAGGGAAAAAGAGGAGAGCTGAGAAAAAAACATGAAGTTTACCCTCATCACATTCGACTAAAGGAAGGAGTAAAATGCACACTCATTTTGGTATGAAAACCTATCTTACAGTACAGAAAAATGGGGAAGAAGGAGATAAGCAGGGAGGGAGGGATGATGGAAGGGAGGGCAATGGAGGAAGGGAGCAATTTGAGGTCAACACTCTTGGGGAGGACAGGATCAAAAGACAGAATAGAAGCAATGAGGGGCAGGATAGGATGAAAGGTAATTCAGTTAGTCTTACACAACACGACTATTATGGAAGTAATTTGCAAAACTACACAGATAGGGCCTATATTGAATTGCCTGCCTTCCCAAAGGGAATGGGTGGGGAGGGATGGGGAGAAGTTGGAACTCAAAGTTTTAGGAACAACTGTTGAGTATTGTTCTTGCTACTAGGAAATAAGAAATACAGTTAATGGGGAATAGAAATCATCTGGCCCTACAGGACAAAAGAGAAGATGGGGACAAGAGAAGGGAGGGATGATAGAAGAGAGGGCAAATTGGTGATAGGGAAAATTAGAATGCTTGATGTATTGGGGTGGGGGGAGGGGATAAAAGGGGAGAAAATTTGGAACCCAAAATTTTGTGAAAATGAATGTAAAAAGTTAAATAAATAAATAAATATAAAATTAAAAAAAAAATAAGAGGGACAACTGAGATGTCTGACGTAAAGGTAGATAGGACCCCTGTAATCAGTGCTTTGAGTAGCCTATTACTATTTCACTTCCTCCAAAATTCCCAATTTTGAGGGCTGGAGGTATTTTACCCTTTCAATTCAATAGCTCAAGAAATGTATACCTTAAAATCAAATTATGAATGCTTGGATCATGACAATTTTACATTTTCATTCATTCTTACCCTCTTCTGCACCTCTCCCCCTCCCTGCCATATTGTTTTAACTTTCACTTGTGTTTCTTGTTCATGAACAGTGAAAACAGAAAGAAGCCTTGCCACGCAGGACCTAAGTCTGAAGGTGTTCTAGGCCAAAGCAACCCAGAAATTCCATGGAATATGCTTCTTAGAGGGTAGTGTGGTATAGGAGAAAAATCCTGACCTGCGAGTCAGATGACTTGGATTGCAGTCCTAGCTTTATCCTTCAAAAGATGGGTGACCCTGAGCAAAATCCTAAGCCTTTCTATCTGTGAAATTATGAGTAGTGTTGGATCATCTCCAAAGTCTTTTAGCTCCAGATTTCTAGGACTAGGATCTAGATGTTGAGGATGGAAACCATGCCACAAGAAGATCATTTTAAAGAAACAGGACTGTTTAGCCTTGCAAAGAGAGGTTTTAAAGGCTGGAAATGTCTTCAAGTACTTGGAGACCTATTGGCGGAGAAATTACACATTTTGCTTGACCCTAGAGAGAAGGAGCAATGAATGGAGATTACAGAGAAATACATTTTGATTCATGAGGGAAAAAATCCTAATAATTAGAGCTTTCAAAAAGTGGAACAAGTTGCCTCAGGAGATAGTGGGAGCCCTTCTCTAGAAAGTAGAGTATACTTGTGTGGTTATGATTTGGACTAGGAGATAGTGGGAGCCCCTTCTCTAGAAAGCAGAGTATACTTGTGTGGTTATGATTTGGACTAGGTGACCTCTGAGGTGTTGTCCAACTCTCAAGTTGTAGGTATGTATGCATATCTAAAATGTAAGCCAATGTCACTTCTTTCAGAAAAATCTAGGTCACTAAAAAATAACCTAGTGCATAGGCAATAGGCAAATCCAGAGCTCTTAAAGTACTCAAATGGAAACTGTGATTATTTCTATGTCTAGATTGAGGGCTTCGTTAAAGAACTAGATGTTTGGCTAGAGGTAGCTTCATAGCCTGTTAAATACAGACAGTATTTTTTGAAGAAAACTCAGTTAACTAAATACCATTGCTATGATGGCTTGGAAGGCAACATTTTTAAAAATCTCATATCCTTTTATA
Organism: Bettongia penicillata ogilbyi; assembly: GCA_023548195.1. NCBI lineage: Eukaryota > Metazoa > Chordata > Mammalia > Diprotodontia > Potoroidae > Bettongia > Bettongia penicillata. The sequence continues at coordinate 3,881,876 of JAJHZJ010000421.1, read as the reverse complement.
GTTCAAAAATAACAAAGAATATTAAATACATGTCACTTACATTTTGAAAAGTTCACTAAAATAATATTCTGATGCCTCATTATGGTGTGAAGGTGACCTTGGGCTATCAAAGGCTACAAAAGTCCCAGGAGGGCCCATTCAGGTTTCAAGTATAAGTATGGTTCTGGACTGTGATGAGGACTGGTCTAGCTATGTTTATTTAGTCGTCTTATCAGAAGGCTGGGCAACAGCTGATGAGTTTGGGGGCAGCTAATGAAACCACCTACTGAGGTGTGGAAGAATTCCAATAGGAATCAATGGAAGGAACACTGATGAAATGACAGCTCTTTCAAAGTAATTTGAAACATTTCTGTAACTTCCAGTGCAATTTAAAAAATGTCTGTTTTTCTGGTTAGTAGAAAAACATTATGAATATTCAATATCTGTGGTTTGATAATGATTTTAATATCTGGGCCAAATCCCAGCCTAAGTTCTATGTGTGGCTCTCTCATTGATTCTTGGCCTGTTTAAATCAATACGTTAGGAGAAAATGTTCTATGAGGTAGGTACAGTCTATTATTATCATAGAGATCATAAAAACTGGGGAGAATTGTGGCAGGAATGCTAGTACTTAGTGGTTATCAATATCATAAAGACTATGTAATAGCAAAATAATTATATGCACTAAAAACAGGAGAGAGTGATTCATTGTCACTGGCTATATCAATAGTGGGTTTGAGTAATTACATGCCTCTATCCTTTTCAGGTAAAATAATCTTCAATTTATGTGGTTGAAAATGTGATTCAATTCACTGACTGTAAGAGGTAATTATAACTATTGACATGATTTTTAAACACATTGTAACTGTTTCTGTGACTTTGTTACACATTTTTCTCTCAACCAGATTTGACTTAGAACACTACTTTGATGTGAAATTGATATTAATCAGTTAATCAGATATTAATCAGCCCTATTTTCCAATTTTGGTCCCTCTTTTGGTTTGGACAGCAAACCTCTTTTGGTTTGTAAGGAAAAAACATGTAAAAGTTACAAAGATGCTGTAATAGTGGGTGCTTAGTCAATCTCATGATGAGAAAGAGAGAAAAAGAGAGAGAGAGAGAGAGAGAGAGAGAGAGAGAGAGAGAGAGAGAGAGAGAGAGAGAGAGAGAGAAAGAGAGAGAGAGAGAAGAGACAGAGATTGGATCATTAAAGTTTCAATATCACATCTTTCTAATCAGTCTGTATCATTCTGTAAATATTACTAACTTGTAGGATATTCCTTAAATTGCATGTTTTGTCTGTCTTATTAATGAGACTCCTAAGTTTTCCAGATCACTAATAGGAAAGTATAATAGGATATAAAATTGCTTTCAATTGTGGCTTGAGACTTCCCATCTATATAATATTTTTATTTTATCAGGGACTTCTAAACCATTAGTGTATTTGCAGACTGGCTGCTGTGGTTCTTATTTCAAATAAGAACAGCACAGTTTGATTTAGTCAGCTATCATCTCCCTTCTTCATTCCTTCCTAGGCATCTTCCCCTCACCCAGTCTTCATTGTAGTATATTGAGGGAAATGAAAAGAAGATCCTGTTCACAAAAAAAAAAAATGGGATTAGAAAGTTGCTTTCATGTATATATCAACTTGAGCTGACTTTGTAATAAGTTTGGTTCACCTGATTAAATATGTCATTCATATTCAAATATGTGTGATGGGCCTCTTATGGCAACTGGGACATTTGGACTGGCAGCACATTCCCTCTTTCCTCACTTACCTTACCCCTAGCACTCTCCACATCTCAAACAAAACAATATTTCTTTCTATCACTGACACTACATGATTTTCCATTTCCCTTTTAGACTCCCTCCCCCTTCTTTAATCTGGTCCCATTTAGATCTTGTTTTTTTCTGCCATGATATGAACCCTCAATCTGGATTTTTTTTTTCTTTGTCATGGCACTTGTAGACCTGCCATCTTTCCTTAGACCTTCTGTCCACTAGCAGAGTCTTAGTAATTTTGCACATTTTGTCCAATACAGGACATCAATGCTGAGGGAAAGAGCTGTAATGTGGCAGTAATAAAATGACTTCAATAACGTTACAAAATATGTTCTAATCATTTATTCACACAAATTGTTAGACTCAAAGTGCATTACAGAACAGACATTTTTGAAATTTGCCACTCTCATTTTATAGGTGAGGAAACCAAGGCTGAAAGACATCTACTCAACTGCCCAAGGTTCTATAATGACTTCCAATATGAAGTCTGTTCCTGATGCACAGTTTTGCTTTTTAATCAATCTCATTCTAAGACATGATTTACTCTTAATAAAACCATGCTGCTTAGTTCACTTATGCCATTAATTTTTTTTAAATGTCTAATGCTTTAAAGTATTTTTCAAGATTTAGATAAACACCAATAAAAGGCTTTACTAAATGAATATTAAGCAGTGTTCTTCGGGGGCCTTTAATGGATATTATTTTATTTAACACTTCTGTGAATGAAAGAAAAACATCCCACTTCATGGAAGACATTAGAATTGAGATTTATTTTTAAAAAATACTTTTAATTGAGTATGGTCTATTTGAAAGAACATTGTGGTAAAAGTCAGTCTGAACACTCATCAGTTTTATCATATATTTGCTGTGTGACTTTACACAAGTCATAAGAGTTTTCTTCATGCCTTGGTTTCCTCTTCCATTTCTGCATTATATACAGATGGTACAAGGAGAAAATGAGCTAACGTGAAAAATGCATTGGGGGAAAAAGTGCCATGTAATATAATTATTTAGTATATATTAATAATGCTTGTTCATATCTACAAAATTATATGATATATGAAACATGTGATTTTTTTTTCAGTGTAGAGAATATCCAGTGTGGGAATTCCTCCACAGACTGAAGATCAAAATTTGTTTATGATTTAGTACTTAAGTCCTAGCAAGCTGCCTGAGGCACATAAAGGTAAGTGCCTTGGCTAGAGTCAACCAAACTTCTGTCAGAGGCAGGATCTGAACACAGGTTTTACTTCCCCTATGTTCAGCACTCTAATCACTATAACATGCTGCCTCATCTACACAATTAAAACATTAATTTAGAATTAAATGTGTTATATTAAAAACATCAAATATTCATACAATCCATGTTGATGAGTAGGCAGTTGAGCTAAAATATAGTTATCACAATATACTGAAGATAAGTGGGCTAGGATAGACTGATGGAGTAAAGGATATCTAGAGATGGGAGGTCTTCATTAACAATTAAACTTTTTTTTTTTCATTTCTCTCGCTAAGGCAGATTGAAAACAGAGCATCTTCAGTATTTTTGTGCTGTCATTAATTGCCTGTTTCTAGCCTACTAATGGGGTCCATTTACACAGAACAGAAATAGGCCTGTAGCATTATTTCAGACAAAAACAATTAGGAGGGGGAAAGCACTTTAGACTAGGAGTCCTTTCTCACACAAACACTTGTCATGTGACTTACAATGTGCAAAAGCTTTCTTTGTGCTTCAGGCTTTCCAGCTCTACTTATAATGATAGAATATTTGAAGCTTTCGAACCTGTTAGAAATTACATTACTGTAATTATTCTACAGTAATGAACAAAGAGAAATGTCACAATTTTTAAGAAGAAAATCAATCTCTGCTGTTTGCTTCAAATAAGTCCTTGTCCTAGAAGTCCATCAGTGAATAACAAGCCACTTTTTATTGCACATTCACAGCATATTTTACTTAACTCACTTAAGAAAGAATCACTAAAGTAAACAAACGAGGTTCATGTGTTCGTTCCTTCTTAGGATACTGAAGCTCACTCAGCAAATTATTTCTTAAGGTCACAAACTTGTATCTAGGAGTTTTAGAAGAGTTATTTCCTAAGAAGAGGGATTTATTTCCTTCTTACAGGCAGGCATTATTCCCAATGTCCCTTGTTTTCTTCCCTTTTGGTGCTTGAAATAAGCATATAAAAAAGAACCAAAGGAAGCTATAGTGGTATAGTCAGCTTCCAGATATCCATATTAATGAGCGGCAATCACTTGAAGTTCAAAATAATTCATTTTTCTGGGTTAGTTTCTGAAGAGTGTGGTTTCTTTTCAAGGCAGATAATTTGCCTAAGAATAATCAGAAAAATACTGGTGTGTATGTGTGTTCAAATAATAAAGAATATTCCCTATCTAGAATAATGCTTCGATATTGTTAGCAAACTTATTTTTTTTTTTGAAGTAGGAAACATCTTTTCAAATTAAGGACAAATGTGGAAAGAAGTGTGATAATTGCAAGAATGCAAACAAAACATATTTAAAAAACTATTAAGGGATTAACAATGTTGTGCTATATACCCGATAGTATCTTGATATTGAGTTAAGTTCTTTAATTAAGTTCTTGAGTTAAGCTTATCTACATGAGAAACATCAATCAATAGGTAAGTTTATCAATCTCAGGTTTTGTACAGATCAAATAATTCAATATACTGTAACATATAAAAACTTCAGAAAACTTTAAAAAGACTTATTTTCTATAAGTCATTGCTATTTACATAATCAAGGCTTTATATAATTGTTTGACTTTATTAAGGTGTGAAAATTCCTAAAACGGAAAGAAAAAATAGCAAAGAAAGCAGAAAACAATGAATCCAATGACCCAATTTACTGAATAGATATAGATGATAACCATGTCCATGTCAAACCACCAGGCACGGCTGTCATCCTCAAAATGCATATAATCCATTCTATGAGCACCATGTGGAAATTGTCTCCTTGTAACTGGATCTGCACGTCTACGGAAACCTGAATAAAAACATATGAGCAGATTTTTTAAAAAAGTTGTTTAAAGCAAATTAATACTCAAGAGTGAGACTAGGTTACGAACATTTGTAATTCTAATCTTTTGTGAATATAAAAATCTCAGAATCTGACACTAATTAGGATGGTTTATATATCTGATAGTATCTCAATGAGAAGGCCTCTCTGAGAAATGATTATTGAAGGTAGATTGGTTTTCATAGCCATAAGATTATTAAAACTCTGTTTACACAAGTATCAGCATGTCAATGACAAAATGCTTATTTATAATGTTTATTTTTATAAGGGAATAGAGAATATAGGTTTATTATCATATTGCATCAGCTGTTAATGTTAGGATAAAACTCTACCTAGAATTAAGAAAGGATTAAAAGGTCAGTTTGGACTTCATAGGGTAGGTGCTCACAGAGTACACTTTATGGGGAACATTTCTCTACAGCCTATCTTGATCCTAAGTTGACCTTTACTGTTATTTTGTGCAACGAGTTGGCTTGTTTATGTGGACAAGAAACAAAGCAAAGAGGCTGCAAAGAGTCAAGAGAAAGGTGTGATGGAGCAGTGTTTCCAAGGTCAGGGAATGGGCAGGAAAAGAAGGAATCAAAATAGTATTTATCTACCTCTGTGGGAAGGGTGGGCCAATTGGTGATGTGACTTCATGCCCACTGGAGTATCAGCCACTCAAATCCTTTAATTTTTCTCTGCGTGCATTAATCAGTGTAGGGAGCTGCTACAAATGGGGACTGCTGCGTGCTTTCTTATGGGTCAAATTTAGCACTATATCCATCTTTATTTGAGGAAATATCACATCAAAGGAAGAGGAAGGTCATGTCAGTATTCATTCAAGATGTCAAAACCTTGGGAATTACACTGATGACTTAAAAAAGGAGTGAGATGGAGGTGTTAAGGATGGGAAAGGATAGCATTCATATATGAATAGGGGAAAATTACCACCAGAATCAATCTTCCCAAAGGCCACATTCCCTAAAAAGGATATCTATGCACCACTTGACTATAGGGCTGAGGGACTTTTACAGACATGACTCTGAGAGTGGGGGATAACAATTACTTTAGCCATGCACATAATATCAGCATGCAGGGTTCTACAGTTGGGAAGGTGCGTAGGGGACCTTGTCATGCTGCCAATCATCAGTGCCTCATTAACTAAACAATTTTCATAGAATCTTGTTTGACTTTTCTGAAATGGAGGCCATTCAACTGAATACATATTTAATTGCCTGCCACATGCAAAACACTGGGCTAGAGGCCAACAAGAAAAAGGTCAAAACTAAACCAAACAAACAAAAAAACACAAAAGTTTGCTCTCTCCTGGCATTTCATTACACTGGGGGATAAAGTCATGCATACTTGAAGTAATGCAAGATAATCTGAAGAAATAACAGACCCCTCAAAACTGAGCTGGATCAGTGAAAGCTTCGAAGAGGCAGGCAACCCCAAGCTGAACTTTGGAAGAAGATCCCTCTGAGAGGCAGAGCTGAGGAGGGTGGGCAATCCAGGCTTCTTCGGGGAGCAGACAAAGTGGAGAGGTAACATTGAATTTAGGAAGTAGCTAGTACTGTGATTGGGTTGGAACAGAGCTATATAGGAGTTTGAAAGGCACCTTTGAGCCAAACTATAGAAAGAGGGTCTTACATGCTAATCTACAGAATTATCTTCTCCTAGAAGCAAAACGGAGCGGTGGATCATTCAAAAGATCTCTACCCCTAATCATCACAATTAAAATTTTCCACTAAGTTCAGAGAGTTGAGGGGAAAGATTATAAAAGCTGACTCATACTCTAGCACTGATCAAACAGGCCAGACATATAGGTGCTCCTTGAGGAACTTCTACTTTTATTGCCACAGATTCAAACGTTATTTGGATGAATGGTAGGGAGAATTTCTAAGGCAACAGAGCTATAAATCATGTTAATGGGATGAGCACTGGATTTTAAAAAGAATAAATGGGAACTCTGGAAAACAAACATTTATTTGCCCCATATCCTGGCCAAGTTTGGCTGGATGATGTGGTCTAAGACATTCTGAAAATAAAATACTAAAACAATTCACAATTATTGAATTGTGAGCACATCTTAAGTCTTGCTCTTCCTTACTCTTGCTGCCTGCTTCAAACAATAAGTCAGTGCTTATGAACACTTCTTAAATCAAAATGCAGCAAAAAGGAACTTGTACTTCTAGTACATATGAATGACTCTGACAACAAGATTTGGTAGGAAATGAAAGTGAAGTTAAATCTGAATTGTAACACATTCCAATGCTTATCTTAGGCTAACTGGAGATAAGAAGGGGAAGCTAATGGGCCAGGTCAATTCAGACCTGGTCTCAGACACTTAATTAGCTGTATGACCCTGGGCAAGTCACTTAACTTGTTTACTTCAGTTTCCTCAACTGTCAAAAGGGGATAATAGTAGCACCTACCTTCTTTAGGTGCCATAAGGATCAGATGATAGAATGTTTGTGAAAAGTCCTTAGCACAGTGTCTAGTATACAGTAGGTTTGTTTCTTTCCCTTCCTGTTTATCAATGCTAAATAGTAAGCCCTGTATTCCCATTTGTTCTCAGGGGATTCAAGCTAAGCCAGAAAGGTGAGGTGACAGAAAACTGTATTCATCTTCCAGGAAAAGAAATTGGGTAAGGGTTAGAGAGAGAGGATTAGGGTTAGGGTTAGGGTTAGTGGTGGCGGCAAAATCAGGACTGGAGTCAGAGCTGAAACACATCTCTCTTGAAGACTCTAAGTCTACCTTGAAGACTTTACCTCAAATTCTCATATACGCTTGCAGAGCACGGTCAGTTTATCCTGCCTATATATTGTTCATACATAGTTGCTTTCATATGGCCTCTCCTCCACAAGTTTTTTGCCTTTCTTTACATGTATCCTCAGTGCACTTGCCTAATAAAAGCTTACTGCTTGACTGGTCTCCATCTCTACAGATGAAATGTGAAAGTACAGCACAGGGCTCCCTCTCTTACTTCATTCTTGCTAGACAGAGTAGTAAAGGGATAATTCCTTCTTTTGACCTCCAAACCCCACCCCCTTCCCAATTGAGTATATAAGGATTCCTAAAGCAGCCTATGTTGGTAGACAGAAAAAGCAGTAAGATCATTCTCTGACACATGTAGCTCTGAGGGGAAAATGAGGGGTAGGGATGGCAGAGGAGGAGGAACTAGAGCCCAACTCTATCCCATTCCCCAGTTCCTCCACACAGACCTAGAAAGAACACCAGAATGAATTCTGAGGGGAAGGCCAAGAAAAAGTCACTTTTCCAGCCCAGATCAGCATAGGCAGTATGGATATAGAGTTCTGTAGTGTCTGAGGATGGGGTCAGGCCTGAAGTGCACTAGGAAGAGCACTTCAGCACGGGGAGAACTTATGGACAGGACAAAAGGAAGTCCGAGACAGAAGCTGAAGCATTATCAATACAAAATTCTTGCATATGGTCATGCTTTTAAGTATATATGTTTTTATACAAATATGCCCAAGACATAAGGCTACAGGTGGATTTTTTCAAATTGCCATATAGAAAGGAAGTGTTCCACACATTTGTTTATGTTTGTGAGTACAAACACATCTAACTAGAATGGCCTCCATCGTATTTTGTCACAAGGAAGTGCTTTTTTCCAATGCCCCAGAGACAGCATTAAATTCATGGATTAGAGTTTAGACTATCTTTACCTTTACCTTCCAAATGTCTGTTTTTTGGGAATTGGGGGTAAGGTGAGAAGGATGGTTCTGGTCCTGTGATTTCACTGAAGTAGAAAGCTTCCCAGTGAGGGAAGCTCCTTCTACTAGTTCAGATAGGCACCTGCTTTTCAACTCATAGTCCTAAAGAATTTCCTGTGAACTGAGAGGATAAATTCCTTTTACATGGTCACACAGCTAGCTATATATGTGTCAGAGGCAGGCCTTGAACCCGGGTCTTGTTGCCTTCAAGACTAGCTCTCTATCTGCTACTACCTCACATTCAATAAAGAGTGATATGGTAATAAACTCATAATTTCATAAGAAAAGTTTATCTCATATATATATTATATATATATATGTACTCATACACATATATACACATACACACATATACATCTGGCACCTAAAATGAAACATAGTAACGTGCTTTGTATTTCTTGAGCAAGAACAATTACTGAATAGAATCTGCAAAATAAAGATTCCTATCTTAAATGTCAAATGATTACATTATAAATTCTAATTTAGGATAAATGTAATACTGGTTTACTTAAAGTGAATCCTAAATACAGACAAAAACCAGGGATTGTATTCATTTTTCTAAATCTCCTAGACTCTAGCAACTATTCAATCATAACTAATGTCACCAAATGTTTGCATAATTGTATGCTGATTACAAGATGATTTTAAGGTGTTGAGGCAAAAATAGCCATTTCAATATTTTTGGCCATGTATTTGCTATGAAAGTTAAAAAAAAAATAAAAGTAAGTCACATATAGCAGGCTTGATTACAGCCCTTTAGAGAAAGGATAATGGACACTCAAATTTATGGATGGAATGTAAATAAGAATACTACTGATGCCAGAACTTATACTATCATCCGAGAGCAGAAAAAAATCACCTTTATTTTTGGCACTTCAGTTTAACAGATATTTATAAAACTCTGTGCACTTATGTACCCCAGTGGACAGAGGGCCAAGGCCTGGACTCAGAAAGATCTGAGTTCATATCTGGCCTTGGATACTTACTAGTTGTGTGACCCTGGGCAAGTCACTGAACACTGTTTGCCTCTGTTTCCTCATCTGTAAAATGAGCTGGAGAAGGAAATGGCAAACCACTCCAGTATCTTTGCCAAGAAAACCCCCAAAGGGGTCATAAAGAAATAGAAAATTGAAAAACTGAACAACAGTAAAAGTTAAAAAATAATTTAACTGACGTCTACGGGCAGAGCAGAAATTTAACAAAGAAGGGAATGGGGTAACACTCCATACCTGGAGCACAGTGGGAACAAAGACACAGAGGTAGAAATGCTGTATTTGTGATAAGTTTTTTTTTTTCATTCTCAAGGGTGAGGGGAGTTGAGGGAGGAGGGTGAAAACCAACAGTAGGATCTCAAAGTAGTCGTTGTGTCCTCCAAACATGTCTTGAGCTTTTCTCAAACGAGGCTCCACTTCATTCATGATATTTTCCTTAATGCTGTCCTTTTTGGTAGTGACTTCCCCTTGAGTATTTCACACAGCACTTTGTTCTACACCCTGCTGATGTATTTTTCATATCATGCCACAGTCCTATAATTATCTGTGTTGATGTCTTATCCCTCTAGACTGTAAGCACCATGTGTAACTCCATCATAGCTAGTCTATGTACTCTACCCCTTCCTCCACCTTCCTTACCTCTTCCAAGTACCAACAACAGTGTTTTGTACAGAGTAAGCAGTTAATAAATGTCTGTTGAATTATTATACTGCACAGTTTACATGTATGAACTGATGTGTTTAAGTGAAACACGTAGCACAGTTGATATCTGTCTATAATTACATGAATTTCATACCATGGAAATAGTTCATGAAAAATATAAAGTCAATTCTCAAAGAATATCTAAAAAAGAATATTTCTATTGTATTCTGTAATTAAAGTATTCTAGGATGGTCTACACATTTTTAAAATCTTGATCTCTCTAGAAATAGGGATACTGCAGACAATCAGTCCATCATTACGTATCCCACTCTGTGACATTCTCATTTGGGAATGGTGCTCTTCAAGTTATTTGTAGGAAAAGATATTCGTGAACTGATGGATAGTAATAACTGGAAGAAAGTTGGTGTAATGGAGGGAGCAGTATCAACCAATAAACATTTATTAAGCACCTACAATGTGCTGTGGAACTGGGGACACAAGACAAATGCACAAGTTCTTTCCCTCAAGAAGCTTATATTTTAATGGGAGAGACTGCAGGGAACTGATATAAATATATTCAAAACACAAATAAAGCGGATACAAGATAACCTTGGAGGTTACCTAACTACTAATTGAAAGGACCAAGAAAAGCTTTCTTTCATACAAAGTGGTGCTTGAGGTGGGCCTTTGAGGAAACAAGGGAATCTAAGAAGCAGAGGTGAGAGTGGAGTGTTTTTCCAACATGAGAGCTAGCCAATGAAAATGCATGAACATGGAAGCCGGAGGCCTCTAACAGTCAAGATGTCTGAAAGTTTGAGTGTGTGGAGGGAAGTCAAGTATAAGAAGTCTGAAAAGATAGGAAAGGGTCAGGTTATGAAGAGCTTTAGATGCCAAAAAGGATCTATATTTGATCCTTGAAGTAATACAGGGTCAATGGAATTTGAGCATGGAGTGTGTGTGAGTGTGAGTGTGTGTGTGTGTGTGTGTGTGTGACACATGATCAGACCTGCATTTTAGGAAAAAATCACTTCAATGGTTATCAGAATAGGAAGAAAGTTGAGGCAGAGATCAGTTGCGAGGGTACTGCAATAGTCTAGCTATAAGGTGATAATAGTCAAAAGGTGGTGGGGAAGTGACTAGAGAGATGGAGACAGAAGTGAGAGATGTTGTGGAGACAGACCTGACAAGATGTGACAACGGATTGGGATATAGGCTGACTGAAGATGGAGAGCTGAGAATCACAAAGACTTGAACTCAGGTCTTCTTGACTCTAGGCCCTGCACTCTATCTGTCACCAGGTGCTTTTTAAGATGAAAGTGGGAGGAGACAAGTGGAAGCACTGAGTATTGGTGGCTTTCCTCAAAGAGGCTGAGTGAGAAAGTGAGGAGAGAGCTTTGGAAAAATGAGGCAGACTTGGGAATGTTTATAGGAAGCAGAAAAGGAAGTAGATAGGAAGAGGCATACAGATAAGGTCTGATTTCACTGGCATAGGGATCCAACCAATGTGGTTGGTACTTTCTCTGCAGCTTCTTGTCTGAGGCAGTTGTCTTACCTAGGATCACAATGAGGTGGGACTTGAATCCCAGTCATTATGGTTTCAAAACCATCACGCCACTGTGCCCTGACTGAAGATTAAAGAGATGAAACTAGTGGAGGCAATACTGTGGCAGAGAGGGGATGGGATTAAGGATGTGTGTGTATACACATGTATATGTATACACGTGCACACATACACATGTTCATATATACACACGTGTACATATGTGCGTGTATGTATACACACAGAGACGAAGGAGTCCCTTTTCATCAGAAACCCGAATGAAAAGGGAAAGGAAGTTATGAGAAGAGAAGGTGGAGAGAAGTGGTCATTGGGTTTCTCTCAATCTTCTTAGTAAAGTATGAGAAGAGATCTTCAAGTGAGAGGGTTGGAGGAGGAGGCGCTACGGAAGGCCTGAGAACAAGTATGGAAATACAGTAGTGGTGTGTGGGATAAGGATTCACTTACAGAGTAATAAAAGGCCTGCCTTGCTGCAAGGAAGAATGTGCTGGGCCTGTAAATGGTTGTGGGCCTGGTGCACGGGAGAGAAGGAAGTGGATGGTAAGAATAATTTATGGTTGGGGTTTGGTAATGTGTGATCAGACAAGGGAGGAGAGCAGAGAACAGCACAGACTCATGTTCCCCAGCCTCAGTTTCTTCCTCTGCAATAGGGGCATAATAGCATGTGCTCAGCAGAACTGTTATGAGTATCAAATAAGGTAATAAAGACAAAGTATTTTGCAGACCTCAATGCACCACATAAAGGCCAGCTATTATTATTATAAGTCTTTTTGTTCCTACTTTTTTTAAATCAATACAACTTATTTTCTATAGCATTTTAAACAACACAGATTGCTTATGCAGATAAAATATACTTAAACATTAAGCAATTACTATGAAAACTACTTAAAATATTAATGCATGTTGATCTTAACCTCATACATGTTTGAAATGTGAGGAGTGAGACATTTTTCTTTTCAAAAGTGTTAAATGGAGCATTTTTAAACAGTGGGGAAGTTGTGAGCATCTGCTATTTAAATGCTAGAGGTATGCTTGATGTTGTGTAACACACGAAGTCAACAATGACACTGACCCTTCTGGAAAGCAGGCAGGCAGAGGGAGAGGATGAGGAAATATTTTTAACAAATGAGGGCATTAAATTACAAGGTCAGGAATGTTCTATGCTGTTGGATTGCTTTTTATGCATTTTCAGATGCCCTGATGTGATTCAGAATAGCTCTCAAAAATGAAAAGCTTTTTTTCTCTCCACTGTCCGGACTGAAATCAGGCAAAGGCTCATCTGGTTGGTGTCACACAGAGTTTCAGAGCTCAGCGTCTTTCTGGAGAGCCTCTTATGCATCACCTCAGGCCGGCACGGTTTGGAGTAGATTGAGTGAAACAAAAATAAAAAAATAATCAAACACATTAATGCCTGGCTTTTTTTTCAGCCTGACAATAAACTAGCTGAGCGCACTTTATATGAGGAAAACAGGATATGATGACATGGAGAGCATTCTGGACAATTTTCCCCAAGTGTTATAATCATGAATCTCTTCAGACTCAAGAATTATTTTAACAAGGCCTTGGTCACCTCAATGAATTCACTACCTTAGGGAGGAATGAGATATACAGTGATCTTTGACTGAAAATGTGGCAAACATCTGACCTGAGAAATTAAATAATGAAGTTGGTCCTGCAAATGTTAGCAAAAAGAAAGGATTCTGTCTGCTTACAAACAGAAGAAAGACATTTATTTAGGTAGAAAAATAGAAACCCTTAAAGCAGAAGCTTCTTGTTTCTGCTCATATTTCACCTCTCCATATTTAAAAAAAATTCATTTATTCACTTAAAAGGTATTTATTTACTGATGGGATACAACTGTGATGTGCTGATGACAATTTCAAGTTTTAAAATGGGAGAATTAGATTAGAGGATCCCTAAGGTCCTTATGAGACCTAAGATTCTTAGTATGAATAAAAAAAAAAAGCAAACCTCCAGGAGTTATAATCTAGTTGGTAAGATAAAACACATGAAAGAGTTAGGCAACAATATATATGTGATTAACAACAAAATGAATTATACAGAAGAACTAAAATGAATTATAAAGACAATGAGTTCTATAGGAGTTGAGAGAAGGGAGGAGACAAATGTAGGCTGGACTAAGTATGGAAATTAAAGTTGATTATGCAATATGGGTAGGATTTGGATAGGCAGGGAATGGGGGAAGAGAAGAAGACATTTAAGACTGAATGAAACAAGTAGGTCATAGAGTCAGACGTAAGCAGGGTTATTTGCAGAAACAGAAAGCAGACACATGAGGCATAGTGAAGGTGCCGCATTGTATGAGGGTTACAGTATAAACCTTATGACAATTTGTGTGTGTGTGTGTGTGTGTAAAACGGAATCAGCCCCTTAAAAAAGAATGAATATACCTACCCAAGTGCCAACTACTTGCCAAACTCGAGAAATGCTCATTTGAGGAAGAAAACCCTGAGTCTTTAAGTTTCTAGGCAGCCTGTATGAATCCATATGAAGTGGAAAATGTACTATGAGGAAGACTCTTGCTTCCATAAAAGACTTGTAACTGGTTCCTGGTTTCATGGAAGAAGAACTACCACTTTAGCCTCAGATTTTCTGCCTGTCTGACAGTACACTTCACCTGCTAAAGCACCTCGGGGCTTTCCAGAAGAAGCCAGAGAAAGAAAGTACATTTGGTGACTTAGAGAACCAATTCACCTCAACCTCTATTTTTGACATACCTGGGTAAGCAGAAATAGTTCATTGTGTACACTAATTCATGTGGCCATTGAGTTAATAAGCCCCTGCCTCTGCTATGAACTAGTTTCTGTGTGTATGTCTGCTGTTACTTGACTTTGACAGCTTCTAGTGTCAAGAAAGATTCTCCAATTTGGTAGAAGGTACTACTCTTAGTCAAAGCTACATCTGGGACATGAAGGCAATCCATCATGGTATATGACATCTCCAAGAATATGAACTACTTTCACGCCTCTCAACAGCTCAGTTATCCCAGATCTGTTGGGCAATATTTTTCAGCAGTTCCAATTTCACTTGTACCTACTCCTGGATACTGAAGCTGGTGAGCAGATGAGCTTTCATGAACATCTAAATATAGACACCTAATAGATCAAACACCTCAACAGGCTTTCCAGAAGACTATAAACTTTAACATGACTAAATCTTGGTCAGAGATATTAGAACCCAGGTTCAGTGGGCACAAAGCCCACATGTAGAAAAAGACTGGTCTCTGATTGGCTTTATCCCTCTGCTAGTAGGAGTCCCTTTGGGCAAGGAAGAATAAACAATATTCTGTCTTGGTCACAACATCCCAGTAACAGGCTATGATGGCCTAATTGATTCCTATAACTTTTCGTGGCTGAGACACAATTGTGACATAATGTCAGTCAGTATATCTAGTCATATGAAGTTTGTCTTTAGGTCAAGGAACCTATGAAGAAGCCAAAAGGTTGCTGCAATTCCTAAATATTTCCTTCCACCCCTAGCTTTAACTGTGGAATTATCCCAATTCAAGGGACACTGGTTGTGGTAGAAACTCTGCCCCAGATCATTCACTTCTTCCTATGTGGGATGTCACACTGTGACGGTGAAAGTTGCTTGGCTTCTCTGAAAGAAATTTTCTGGTTCCATTGCTTTTCTTGTTTTTTGACTTCTGATGGTAGATCCTGGATTAGATCACACTCACCTGGCACTACTTGTTATGGTGTATCATTTATGGGTGGTTGTTGTCCTTTGTTCTTGAGGAGGACCAAAATGACATAACTATGGTAGAGTGAAGTTACATTGTGTTCAACTACGGAATGCTCTGCCATAGGTCGGGCACAAATAGTCCATGTGAACATTTGGGGTGGGTTCCCTAAATCTGTGCATCTCTCACTTCTTTTGAGCTACTTCAATTGTCCTTTGTCCAAAGAGACACCTTCTTTGATGAGGGCATGCCATGCTGGGTGGTCCTGTGTCACTGTCTTCCATGTCTCATAATTGATTCCAAAGTTCTTAAGAAAGACCTTCATTCATTCATGACCTCTCATTTGGACTTATGCCCAAACCTCCTAATTTATCTTCTCGCTTCCAACCTCTCATTTCTCCCATTCAATCTCCACTCAAAAACTCAAATGGATCTGTGTAGATTTGAATGTTTTCTCCAATAGTGCATATAGCAGTCCATATATAACTATCCTAAAAAGCTCTTATACATGTCCTTACACAAGTTTGCCACAGGGTGCACACCCAGCATGCGGGGGTCTTCACTTTCTTCTGACATCCTGAAGATATCAATAGAGCACAGATAAATACATTAATTGTCCCTCACTTTTAATATGTGACCAACTACTCTTCCTTTTTTGCCATATATTTCTTTGATGATGTCCTTTGCTCTGGTCCTTTTGTATGGCTTTTTATTATACACTACTATCTATTAATAGTTCCTTATATACTGCAACTTGTTCACAAACATCATGTGTCTCTCTGTTTTCCTCTGAATCACAATATTTTTAAATTCTTTGGAGACTAGTATTCTGTGGCTTGCAGCCAGACATCACATATTCTCTGTGGAGCTGCCAGAAATCTTCCTAAAGCAAAGCTTTAACCATGTCATTTCTCTATGCAAGAATCAATGGCTCCCTATTGCCTCTAGAATAAAATATGAACTCCTGAGTTTGGTATTTAAGGTGGTTCAAAGCCATGATCCAGGTTGTGTCTCCAGACTTATTTCACATTTGTCTTCTTCACCCACTGTGTTTCAGCCAAAGTGGCTACTTGTTTCTCCCTAAACTTAGCATTCCATTTCCTGCTTGAATTCCTCTGATCAGGTTGTCAGCCATGCTTGGAATACCTAACCCTAACCCTAAATGCACTTAAGGACCTTTATGGCTCAGCTAAACTACTACATATTGTAGCTTTCCTTGATCTATTTGCAAATATTCTCTCCCTTCCCCTATGGTTGGGTCACCTAGGTGACAATGAATAGAGCTCGGGGCATGGAGTCAGGAAGACTTGAATTCAAATCTGGCCTCAAACATCTGCTAGCTGTGTGACTCTGGGCAAGTTATTTAACTTATCTTTACCTCAGTTTCCTCAACTGTAGGACTGGGATAATAATAGTACCTACCTCCTATTAAATTATATGCAGAGGCACTGAATAAATTTTCCCTCCCTCCCTTTCTTCTTTTCCATAGTAGCTTCTATTTTCTCATCTGTTTACATGTGGTACCCCTTCCCTGTTTACAAAACAGAATATAAACTAGGAGGCAGAAACTGTTTTTATGGTTTTGCCTTTGCAGGTATGGGATCATACATATAGACATGGAAAAGGATCTTAGAGGTTACCACATCCAAATCTTTTATTTTCCAGAAGAGGAAACTGAATCTTAGCATGTACAGGTACTTTGCCTGAGGCCATTCCTATGATGTATATTTGTGTGTGTATGTATATGTGTGTATGTATGTACATATCAGCTGGAATTTGAATCCAGGTCCTCTAAGCTTGATAAATGCCAGTTGAATTGAAAGAATTCAAGAAAGCTTTCTGACAATTCTACAAGCGTATCCTATGATCCCCCTTTACAAAGGACAGTGAATCCTTATCTCAGAAAACACCACATGTAGCAGTCATGCAGATCCCTAAGTGGCCATTTTCCTTAGTGGTAGGTGGCATATTTATCTTGCAAAAAGAATAACCTGGCATGCATACATATTTCATTTAGTTACATGTTTTTACTATGAGAGTTTAAGTATTCCATCAATACAAATACTAGTGAGAAATACATTCCTATTTTAAATGGAACATGTAGAATTTTATATTTTTATATGGAATTTTATATTTCAAGAATCAATTTAAAAGGAAGGAACAGGAAATTCGTTCCAATTCACCTTAAGATGCAACACTTAAAAAGTGCTTCAGTAGTCTTTCTCCCTGTGTTAAACAAGCCCCTAGGAAACTCTTGTTAACATTACATTCAAAAGATGCAAACATACATGTAACCATGTGATAGCAGTTCTGTATCAAAGAAATCACAAAACATATGTAAATAGAAACTTAAGAAAGAGGTTCCATAGATGTAATCATGACTCAAGTAAACAAAGACGGCCTTTACTGGACTATTAAAATGGATCAAGACTAACTCAGGCCAGTCTGATAATTAAGGATTATAGTTGGAATGCAATGAAATACTACTGAATGCAATAAAAATATCTTGACTGACAAAGGATAAAAAAGAACACAGTTCTTGAGTTTAAAATGGCAGTAGGGCAGATAAGCAACTCCCCCAGAATTACACGTTCATTCCACTAAAACCTCTGACCTGAACTCCCTTAAGGCAGAGCCTTTTATAGCCCAGACAGAAAGGAAGACAAACCAATGACAATTCCAAAAACTACCCCCTGTAAGGGGAAACCAGTCCAACTTACATAAAACAGGATCTGATCCTACCATAGTTGTAGATGAAAAGGTTGACCTATTTCCAGTTTTATTATAAACTTGTGAAAAATATAGACTCTAAACTAGAAAAATCACTCACATACTATGCTTCTTTAGTATTTTACCATAAAGCAGAAATATTTTCATTGGTGTTACTGAGATTGTAAATAAGATCTTCTGAGGTGAATATAAATTAGGTATTTTTGTCTGAATATGTTTCTGCGTATCTGTCCTCCAATTATCTTTCAGGATCATATAGCCTTATTCCTATTATTATTCTTATTCCATATTTCTTATTCTAAGCCTATAGCTTGGAGGTTGGGTTATCAAAAAAATATTATGAGGATATCTTCTAACTAGTGTGTTTGCCTGGCCCTGGACATCGCAACAAATACACAATCATACTGCATTAAGAGGAGCGTCCCTAAAGAGGGAGGTGGCAGTTCTACCGTTCTGTCCTGGTCAGATGATTTTGGGGATATTATGTCCAGTTTCAAGTGTTACTTGATAAGTTGAAGAGCATCCACACTGGTGACAAGATGCTGAGGGAGACTCATATCTGGTTTAGGTGCTGGACATATCTAGCTTGCAGAAGAAATGTTTTGGGCAGGAGACAGAATCATAAGCTTGAGGGCAGGACAAGGAACTTAGAAAGCATCTAGTCCAATGACTTCATTTTATAGATAAGGAAACTAAAGTCCAAACAAGATACGGTTAAATACAAGGTAATGCAAGTAGTGAAGAGGAGAGCTAGAAATAAAACCCAGTTCTTCCCACTCCAAATACAATGTATTTCCCACTACATCAGGCTGACAAGTCTTTTTTTGTTGTCTTTTTAAAACCTTTTTAACAAATCAAAAATTTCCCCTATTATACCTCCCCTTGCTGGTGTAAATACAAACAAGCAAGGCAGTCTTTGCTCTCAAGGAGATTACACTCAAATGGGGGGCAGGGAAGATAACATATAAAGAGATGCTAAGAAGTGGGGGAAGAGGCTACGAGGAGAGCAGAGGCATGGCACTGAGGCCTGGACCCTGCATGACCTCCAGACAGAGGGTGAATGATCACTTAGGCTCGTATAATCTAGATTTGGAAGAGATCTCTAACATTATCCTTAATTTTACAGATAAGGAAACTGAGGTCAAGAGAAATTTAATGGTTTGTTAACTATCATATAGCAATGTAGAAAGAACACTGGATTCACAATCAGAAGACCTGGGTTCAATACCTTTATGACCTTGTATAGGTCACAACTTTTCTGAGCCTCAGTTTTTTCATCCATAAGGAGATTGTACTAACTGATCCTCTGAGGTTTCTTCCAGTTCTAAACCTATGATCCTAGTTAACAGCCAGGCCGAGATTCAAACCCTCATTCCTTGACAAAGTTCTTTCCAATATGCTTATCGACCACATTGTAAGTTTGGTTTGCATCATGATTTTGGTGGGATTTGTATTAGATGAATGCCCTTCCATAGCTTATAGTCTTGAGTGGTTGCAGTTTTAAAAATTCCAAAATTTTTTAATGTAATGATTTTTGGTTATTGTATAAGATTTCAATTTTAAAACACTTGGCTTTTTTAAAAAATGTTTTTGGAGTACATTTAATTTATTCTTCACCCAGGCTGGAAATGCAGCAGCCATTCATGAACATAATTTCGTTTCTGACTGCACAGATGCTTATGACCCAGGCTAGTTCGCTTCTCCCCAAAATAGCCTAGCGGCCCTCCGCTTCTAGGGGCTCACCATATTAGTATGAACTTACTGTGGATGCTTGATTGACGTTAGCCTCATTGAAACTCAGAACTCCTGAGCTCAAACCTCCTGGATAAGAAGCATTATAGACATACACCACCACATCTGGCTTGTAATGGCAAAATTGTTTAGGATGCAATGTCAAGGAAATTTTACATAAGCTG
This sequence comes from Bettongia penicillata ogilbyi, assembly GCA_023548195.1. NCBI lineage: Eukaryota > Metazoa > Chordata > Mammalia > Diprotodontia > Potoroidae > Bettongia > Bettongia penicillata. The sequence continues at coordinate 3,861,816 of JAJHZJ010000421.1, read as the reverse complement.
GGGATAGATGAGAAGTGAAGGTTTCAGACCAAAAGATTTCTCTAACTGCAAGATTTAAGATGCTAAATATCCTTTTAATAGCTACTCTGTTCCATGTGTAGACTTAGAAAAAATGAAAAAAATGTTCGGAATTTGAAGTACTTGTAAATAAACATAAAAGATATTTGAACAGGTACATTCTTCAAGACTTAACCTTTACTGTCCTATCATTTTTTTTCTGAAAATGTGAGATTTCATTTTTATAACTGAAAATGTGAGATTTTTCAGTGAGGAAGGGATTAGTATTAAATACCTACAGACACCTACTGAGGTTCACTTGATACTGTATCTCATGAAACAATAAAGCAGTTGTTGAGGATGTTGTAGAGTTAACTCCTGTTCAGGACTCATCACCTCAGAAATACCTGCCCAGCATTTCTGGGTGAATCTTGTGAATGCCAAAAGTAAGAGGAGAAAGAACAGAGAAGTCCTTCATTTCTTGCTGTTGGCCATATTGTCTACCAGTAGTAGACTGGCTTTAGGAAAATGATTCAGAGCATAGGTAGCACGCACCCAAGTAGATATGAACTATGGAATTTCTGATGGAATTGGGGAAAATTCTATTATTTGAAATTCTTACACATTTGTTACTTTGCCACTAGTAATGTATGGCAACTAAGATGGTTTTCATTATTTCTCTACTTTAGAGGATAATTCCTCATAAGACATAATTCCTCTAAGACTGATGTTATTAAACTTTTATGTGTCACTGATTCCCCTTTGACAAATGGGTAAGGCCTGTGAACCTCATCTCAGAATAATACTTTTAAAGGCAAATACAAATTAACAGAATTACAAAGAAAACCAATTAAGCTGAAATATAATTATTAAAATGTTAAAAGGTGCACATTCTATCCAATGACCCTTTTCTTTTTTTGCAGGGGAGTGGGGAGGGAGGTCTGTGGACTCAAGATTAAGAGCCCCTGCTCAAAAATATTATTACTTGAAAAAACTATCAGTAAAGATCTGTGATATGGTGAATACCCTTACTACACTTACATTTGCAGCTGAGTAAGTCAGCTGTCTTTGTTCCTCTCTTTTTCATTTTGAGTAGAAACTTCATGATTTAAGATAGGTAAGAATGGGCTTATGTTTCATTCCAGTTCTTGTGGAGCTTCACTTCAAGGAAAGGACTGTCATGAGTTCATGACAATTGCTGGAAACTTTTCCTGTTCATCTGGTCCAATTAATATGCAAACTATATGCATAATATTGCTATAGGACAACACTTTTTCAGCTCCATTTAATAAGCAAGTATATTTTTACTCTCTTACAGGAAATTCATCTGTAGCCACATAACATGCTGTGAACATGGGCACACTATGTTTGGGAACTAATAATCACCAATCAGATTTTTTCCCACTGCAAGATAAAATCTAATAGAATTTAGATTATTCTCAACTTTCTGCCTTTACTTCCTTTCTTTGGTACCTGATATATCTGGTCAATATTTTTAGAAGCAGCAGGGAGGACATTTTAAAATATGGTAATATTACATGAAAAAAGTCAATCATTATTAATAACCAAGATAACACTTTGATCTAGCCATATTTAATTTAAAATGGTACCAAATTCAAGACCAAGATTCACTTTTCATTTGTGTTCTGAAAACCTAGCCACTGATAAGTGTGCAGCAACATGTGGACTTCCCTTGTCGAGCAAATTGTCCAACAAGTGTTGGACATATCTATTATATGTCCAATATCTATCTACAATATCTATTACACAATAATAGATATGATACAATATCTATTATAACAATATAATATCTATTATATAACAATATATTGTTTGACAATATCTATCTACATAGCATCAAATGTATGTGACAGATTTATGAAAATTTTTGAAATTTATGAAAATAAATCACCATCAATGGGTTACTGTAATTTGGGCACAAGGTGACAATTTCTGGAGAATGATATGATTCTTACAACCAGAACATGTATTTTGCCATTCTTAAACTTGATGTTCAGCAGCCTTCTGGCTCTTCTAAGTTGAGGGAGGGGGACAGTGAAAAAGAGGATGGATTGTCAATATTTTTGTTTGAGGGAGTAAAAGTTTCTGAATTTTCAACTTACACCATTTAAGCACAACTGAAGTTAAATATATCATTATTCTTAACTGAAGAGGGATAGAGGGTACTGACATTAAGACTACCAAATAATTCTTTAAGTCATATATTTATAGAGACTTCTGGTACTGCCTTCAGAGCATTTCTGCACAGCTTACTTCATCTGATGGTACAACAACCCTATTACTCTGTTTTACAGATGAGGAAACTGATGTTGAGAGAAGGTTCAGGATCACAGGGCAAGTATTTGCCTGAGATAAGATCTGATTTGAGGTCTACCTAATTCCAAGTCCATTCACTATGCTAGCTCTATCTGACACTGTTTACAACCTCTTGGCATGATTATGGATGAAAAGGCCAAAGGGGAATCAGCAGTACTTTCTACATGGAGTACACACATTGATAGATAAAACATTTATTAATCATTTACTATGTGCAAAGCTTGCATCTGTAATGTCTGCTATTTAAAATAGCTATTACAATTTAGAATAATAGTATTTGATAGTTGGAATAGACTTTAAATACTATTTGACAAATTGCCTCATGAGATAGTACTAGCCCAAAGCCTTCGTTAAAAAAAAGCGAATTCCATTCCATAGAGATACACACTGGACTACTATTCTGGGACAATTATTTTCCTGGTATCTATAGTTAGGCTTCTTTCTTTGAGGCCATATTTGCATGCACCCTCATGCCAAATTCAGTAATTTTAGATGTGCTAAATCTATTTAATCAATCCTTTATGAGATTGTAGGGGTTTGGTAGCACACACACAATCACCTCACAACCTCCCTGAATAAAGAGACTACCAGACAGTCTGCAGAAGCATAGGGCAGGATGCCCCAGGGTAATGCTTAGCTGAGGCGTAAGTTCTTAGCAACAGAGACAGTGGATGATTGAAAGGAAAAATATGTAAATTGGAAAGGCTCTCTTTTCCCCAAGCCTAGGTATAACCCTAGTTATTCTGCCCAGAACTGAACTTTAATTAGTCAGTTCAATCAATCTCAATTGCTTGTCTCCCACTGCTGCAGCTCAAATTCTCTAGCTGTTCAATTTTTTTCCCCTTTAGCTTCCAAATTTCCTCTTAAAATTCAAATATCTCTTGGACAGGTCAAACATTAAGTGTTTTTAGCTAATGAAATCACTTGTCAATTACCACCATACCAAGGATGAAATGATAACTAGTTTTAAAAAAAGAGTAGGATCCGAGTTTGGTACTCAGGAGTCAGAGAGGTCACAGAAAAAAGAAAATGGGTTTTGCTGGAGGGCTTGAAAACGTTCCAAAACAAACTTTGCCTACATGATAGTTTTAGCCAGTTGGTTCAAGTTGTGCTCAAAACCCAGCCGTGTTTGGTATCTGTGCCATAAACTGCTGCTTCTTACATTAACATGTTTCTTCTGTCCTTGCTCAATATACTAAGACTATTTTGATATCTTACCATATTAAATGGCTTCTCAATGTATTAAATCTATACTTCGATTTGGCTATCTATGGCACTATTAGGCACGGGGAATTCAAAGATAAAGTAAGATACAATCCCTGTCCTCAAGGAACAATGTAATAAAGTTTAAAACATCAATAGATTACCAAGATGCAAGGTAGAATGCTATAATTCAATTAAAATATATACTAAGTGCCGGCCATGTGAGAGTGATAGGGCAAATTTTCAGGAGGGAAAGAACATTGTTAATTGAAAGGATTAAGTTGGGGTTGAGCAAAAAAGGGGGGAAGTGGGAAGAAGCAGTACAACCAGGTTCTATCTTATCTACAACTTCACACACAGTGATCTAAACAATGCACCAAACTGAGTCCTGATCAGGATATGCAAGAAAAAAAAATCATGGTATTATTTTCTCCAGTCCATATCACCAAAGGGAGATAGACAAAAAGGTCTGTGGCCATTACAATGGTTTCTAGCTAGGAATGGCCCTGAGGAGCATTCCAGTGCATAGAGAGGCTGTGTGTATAGAGCAGAAGGAGGGTCCAAGTTCAGCAACACAGTCTACTTGAGCAAAGTGCAGGAACAGGTGTCAAAGGGAAGCTCTGCTGCTCAACATCTTGTTCCAAATCACAAGTTCAGGGTGAAGAGAGGAGGAGACCTGAGCCTAGGGGTGAGGAATAAGCTCTACATTGTATATTAAGCAATGAATGAGTTCAGAAGCAACAAATTAAAACAACCCTCAAATTAAAACTACCTCACACTCCTATCAGATTGGCAAAGATGATAAAAAAAAGAAAGACAAATACTTGCAGGTTTGTGGGAAAAAGGGAACACTAATGCTCTGCTAATCAAACTGTCCGGCAATTCTGGAAAGCAATCTGGAATTATTTCCCCCAAATCTATTAAACTGTGCATACCCCTTTACCTAAGCAATGTTGCTATTAAGTGGTAGATTTGGAGGGTGAGCTCCTTGAGGGCAGAGAATGCCTTTTTGGCTTCTTTTTTCAACTCCTAGTGCTTAAAACAGTGCCTAGCACATAGTAAGAACTTAATATTTACTGACTGATTCACTGGCTAAGTCTACATCCCAAAAATACCAAACAGAGGAAAAGGGCTCACGTGAACCAAAGTATTTATAGCAGCTTTTCTCATGGTGGAAAAGAATTGGAAACTATTATGAGTCTGATGAAGGAGATGATTTCAGAGGAATCTGAGAAGATTTGTAGGAACTGAAGCAAAATGGGCAGAACTAGAAGAACAGGGGGTGAAGCCAAGATGGCAGAGTAGAAGGATGGACCTGCTCTAGTTCTACCTCCATAACCTGTAAAATACCTGTTAAAAATGAGGCAGCAGCAGACGCAGGGCTCCCAAGGCAGGCAGCAGCCTGCATCCATAGTTGAAGCTCTCATTGTAAAGCCCTTGAGGGAACTGAGCCCCTTGTGGCCACCCTGCCCTACCTGAGCAGCTGATCTTAATCTCAAATTGAATAGCAGCCCTGCCCTCACCTAAAGTCCCTGGGGGATTGGAGCAGCTCATCTGAATCTCAGCCCCCAGTGCTGGCTTGGTTGAACTGGAGGTGAGGTGGTTGTGGAGAGGAAACTCAGAAGTCAAGTAACTGGCTAGGAAAATGCTCAAAAATGGTAAATAAAATAAAATAAAATAAAATAAGACCACAAAAGGTTACTTTCTTGGTGAACAGGTGTCTCCTCTTATCCTTTCTGATGAGGAAGAACAAGGCATACTGTCACAGGAAATCAAGGACCTTGTCTCCAAGGCCTCCAAAGGCAACTTAAATTGGGCTCAGGCAATATAAGATCTTGAAAAGCAAGTTAGCAGCTTGCTAAAGGAGAACCAAAAAATGCTGAGGAAAATAACACCTTTAAAAAGAGGCTAACTCAATTGGAAAAAGAGTTCCAAAAAGCCAATGAGGAGAAGGAGCCTTTAAAAAGCAGAATTAGCCAAATGGATGAGAAGGTTCAAAAGATCACTGAACAAAATAGTTCTCTGAAAGAGAGAACTGAGTTCTGGGAATGAATGACTATGAGATAAACCAAGCAGTTAAAAAACAAAACCAAAAGTTTGAAAAAATAGAAGATAACGTGAAACATCTCACTGGAAAAACAACTGACCTGGAAAATAGATCCAGGAGAAACAATTTAAAAATTATGGGACTACCTGAAAGCCATGATAAGAAAAAGAGCCTAGACATTATCTTCTATGAAATTATCATGAAAAACTGTCCTGATATTCTAGAACCAGAGGGCAAGATAAATATGGAAAGAATCCACCTATCACCTCCTGAAAGAGACCCAAAAAGAGAAACTCCTAGGAATATTATGGCCAAATTTCAGAGTTCCTAGATCAAGGAGAAAACATTGCAAGCAGCTAGAAAGAAACAATTTAAGTATTGTGGAAATACAATTAGGATAACATAGGATCTGGCAGCTTCAACATTAAGGGATCAAAGCCAAAGGAACTGGGATTAAAACCAAGAATCACCTACCCAGCAACACTGAGTATAATACTTCAAGAGAATAAATGGTCATTCAATGATATAGAGGACTTTCAAGCATTCATGATGAAAAAACGAGACCTGAAGAAAAAAATCTGACTTTCAAAAACAATAGTTAAGAGAAGCATGAAAAGGTAAACAGGAAAGAGAAGTCATAAAAGACTTTCTAAAGCTGAACTGTTTACATTCCTAAATGATAAGAAAATGTTTGTAACTCTTGAGATTGTTCTCAGATTGTACACACACACACACACACACACACACACACACACACACACACACACATAGACAGGGAGTACAGGTTGTGTTGAATAAGAAGAGATGATATCCACACAAAAAATATATAAAATAAAAATTAAGGGGTGAGGGAGGAAAATACTGGAAGGAGAAAGGGAGAAATGGAATGCGGCAGGCTATAACTCATAAAAGAGATAAGAAATATCTTGTTGAATGGAGGAGAAAAGAGAGAAGGGGAGAGAGGAAAAGTGAAGCTACTCTTTCCACATATGGCTGAAGGAGGGAATAACATGCTCACTAAATCTGATATGAAAATCTATCTTACAATACAGGAAAGTAGGGGAGGAGGAGACAAGTGGAGTGAGGGGAATGATAGAAGGGGAATGGGAGAAGGAAGTAACTAGAAATAAACACTTTTGGGAAGTGAGAAGGTCAAATGAGGGAATAAAAAAAATAAAAATAAGGGGGGATAGAGTAGGATAGAGAGCAATATAGTTAGTATTACACAACATGATTATTATGGAAGTCTTTTGCAAAATGACACATACATACCCGTATTGAATTGCTTGCCTTCTCAGTGGGGATAGGTAGGGAGGGAGGGAAGGAGAGATGTTGGAATTCAAAGTATTAGAAACGAATGTTGAGAATTTTTATTGCATGTAACTGGGAAATAAGAAACACAGGGAATGGAGTATAGATATTTATCTTGCCCTACAAGAAAAGAGAGAAAATGGGGATAAGGGAAGGGTGGGGTGTGATAGAAGGGAGGGTATACTGAGGGAAGTTGTAATCAGAATGCAAGGTATTAGGGGGCAGGGGGAGGGGAGAGATGGGGAGAAAAATTGGACATGTTACAAAGTGATGTAAAAGCAATTGGTATTAAAATAAATGGCTGAATTAATTACTGAGACTAAATCAGAGACATCTTTAGTTTGGGGAAATGAATTTTAGTCTAAGTCTCCTGGAGGCAGGTAACTTCGGGTCAAATTTGGCATTGATGGAAAAGTTCAGGTTTTAATGGTAAATTTGATTTTATGATTGCTATTTAATCAGGAACATGTATAGAAAGACATGTAAGCTACTTAAGACTTGCCTCAAAAGATGTTCCTTAGCCAAAGTGAAATTATAGTCATATTTGAAACCTGGTTAATGGAACCTGCTATTTTAAGATGCTATGGGACTATTAAGTGGCTGTTCTTCTGAGTCTAATTCCAGGTATGGATAGCAAGAAAGGCAGTCTGAGCCTCCAATCCATGATGCCAGTAAGCCTGTGAGATGCTGGGATGAACTGAAAAAGGTGATCTCATGGGAAGGGTGGGAGAGTGACTGTTCAGCCTGGACTGAGGGAGGATTCTCCTGACTCAATTTCCCCACTGACACCTGGCAGACTGTGAGCCTGACTGAATTCAAGTTGAGAATCTACTCCTACCTGGAACTGATATGAAGTCAGGGAGACACTGGTTCCGTGCAACTCTTAGTGGCAATTTCCTATAGTCAAAAGGTTTGTAAGCTTAATATCAGATTGTTGGTAAGGTTAAGTCTAAAATTAAGCTATCAGGGTTAGGACTTTAGACCAACAACAATAAGGCAAAGTCTAAAGGACTTTAGACCAACAACAATTACTAACTCTTAGTAACACTGTGGAGACAACTAGGTCAAGGGCTACTGTTTGTGTCTCAGTTGGTTAATGTTTTTAAAAAATTCTTTTGTGGTCTATATTGCACATGCTTTAAAAAGAAGTATCACCTGACCAAAAGTTGAAATTGTTTTATGTGACAGTTGAACTGTGTTAGAAATGAAAATAAAGGGAAAAAAAATGAACAGGAAGACTTCACAGAGGCCTGGAAAGACTTATATGATCTGATGCTGAGAGAGACCAGAGAACTTTGCACACAGCACTGACCACAGTGCGCCAGAGTTTTTTCTGGTAGACTTGGAACTTCATAGCAATGCAAAGACTTGGAAAAAATTTCCCAATTGTCTTCTAAGGCAAAGTGCCTTCTACATCCAGAGAAAGAACTATGGAATTCAATCACAGAATATAGCAGATCATTTTTTTTTTGTGTATTACATTTTGGTTTGTTATATGATTTCTCCCATTCAATTTAATTCTTCTACACAGCATGACTATAGTGAAAACGTATTTAATAAGAATGTTTATGTAGAACTTATACAAAATTATATGCCATCTCAGGAAGGGAGGAAGGAAATAGGGGGAGGGAGGGAAAAATAATAATCTAATTTATATGGTAGTGATTGTAGAACACTGCAAATAAATAACATTAAAAAAAAAAGAGTAACCCAAATGGCAGAAGAGGTCCAAAAAGCCAATGAGGAGAAGAATGAGTTAAAAATCAGAATTAGCCAAATGAAAAAGGAGGTTCAAAAGCTCACTGAAGAAAATAGTTTATAAATTAGAATAGAGCAGATGGAAACTAATGATTTTATGAGAAACCAAGAAATTACAAAACAAAACAAAAAGAATGAAAAAATAGGAGACAATGTGAAAAATCTCATTGAAAAAACAACTGACCTGGAAAATAGATCCAGGAAAGAAAATTTAAAAATTATGAGACTACCTGAAAGCCATGATCAAATAAAGATCTTAAACATCATCTTTCATGAAATTATCAAAGAAAACTGCCCTGATATTCTAGCACCAGAGGGTAAAATAGAAATGGAAAGAATCCATTGATCATCTCCTGAAAGAGATCTGAAAAAAAGAAAACAAAACAAAACTCCTAGGAATGTTGTAGCCAAATTCCAGAGTTCCCAGGTCAAGTAAAAAGATTGCAAGCAGTCAGAAAGAAACAATTCAAGTGTTGTGGAAACACAATTAGGATAACACAAGCTCTAGCAGCTTCTAAGGGATCGAAGGACTTGGAATATGATATTCCAGAAGTCAGAGGAACTAGGGTTAAAACCAAGAATCACTGAATAAAACTGAGTATAATAATTCAGAGGAAAAAATGAACATTCAATGGAATAGAGGACTTTAAGCAATCTTGATGAAAAGATCAGAGATGAATAGAAAATTTGACTTTCAAACACAAGAATCAAGAGAAGTATGAAAAGGTAAATAGGAAAGAGGCATCATAAGGGACACATTAAAGTTGAACTGTTTACATTCCTACATAAAAAGATAATATTTGTAACTTTTGAGACTTTTTTCAGTGTTTGCTTAGTTGGAGCGATTATATACATATAGACAGAGGGCACAGCATGAGTTGAAAAGGAAGTGATGATATCTAAAAAAATAAAATTATGGGGTGAGAGAGGCATATACTGGGAGGAGAAAGGGAGAAATGGAATGAGGCAAAGTATCTTTCATAAAAGCAAGAAAAAGCTTTTTCAATGGAGACGAAAAGGGGGACGGTGAGAGTGACGCTTACTCATCACATCTGGCTCAAGCATGGAAAAACATACACACTGACTTTGGTATGAATATCTATCTTATACCACAGGAAAGTAGGGGAGAAGAGGATTAAGTGGGGTGTGGGGATGACAGAAAGAAGGGCAAATGAGAAGAGGGAGTAATTAGAAGTAAACACTTTTGGGGAGGGACAAGGTCAAAAGGAAGAATAGAATCAATGAGGGGCAGGATAGGATGAAGGGAAATATAGTTAGTCTTACTCAACATGACCATTATGGAAGTCTTTTGCATAACTACATATGTATAGCCTATATTGAACTGCTTGCCTTCTCTGTGGGGATGGGTGGGGAGGAAGGAACTGAGAGAAGTTGGAAGTCAAAGTTTTAGGAACGAATAATGAAAATTGTTTTTGCATGCAACTAGAAAGTAAGAAATACAGGTAATGGGATACAGAAATCTATCTTGCCCTACAAGAAAAGAGGGAAGATGGGGATAAGGGAAGGGAGGGGTGTGAGAGAAAGGAGGGCAGATTGGGGGAAAGGGTAATCAGAATGCATGATGTCTTGGGGTGGTGGGAGGAGAGAGATGGGGAGAAAATTTGGAACTCAAAACCTTGTGGAAATGAATGTTGAAAACTAAAAATAAATAAATAAATAAAGAACTAGGAGAACAGTTTATACAATAATAACAATATTATAAAGACAAATAAATTTGAAAGCTTGGCAATTCTGATCAACAGAATGAACAACCACAATTCTAGAGGATTCATATGAAACATATTATCTATTTCCAGAGACAAAGAGATGAAGGACTTAGAGTGAAGAGTGTAGCTTGTTTATTTGTTTTAAATACAGCCAATGGAGTAATTGGTTTTACTTGATTATTTATATAGAGGAGGTTTTGCTTTTGGGAATGGGAGGAGAAAATTAGGGCCTAAAATAATTGAAAAACAAAAAAAGAAATGTAAAGGAAATCAATGTCTTGGCACAAGTAGTACAAAATCTTTCCCAAACAACAAATTCATTGAAAATTAGAATGGACCAAATAGAAAATAATTAAAATAAAGTCAAAAGACTAAAAAAAATAAGAAAATATAAGGTATCTCATAGCAAAATCACCTGACTTAAAAATCAGATCACAGATATATGAATCATAAAAAAGACCTGAACATCACATCACCTCTCAAGAAATCATAAAAGAAAAGTGCATATATCTCTTAGAACAATATGACAAAGTGGAAACAGAAAGAATCCACTTGTTACCTCATAAAAGGAATTCCAAAATGGAGACTACCAAAAACATCTTAGCCCAAATTCAGAGCATCTAAGTTATAGAACAAATACTGCAAATACAAACAAATTTGCTAAAAAGAAAGAACTCAAGTAGCAAGGTGCCAGAATCAGGATCACACTTGATTTAGCCACTATAAAGGAATGGAGAGCTTGGAATATGATATTGCAGAAGGTAATGGATATAGGTTTAAAACCAAGAACCTAGCAAAACTGATTTTAATTCAACAAGAAAAAAAAAAGGACTTCGAGGAAAAGATCAGAGTTGCATGGAAATTCTGAATTATAAATACAGGAGTCAATAGTAACACAAAATCATAAACATTAGAGAATATTCATTAGGGACTAAAAAAGGATAAAATATTTACATTCTAATATGAGAAGAGGATATATATACCTTCAGAACCATATCATCATTAGGAGTTACAGCAGGAGTCTATTTGGACAGCGGGCCTGGTAGTGGGTCTGGTATGTTTTAGGGATCTTAAAAGAAGAATGGAAAGAAAGGAAGTGGGGAAAGATGACACTGGGGGTGGAGGAAAGCAGAAAATTATCTCAAATAATTTGGGCACACAAGTAGTTTATACAATGAAGGAAGAAGGGGTGCGAGAAGCAGCTGACACTTGAACCTCTTATGTGAACTGGTCGAATAAGGGAAGAATATACACAGTAGGGAGTATGGAAATACATTTCATTCAATAGGGAAATGGGTGAAAAGGAGAAAATTAGAAGGTAGAGTAAGATGAATGGTAGATTAAGGAAGGAATTATTTCTAAGCAAAATAAACTAAGGTTGCACACAAATATTTATAACAGCTCTTTTTGCAGCAGCAAAGAATTGGAAACAGTACTCATCATTTGGGGAATGGCTCAACGACTTATGATATGTGAATGTTATGGAATACTGTTATGATGTAAGAAATGATCAAAAGGATGATTTCTGAGACAATCTGGGAAGGCTTATATGAACTGATGCAGAGTAAAGTAAGTAGAATCAGAAGAAGAGTCTACATAGTGATAGCAATATTATAAAGTTAAACAATTTTGTAAGACTTAAGAAATCTGATCAACAAACATGAAAACCAACTACATACAATTCCAGAGGGCTCATGATGAAACATACAATCTAACTCTTGATAAAGAGGTGCTGGATTCAGTGGAAACTAAAATATATATTTTTTAGATATGATCAACTTGGAGAATTTGTTATGCTTGACTATGTGTTTGTAATAGGGGTTTTATTCTTTCTGATGAGAGAAGATGAGCAGGGAAAGTGACAGGGAAAGAATGCAAGTTTCTGCTGTCTGAAAAAATAAAATTTAGTGAAAAATGAATGAACGATTATAGGAGGTTTCATGGTAATAAAAAGCTTACACCTTCATTTAATGTCAATGGACTTTTGTTAAACACCTACTATTTTATATAATACGCTATGCTAGACGCTGGGGAGATTATTCAATAAAAACACTGTATTTGCCTTATGAAGTTTATACACTAGTAAGAATATATTTCCTATCTAGCTTGGTGGTATAGTGTATAGAGCACTGGACTAGGAGTCAGGGAATTTAAATCCTGCCATGGACACTATCTGTAAAACTGGGCAAGTCACTTAACCTCTCTCTGCCAGGTTCCTCATTTGTAAAATGGGGATAATAAGAGTACCTACCTCACTAGGGTGGTATGAAGATTAATATATAATAATATTTAGTTTACTAATAAAAAATAATTAATATATTTAACATACTTTGCTAATTATAACATGCTATATAAGTGCTGGCTTTATTATTAGTAGTAGTACTACTAATAATACAAAACAATGCAAAAGAAAAGCAAAGTAAAATGTTATGGGAGGTCCAGAGAGTAGCTGAAGATATGGAGGCAGAGCCTGCTCCAAGCTTGGGGCATAGCTTAAACATAGGCTGGATACAGAAGACGTCAGGGCAAGAACAGGAGGCAATGCTTACTCTAGCTTGACTGAAATGTAAAGGATATAATGAGGAGTCACAGGAGAGAAAAGGTAATTAGTGGAAAAAGCACTAAATTCAAAGTCAGAGAACCAACAGTTCAATTTCAGCTTGGTTACTTCAATGTAACTTTGGGCAAGTCACTCATAGTCCATGGTCTTAACCTCAATTACAAAATGAAGGGAGGAGATGAGATAATCTCTTATGAGGTTCTTTTCAGCTCTAAATCTATGATCCTGTGAAAGTGGTACAGGAACAGGAAAAGGGGCTCAGGTGTGGTTGGAAGAATGATTTCTAAAGTGATGAATCCTTTTCTTATGCCTTTATGTTCCAGAAAAACAAACTTGACAGAAAAAACATTGTGAAAATAAGTAACTTGAAATGCCTGCCTATACATATCCATTTACATATTTACTCATATAGATCTTTTTTGAAAAGTAATTAGAATTCAGCATGAACTAGTCCTGAATTCATTCAACTATAAGGAATTATGACTATCTCTTATATCCAGTGGGGTCACTGTGTTGACAGGGATAAGGAAACAGGCAAATGTAAAAGAAATTTCACTCATATAAATATTTACTATTGGCTCCTGAACACCAGTGGTAAATAACTGTACATCACAGGTACCATTTCAGGAGTCAAATGCATTTTAGTATGAATAGGTAAAAATAACCCTAGCTAAGTGATTGTGTTTCAAGTCTCATGCTAGACATGATTTGTTTGCTTATTCTGACTTTTTTTCTGACTGCAGCAGTGACAGAGGAATGAAAAAAAAGGTTTTAAAATTTCATGTCTTATTTGTTCTGGGCCCTAATAACAAAATGTTGCCGAAATGCAGGTGGTCTGAGATATCTTGATATCTACTCCCAGTGAATGCCCAGGGAATAGCTCCCCAAACCTTCACATGCTTGATGGTGTTAGACTGGTTCTGCAAGTTTAAACATGTTCTGTTACAAAGCAAGGGATATGAACATGGCATAATGTGTTTGTGTGTTATGGATGCTAAAACAGCACATTAAAGTAGCAGGCACAATGAACTTGACCTAACATAGAGAAGGCAGGGGATTTCCTCTGCCCTCCCCCTAACTACCAGACTTAGTTCTAGTTCTGAGAATTCAGGTGCATTCACTTTTCAGATTGGCTTGTCTATGACTTATAAGTGGATCCTAAGTGATATGAAAAAAAAAAAGCGGCCTTCTTTTGTAGCTTCTTGAAATTGTTTCATAACTGTCAAAATGATAGGAAAAGATCCTTGTTTTGTAATATTTTGCTTTTACTCCTGAGTACAGATCTTGTTAGGCCTTCAATAGTTAGACAGGAGTCTATTAGGACAAAATAAATGATACTATCTTAAGGGGCTGTATAGTTCCATATCCCATATAATTTTATAACACCCTGAATAGATGGGCATCTAAATTCTTCTTGAACCTTTCCTAGTAACAAGGAGCTTCACTCTTCACAAAATGCTTTTGCCTACAATGATCCTGTAAGGTAGTGTAAACAGTATTATTATTATTTTTACAAAACAGTTTCTCAATATTTAATCTGAAGTTAGTTGTCTTCAGCTGTATTTTTATTTGCATTATTATAGTCATTTTGTGTGTTGTTTTCCTGGTTCTTCTAGCAATCTGTATTCTTGAGATTCCCAAACTGCTATGTCCACTTGCTTATCTAGTCTATTCAGTCATGTACTACTTTTCTCTCTTTTTAAACTAGTATCAAACCATTTTGATAATTACTACTTTATAGTGTATAGGCTCCCTTCAATTCTTCTTATTTTCTGTCATTATTTCTCTTCTGATTCTGGACAGTTTCTTATCCAAAGGAATATAACTCTATGAAGTATTTACTACTTGTCTTTAGGAGCTTAACTTTATAGCTCTAAACCTATATATTAATTTAGGTATCAAATACTTTTAATATCGGTATGGTCAACTCATTAACAATGAATGCCTCTCCATTATTTATCTTCCTTTATTTTAAAAATTTAATTTAATTTAATTTAGCAGCATTTATTGTCTTTTCATCCTTTCCCTCTCACCTAAAGAGAAAAAACAGAACTTTTATAAAAAACATATAAGGTAAAAGAAAACAAATTCTCACATTGGCCATGTCAAAAATGTATGTTTCATTCTGCACACTGAGTTCACTCCTTTGACAAGTAGCAGAATACGGTTATTAACATTCTTCAAAACTGGTTCTCTGGAATCATTGTTGGTTATTGTGTTGATCGGAGATCTTGAACCTTTCAGAATTGCTCCTTTTTATTTTGAAGTAGCATTTATATCATTCTTGAATATGTCTCTCTAGGTTAATTCTGAGATACTTTATGCAATTTGTAGTTATTCTGGAAGAAATCATCTTTATTACTTCCTCCTGGATTTTGTTAGTACTCTATAGAAAAGGTTATGATTTTTGTGTAACTCTTTTGTACCTTTACTGAAACTCTTAACAGACTCAAGGAGAAGATACAAACTCTGGGAAATGCCTTCTTTCTACCTCAGTAAACCATCTTATTATATGCAAATAAGGATAATTTTATCTCCTCTTTTTCTTTTATTTCTTCTAGTACTATGTTGAATAAAAGTGGTAGAGAAGACATTTGCTTTACCTCTGGGTAAACTTACTGGGAAAATTTCAGTATTCTTCACTTTGCTAATAATACTTACTCTAAGCATATGTATATGTGTATATACAAAGAAGAGTCCTTCTATGCTATCTATGCATATTAGGGCCTTTTAAAAATCTATAATATATTTTGTAGGCTTTTTTGTGTCTATCAATATAATTTTTTATTCTTATTTATATGTTTATGTTGTTTTCCTAATGGACTATCCATAAAACCAACTTTGTCATGGCAAAATTTTTTTTTTTTTTTTGCTATACAGCTATAGTGTCTGCTAATATTTAATTTAAATACTTGTGTCAGTATTCATTAGTGAAACTGATCCATAGTTCTCTTTTTCTCATTCATCCCATCCTAACTGGGATATCAGGATCATATATCTCATGAAAAGAATTTTGTAGACTTCTTCAATTACTAATGATAATTTTTGTAGTCATTAATTGTTCTTTAAAGATTTGATAAAATTTATCTGGAAATTTATAAGGGTAAAGGTTCCTTTATTACCTACCTACCTTATGGTAGGTCATTTATAGTCACTTGATTTTTCTTATTGAGATTGGGTTGTTTAAGAAGTCTATTTATTGTTTTTGCAAATATGGATGTTTCATATTTTTGCTAACCATTTCTTATTAACTCTCTTATCTCCTCTCTGTTCCTTGTGAATTCCACAAAGTGTTGCTCAGATGTCAAACTGTGATGTGCAGGTGACTTGTGGCTCTTGAAGGCCATGCTAGCAAAGTGTACGCTCCAGCACAATCTTCTCTGTTGGAAAGAGAATGGCTATGTCCTGGTAAAGACTGTGTATCTGCTTTCTAAGGATCAGCCCCTCCTTGTGAAAATGTTAGTTACTGGGGTTCTGGCCACTGGGTGATATTCCAATTATCAAAGGTACTCTGTACCTCCCTTCCATTTCTGAAGTGATGGTGGCAGAGTAGTTGGAAGGGGGGGGGCATAAGATGCTAAGTATCTTATAGATTTTAGACTTAGATTTGCCATTGGTCCTATAATCACTAATAATCACTTTGTCCAGTGATCTTTCATATGCTGATGAAGGAGCTAAATTTTATTGATTTTAACATTCTTGCTATAAATATTAAGGCAGACGTCAGTAAGTTCTGTACTTACTATTTGCCAGACACTATACTGAGAGCAACCAGAATTGCAAGACAAGTCCTGGTCCTCAAGGATCTCCTATATCAGGTGAAGAAATATGCAAAAAATAACTAGGTACATACGAAATATACAGAGAATGGATGGAAGGTAGTCTGAGAAGGAAAGGCATTACCGTATGGGAGAGTAAGGAAAGGTCTCCAGTAGAAAATGGAAACTGAACTGAGTCTTGAAGGAAGTCAGTGAAGTCAAGAGATGGATGTGAGAAGGTTAGAGCAACACAAAGACACAGATGCAGGAGGAATTTTCTGTTCAAGGAACTTGAAGTGAGTCAATGTGGCTAGGTTATAGAGTGAGTGGAGGGAAGTAAAATGCAAGAATACTAAAAAGGTTAAGAAGGGGTCAGTCTATGAAGAACTCTATATACCAAAAAAAGACTTTATATTTTATCCATGAGGTAACAGGAAGCTACTGGAGTTCACTGAGCACAGGCAGTGACATGATCACACTTCTCATCAGAAAAAAAAATTGACAGTTGAACAGAAGATGTATTAGAGTAGGGAGAGACAAGATAGGAGAGTAGTTAGAAAGCTAATGAAATAGTTCAGGCAAGAGGTTGGGGGGGTGGGGAAACACATCTGAGAAATATGAAAGCAGGAAAAGAAAGATTTGGTCACTGATCTGACACAAGGGGTAAGATTGAGGAGTTAAGGATGACAAAGTTTGTGAGCCTGGGTGACTGGTAGGATAGTGATGCTTTCGATAGTAAGTGGGAAGTATATCTATGGAACACACAACTTGTGAGGCTCCAGAGTTAGTCAATGAAGAGTGGCTGTAGCTCAGGAGAGAAAGCAGGACTGGGTATATGTGATATATATATATATATATATACATATATATATGTATATATATATATATATACACACACACATACACACACATAATACATATATATGCATACATACATATATATACACACACATACATATATATGTGTATATATAATATATACAAATAATATCTATCAATAGATAGCAATATACAGATATATCTCTATATATATCTATATATTATATATATAATATATATTATATATATATCTCTGGGAATCATCTGCACAGAGATAACAGTTAAAGCACTATGGGAACTAATTAAATCACCAAGACAAAAGGAAATTACAGCTAACTGGAAACTATTCTCCTTAGGGAAGCAAATGAAGGGTTTTTATCATATATACAGAGGCAGTAAGAATCATCACTGCACAGGATATAAGCATATGCAAAATATCTCTATGAAAATGAGATGTGTGCTGATATCTGTTGTAAAGTATGATAAAATAAGAGAAACTCAATGAAGATCCTGATAAAACCCTTCAGATTAATAAAGATTGAAATTCATATGAAGTTAGGAAAATGAAGAAAAAAGAGAATAGCTATGGAGAACAATTAAAAGAGCATCAACCTGACATATTTAAATAAGCTGCTGATTCTGATAAAATGGGAAACGGATGGAGTAATGGGCATCAATACCAATTATAACAATCTATACAAAAATTGAGCAACATAAATAAATTGCCACAAAGAGACCAAATTAAGTCTGAAAGAAGCTTGTCTTTTAAAAACTTACTTGACTGCTTTGCCAAGTGGAGAAATGTGGCAGCCAAGGGAAACGTTCATGGTAAACTTCTATAGAAGAGGATTGTGGAAAATCATGAGAAGTTTTACTGGAGCATAAAACAGTGAAGGAAAAAAAATACATTTAAAAGAAGGTTGGTAAGTGACCCAACTAGGCAATTATTTTAAGGACATTTGAAAATGATTTTGGAAAGATGGTAGAAAAGAGATGGAAAGTGGAGATCTGTAAAGGTTTCTGTTTTTAAATGTCTTTTCAGAAATCACAGAGGTCCGAAAAATAATTTAGGTGGCACAGTACAATGGAAAGAGCTTTGAATTTGCAGTCAGAGAACCTGTATTTGAATACTGGATCTGCTACTCATTATCTGTGCAAACTTGGGCAAATTACTTAACTTATTTTATCCTTTTCTCATATATAAAATGAAGAGGTTGGACTAGATGGCCTCCAAGGTACTTTTCAATTGTAAATTCATGATCATTGGACAGGGCACTAACCTTCATTCTCCTCCTGGTTCTGCTTCTTTATGGATTTTGCTGCCGTGCCTTAGTTCTGACCATCATTTTGTCATACTAGTTCCTTTCACTCGCTTTTTTCCTTCTGGGGCCTGTCCAAAGGGAGGGGGGCCCAGGCTGGTCAACCTACATTCCTCCCTGAAGCCCAGCCTTCTGAAATGTACTGTCTTCCCCCATTAGAACAGGACAGGGCCCTTGAGGGCAGGAGGTGTCTTTCTTTTTGTGGTATTTATATTCCCAGTGCTTAGCATAGGATCTGGCACACAGTAGGTGTTTAATAAGTGCTGTCAGTCTGACTGCCTAATGGTGGAGTCACCACATTTGGACTCAACATTATAATTCTGAATAAGCTGCAAGAGTAAGTGAATGCAATGAAGAAAAGAAATGAGGCCTGAGCTGAAAACAACACAGTTCTGAGGGCATTAGGCAGAAGACTCTTCTTAGGAAGTCTGGCAGTATTAGAACTGATGAACCCATCAAAGTAATCAATATGATAAAAAATTGAAGAGAATACTATTTCAAATGGTTCAATATTTTGGTTTTTTTTGACTAATTGAGTTTATATCCTTTGATAAGTTTTAATTATTCAGAGTAAATGCAAATATATAACATCTTCAATTCATCATCTAAGTTGAATGGTACTGTGAACTGTCATATGTTTTCTTAAAATAACACTCAACAATAGTTTTCAGTTATTAAAAAAAAACCCAATGCCTTATTTGTGTATTATTTACAAAGAGCTAACTCTACCAAGTTTGTCTCTTCATCTAGCCATCAAATATAAAAAGAAGTTGACAGGAGTTTTTGTCTGCCATATATTATTTTAAAAGTTAAGCATCTTGAAAACTTCAAACTATGTATACCTGCTAGCTATTATTATCATATATGACACTTGTAGATTAATTCAAAATGATGTTAGATGGCTGTCACTTTAAGGTTTAACAAATATAAAGACAATGAATTACATGTATTAATCATCTATCAAGCATATAAAACCAATTTTTCAAGTAATGCTTTAGTTTTACTTCAAGTCAACAGTTCAAGTGTGGAGCTATTTGAACATTAGGAGTTCTTTTTAAAGTGTGGGTAGCCACAAAACAAAAACATTTATAACACCTATTATGACAGTGGCTAAAAAAGAAAAATAATAATTTGTTCTTCTTTTATGTAAATTAAGGACTATATTACCTAACAACATTAATTATTATATTACTGAAATAAGACCTCTCACAGAACTTTTGTGCCTCTCTGCGCTTCTTTTTCATTCTGTATTATAGTTATTTGCAAGTAGTATCTCTGCTGATTGTTTGCACTGATTGTTTCTCATTTCCTTTATTATTTTCCTCAGCTTTCTTTGTTTCAGCTTCATGTGGCTCATTTGTTAAAATACTTTTTTTTGGTGTCTCCTTCCATCACTAGACCAAGATGAACTTCCCCTTTGGACTTACTAGAATATCATGTGTATAGCTCTTACTATGTGCCAGGCACTGCACAATAAGTGCTTTACATTTATGATCTTATTTGGCGTTCTATGACACCTTGCTATACATCTCTCCAATGTACTTATCATGGATTATCCTGTATTATAATTATATTTATAGGTCATATCCCCTTCCTAGTAAACTCCATGAGGACAGAGATTCAATTTTAATTAAAGTTTATCTCCTTTCCCACGAGCACCTAGACAGCAGTGTTATTCTACAAAAAGAGTAGGAATTTATTAATAAAGGTTTGTCGACCTGAAATGAAGGCATAATTCAGGTACTATTTCTTCCATGAAACTTTCCCTGATCTTTCCCTTCTTAATTTCTTTTTCTTTTTTTTTAATAGTATCATGTCTCAGTCATTTCTCCTTTGGAGGTATTTTCATTTTATAAAAATTTTAATGGCCTATAATATTATTTTGTATCCTGAAAATCTATGGATATCTTATTTTCCTAGTAAATTATAAAGTCATTTTTTTTCTCTTCCCTATACCTAACACATAGAGGCTTAGATAACCAAATTAAGGTGTGAACTTATTTATACATAGCAGATAATTAAAATATTTTAAATATGAATGAAAACATTATTCTACTTTCTAGGTTTTTTTAAACATCTTATCACTCATTAGATTGTAAGATCTTTAAGTACAGAGGCAGTGATTTACACTACCTTGGTATGTATTCCCCATGCCTGTTAGAGTGCCTTACTTATATACCAATACTTCAATGAGTTGTTCTCATCAACAGCAACCAAAGTTGAGAACTGAAATTTATCCACATAATGCTTCTTCACATTTGTTCTTCTGCAAATTCTCCATAGGTGAATATGCAAAGACCTTCCTCTAGGTGATTTAGAATTCTAACAAGTATCAAGTTCAGTACTCAAGCTATCCATTTGACTAGTCAATCTTCTTTTCTAACCCCAAATTTCATAGATTCTACCCTTTGGGGCTAATTTTTATATAAGTCATAATTGGTACTGCCTACTAATTTTATTTATCTTTCCCTTAACCTCTGTTATGACTTACATAATATTGAAAGGGAACAAGATTTGTGATTTGATTAATGTAGGAAACTCCCTCTACTAATGTAGATTGGTAACTATTTTACAATATAAAATCTTAGAGAGTAGTTTGGGAGCCTTGAGAGGTGAGAATGACTCATCCAAGGTAACACGGCTAGTATAGTAGATAATTGTGTTTTTTAAAAGAAATTTATAGCCAGACATGGCAACTATGAGCTTTGTTAAGATTAATTCTTCTTTCAAATTAATCATGTACTGTTTATTTTATATTTTTTTTGTAAATGGGTATGTACATTTTTTTTAATAAAGAGGCTTAATTAATTCCTTGATTTACGAAAAAGGAAGTAACTTTCTATTCTGATTTCTTAATGAGTATGCAAGTAACTCCAGGAAAAGTGATAAGACAAATGGTATTAAAAATGTAACCAGGTTTTTATGCAATGATTTACTTACCTCCAAAGAGATGGAATGCTTTTCTGCAACTTGGTAGGGGCCATTTTGCTGAATTGGATTTCTGAAAGTTTTGCTTTATTTTCAAGTATTCCTTAGTAAAGAATGTTTTTGTAGCATTGTTCAGGTCTAAAATGAAAGCAAAAAGGTTTCAAAACACAAATTTAAGCAAAATACAGTGCTTATATGAATTCAAACATGAAAGTATCTTGGTCATGGTTTCAGATCTTTTTCAGAGGGTGAAGATCATATTATAATCAATCTTTTTCATTTACACAAAGGTAGTTCCCTAAATTTCCTATATGACCTGGCTTTAGCAAGTCTACCAAGCTCCAATTCTACTAGTGATACAACAACCAGAGTAACAATTCTTAGAATGACTTTCCCTTAACTTACTCTGCTTCATCTCATTTATGAAGTATATGTTGAGACCCTTGTGTATAAAAACCACACTGATTCTTAAAATATAGAAGGTCCTTGTACTCCTATTCAAGAGTTTAGAGGCCTAGTACGGAAGGCTAAACACAAAAAGACATACAAGCTGAGCTCAATTACAAAACAAGATGGTAGAAACTGCAAAAACTGTAATTGGTTGGGGATAAAGTTACTTAGGTTAAGTTTCTTGGAAGAGGTGAATTCAGATGTTAGTCTTGAGGGAGTTGGTTGATGGAAGGGCGAAAGAAATTCTCCTGTGTATCCTCCAACCCACTTCAGCAGCATAAACAAATCAGTGGCACAGAGGTATAACTAAGACAAGTATTGTGGCCAGAATTCTGAGGAAGGAATAAGTTTATGCTAATTGGCTGTGTGGCACAAAAGAGAAAGAGGTAAAGCTGAAAACGTAGGAAGGTGGTAGTGGTGAGCAGACAACCGAGAAGGGCTTTGACCGCTTCACCTGTAAGAAGTAATCATACCTTAAAAAAAATTAAAATACAGTCAAACCGAACTTACATTTTCCTTTGTTTGTATAATTTTTACCTTGGACTGATGCTATTGTTCACAACATTAAAAAAAGGGAATCAGATTCCCAAGTTTCAGTTCAGACAAAAAGCAACTAGTTTCTCTTCCTATTTTTGATTGTTCTTCACTCTCCAAGAGAACCAAAATGCCCTCATCATATTGAAGTCAAGATAGAGAGTGTCCCACTGTGGCCGATTACACCAACATGAGCTCGAAAAGCTCTACCACAGGTCAGGCACAAATAGTTCAAATGAATATTTGGAGTGGAGATGTCCCTAAATTTGGGTAACTCACTTTTCTTTTAAGCTACTGCAGTTGTGTTTTGCTCACAGAAAACAGTGCCTTCTTTGATGTGGGCATACCATGCTGGATGGTCCTGTCCAAGGTTCGTTAGAGAAACCTTGAGTCTCCTTTTATCACTTCTTCTGACCTCCATGTGAGCGTTTACCTTGAGTTGTCCGTAAAATAGTCTTTTAGGCAAACTTATTTTGGGCATTTGAAGTAAATGGCCAGCCCATGAGAAGTATCTTCCTATTCTAACTGCTCCTTCAATGGCTCTTCTTTCCCACAAGCCCATCAACATTTTTGACCTTTTCAAGGTCAGTGCTCTTCTCTTTATTCTTTCCTTTAGCAATCTCATTTACTCCTATGACTTCAACTACATTTATGTGACCATGTCACCATCTTTAGCCTCTCTTTCAAATTTTTCTAACCTAGAATTCCCTATTTCTCAAACATGTTTAACCATTTTAAGAAACAAATACTTCAAATTCTACTCATTTTAGGAAACAACTCAAATAGCAATTTCTCCCCAAATCCTCTCTTGATATCCCAGCTGGAAATGACCTTTTTCTCCTCCAAACTTACTGTGTCATACTTTATGTTATTATTATTATTTGCAGGCAGTATGGCTTTGCTTCCCTACTATATGCTAAATTCCTTAAAGGCTTGAACCATGTAAGTCATTTTTGTATCTACTACAGTATCTTACATAATGCTTTGTACAGAGAAAATATTTAAAGCAACTTGTTGAATCATCACTAAATAAAATGGGAAAAACCCAAAATGCCATGCAAGGGAAATGAGGCAGAATGTGATAGTGAAAACAACACTGGATCTGAAGTTTGAGGTCCTTACTACAAACGCTAGTTCTGCTCCCTAGTACCCGTATTACTCTTAGTCACATTCATGATGAGTCACATCATTTTGTTAGATTCACTTTATTCCCAGTGGTAAAATGAGAAAGTTGGATTAGATGAACTCTTAGATCCTTTCTGGCTGTCGAAAAGTATGATCCTATGAATTTAATTTAATGTTTAACTTGGAAATCTCTCTAACAAATTTAATCCTATATCCATAAATTGAAGAGCATTGAAGTACAAAGCAAAATGAACCTGGGAATGATTTGTAAAGTTAAAGTTAATGTATGTTATAGTGTACTTTGTAGCAGTATCAGTGTAAGTTAAAAAAGACAGTCTGTCAAAGCCAAAAAAACAAAGGAACTGATAGAATTATTAGTAGATACTACGGTAGGAATTTGGGTGAGGGCCTACAACTTAAAATTACTGGCAAAGATTGTATTTTAAGCTTCCAGGCCTAATTCTGAAATTTGTCTGCAAATGGCAAAGCACAGTGCTAGTTTCTCAATGATTAAATGTATCTTTTGCTAGCTTAGTTAAAATTCAGTATTGGCCATGAAATTGTAAGTATTTATTTATTTACTCTATGCCCAGGCACTGTGCTAAGTGTTGGGGGTACAAAGAAAGGGAATACAAAATAGTTCCTGCTCTCAAGGAGCTCACAGTTTAATGGGAGAGAAAATATAAACCACTATGTACAAATAATATACGTACAGAATAAACTGGAAAAATCTCAGAGGCAAAGGTGGATAAGTGCAAAATATACCAATTTTGATAATGCATAGGATCATAGATTTAACTCAGTACTATCTAATCTGACTTCCTCACTACAGATGGAAACTATGGACTAGAGAAGTTAAGTGACTTGCCCAGCGAATAAGTATCCGAGTAATGGACTATTATCTATTTTAAAAGGGATATTTAAAGATAAAACGTTGTTTAGTCCTTTCAGTCATGTCCAACTCTTCATGATCCCACTTTCGGGTTTTCTTTGCAAAGACACATTTCCTTCTCCAGCTCACTGTAGAGATGAGGAACTGAACAAACAGAGGTAAGTGACTTACCCAGAGTCACAGGGCTAGTATCTGAGGCCAGATTTGAATTCATTAAGAGGAGTCTTCCTGATTCCAAGCCAAATGCTCTATCCACTGAGCAATGTAGTTGCCCCCAAAGGTATAATGTTACCATGTACAACATTTCTAAGTCTCCCAGCACCAAGGAATATAATATGCTTTTCAACCATTTGGTGAATTCTTATTATACCTCATAAAATGGGGAGAGTTAGATTATAGGCATTAGGATTCTTAATTAAGACTACATGGTGAGATGAAGGCAAAAACAGAAGTTTTAAGAAGACTCTGCTCTGGGTCTCTGACTAACTTTTACCACAGAATCAATCCCATGTTATGTTATTTCATGTTAACTTTTGAGTTCCCTCTGCTCTCATCCCAGTTCTACTAAACCAGTCATGTGATGTGGGACAATCTCTTAAATTCAGTACTGTTCAGTTTCTGAATCTGTGAAGGTTTGGAAAGGTAGTTTTTAAGGTTCCTTCTATGCCCATAGCGGGGTTAGGTGGTGCAGTGGATAGAGCACCAGTGCAGGAGTCAGAAGGACCTGAGTTCAAATCTCACCTCAGATACTTGACATTCACTAGCTGTGTGACCTTGGGCAAGTCACTTAACTCCAAGTGCCTCATCCTGGGTCATCTCTAGTCATCCTGATGAATATCTGGTCACTGGATTCAGACGGCTTTGAAGGAGACTTGAGGCTGGTGACCTGCACAGCCCTCCCTCACTCAAAACAAAGTCAAGTGCAAGTCATGTCATCATTTCTCTGATGGCATGATCTTCTTTGACAAGTGAGGATGAACACACACACACACACACACATCCATGCCCATGGTTTTTGTAATCTCTAAATTGCTAGAAATGTATAAACCATCATTAGGGAAAAGACAGAGTATGTGTACTTGAGCAAAATGTATGCAGACTACCATCTGCCAGTGGTTTTGAGCCTTCATTAGAACACAGGAGAGACTGCAGGGCAGCCACCATTTCCTAGGTTAGGGCTAAGAAGTCAAACCCTAGTTCTGGCTCTGTTGTTAATATTATTCTGTGATTCTAAATCTTCAGTCATGTTTGATTCTTCTAGAGCTTTATAAACATTATCCAAGGTAGGTGCTCACTCAATTCTGCTTCTTTTATATGGTTACACTGAAGTAAAAAAAAACTGCAGACTACAGGATACTCCAAGAGTCTATAACATTTCTCAAAAATATCTTGCAAGATGTCTTAACAAATTTTTGAGGCAAATCTAGGAGGCAAACATAGCATTTTAATGTGAACCTATTATATTATGATGTACTATGCTTAATTTTTTTCTTTAGATTCGGGAATTCTTAACCTTGTAAATGTATCGTTGGAATCATACAAGATAGCAATTTTCTCCCTTTTTGATAATGGTGACCTAATTTTAAATGATGACACTGCAAATATGTAAACATTTAAACTAAAATCACTATGAAAAGGAATTTATAATACCAACATTGAAATCTTGTATATCTACCCAGGAGAGGTTCATAACTTCTTAGCAGTCAGGTGAAGCCTATAGAACCCTTTTTGGAATAATGTTTTAAAATAACTGAAGGAAATGCTAAATTTAATTTAGAAGCCAGAAAAATATGATTTTTTTAAAGAGGCAGCTAGATGGTGTAGAGAATGAAATTCTAGGTCTAGAGTTGGAAAGACCTGAGTTCAAATACAATCTCAGAAACTTACTAGTTATGAGGCCTTCAGCAAATCATTTAACTTGTTTGCCTCACTTTCCTCAACTGTAAAAACAAGATGATAATAGTACCAAGCCTGACTGTTTTGGGGATCAAATGAGATAATATTTATAAAGTCCTTAGTAGCACACCTGGTACATGTTAGCACAATATGAATGCTAGCTATGCTGCTACTACCACCATTAAGGATGGTAATAACTGTTATTGACATTAATGATGACAGTGACTATGATAATTATGATTCCTGCTGTTATCATTATCATTATTTGTCTTTTTAATTTTTTTATTTATTGGAGGGGCTCCCTTCCCTCCATTATCATTAATATTATTCTGATCCAAGTTCATAGACTCTTTTTAATCAATTCATAGACTATCAGTTATCCTCTGATACAAAGTACAAAATTGCACTACGTCTGTATATAATAAATGTCTGGATGTTATTGTCTGTATAATAATCATAAATAACATTTTAGAAAAAACTACAAGAGCTGTAGAGGACCACATATATACTCACAAATCTGAAATGAAATGGTTACATATGAACGAAGAAGTATCCTGATTACATTTCACGTATTAATTCCCCAATACTACCAACTATCATCATAACAATAGTATAATCCATAGGATTTTTTCTTTTTAAGAAATAGAGGCTAGAAGTCCTACGTTCTTTCATGTAGTCTCAAAGATACCAAATTTCTATTGTTAACCGCATGGCTATAATTTAACCAGAATATACTTCTTTCAATAAACACTTAACCTGGAGTCCATGGACAAATTTCATGGGGATTTCTGAACTTAGACGGAGGAAAAAAAAATTGCACCATTTCCCAAAAGGAAAAAAAAACCAAAAAATAATCCCACAACAAGAAAAAGGTTAAGAATCCCTGTTCTATACACTGTTTCAGTTTTGGAAATATGAATTAAATTTCCTAGTGATTTTAGTTCAATGCTTAAATATTGACAGTTATGTTTAAAATTAGATTGGCATTATTAAAAACATAAAGAACGGCTATTGTGTGATTCTACCAATATGCTACTCTATCCTAAAAATGGAAAATATCTTAGCACCTATCTCAGACAAGATTGTGAGGATTAAATAAAATAATATTTGTAAACAGCATGTGGCACGGTGCCTAACACAGAGTGGGTGCTATATCAATGCTTATTTTCTTTATTCCCTTCCCCTGTATGTTCAACTTTTCCCTTTTTGATGGTATAGATCTTGTTTTCCCCTAATCAATTTTCAATAGCTTTTTTGCCAACTTTCTCCATGAGATCAAGTAGCTACATTATTTTTTTCCATTGCAACCTTTTAAACTCATATAAGAAAAAAGAGCTTATGTTCAAAAAATAAATGCATATATAAGAAAAATATGCCTAAAACAACCATGATAACAAGGTGAGAACAAAGTAGTTGTTGTTAACTAATACTGAACACATCTTAGCTGGTATAGTAATTATGATGGCAGCTTTAAATCTACAATCTCTTTAATATACCTTTTCCTTTCATAGTGAATTTGATCATTATAAATAACTCTAACACTTGGATGATAGGCCTTAGTTCACCAAAACCAAGTTCTACTATACTTGAAAATTTCAATTAACATTTTTTCCGAGTTTACTCTGACACCTACGTCAATACTCTCATTAGAGGTGAACTTTCCATGGTGACCCAGAGCACTTCCGATCACAGTGAGAAAATTCTGATCAAAACAAGATATAAGGTTTCCTCGGCTGTCAGCTGATTCCCAATGACATCAGCTAGTGTTTTTCTGGCAGTGAGAAGAGGAAGACAGAACTCCACGTGATGTAACAAGATCTATTCATTCTTTCCCTGAAAACTGGCTCTCTTCTAAGATGTTGTGTGACATGTTTCATTTTGCCAGAGATGGAATTGTAAAGCCCAATCAGGCCAAGCAAGAAACTTTTATTTTTTTTCCATAAACATCACAAATAGGTGATTTCCCTGGACAGACTTTGATGATGTGCTTTAAAACATCTGTGAGACTGACCATGAACATAGATATGCTTGCTACCCTCTTCCAATGGGAACTGTGACTGTTCCTTTATAGGTAGTCCTTGGTTCAAGGAGATTATAATATAATAGAGGGCATTTGCAGAAAGGATGCTACAGAATGCCTACTATCGAAAGCTGGAAATTTGGGCTCTCATCGATCAGAATTAATAGTGAAAAATACAAAAAATGGTCAACAAGCCTTTCACAGCTGATACAGAACAGGTGGACATCATCTTTTAATGCAGCTTTTAGCTTTAGTACTGTCCTGGTCTTCACATCTCAGATTTTTCTGGCCCCACTTATTTCCCTTCATGTATTGATTTTATTACATTTCTAATGCTACTATATCATCTAAAATGCTTTCCACTTCATTGTCTTGGCATCTTTTAAACATACAGAACCTTCAAAAGACCAGAAAACATTTTCATTCAGGGATTTAGAAAATAATGAGGCAAAATGTGCAGGATTTGTTTTCTAATAACATGTTAGAAAACAGTCTCCTTTATTGTGTTTGAATGACAAACAACTTCCTTCACTAAGCATTGATTAATGGCTATTATGCTAGGCATTGAGAAGATACGGGTTCCCATATTTTTTATTTTTGTTTTATCAATTTCAAATAATAGTTGTAATATATAAATTTGTTATGTTTACTTCTATAGGAATAACAACTTGAATTACACTGAAGAATAAAATGAAAAGACAAATCTAATGGGATTAACTTCTTTTGTGAATTCATTTTGCATTGTCAGCTTTTGTTGCAAAACTGCGTCCTCCTTTCTTAGTTCTGTGTACATAGTTAAGCATGAAACAGAGAGAATACTGCCTCTTCTACCTCACAAGGATTTGGAGAAGATTTACTAACCAAAAGACATTGCAGATGGCAGGGATATTTTCTCAGGCATGATCTCTACTGGCTGTCTATATAAATGGTTACTAATAATGCAACTACTTTTACATAAAGTTTAAAAAAAAAGAGCAAGGGTACCTACTGCTTTTGGAACTTTGCTATTTATTTCACAGAACAACCAGGAAAACACTGATATTTTTCAAACAATTTATTTTCCACAGAAATGGCACAAAAGAAACTGAATACACAACACCCCCTTTTGCACAACACCTTTCTCATACTGAGCAGATTATCTGCAACCTCAAATACTTAATTAAACCTCACTTAAAAACTGTCAATGACTACCTGTCACTGTAGTTAACTAGTGGAAAAAAGTACAAACTCCTTGTTTGGCATTCAAGGCCAAAGGCATTTAAAGTTTGGTTCCAACCTACCTACTTAACCTTATCTCTCATTATTTCTCTTTACACAGCTCATATTCCAGGCAGATTGGAATAAGCTCCAAAGACTTCCTTCTGTGCTTCCTCTTATAATTTTCCTTCTGCATGAAAGTCTTCCTTCTCCCTAGAACAGCTCTAATTATCTTAATTTCTTCCAAGCCTACAGACCCAACTCCAATGCCACTTCTATCATGGTCTTCCCTAATCTCCTCATGCTAGAAATGATTTCTTCCCTCCTTTTAATGAACAAAGTAGGTTATACACTTAATGGTATATTGATGATGCATTGCGTGTTAGTGTACATTTGTGTATTATCTGTGTAAGTAAGAGGCAGTGTAGAGTAGTGAGTGGAATGTTGGATTAAGAATTAGGAAGACCTGGGTTCAGATTCCATCTCAGGTACTCACAAACTGTGTTAAGACTAGCTGTGTGACCCAAGATAACTCACTTAAACAGTTTCCTCATCTGTAAAGTGAAAGAATTGGTTTGGATGGTCCTTTGATCCTTTATGCCAGTGGTGTCAAACTCAAATAGAAACAGATCCTTACGGGTCACATGTTGACTTAGAAAGCCACAAATTATCTAAATTGTGTTGTATTTTTATTTATTAAATATTTCCTAATTACATTTTAATCTGGTTCTGACTGGGTCAGGAGTTTGATGCCTCTGCTCTACAAGATTGTAAAATCCTTGAGAAAAGAGACTGGATTTTATTTTTTGTATCTACCACAGTACCTAGAATATGGTAGTACTCGAAGTAATTTCTTAAACTGAATATGAATCTATATTTAGTTTTTTCTTACTGAAAAGTATATTTACTAAGTAAGTAGGACTTGAATTAGTAAAGATACAGCCAACAGGAAGTTTAAGTGGACTAAACCTGACATCAAGTTCCTTGTTTTAAAAATCTAGAGTATCAGTTCAAACTGGTTAAGTCAAAACGGTAAATGGAACTCTCTGAATTTAGAAATGTATAGCTATTTCTAGAATATGATCTTTTTAATCTCTTCATAAAGAGAATTATTTGTGGATCTGTATTTTAAAATATATTTTACAAATAGTCCTTGTGTTTTTAAAAAGAATTTAAATGAGTGAATATGTCCAGTCTAACTCATTATAATATATAATCTGGGCATGATAGAATTCAATGTTGCTTTTGGAAGAGTGTTTGTAATTACTTTGGATTTTCAATAGACTTAGAGGAATCTGAATAGACATTAGTACTGGAATACTCTCAGTCAACTTTGAGGGTTTTTCATATATACATATTTTGTAACCTATGGTGAGTGAGTTCTCTTGTTTACTTTCTAAGATCAACTGATCAATCAATCAACATCTATTAAGAACCTACTAAGTGCCAAGGACTGTGCTGGAGGAGGGGGAACAGGAAAGGTAACTGAATTGCATCTTTTGAAGGGAGAAATCCTAAGAAGTGGAAATGAGGACAGAGTACATTTCAGTGTGAAGGACAGCCAGTACAAAGGCATGGCAATGAGAGAGGGAATGTTATATATGAGCAACTGATTACAGGTCAGTTTGGTTGTGTTATAGAATATAGGTGTCCTTACTTTTAATTGGTTTGCTACAAATCTTTATATAATCAACATGAAGCATATATTTTGAGAGGAAGGAAGGAAAGCATTTAAGTGACGATTATGTACCAGGTACTGTGTTAAGCACTTTACAAATATCATCTCATTTGATCCTCATAACCACCCTGGGAATAGTATTATCCCCATTTTTTTTATTTTTTAAATTTATTTGACTTTTTACATTAATTTTCACAAAATTTTAGGTTTCAAATTTTTCTCCCCATTTGTCCCCTCCCCCCACCCTAATACACCGAGAATTCTAATTTCCCCTATCACCAATCTGCCCTCTCTTCTATCATCCCTCCCTTCCCTTGTCCCCATCTTCTCTTATGTCCTGTAGGGCCAGATAACTTTCTATTCCCCATTACCTGTATTTCTTATTTCCTAGTAGCAAGAACAAAACTCGACAGTTATTCCTAAAGCTTTGAGTTCTAACTTCTCCCCATCCCTCCCTCCCCACCCATTCCCTTTGGGAAGGCAGGCAATTCAATATAGGCCCTATCTGTGTAGTTTTGCAAATAACTTCAATAATAGTTGTGTTGTGTAGGACTAACTATATTTCCCTCCATCCTATCCTGCCCCCCACTGTTTCTATTCTTTCTTTGGATCCTGTCCCTCCCCAAGAGTGTTGACTTAAAATTGCTCCCTCCTCCCATTGCCCTGCCTTCCACCATCCCCCCCCCTTATCCCCTTCTCCCCCACTTTCCTGTATTGTAAGACAGGTTTTCATACCAAAATGAATGTGCATTTTATTCCTTCCTTTAGTTGAATGTGATGAGAGTAAACTTCATGTTTTTCTCTCAGCTCCCCTCTTTTCCCCTTCACTAAAAAGTCTCCTGCCTGCCTCTTCTATGAGAGATAATTGGCCCCATTCCATTTCTCCCTCTCTCCTCCCAATACATTCCTCTCTCACCACTTAACTTCATTTTTTAAGACATGATCCCATTCTACTTAATTCACTCTGTGCTCAGTCTCTGTGTGCATGCGTGCGTGCGTGCGTGTGTGCGTGTATAATCCCACCAACTACCCAGATACGGAAAATTTTCAAGAGTTACAAATATTGTCTTTCCATGTAGGAATGTAAACAGTTCACTTTTCGTAAGTCCCTTATGACTTCTCTTTGCTGTTTACTTTTTCATGCTTCTTCTCATTCTTTGAAATGTTTTGTGTTTGAAAGTCAGATTTTCTTTTCAGCTCTGGTCTTTTCATCAAGAATCCTTGGAAGTCCTCTATTTCATCGAAAGACCAGTTTTTCCCCTGAAGTATTATACTCAGTTTTGCTGGGTAGGTGATTCTTGGTTTTAGTCCTAGTTCCTTTGACTTCTGGAATATCCTATTCCACGCCCTTTGATCCCTTAATGTAGAAGCTGCTAGATCTTGTGTTATCCTGATTGTATTTCCACAATACCCGAATTGTTTCTTCCTAGCTGTTTGCAAAATTTTCTCCTTGACCATGGAACTCTGGAATTTGGCCACTATATTCCTAGGAGTTTCTCTTTTTGGATCTCTTTCAGGCAGTGACTGGTGGATTCCTTGAATAATTATTTTGCCCTCTGGTTCTAGAATATCAGGGCAGTTTTCCTTGAGAATATCATGAAAGATGATGTCTAGGCTCTTTTTTTGATCATGGCTTTCAGGTAGGCCCATAATTTTTAAATTGTTTCTCCTGGATCTATTTTCCAGGTCAGTTGTTTTTCCAATGAGATATTTCACATTATGTTCCATTTTTTCATTCTTTTGGTTTTGTTTTGTGATTTCATGGTTTCTCATAAAGTCATTAGCCTCTATCTGTTCCTTCCAATTTTTAAAGAACTATTTTCTTCAGTTAGCTTTTGAACCTCCGTTTCCATTTGGTTAATTCTACTTTTTAAAGCATTCTTCTCATCACTGGCTTTTTTAACCTCTTTTGCCAATTGAGTTAGACTATTCTTCAGTGTTATTTTCTTCAGCATTTTTTTGGGTCTCATTTAGCAAGGTGCTGACCTTCTTTTCATGCTTTCTTGCATTTCTCTCATTTTTCTTCCCAGTTTTTCCTCCACCTCTCTAACTTGATTTTCAAAATCCTTTTTGACCTCTTCCATGGTCTGAGTCAACTGAATATTTATTTTGGATGCTTGGGATACAGAAGCCTTGACTTCTGTCTTTCCCTGATGGTAAGCATTGTTCTTCCTCATCAGAAAGGAAGGGAGGAGATATCTGTTCACTAAGAAAGTAACCTTCTATGGTCTTATTTTTTTCCCTTTTCTGGGCATTTTCCCAGCCAGTTACTTGACTTCTGAGATTCCTCTCCACCCTCTCTTTGTCTCCAGATCCACCCAGCTAGTGCTTGGGGGCTGAGATTCAAATACTGCTCTCTCGCCTCAGGGCTTTTGAGGGGGTGGGGCTGCTATTCAGTGTGAGATTAAGTTCAGGTGCTCAGGTGGGGGCAGGGCTGCCACACAGGGCTCAGTTCCCTCAGGGGGTTTATGAGGAGACCTTCAATAACTGATCCAAACTCCTGCCTGCTTTGGAAGCCCCTGTCCTCTGCTGCCTCCTCTGCTGCCTCCCAAGGGGGCCTGAGTTATGGGGACACCCTACTCCCCTCTTGGCCAGCCAAAAAGACTCTCTCACTGACCTTTGGCACATGTTGATGGAGGGACCTGCGCTGCCGCTGAAGATTCTATCCCTGAAGCCTGCTCAGATCTGCTCCTCTTGGTGCCATGCAGCCAAGGAAGGGCTGGGCTCTGCTCTGGGTCTGGTGCGTGACAGACCTTTGGTGTCGGTTTTTCAGGTCTCTCTGGAACAGAAATCTCCTCCACTCCATTGCTGTATGGCTTCCGCTGTTCCAGAATTTGTTGGGAGTTCTTCTTTACAGGTATTTTATGGGCTGTGTGTTAGGAGCTAGCATATGTGTATCTTTCCACTCTGCCATCTTAGCTCCTCCCCCTATCCCCATTTTACAGATGAGGAAACCAAGGTATACAGAGGTTAAATAATTTGCTCAGTGACATAAGAAATGATGAGGTGGTTGATTTTAGAAAAACACAGAAAGACTTGCATGAAATAGTGAAGAGTGAAATGAGTAGAACCAAGAGAACATTTTATACAGTAACAGCAATATTGTTTGAAGAATAACTGTGAATGACTAAATTATTTTGAGTATTATAAATATTCAAATCAACTACAAAGGACCTATCTTCATAGGTCTATCCATCTCCAGAGAAAGGACTAAGAAATAGAAGCATGCATAGTATGGTTTCAAATAAAGCGTGGGGTGAGGAGGGAGGGAGACAGTTCAGAACTTAAAATGTAACACAAAAAATTAAATTAAAAAAATTGCTATGGATCACATAGTTAGTGACTGAGGTTGGATCTCAGCTCTCTCATCCAGTTGCTTAGCATAATATAGTTGAAAAGTTGTGGGCATTAATTCAGGAAGACTTGGGTTCAAATCCCACTTCCGATAGCTGTATAACCTTCATGAAATCCTTAGTCTCTACATAATCATAGATAACAGAGGCCTTGAGATCTACCTTGTTGGAAGGAGTTCTCAAACTGATGAAAACATGACCCCTTCATGTATTCATGACATTCTTAACCAGAAAACTGATTTCATAAAACTCATTTTGGTTGCCATGATTTATCAGAGTTGTTTGCTAGACATAACTTAGATATATCATAGAGATGACAAAGTACAATGGAAGTTCCACACACTACTTTTGCCCTGTGTTTCCATGCCTGGAGAGAGCCTACTACATCTAGTCCTGGTTCTGCTTCTCCCACCAATTTCCTCCTATGTCTCCTTGCTGCAACACTTTCTAAACAGGATTCAGTAGAACCCATTCCTAGGAACAGCTGAACCTTTAGCTTTGATATACTTATAGTGGGGCTATGTTGATCTTATTGGTGAGAATCCATTATATTGCCCTGAATTCAAATTCCTAACCATACATCATCTCAGCCATCACCTGTTTGCTACACCTCTTTGCTTCTGACTCATGCCTTTGGAGATGATGCTCTCCCTCCCCATTTCTACATCTTGCTCTGGGAAGGGTAATCAAATTAAAAGTTTTCATTGTTTCTAGAAAGGAAAGGGGCTCTTTCTATAAACCTGAATATCTGTCATTAAATTTAAAGAAAAGGAATTACAGGGAGCCAAGATGGCGGAGTAGAAAGATGCACGTTTACGAGCTCCGAACCCACAACCCATAGAATTAAGGTAAAAAGAGATCCCTACAAATTCTGAATCACTTCAGGGGGTGCATAAACATAGGGGAAGAGATTTCCGTTCCGGAGAGCCCTGGAGAGATGTCTACAGAGTCCGTCGCACCCCAGAAAGCGGACCCCACCCCAGCGCTGCCCTGGCCGCGGCCCCAGAGAAGCTGATCCGAGCAGGCTTCAGGGACGGAAGCTTCGGCAGCCGGGAAAGTCCCTCCACCTACAGAAGCTACAGGTCAGTGAGAGAGATGGCTGGCTGGCCGAGAGGGGGAACCGAGTGTCTCCGTGACTCGGGCCCCCTCGGGAGGAAGTGGCCGCGGCAGAGGCGGGGGCAGGAGGTGGAGGAGGCAGAGGCGGGGGGTGGTGGTGGCAGCAGCTGCAGCAGCCGGCGGGACTCCCACAGCAGCAGGCAGGATCTTCATTACTGAAAGTCTCTGCATAAACAATGTGAGGGAGCTGAGCCTGGGAGACGGCCCTGCCCTACCGCATTACTGAAGGCCTCTGCATAAAGCCCCTGAGGGAACTGAGCCTGGGAGGCGGGGCCCCCCCACACCCCCACCCACTCCATTCCTGAAGGTCTCTGCATAAAGCCCCTGAGGGAGCCGAGCCTGGGAGGCGGCCCTGCCCCCACCCCAGCACCTGAACTAAAGCTTGCTGTGGAAAGCCCATTTGAACCTCAGACCCCAAGCACTGGCTGGGCAGATCTAAGCGGGGGTGGACAGGAATCTCAGAAGTCAAGTAGCTGGCTGGGAAAATGCCTAGAAAAGGGAAGAAAAATAAGACTATAGAGAGTTTTTTCGAACAGATGCAAATGATCCCGACTTTCGGATCTGACGAGGAAATATTCTTGCCATCAGGGAAAGACGTGGAGGGCGGGGCCACAGTACCCCAGACATCCCAGGGGGATGTCGGATGGGCTCAGGCCTTGGAAGAACTCAAAAAGAAAAGGAATTACATTTTTTTTTTTTAAAAGAATCACATTCTCTGGAAAAATGAGCAAATAGACTGTATAATAAACAAAGCAACTCCAGGATAAGGAAACTGTCTTTATCTTAAAATTAAGAAATACTTTAAATAACCAAATGACCCATTTTATAATAATGAGAGATTAAAGTCTTTTTGTAATGTAATTTGAGTTTGTAAATGAGAAATGGATAGTTTAAAATTTTACATGGTACTTATGTAAAACTCCAAACACTATACTGCTTTCAAGAATTTTTCTTTTCTTACAATTTATAAAATATTTCTAAATTCATAAGTGTGTGTGTGTGCGTGTGTGTGTGTGTGTGCATGTGTCCATGTATGCACAATACTCTTCTAGGGATTAAACAAAAGACGAAAGTTACCTGTCTGGAAAAAGACTCTAGAAATGATTGTCCGACACAATGGACAGGGTGTGCTTGTTGGGTTGTCTTTGGCCAGGGTCCGGAGGCAAGGTTCACAGAAGATGTGGTGGCAAGGGTAGCACATATATGGGTTGAAATAAACATCCAGACACACGGCACAGATGTAGCTTTCCTTTTCTTCTGTACATTCATTGTCGTCATCTGTACTTACATCATTATTCAAAGTCTATGAAACAAAAACAGAAAGGGCTAGGTTCTTCAATCAGCATAAAAGAGGTTTAGAAACATTACAGAAAGTGGAGGTTGTCTATGGTATCAATGAGTAATTTTTGCAATTAATGTGGATCTGCAGTATTTCTAGAAAATAGCAGGGATGGTAGGAATATTTTCAGAGAAAAGGGGGAAAAATAAAATAGTACATGAAACTCAGATACCTAAACAAGAAAAACTTCTGGGCAGGATGAAAATATGCAGGAATACAACTGGAACCAAAAATATGCACGCTTGTATGAACACGTTTCTATCCAAGCTACTGACATTTTGTTCAACAAATCTTAGAAAACATGGGTATAACATTAAAATTAAAAAAAAAAAATTAGCTGAAGCCTATTCGGATTAGCTGACTGTCACAAAGGTATGTCAACATAGAACTTTGCTTTGTATTTCTATGACACTTAAAATGAACTAGTATGTGGGGTAGTCACATAGCATATTTTTCTTGCCCATCTTTTAGACTCTAACTTCTAGAGGTTTAAGATATTGTGCTTTATTTAAACTTTATGCCTAATATCAGTTGCTTAACAATTACTTATAAAATATGAATTAAATTAGAACTTTGGACACCCAGATAAGATCACACCTGTCCTGTAAAGCACTTCTACTTTATAGTTGTATGGCCAGAAGGGGAGTGGAAGAACATGAGATGGTAGCAACAAACACTGCACGGTTTTTTGATCTGGAGAAAAAAAAAAGCCACTGGTATCTTATCAGATTTGAAAAGCTATTATCTTTGTAAGCCTTTTCCCCAGGTTTAGTGGCTTATTATGTTGAGAGTGTTTCAGCAATGGCAGTGATTTCTGCCCGAGTCTTGTAAAGCACAAAAATCTGAAGAGGCCAGTAGAGGACTGTTCTTTCCCCCCAGACCTATATGTTTGAGAAAAATGGAGAATAACCCAACATTTTAGTATGTTTTGGTCATAACTGTCTGTGCAGTTGTTTGAAATGCAAGGGGAAAAAGGGTACAACTGTAATAATGAGCTTCAGGACGGAGACAAAAAAAAATCAGTATACTCTTAGAGGTTTTGAGTCAACTTTTAATTATTTAGTAGCTGATTATTCAGTTTGTGAGTTACCCAAGTGCTTTTTTTCCTCCTCTTTGTCAGTCTTTGGTTTATCTATTTATTGCTCTCCCCACTTCCCCATATCGATAGCACTCTTTATCAAGGGTATCAATGCTAAGGAGCAAAAAGAAAGTCATAAAATTGTACTGTACATTTATTAAATCACTGGCTGAGAAGTAGGATTTTTTGCATAAGCCAATTATTATCCAGGATATCCAAATGGACCATTAGCCCTGACAATCAATAATAGCTCACTGTACTTTTAAGAGAACATTAATGGGTGTGTTTGGCCCTTGGTGGAAGTTCATTTGTTGAAATTAGAAGTTTAGAAGGAGCTTCAAAAAGTCACTTTTTTCGCACAGCTCTGTACCTAAGCAAAAATGCAATTTCAACCAAAGGACAACTCTCTATTCTAAACAAATTTGAAATATTTGGGTCTCTGAAATGTTCACAAGGCATCAGGATCTGTATAAGGCTGGTCAACATAAGACGTAGTAAATCAAATCTCTCAAAATTTCTTGGCCATAAAAAGCCATTTTAGTCAACAATTCATGTATGGCAAAATGGAAGTTAGATTAGTCAGCAGTCTAAGGCACAATATACACTTCTATGGACAACATACACTTCAAAACAAATAGAAAGATGGAAATCTAAATCTTGCTAGTCGAGGGAAACAAATGCCAGAGGAAAAAAAAAAACCCAGCCCTGTAGAGATCTGGTAACTTAGCTTGCCTAAACTGGGAAGATTTTCATAATTAATAACAAAGAAGTTCAGATAAATTAGCTAGCCCAAACTACGACTGTTTAATAAAAGATCATTTATCACGACTAATGATAAAGATGATTAAGTAATATGTTGGGGGTTAAGATCCTTGGCTTTTCCCTTGACTTTCAGAATAAACAAGATTGCAAACCCAAGAAAGTCTTTTAAAGGAGGCTCAGCTTCAGTTTTCCTTTGTGATTATGTGGGGGAAGGGAAGGAAGGTGTGAGGGAGAGAAAGAGAGGAAGAAAGAAGGAGAGGGAGAAGGAGAGGGAGAGAGAGGGAGAGAGAGAGAGGAGAGTTTGTGTTCAGCATAAAGAAATAATCAGAAGTCAATTTCTGCTTGTTTCAAAACAGTTATGTTAGTGGTAAATTCAAGTGTAGCATACATATCTTTTCCTATTTGATAAGATAATTAATTGACCATATATATTTATATTTCTATCATATATATCTATCTATATTTCTTCAACAAGCATTTACTAATCATCTATTATTGGCTAGGCACTGTGCAAAGCACTGGGGATACAAAGATAATACTAACAGTCCTAACCTTCTAGGAGCTTTATATGCTATTGGAGGGAAACAATATGTTCACAGGTAAAAATGAAATCCAAGTTATCAAAGACCATATGAGAAATGATCAGTCACTAATAAGCGAAATGTAAAATAAAATAATTCTGAGATCAACTCACAATGATCAGATTGACAAAGATGACAAAAACAGAAAATGAAAATTGTTGGAAGGACTATGGGAGGGCAGGCAGAATAATGACTTGTTGATGAAGTTATTAATTAATGTAGATGTTCTAGAAAGCAGTTTGGAACCATACCTCCAAAGTCAAGAAAGTCTTTTAATGGAGGCTCTGTGAATCTGAACCCAACAATACCATCTTGCCTGAAACATAGTCTTTAAGAGTTGTCCAGACTACTTACTGAGACAGACTTGCCTGGGCTCACCCAGCGAGTAACCTGAATCTGTCTTCCTAACTTCAAGGTCACTTTCTTTACACTATACCATAATGCCATTCACATTATCTGGAAGGTAACTGACTTACACTGAGAGAGACCAATGAAATCACAGATCCAAACCCTAACTTTAACAAGGTTTTTAAACTATCATTATAAAGAAAGAGGGGATCACCCAGAGGAGGTTAGGCAGCACTTCAGCTAGGACTACAAAGTAGCAAATATTTCTTGTTACATTTGATTTTGAGCCTTGAATTGTTTCAATCCTAGGATAGTTACTAAGTGCCTACTCTGTGTAAGACACAGGGTTAGATAATGAGAAGGCTATAAAGCTAAGCAGGGCACAATTTTGTCTTCAAAAAGAACAATACAGGAGACATATAACATGTATAAAAGGAACAAGTGTAATACAAGACTGGACTCCGAATGTTTTGTAAGAGTGATAAAAACTGTTAATTAAGAAATTCAGGAGAGATTTCTTTTGGCTGGAGGGGTTCAAAGAAGGCAATTAAGTAACATTTGATTTGGGGGAAAAACATGAACAGGCAATTGACAGGAGGTAAGAGAGCTGAAGGTAAAAAGAGCACAAAGGATTATGGGATCTCAATGTGGGAGGGGCCTCAGAGATCATCTAGTCAATTTTTAATTTTATCCTATACATGAAAAAATTCAGGTTCAAAGAGGTGAGGTAATGGGACATGCTCAAGGTCACATAAGGCTGTGACAGTCCGGGATTTAAACCCAGGTTTTTTTTTTAACTTCAAATTCAGTACTTTTTTAAACTACAGTATGGATCATTAGCAAGTATACACCACTCCTTGAGAAGTAAAGATCAGATAAAGAGATCAAAATCAATTGTGTGGGGCAGAAAAGGGCAAGAAATGTTCAGTAAACAGCAAAGACTTCCTTTTGTCTGGATTATAGGGTATACCTGGAATATAGCTTTGCAAGGTCAGTTGGGTTAGATGGGGGAGTCCTTGAATGATATTAAACATTAAAACATTCAGAAAAAATATTCAGAAAATAATGTTACCAAATTAAGGTAAACTATAATATACATTTTCTAGAAATACCAACCTAATCAATATTAATAATGAAGGCTTCAGACAAAGCAAGATGCGAAATCAACTTCTGAGCTTACACTTCACAAAAGACAAATTCTTTTGGATATCAAACCTCTTTTAAGTCAGTCTTTTATTGTATACAATGAGACTACAGAAGGCAATAATAGATTAATACAAAAAAAATTAAGGCAAAGACTTCTTAAAAATACTTGTTTAACCATTTAGAAGGTAAAGATATTGTATCTTTTCATTATGATTCCGATGACCTTGAACCACTTAAACATTTTAAAATTCATCTAACTAGAGATGATAGATTACTCAGTAAACATTTATTAAGTGCCTCATACATATATGAGACATAGTGTAAAGTGCTGGGGATATAAAGAGGCAAAAAACAGTATCTAACTTAATGGGAGACAGCATGCAAGCACACACACACAGAGCTATATACAGGATAAATAGGAAATAATTAACAGAACAATTGACATTAAAATTAAGGCACTAAAATTAAGAGAAGTTAGAAAAGTCTTCTAGTAGAAAGCAAGATTTTAGTTGGGACTTAAAGGAAGGTAGGAATATCAGTAGTTCAAGTGGAGGAAAGAGAGTGTTCCAGGCATGAGGGACAATGAGAGAATATGCCAAGAGTTGAGAGATGGCATATCTTGTTTGCAAAACACTCAGAAAGCCAGTGCCACTGGATGGAAGATGTTGGGGTGTAAGAAGACTGGAGAGGTAGGAAGAGGCTAGATTTTGAAATCTGACTGAAAAAAATTATTATAAGTAAACTTGTAAGTCTGAACATAAATGTCCTTTTACCAATTTTGACTGCCACCCTTCACTGAGGCCCCATTAAGTTTCTGGGAACAGCTTATCTAGGTTCAGTTTCCATATGGCTTACAGGTGCCATATGCTTATACAGTATACATATTATACAGAATTAAATGTAAAGTAAATCTAATTTCTAATCATTATTTTCTGTGGTTTGGTTTCTGTGGTTCCAGTGGTTTGGTTGAAGGTATGGGCAGCATACTTAGCAAAGGCGAAGATGACATAGTTAGCAACGGCAGTTATCCTGCTAAATAAAAGAATTACAATCTAAAAATATCTCTGTTGGATGGAATTATGAGACAAATCTAGTCAGATGGAATCCACTTTAACAGATCGTTGATATCTTTGGTGTGGTATCACTCCACTGGAAGATGATAATTACCCATGGATTCTCATTTTGTGTAATTCTTATACACTTCTTTCCATAAATACTCCCTCCCTTCAGAGTCCTTTCAAAGAAGTGAAGAATTGCTTCTGATAAAAGACTCAATTTTCTTAGACTCTATACTTTGAGGAATTTAAAGTATGACTTAATGACTACTACAAATGGCATGATTAATTATCATATGAAAAATTCCCAAATGACAAATACGGATGAAGATGCAAAAAGAAAACAGAGACAAGTAAATATTTCTATTTCTTACTTGGTCATAAAACTTTCCCTTATTCATAGATCTAAAAGGTACATTTTTCCATTCTCACTTAATTTACTTATAATATCACTCTCAGGGTGCTCATTGATGGTTTGTTCAATTTCTTTTTCTAAGATAGTATTTAAGCATTCTATTTCTTCTGTTAATCTTGGATATTTTTATTTTTGTAAATATTCATCTACTTCATTTAGACTGTCAAATTTATTAGCATATAGTTGGGTAAAATAGCTCCTAATAACTGCTTTTATTTCCTCTTCATTGATAAGTTCACCTTTTTAATTTCTTATATTGGTAATTGGGTTTTCTCCTTCCTTTTTAAAATCAAATTAGCCAATGGTCCACTTTTTCCCCTTAAAACTTTATTTTCAATTTTTATTCACCTCTCTTTTGAGTTTCAGGATTTCCAATTTGGTGTTTAATTGGACATCTTGAATTTGTCCTTTTTCTAGTTTTTTTTTTCCTTATACATGCCCAGTTCATTGATCTGCCCTTTTTCTATTTTATTGACATAAGCATTTAGATATAAAATTTCCCCTAAATACTGCTTTAGCTGCATCCCATAAATTTTGGTATTTTGTCTCATTATCATTCTCCTTAATAAAATTATTGTTTCTATAATTCTTCTTCGACACATTTATTCTTTAAGATTAGATTATTTAATTTCTGATTAATTTTTAATCAATGTTTCCATAGCCC
Organism: Bettongia penicillata ogilbyi; assembly: GCA_023548195.1. Lineage (NCBI taxonomy): Eukaryota > Metazoa > Chordata > Mammalia > Diprotodontia > Potoroidae > Bettongia > Bettongia penicillata. The sequence goes on along the minus strand of JAJHZJ010000421.1, from coordinate 3,818,403 downwards.
TCTAGTGAATGTAATTTTTATTGCTTTGGGATCTGAAAAGTATGCATTTATTTTTCTGCATTTTGTTGTGAGAGTTTTGTGCCTATTAATACATGGTCAATTTCTGTGAAGGTTCCATGTACACCTAAGAGAAAGGTATATTCTTTCCTGTTCCCATTCAATTTTCTCCAGAGGTCTCATATCTAACTCTTCTAAAATTCCATTCATCTCCTTAACTTATTTTTTGTTTATTTAATGATTAAATTTATCTGGCTCTGAGAAAGCAAAGTTGAGGTTCCCCATTAGCATAGTTTTACTGCCTATTTCCACCTAGAATTCATTTAACTTTTCCTTTATTAAGAATCTGGATGCTATGTCATTGGATGCACATATGTTTAGTATTAATATCACTTCACTGTCTACAGTACCTTTTAGCAAGACAGTTTCCCTGCTTGTATCCCTTTTGACTCTATTTTTGCTTTTCTTTGTCTAAGATCATGGTTGCTACGCCTGTTTTTATTTGTTATTTTTAACCACAGCTGAAGCATAGTAGATTCTGCTCTGGCCCCTTATTTTAACTCTGTGTGCATCTCTATTTCAAATGTGTCTCTTTAAAACAACATACTGTTGGATTCTAGTTTCTAATCCATCTAGTTATCTGCTTCCATTTTATGTGTGAATTCATCCTATTCACATTTACAGTTATTACTAATTGTGCATTTCCTGCCATCTTATTTTTTCTTTTCTTTCTCTCTACCCTGTGCCTCCTCTAAAGTCTATTTTGCTTCTGGTTACTGTCTTTTTTTTTCTGCCACATCTTTAACCACCACTCACACCTTTCTGTTTCCCTCTTCCCTTCCTACTTCCCTGTTGGGTAAGATAGATTTCCAGTACCAAATAAGTATGTGTATACACACACACATATACATATGTATCCATATCCATATACTTATATGTGTATTTTCCCTTTCTGAACCAATGTAGATGCAAGTTTCAAGCATTGCTCCGTCCCTTTTCCTATACACTATAATTCTTTCTTGTGCTCTTCTTTTATGTGAGATAATTTTTCCCATTCTTCCTCTCCCTTCTTTCTTCTCAGAGCATCCCTAATTTTTGCCTATCCACATTTTTTAATGTCATTTCAACATAATCAATTCACTCTCATATTTTCTTTCTATGTACAATCCTTCTAACTTCCTTAATGATGATAAAGTTCTTAGAATTTACGTATGTCATCTTTTCATATAGAAAAGTAAACAGGTTAACCTTACTGAATTTATAATGATTTCTCTTTCATGTTTCTCTTTTTATGCTTCTCTTGAGTCTTGCATTTAAAGTCCAATTTTCTGTTCAGCTCTGGTCTTTTCATCAGAAATGCTTGGAAGTCCTCTATTTCATTAAATTCTATTTTTACCTTGAAGAATTCCATTCAGTTTTTCTGGGTAGGTTAGTCCTACCCTGGACAGGTAATCCTGATAAAAAACCTTTTCAGCATCACAACTCAAAGTGCAGGTCCCATGAGCAGAATTTGATTTCTGGATAATATTACGTGTAATTATATCTACAATAAAAATAATGAGTTCTTGGCATATGTTATGAAATTTCTTAAGGGGACATGTCACAATAGCCTTTGGTGTACTTATGATGGAAATTTTAGTTCTTATCTACTAGCATGCCAAAGAACTCTGCTTTTTACTCTTCTGGTCAACAATTTTGGATGAGAAAAGTTACATGATATGCCAGCTGTTTTCAGACACTACACTGATTTCTCATGTTGAATAGAGATTTATTTCTGTATAGCTCCAAAAGTTAGAATTTAACAGGAAGACAAGTTCTGCCTTGATGTGAAAAAAAAGCATCCTGAGTTGTCAAACAATAAAAAAATTGTTTTATAAAAAAGCAATTTCCCTATTGTTAGATTCATAAAATTTTAGTGCTGGATGAAACAAGAGAGGTCTTTGAGGGACTAATTTTGAGATGCTGAGAAAGCAATTAGTCTCTCCTGTCCATTCCCTACCACCTAATAAAAAATGTTTTTTAAATGGCTAGTTAGCTTGTCAGCAAACCAGACAAATGAAAAGATAAACTATGAAGAAATTTACATTTCCTTGTAAAAATAATTGCATGATATATAGGTACCACTGACCAGGTTTCAGGTGAAGAAAGAAGGCTAAAAGCACAAATTCTCTGATTCTCTCAGGTGCTTCTAGGCAAGAAAAATGTTTGCAGTTTGAATTCCATGTCAACCTCTGGCAGCCATGTGAGTATCACCTTTTACATATTAGCTTGTGAGATAGCAAAAGGATGAGAACAGCATCTGGCTTTCTGATTACACAGAGAAGAAAAAAAAAACTATGCCAATGATGTATATTGGTGGCAGTTACATGATTAATTTCCCTACTTCGCTAGCTCTGGGATAGCATCTGTAAAACTTTTTAACGCTGTATCCTTAGAGATGAAGGGACATAAAACAACTGTCTTCCAGATCAAATGGCCATTACCTATAGGATTGTAACTCTTAGGGAGATGGAAAAGGGCCTTTTCAGTAGCTTAGGAATGCAAAGAAAAATAACAGAACTATTTAATAAAAATAATAGTACTACTTAATCATATCCAAAGAGATAGCCAAAAAAAGTTCTAAATAATGCATATGTCATTTTCTAAATCATGTCCACACAACTGGAAAACTATACTCTCATAAAATATTTAAACACTTGAGGAAAATTATTTGTAAAATATCAATTTATATTTCATCAAAGTGGCAGAAAATACAATAACTATTGCTCTGTTATTGGTGAGTTTTATTTAAAGAATAAGATAATTTTTTAAAGGACTTGTAATGTTAATATCATTACATGATAAAACAGACAAGGTGAGGCAGTATGATGTAGTAGTAGAAAGAGATTTGGATTCAGGGTCAGGAAGAACATGGATCTAAAATCATAGATTCCAGATTAGAAATTTAGGCTTGGTTTCCTCATTTGTAAGACCTGGATAACATCTGTTGCGGATGATAAGATCAAAGTTGTGCAGTTGGAAGGGCCTTTACGTGGCCATCCAGTCCAACTCTCGTTTTATACACAAGAAAACTGCAGCCCAGAGAAGCTAAATAACTTGCCCGAGGCAGCAAGGGTAAGAGGTGGGATTTGCCCATCACACAATCCTCTGACTCCAAATCCACCGATTTGTGAAGGACTCCAACAGATAGGTTATCTCATTATGTGAGATAGGTGTAGACAGAGACAGATAGTGATGTGGATAGAAGAGGTAGTACTCAGTGAATGTCATTTTTAAAAATCAAAATATAAGGCAATGTTCTTAGCTGAAATTGGTGTGGGACTGCTTTTAAGAAATTTCAGGAAGCAGAGCCAAGATGGTGGAGTGAGAGCAACAACTCACCTAAGTTCTTACACAAACTCCTTCAGATAATCTCTAAAAAGAGAATTTGACCAAATTCTGGAAAGGGAGAATCCAATAGGAGGCAGACTGTGGCAGATTCACAGCCCAGGACAGACTGGGAGGTCCACAGGAAGGACCTGTTCTGGGGGCGGGGCGGGAAGCAGCATACAGTGCAGCACATCCAGTGTAGCAGGATGGGAGGGCCTGAGGGAGACCTGAGACAGCAGCAGGTGGAACCAGCAGAGCAGCAGCCCAGGGTGAGAGACCAACAGAGCTGAGCGAGTGACAGCTGCTGAGCACCAGATATCAGCCATAGCAGCTCCTGAGACTTTCAGCCCGCAGATTAAACATCCGTAAGTCACCTACTTGAAATTCCGGGAGCCAGGATGGCAGAGTGATCAGTAAATGCTCTCTCCACCCCCTTGATGACCTTGAAAGAACCATAAAATATTTGCCCAGAAAAATCCTGGATCAGTGGGAACAGCAGAGAGGGCAAATAGTCTCATAACACCTGAGGCTAGGAAAATAGCTAAGGGGGATTCCTCCTACTGTGGAAGAGGCGAACCAGAAGAAGAGGAGCCCCAGGACTGTGGAAACTCGCACTAGGACCCAGGCGAGCCTCAGTCCTAGGAGAGGAGCCCCAGGAGGGGAGGAAACTCACTCTAGGATCTAGGCATGCATCAGCACTCCAGGGAAAACAATAGGGCAGCTGGGATCACCATGCCCTGAGCTTCCTTTCCCTCAGCTCAACTGAGGAGATCTCCCTGGACCAGACTACCCCTCCCCCACAATTAACAAGTGAACCCCAGGGATGATAGAGGAAACACAAAACAAAAACCTGCTCTTAGTTTTTTCACACAAGTTAGCTCAACACCAAGTTCTGCAGCCTCTAACTGAAAGAACCAGAAGCCACAACACACATTTACCATCATGAACAAGAAAAAGCAAAAGAAGGCAAAAAAAATCACAGAATCTTTCTATGGGGACAAAGACCAAAACATAAATACCAAAGAGGTAAGTAGAAAGACTGTACTTCCACCTGAAACTTCAGAAGGGACTATGAACTGCTGGCATGCACAAACAGCTCTCCTGGAACAGCTAAAGAAGGAAACAGAAGAAAACCCAGCCAATGATTTTAAAAGTATGATAAAAGAATTCACTGATGAGAACATTTCTTTAAAAAGGAAAATTGAACAAATGGAAAAGGAAGTGCAAAACCTAACTGGGAAAATTGGACAGATGGAAAAGGAAGCACAAAACCTAACTGGGAAAACTGGACGAATGGAAAAGGAAGTACAAAAATTAATCGGAGAAAATAACTCCTTAAAAGGAACAATTGGACAGATGGAAAAGGGGATGCAAAAGTTAACTGAAGAAAACAATTTGATAAAAATTAGAATCGGGCAAGTTGAAACTAGTGACTCTATGAGACAGCGAGAATCAGTCAAACAAAATCTAAAGAATGAAAAGTTAGATGAAAATGTAAAATATCTACTTGGAAAAACAAGAGACCTGGAAAGTAGACCCAGGACGGAAAATTTAAGAATTACTGGCCTGCCAGAAAGCCACAATGAAAAAAAAAAGTCTGGACAATATTTTACAGGAAATCATCAAGGAAAACTGCCCAGAAGTGCTAGATCCAGAGGGCAAAATTGTCATTGAAGGAATCCACCATTCACCTCCTGAAAGGGATCCAAAACTCAAAACCCCAAGAAATATCGTTGCCAAATTCTTAGAGAACAGGTTGAGAGACCTCAACTTCCCCCTCTCTGAACTTGATAAATCTAACCTCAAAATAAACAAGAAAGAGGTTAAGGAGGTAAATAAAACCCTGGTTAAGGTAGATATGATAGATCTCTGAAGAAAACTGAATGGAAATAGAAAGGAATATACCTTTTTCTCAGCAGTACATGGCACATATACAAAAACTGACCATGTACTAGGGTATAAAAATCTCACAATCCAATGCAGAAAGGTAGAGATAATCAATGCATCCTTCTTAGATCATAATGCAATAAAAATTTTATGTAATAAAAGGCCTTACTTTGCCCAACTTTATGCCCATAAATTTGACAATCTAAATGAGATGACTATTTTAAAAAATACAAATTGCCCAGATTAACAGAAGAGGAAGTTGAATACTTAAACAAACCCATCTCAGAAAAAGAACTTGAACAAGCCATCAATGAACTCCCTAGGAAAAAATATCCAGGGCCAGATGGATTTACAAGTGAATTCTATCAATTATTTAAAGAGTTAATTCCAATACTACATGCACTATTTTTGAAAATTGGGGAAGGAGTCCTCCCAAATGCTTTTTATGACACAAATATTATTTTGATACCTAAACCAGGAGGATCCAAAACAGAGCAAGAAAATTATAGACCAATTTCTCTAATGAATATAGATGCAAAAATTGTAAATAAGATTTTAGCAAAAGGAATACAGTAACTTATCACAAGAATAATACATTATGACCAGGTAGGATTCATTCCAGGAATGCAGGGCTGGTTCAATATTAGGAAAACTATTAGCATTATTGACCAACAAAACTAACAGAAATCACAGGACTGTCTCAATAGATGCAGAAAAAACCTTTTGACCCATTCCTATTAAAAATGCTGGAGAACATAGGAATAAAGGGAACTTTCCATAAAATAATAAGCAGTATCTACCTAAAACCTTCAGCAAGCATTATATGCAATGGAGATAAGTTAGATGCATTTCCAATAAGATCAGGGGTGAAACAAGGGTGTCCATTATCAATACTATTATCCAATATGTTACTATAAATGTTAGCTGTAGTAATTAGAGAAGATAAAGAAATTGAAGGAATAAGAATTGGCAAAGAAGAAACTAAGTTATCACTCTTTGCAGATGATATGATGACATACTTAGAGAATCCCAGAGATTCAAGTAAAAAACTACTCGAAGTAATAAACAACTTTGGCAAAGTTGCAGGTTACAAAATAAACCCACAGAAATCTTCTGCATTCCTATATATTAGTAACAAAGTCCATCAGCAAGAGATAGAAAGAGAATTCCCATTTACAGCTAGGGTAGACACTACAAAATACTTGGGAGTTTACCTGCCAAAACAACCCTAGGGACTATATGAACACAATTACAAGACACTTTTTGCACAAAAGTCACATCTAAGTAAGTGGAAAAACACCAGTTGTTCATGGGTAGGTTGAACCACTATAATAAAAATGATAATTCTACCTAAATTAACTTACTTATTTACTGCCATACCAATTAAACTATCAGATAATTGTTTTCTAGAGCTGGACAAAATAATATTGAAATTCATCTGGAAGAACAAATGGTCCAGAATATCAAAGGGACTAATGAAAATAAATGCTAGTGAAGGTGGCCTAGAGGTACCAGATCTCAAATTGTACTGGCTAAGAAACAGAAGGGTAGACAAGTGGAATAGGCGAGGTACTCAAGACACAGTAGGCAATGAATATGGCAATCTCCTGTTTGATAAACCCAAGGACCCCAGCTTCTGGAATAAGAACTCACTGTTCAACAAAAATTGCTAGGAAAACTGGATTACGGCGTGGAAGAAACTAAGCATAGACCCATGCCTGACACCATATCCAAGAATAAAGTCCAAATGGGTACACAATCTAGGTATAAAGATTGATACCATGGACAAACTGGAGGAGCAAGGAATAGTGTATTTTTCAGATTTATGGAGGAGGGAAGAATTTTTGACTAAAGAAGACAGAGAAAGCATTATGAAATGCAAGATGGATCAATTTGATTACATTAAGCTGAAAAGTTTTTGCACAACCAAATCCAATGCAACCAAAATTTGGAGGGATGTAGAAAACTGGGAAAGAATTTTTACAGCTAATCTTTGGGATAAAGGCCTATTTCTAGAATATATAGAGAACAGAGTCAAATTTACAAAAATACAAGTCATTCCCCAATTGATAAATGGTCAAAGGATATGAACAGGCAATTTTCAGAGGAGGAAATTAAAGATATCTATAATCATATGAAAAATGCTCTAAATCACTTTTGATTAGAGAGATGAAAATCAAAACAACTCTGAAGTATCATATCACACCTATTATATTAGCAAACATGACAGAACAGGAAAATGATAAATTTTGGAGAGGATGTGGGAGAGTTTGAACACTAATTCATTGCTGGTGGAGCTGTGAGCTCATCCAACCATTCTGGCGAGCAGTTTGGAACTATGCCGAAAGGGCTACAAAAATGTTCATACCCTTTGACCCAGCAATATCACTTGTAGAACTGTATCCCCAAGAGACCAAAAAAATGGGAAAGGGTCCTACATGTACAAAAATATTTATAGCAGCACTCTTTGTAGTTGCCAAAAACTGGAAATCAAGGGGATGCCCGTCAATTGGGGAATAGCTGAATAAATTATGGTATATGAACGTAATGGAATACTATTGTGCTATAAGAAATGATGAACAAGAAGACTTCAGAGATGCCTGGAAAGACTTATATGATCTGATGCTGAGCGAAAAGAGCAGGAGAACTTTGTGCACAGCAACAACCACAGTGTGTGAGAGCTTTTTTTGGTAGACTTGGATCTTCATAGCAATGCAAGGACATAAAAAAAAATTCCCAATGGTCTTCTAAGGCAAAATGCCTTCCACATTCAGAGAAAGAACCATGGAATTCAATTGCAGAATGTAGCAGATCATTTTGTGTGGTACTACTGATGGTACCATGAAATTATCACTTACACTTACACTACAAAATGCAGATTATTTTTCTCAAAAAGTAGTTTGTGAAAGTACTAAGGCATAATCTGTCCATTCTCTTGGTTATCATGAATAATAATAGGAGTGATGATGATGATAATCCTAACACCTATATGGTATTTTAAGGTTTGGGTTAAGCACAGATTTCCTTATTCAATTCTTTTAAAATGAAAATACTTCCAAGGGGAATAACATATGATCATTAATATCTTAACATAAATAGTTATCAAATTGCTTTCTTCTCAGTCTATGATGAGAATACTAGGTGCCTGAAGGGAAAGAAGTGCTGAAAGGCAGGAAGAAAGATATAGAAAGAGTAGCAGGTTTCTGAAGATAAAGTTCATCTACTTTACAACTTTACCAAGGGCTGGCCCTGACTATGTTAGACATTCTGCTTCAATAAGACACAAAGTAAAGTGAGCAATTAACAATTTTTCCAATAATTAGATCAATACTAACAGCCTATCCAAGCTGTTTTTAAGGCTAAAAACCCACTGTGCCTCTGGAACTACAGTAAACTCATTTATATGGAATCTAAATAATCTGAAAACTTAAATGATCATTAGAGAAAAAAATCACAAATAAAAGAACAGAAATTTAGTCACAAAGCAATACTATCAATATCATACAGTAAGGATAGAAACTCTGATATAAATCCACTAGTATATCTACTATATTTATGCCATACAATGAAAATGAAATTTAAGTTGATAATGAGATACTACAAGGTTTGGAAGTATTTTTAGATTTTTAAGAAAGGTTACGTTGTGTATAGTTTTAAGTATTGTTTTGCATTCTAATTCCTACTAACATGATTAATTCACATACAATGTAAACAACACATATTTGTATACATAAAAATTAATCAGTTTGTTAAATTAACCATAGCATCCCTTGAGTTAGAAGTTGATATTGGTCAGATATGAGTAAAATGATCATGGAATTTCAGAATGGGATGGGACTTCCGAAGACATCTAGTTCAATATATATTTGAGCAGTAATCTCTCCCATTTTACTTTGGAGAACTCAACATAACCTTAGTTAAGAATAGAGACAGAGCAAACAGAATAATGACACGTTAAACAATTTTATGCTGTGTAGCAATGCCAGCCCTAGGGCAAGTACAAAATAGGCTAAGAGTCTTTTTGGCTCCTTCCTATAATAACTCCTTTCTATCATCTTCCTCTCTTGGCTCAATGCTTCACAGCCCCCTCATCCTTCCCAGTGATTCTCTATTCCAAATCCTGTATCCCATCCATAACTTAGTGAAATGTTAATCTCTGCTGTAAATTCACTGCCAGTTTTGGCCATAGAAGCTACAGGGAGGGCAGAAGATTCTACTTCCATTAAACAGTATAGTGAAAAGGGTAGATTTGCAGTCAGAAGACCTGGGTTTGAATTCCAAATCTACTACTTGTTACCCATGTTACCTCAAATGAGTGCAGTAATCTTCTTGGGTCTCAGTTTCCTTCTTTGTAAAATGAATGTTGGTTTAAATTATCTTTAAGGGATCTTACAGCTCAAAATTTGTTATCCTAGACTCTTTTTTAAAACTATTTTATTCGTTTTCAGTGTTCTGAAAACTTCCATGTATCTTAGATTTTTTTTCCCCTCCTTCCCCCTCCTACCCCTTTCCCTCCCACTCCCTCCTTGAGATGGCTTACAATCTTATATAGGTTCTACACATACTATTTAATATAATTTCACCATAGTCATGTTGAATAGAAGAATTAAAATGAATGGGAGAAACCATAAAACAAAACCAAACATAATACAAAAGAAAATGGTATGCTTCATTCTGTGATCCAATTCCATAGTTCTTTCTCTGGATGTGGAAGTTGTTTTGCTTCAAAAGTCAATCCTAGACTCTTCAAGTATTGAGAGGTGTGGAAAATGGGGCAATATGACCTGGGGAGAATACACATTGTACATGGTACTACTGATGGTACCATGAAATTACCACTTACCTATAAAGTGCAGATTATTTTTCTCATAAAGTAGTTTGTGAAAGTACTAAGGCAGATTGTAATCTCTCCATTCTCCTGGTTATCATGAATAATAATAGGAATTATGATGATGATAGTTCTAACACCTATATGGTATTTTAAGGTTTGCAAAGTGTTTTACATACATTATCTTTTTTGATAACTTTATAAAAAGATGTTACATGTGTCATTGACTATATTTTACAAATGAGTAAACTGAGGTTTAATGAAGTTTAAGACTTGCACATGGCCATGGTTAGTGAATGTTCAAGGAAGGATTTGAACTTAGGTCTCTCTCCTCTCTCCAAGTCCTATACCTCTCTATTAAACCAGTTTTCTTTTTTTTTTTTCTTTCTTTATTTATTTATTTAGCTTTTTACATTCATTTTCACAAATTTTTGGATTCCAAATTTTCTCCCCTTTGCTCCCCTCCCCCCACCCCAATACCCCAAGCAATCTAATTTTCCCTATCTCCAATCTGTCCTCTCTTCTGTCATCCCTCCCTTCCCTTGTCTCTATCTTCTCTTTTCTCCTGTAGGGCCAGATGACTTTCTATTCCTCATTAACTGTATGTCTTCTTTCCTAGTTGCAACAATACTAAACAATTGTTCCTAAAACTTTGAGTTCCAAATTCTCCCCATCCCTCCCTCCCCACCCATTCCCTTTGGTACGGCAGGCAATTCATTATAGGCCATATCTGTGTAGCTTTGCAAATGACCTTCCTGATAGTCGTGTTGTGTAAGACTAACTGAATTGCCATCCCTCCTAACCTGCCCCTCATTGTTTCTCTTCTGTCCTTTGATCCTGTCCCTCCCCAAGTGCTGACTTTCAATTACTCCCTCCTCCCTTTGCCCTCCCTTCCATCATCCCCCCCCCCAATATCTCCTTCTCCCCCGCTTTCTTATACTGTAAGATAGGTTTTCATACCAAAATGAGTGTGCATTTCACTCCTTCGTTTAGTCAAATGTGATGAGGGTAAACTTTTGTTGGTTTGTTTTTTTTTTTTTTTTCCTCAGCTCTCCTCTTTTCCCCTCCACTAAGAACATCTACTTGCCTCTTAAATGACATATAGTTACCCCCTTCCATTTCCTCCTCTTTCTTCTCACTACATTTCTCTCTCACCATTTACCTTAATTTCTTTTAAGGTATGGTCCCATCCTATTCAGTTCAATCTGTGCTCTCTGTCTCTGTATGTGAATGCATGTGTGTATGTGTGTGCATGCGTGTACATGTGTATGTGTGGTCCCACCAACCACCCAGATACTGAAAAGTTTTAAGAGTTAGAAATATTGTCCTTCCATGTATGAATGCAAACAGTTCATTTCTGGTAAGTCCCTTAATACTTCTCCTTGCTGTTTACTTTTGCATGCTTCCTCTCATTCTTGTGTTTGAAAGTCAAATTTTCTTTTCAGCTCTGGTCTTTTCATCAAGAATGATTGAAAGTCCTCTGTTTCATTGAAAGACCATATTTTCCCTTGAAGTATTATACTCAGTTTAGCTGGGTAGGTGATTCTTGGTTTCAGTCCTACTTCCTTTGCCTTCTGGAATATCCTATTCCACGCCCTTCGATCCCTTAATGTAGAAGCTGCTAGATCTTGGGTTATCCTGATTGTATTTCCACAGTACTGGAATTGTTTCTTTCTAGCTGCTTGCAAGATTTTTTCCTTGAGCTGGGAGTTCTGGAATTTGGCCACAATGTTCCTAGGAGTTTCTCTTTTTGGATCTCTTTCAGGTGGTGATCGATGGATTCTTTCAATACTTATTTTGCCCTCTGGTCCTAGAATGTCAGGGCAGTTTTCCTTGATAATTTCATGCAAGACGATGTCTAGGCTCTTTTTTTGATCATGGCTTTCAAGTAGTCCCACAATTTTTCAGTTGTCTCTCCTTGATCTATTTTCCAGGTCAGTTGTTTTTCCCATGAGATATTTCACATTCTCTTCCATTTTATCGTTCTTTTGGTTTTGTTTGGTGATTTCTTGGTTTCTCATAAAGTCATTAGACTCCATCTGTTCCATTCTAATTTTGAGAGAACTTTTAAATTCAGTGAGCTTTTGAGCCTCTTTTTCCATTTGGCTCATTCTGCTTTTGAATGCATTCTTCTCCTCATTGGCTTTTTGAACCTCTTTTGCCAATTGAGTGAGCCTATTTTTCAAGGTGTTAATTTCCTCAGCATTTTTTTGGGTCTCCTTTACCAAGATATTGACCTTTTTTTCATACTCTTCTTGCATCTTTATCATTTCTCTTCCTAGTCTTTCCTCCACCTGTCTAACTTGCTTTTCAAAATCCTTTTTAAGCTCTTCCAAGGCCTGAGCCCACCCAACACCCCCCTGGGGTGTCTGGGGTACTGAGGCCCCGCCCTCCACATCTTTCCCTGATGGGAAAAATACGTTCTCGTCCTCCCCATCAGATCCGAAGGTCGGGATCATTTGCATTTGTTGGAAAAAACTCTCTAAAGTCTTATTTTTCTTCCCCTTTCTAGGCATTTTCGCAGCCAGTTACTTGACTTCTGAGATTCCTTTCCACCCCCGCCTGGATCCGCCCAGCTAGTGCTTGGCCTCTGAGATTCAAATGCGCTTTCCCGCGGCAAGCTTTAGTTCTGGCGCAGGGGTGGGGGCAGGGCCGCCTCCTAATCTTGGGCCCTCAGGGGCTTCCTGCAGAGACTTTCAGGAACGGAGCGGGTGGGCGTGGGGGGGCCCCGCCTGCTGTGCTCAGCTCCCTTGGGGGTTTTATTTAGAGGCGTTCAGCAGTAGAGCAGGGTGGGGGCAGGGCCGTCTCCCCTGCTCGGCTCCCTCAGGTTGGAAAGACCTTCAGTATTGAAGATCCTACCTGCTGCTGGGGGATTCCTGAGTCCCGGGCCGCTGCCGCCTCAGCCACCCGCCCACGCCTCTGCCTCCGCCGCTTCCTGCCCCCGTCTCTGCCGCTGCCGCTTCCTCCCGAGGGGGCCCGAGTCACGGAGAGGCTCCGCTCCCCTCCCCTATCGCAGCTTTCTTTCTTACTGACCTGTAGCTTCTGTGGGCAGAGGGACTTTCCCGGCTTCCCCCGGAGCTTCCCTCTCTGAAGTCTGCTCGGGTCAGCTTCTCTGGGGCCGCGGCCAGGGGTGGGGGTGGGGTCCGCTTTCCGGAGCGCGATGGACCCCGGGGACGGCTCTCCAGGGTTCAGTGGAACGGAAATCTCTTCCCCTATGTTTATGCACCCCCTGCAGAGATTCAGAATTTATGGGGATCTCCTTTTACCTCAATTCCATGGGTTGTGGGCTCGGAGCTCGTAAATGTGCGTCCTTCTACTCCGCCATCTTGGCTCCGCCCCCCTTAAACCAGTTTTCTTGAAAAAATACTTCAAGGTAAAAACAAAGAATAAGGAAGTTCCAGAGAGGAGTAGAATCCTGACCTATAAGAGGAGGGTAGAAGAACATGACACAAAAAAGCCAAGGAAGAATGGTCCCCTGAGGAAGAAATAGCTTTTTTATACTAAGGAAAATTAATATGAATCAAAAGGTATAACATCCAGAGAGTGGTCACCCAGTGAGGGTTAGATGGAGAAGAGATAAGTGGTGGTGCTGATTGGTGACTCAGATGAGAAGTACCCAAGCAGGTTATTTATCAACTAGATATTAAAAACAGAAAGCTCATATCTTTTGGGGACTTCATCCAGGATGTGATGGACAGCCGTCCAAGGTCTGTCAAAAGTAAGATAAATCCACTCCCAGTAATTCACTTGGAGATAAATGATACTGACAGAAAAAACCAGAAAGCATTGTCATCAATTATAAAGTCTGTGGCAAGAAAATAAATGTCTTAGGGTACAGAGAGCATTTTCATTATAGCTGCTGACTGAAGGAATAGACCTGAAAAAGAAAGATATGGGAAGTAAAAAACTGATGAAGAATATGATGTTGAAGTACATATTTGAATTTCTTGATCATATTTTAATAAAAGAATAAAGTATTCATGGCCACAATGAAGACTAAAAAGAATACAATTCTCTAGAATCTTACAAATACAATCATGATGTACATTTTCAATGAAAGGGGAGGGCTGAAAAAACTGCCTACAAAAATATGGCAAGTCAGATAATCTAAAATGTAAGAGGTTATTCAATAAAGATAAAGTGATATTTGAAAGAGCCAAGATGGTGGAGAGAAATCAGGAAGTTACCTGAGCTCTCCTCAGCTTCCCCCAGAAACAATGTTAAATAAAATCTCTAAATGAATTCTGGAGAGACAGAATCCACAAAAAGATGAAGTAAAACAATTTTCTAGGCCAAGATAACTTAGAAGGACTTCAGGAAAGGTCTGTCTCACTTGGGTAAAAGGGTAGCGCAGTCCAGCATAGGTGATGTCCAGGCAAGCCAGTGGGAGATACAGGTCAGCAACCAGCAACCAAGGTCCCGCAATTCTGCCTCAGCAGGCCAGTGGCACAGAAGGCCAGCTGTGAGGTCTCCAGTCCCAGCACAGCAGGTAAATTTCCAGCCCCAGAACCCAGGGCACAACAGGTACAGCTAGGATGGTCACCCTAGCCATTACTGGATTACCTGAACTAATAGGTATAATGGGAATCTCTGGGACAGTTATGGATGGGACTGAGTGACCTCTGAAGACCCTTCTAAATCTGAGATTCTGTGATTCTGTAAAGGGATATAATATACCGATCAATGACAATTAACAGAGGCACTGCAAAAAATTTGAAGACAACATAAGGCTGGGAGGGATCAGACTTCAGAAAGATTTTAACAGTCTAGAATAATGGGCTGATTCTAGTAAGATGAAATTCAATAGGGACAAAGTTAAAATCCTTCATCCAGAGTTTTTAAAAATTAAACTAATTAGAACACAGGGGGACACAGTTAAATTTCACTTACATAAAAAGGCCCAGGAGGAGGTTTAATGGATTGCAACAGTGCAATAGATATGATGGGGCAGCCCAAAACCTCATGAAATCTTGACTGCGTAGAGAGGTAATGTCCAGAGGTTATGGTCCCAGTCTACTGTACAATGGTCAAACCATACCTGGAGTAGTGTGCTCAGTTTGAGATATGTTTTATGGAGGGCAGTTTCAAAATACAGTCCAGAGGGGGGTGGAGCCAAGATGGCGGAGTAGAAGGACGCACATTTACGAGCTCCGAGCCCACAACCCATGGAATTGAGGTAAAAGGAGATCCCCATAAATTCTGAATCTCTGCAGGGGGTGCATAAACATAGGGGAAGAGATTTCCGTTCCACTGAACCCTGGAGAGCCGTCCCCGGGGTCCATCGCACCCCGGAAAGCGGACCCCACCCCCACCCCTGGCCGCGGCCCCAGAGAAGCTGACCCGAGCAGGCTTCAGAGAGGGAAGCTCCGGGGGAAGCTCCGGCAGCCGGGAAAGTCCCTCTGCCCACAGAAGCTACAGGTCAGTAAGAAAGAAGGCTGCGATAGGGGAGGGGAGCGGAGCGTCTCCGTGACTCGGGCCGCCTCGGGAGGAAGCTGCAGTGGCAGAGACGGGGGCAGGAAGCGGGCGGAGGCAGAGGCATGGGCAGGCGGCTGAGGCGGCAGCGGCCCGGGACTCAGGAATCCCCCAGCAGCAGGTAGGATCTTCAATACTGAAGGTCTTTCCAACCTGAGGGAGCTGAGCCGGGGAGATGGCCCTGCCCCCACCCTGCTCTACCGCTGAACGCCTCTGAATAAAACCCCCAAGGGAGCTGAACATAGGAGGCGGGGACCCCACCCCGCCCCCACACACTCTGTTCCTGAAAGTCTCTGCAGAAAGCCCCTGAGGGACCGAACTTAGGAGGCGGCCCTGCCCCCACCCCTGCGCCAGAACTAAAGCTTGCCGCGGGAAAGCGCATTTGAATCTCAGAGGCCAAGCACTAGCTGGGTGGATCCAGGCGGGGGTGGAAAGGAATCTCAGAAGTCAAGTAACTGGCTGGGAAAATGCCTAGAAAGGGGAAGAAAAATAAGACTTTAGAGAGTTTTTTCCAACAAATGCAAATGATCCCGACCTTCGGATCTGATGGCGAGGACGAGAACGTATTTTTCCCATCAGGGAAAGATGTGGAGGGTGGGGCCTCTGTACCCCAGACACCCCAGGGGGGTGTTGGGTGGGCTCAGGCCTTGGAAGAGCTTAAAAAGGATTATGAAAAGCAAGTTAGACAGGTGGAGGAAAGACTAGGAAGAGAAATGACAAAGATGCAAGAAGAGTATGAAAAAAAGGTCAATATCTTGGTAAAGGAGACCCAAAAAAATGCTGAGGAAATTAACACCTTGAAAAATAGGCTCACTCAATTGGCAAAAGAGGTTCAAAAAGCCAATGAGGAGAAGAATGCATTCAAAAGCAGAATGAGCCAAATGGAAAAAGAGGCTCAAAAGCACACTGAATTTAATAGTTCTCTCAAAATTAGAATGGAACAAATGGAGTCTAATGACTTTATGAGAAACCAAGAAATCACCAAACAAAACCAAAAGAACGAAAAAATGGAAGAGAATATGAAATATCTCATGGGAAAAACAACTGACCTGGAAAACAGATCAAGGAGAGACAATTTAAAAATTATGGGACTACCTGAAAGCCATGATCAAAAAAAGAGCCTAGACATCGTCTTGCATGAAATTATCAAGGAAAACTGCCCTGACATTCTAGGACCAGAGGGCAAAATAAGTATTGAAAGAATCCATTGATCACCACCTGAAAGAGATCCAAAAAGAGAAACTCCTAGGAACATTGTGGCCAAATTCCAGAACTCCCAGCTCAAGGAAAAAATCTTGCAAGCAGCTAGAAAGAAACAATTCCAGTACTGTGGAAATACAATCAGGATAACTCAAGATCTAGCAGCTTCTACATTAAGGGATCGAAGGGCGTGGAATAGGATATTCCAGAAGGCAAAGGAACTAGGACTCAAACCAAGAATCACCTACCCAGCCAAACTGGGTATAATACTTCAAGGGAAAATATGGTCTTTCAATGAAACAGAGGACTTTCAAGCATTCTTGATGAAAAGACCAGAGCTGAAAAGAAAATTTGACTTTCAAACACAAGAATGAGAAGAAGCATGAAAAAGTAAACAGCAAAGAGAAGTATTAAGGGACTTACCAGAAATGAACCGTTTACATTCATACAGGGAAAGACAATATTTCCAACTCTTAAAACTTTTCAGTATCTGGGTGGTTGGTGGGACCACACATACACATGTACACGCATGCACACACATACACACATGCATTCACATACAGAGACAGAGAGCACAGATTGAACTGAATAGGATGGGACCATACCTTAAAAGAAATTAAGGTAAATGGTGAGAGAGAAATGTAGTGAGAGGAAAGAGGGGGAAATGGAGGGGGTAACTATATGTCATTTAAGATGCAAGTAGGAGATGTTTTTAGTGGAGGGAAAAAGAGGAGAGCTGAGGGAAAAAAACAAACAAACAAACCAACAAAAGTTTACCCTCATCACATTTGACTAAACGAAGGAGTGAAATGCACACTCATTTTGGTATGAAAACCTATCTTACAGTATAAGAAAGCGGGGGAGAAGGAGATATTGGGGGGGGGATGATGGAAGGGAGGGCAAAGGGAGGAGGGAGTAATTGAAAGTCAACACTTGGGGAGGGACAGGATCAAAAGACAGAAGAGAAACAATGAGGGGCAGGTTAGGAGGGATGGCAATTCAGTTAGTCTTACACAACACGACTATCAGGAAGGTCATTTGCAAAGTTACACAGATATGGCCTATAATGAAATGCCTGCCGTACCAAAGGGAATGGGTGGGGAGGGAGGGATGGGGAGAATTTGGAACTCAAAGTTTTAGGAACAACTGTTTAGTATTGTTGTTGCAACTAGGAAAGAAGACATACAGTTAATGAGGAATAGAAAGTCATCTGGACCTAGAGGAGAAAAGAGAAGATGGAGACAAGGGAAGGGAGGGATGACAGAAGAGAGGACAGATTGGAGATAGAGAAAATTAGATTGCTTGGGGTATTGGGGTGAGGGGAGGGGAGCAAAGGGGAGAAAATTTGGAACCCAAAAATTTGTGAAAATGAATGTGAAAAGCTAAATAAATAAATAAATTAAAAAAAAAAAAATACAGTCCAGAGAGGAGTGTGGTCTGGATTGAAAGGACTGAAGACATGTCATATAAGGATTAAATAATGGAGCTGGATAGCCTACAGAAGAAAAACTACAAGGGTTTTCTTCAAAAGCTAGAGGGCCTCTTTTATCAGTATGTAGAAAATGTATTAGACTTATTGCACTGGATGGCCTCTGAGGTCCCCTCCAATACTCAGGATAGAAGGTGATAACTGGTTTTGATGCGACTTCTCCCTGGAGTATGTGTATTTTAAAAAGAGGTCTCTTGCAGAAAAAAAATTTAAAAAAATAAAATTATAATTATATATGGAAGGTATATAGTAACTAAGTTTCACTTTTGCATAAAGTTAACCTATTTTAAAGTGGCTATGGTGGATGAGAGGAAGGTGAGAGCAATGGGTGAGATGACGAGAAGCTACCTGTTGCCATCTGGTGTTTCTAGAAGTCTCAGACTCCAGTGAATGTCTCAAACTATGGTGGCTTCTAAGGATGACAACTGGATTGTGGCTCTTCTACAACACTTCCATCAACCCCCACATCATTGAGCTAGGTAGCACAGTTACTGGATGGTTACTGGACTTGGAGATGGGGAAAACAGAGTCCAAATTCTACTTTGGAACTTACTAGCCACATGTCATGGGCAAATGATTGAATTTCTCTCAGGCTCAGTTTCCTTATCTATAAAATGGGGTAAGGATGGCAGAGCTTACAGAGCTGTTGTGAGGATCCAAAGAAGTAACATCAAAAGTACTATGCATAAAATAAACAAATATTTAATATAAATAAAAATATAAATATGTAAACATTAAATACTGATTTTACTATCATTATTATTATTAGATGAGTAAGCAAAAACTTGTCAAATGCCTTGGAAAGGTAGCTGATTCGTAGTTCAGAGCATTTTTGGCCACTCTCAAGAATTTTGCTTGCTGGGTGTTTGCAGACAACAATATTCACATTATCCGGGTCATAAGAGACAAAGTTATTTAGTCTGTTTATTTTGCTAGGCTGCTTGATTAACCCTCTGTGCTTCCCATGTACTAATTAGTTGCCACCTGTTGGGACATACATATGAAGCTTAAAACTTCAAAGGAGATTATTATTATTTGAACCCTATTATTGCCATTAGGGGTTATCATATTTATCTCATTAAGAGCTTTTGGAAATTTAGCTCTGCATGTTTCACTTGCTTTCTCGATAAATATGCACAATAAACTAAAAGAATCCTTTTACTTGAAGTATGAAATATTAAGTAAAGATTCCGGCTATGTAACTAGTCCTCACAGAAGAAAAGGCAATGACCCATGACGGTTTGTGTTCATCTAGGACATTCCCACAAAAACAGAAGCAAAAGGTAGCATTTACACATTCCCTTTTTAGTGGTGTCTTGTTTAGAGAATTAAAAACATTTATTTAGGAAGGACAATGCTTTCTTGAGAATACCATCAAAAGAAATACTGTTACACTCTAAATTTCTCAAAATATTACAACACATATAGGATTTAAATACACTGCTCTATTATGGCAAAACTCGCAGTTTAATGGTTTTATCATAAGCCACGTCCACCAACCCAATCTCTGACATTTACAAAGATGCTATTTGAAATCTTACCAATTATTGAATATTGGTTTAAAAAATATCTCTTTCCATTTTGGAAACCAGGGATAAATTAGCCATAAATACCAAACGTACTGGAGAAAATACCATTTTTATCTGAAAGTGACAGACAATATAAAATGTGTGTTCACCTTGGCAAAAATACTTCAGTTCAAACTCCTTAGCATGGAGTTTGAAATTTGGAATCAATGTATCCTTCCTTCAATCACATTACTGTCCTTATTGTGCAATATGTTCTGTTCACATGGGATTGTCTGTCAAAGATATTGTCATCACATGCTTTCACATGTGTCTCTGGGCCTTTTCTCACACTGTTTCCATGACTGAAATGTCCTCCTCCTCTGCCTTCTCTTTTGTGAAATTAGTGAAATTAGAACAGCTTTTTAATCCATAATTTAAATACTATTTCCTCCATGAGAACTTGTATTTTCTGTTCAGAAGATGAGGATTCTCTCTTCTGCTCTCTGCATTTATCACTGTTTTTCCTTTACTCTTTGTATCTTTAGCACTGAATAGAGTGTCTTCCACTTTATAAATACCTGCTAGATCAGACTGGATGTTATCTGCGTGGTTGTCAAACCATTCCCCCTGTCCCCACTGAGGACAAGAATGTCATATGTGATCTCTGCAACTCCCCTGGCACACTGTCAACTCTCAAAATGAAATGGAAGCATGAAGACTATGTGAGTAAGTACATTAGTTACACAGAAAAACAGAATGCTCTTCTCTTTCCATTATTCTGACGGAACACGCCTAGGGATTCAGTTTAACCCTTCTTCTAGTAACTGCACATTGTTTTATGAGAATATTGTGAAACAGAATATGGCCATTTGTCTTGATTTATGTAGATGCTGTAAGACTGAGGCTGAAAAGTACATCTATTTTCAAAGTACATCTATTTTCAGCTCTTAACATGTCATCCATTACAAGGTAAGAAGGCAGCACTACATGCGATTTCACTCTTTAAAACCTGTAAGACCCAGCAAAGAAAAAAGATAGGTAGTATAAAGTACCTGCACTATGACCCCTGTCTTACAGATGAATAAACAAAGATGCCCAGAATCATTCAGGTTCAGGTTGTCTGACTTGAAATTCAACACTCTTTCTACCTCCTAATAACAATGGTAGTATATAAGTATCATAGTGTACACTTCATGTTGTACAGAGGGTTTTAGAGTATAAAGTAAATTCCCTGAGGGCGGGGATAGTTTTGTTTTTATCCCTGTATCATAGGGGATACTCTCTTTGGGGTGCAATAGTCTTGAGATCCACTCATCTCTGGTCTCTGAGGAATCCCCTTTTCCTGAGCCAGATAAGGACCAGAGTGGTCTGAAAGTGGAGCTTTGCTAATTTAACCATTGTAGAGGCTCCAAGGACTACTAAGTGAGCTGAAGTATTTCCCCTCCCTCTAAACAGCTTGGTCCTTATTCTCCAGGAAGTCCTCTTTACTAAGGCTGAATGAAGTAGAGAAGCCTCAGGCCTGGAGAGTCCCCTTGGCTCAGCTCAAAGTGCTAAGTGATGCACAGAGCCTTGATTAAAGTAACCGAACCAAATATACACATTATTTCATCTGAAGGATTGCTTTTAAAATTCCTTGTTGCTTTCCTTACTGACAAGTAAGCAGAAGCTGACAGAAAGGTGACTCTTAAATAGCTTCATGAAAAATCTGTTTTGGCAATGGATATAATTCATGCTATGCTTACATGCTTATATTATTATATTTATTTTTGTTGTTCTTATATGGCACAGAATAGATATTTGACTAATTGTGAATTAGTTAAACATAATTCAAATTCACAATTGACATAGTCATAAAAATATCCGTGGTAATTGCTATTGGGCTGTTCAGAATTACTGTTTCAATTATTAAGCTGGGGGTAGACATGTTTAAAAGTAGCCTAAAATATTCTCAATTTTTGGGGCATTATTAATATAGATGATGCAGAAAATAGGTCAAAATTAAGCAGAAATAATCTATAATTTCACAAAATAAAACTGTTCAATTATTAGGCATATTTTTGTTACTTTAATTTTCAAGGCTAAATGGAAAATCATCCATTTCCACTCAGCCAAGTCTGAACCTGAAATTAAATCCCTTGAAAGCAAGGCCAGTAATTAAAATCCAGATTCAACTCTAACTGCAGAATAGCACACTGAATGGTGTCACAAATGTTACCATGGAAGCTACTCATTCTTGCGTTCTTCTAGTTTGTTGTTTGGTTTGTTTGACATAATAGGTTCAGAGAAATAGTGACAGAGGAAGGATGCTGTAGGAAAATAACTGCACATCAGTTAGGAAAATTCTAGTTCTCCACTAGCATTATGTCTTTCAGAATTTATCTGGAACTCAGAGTGACCCAAAGAATAGTTCTGGGAGTAAACCAGTTTCTGAGCTCTCATAAAACTACAAATCAGGAAAAGCCTCCCAAATCATATGGGTTAACTTCTGAACATCTCACACAAAAGTTACAAATTAGTTAAGAAAGAGAAAAAAAGAAAAGGATTGAGAATGGGGTGGTGGTAAGAACCTGGGCTGAAAATCTGAGGTGGTGACCTAGTAGCTCACTTTGTTTTCTCAACTGTAAAATGTAAAATGGCACTTATTTCCTGGAATGGTCGCAAGGATCAAATGAGATAAGGTGTGTAAAGTGTTTAGTACAGTGTCTGACACATAGCAGGAGTTTAATAAGTGATCAGTCTTTACTTCCTTCCTGAGTACACTTTGAAGACCGAAGGGACACTTGTTTCTTCTCCCTACTTTAGAATGTTAATAATACATCATTATGGAGCTCCTTCCAGTTGTTCAAATAAACTTACCTGTGTTGGTAAACACGGATAGGACAAGAGGAGACAGTCTTATAGAACAGTGGTCTCTAGGGACATCACAACGTCACAGTACTCTCTAATAACTGACTTTCATAACGATAACAATTTGTAATCATTTAATGGTTCAAAGGTTCACAGAAGACTTTCCCCGTGACAGACCTGAGTGCAAACATTTTTATACTGTGTAATGAAGGACAAGAGTTGTATTAATAGACTGTGAATTAGCTCAAAAGGCCCAAATCTTACACTGCCTCTATTTACTTTCTATCTATTTACTTTCTATACTGTAGACATATTTGCATGTCTTAAGCTTTGCTTTAATGCTTAGATTTCTATTTTCCAAAGAAGCAGACTTTTCCTAGCTCCTATTCATTCACATTTTCAGGGCAAGGTATGCACAGACCACCTCTGCCCATTTTCTGCCTTATCACTTTCCCTTAGAAATACCTCAAAAGGCCATCTCAGGAAATATGAATCATATACTCATTATAGAGGTAGATTTATTGTCACCCATTTCTCGCTTTGCTAGGGTCATTCATGTTTGGGATCATGAATAGGATGCTATATGTTATAATTAAAAGGAATATGTTTGAGTTATTTGAAAAAATGTATTTATATGTAATAGCTCATTCTTTAATATTAGATAAAAGGTGTTAGTATAATGTTAAAAAAACTTAATGGCATTTAATTGGATAGCTATATGGCACCGTGGATAGAGCACTGAACCTGAATTCAGTCTGGTTCAAGACCTGAGTTCAAGATCAGTCTCAGACACTTACTAGTTTTGTGACCCTGAGCAAGTCACTTAATCCTGTTTGTCTTAGTTCCTCATCTGTAAAATAAACTAGAGAGGTAGATGGCAAACCACTCCAGTATCTTGCCAAGAAAATCCCAAATGGAGTCACGAAGAGTGATACATAACTGAAAAAATGGTAGTACAAATACATATAATGTCTTAGAATTGGCATTTATAGCTTTATAAGTATATTTTTCTGAATTTCAAAAATTCCTTAGGAACTGGATGGCTACAACCATCATTTTCAGCTTCTTTGATTATGTCATGATTCAAACTGGTAAAGTTTTCCTTTCTTTTCTTTTTTGAAAGAATCTAAGAAAAATTCTCAGGAAGAAATAGGAGACTGGCCAAATCTAGAGCTAGGATATAGGGAATTTATTTTGAGTGACTGGATAAGGAAATTGGAAATGAAACTGAACACAGCCAAATAGATAATAATTGATCTGGAGAAAGAACAGACTGGGCACATTAACCTTGAATTTTTTTGTAGTGTGTTGTATAACCTAAAAATCTGAAGACTATCATAATAAAAGACAGGCAAGGTGTATCTACCTATAAAGTTTTAAAAGAAAAGGAAACTAGGAAGAAGAAAGTGCTAAGGAAAAAGAAATAGCCATGGTAATATAGGAAATGACAAAAATAACATAGATATTATGGATCACTTGATTTTATTTTTAACTTACCTTATTTATCAGTCACAAGAATAAAAATTTCCTTGAATCAAATTTCTTTTTAGCAATTTTGAGTCTGATGTCAGTCTCTAGATAGTGGCTGCTAGTTTCTTCTACTTTAGTATTTTATTTTAGAGGTTGTAACTGTCTTGGAATGTCAATTTGCTATGCATTTCTTACTTGTGCATAAGTTAAACAAATCTTTTTGCATACCTACTATGTGCTAAATTCCATGGCAGTTGCTGTGGGAGATACAAAGATGAATAAGCCAGTTTCTAACCTCAAGAATTTTATAAACTTGCAAGGGGAGGATGACACAGGAACACATATAACTAAAATACAGACAGGGCCATGACAGAAGTACAAAGTACTATGGATATTAAGAGAATAATAGGATCATAAATTCAGAACTGGAAGAACTAGAAGCATTCAAGTCCAACTCCTTCATTTTATATATGATAAAACTGATGTTCATAGAAGTTTAAGTGTTTTGCAAAATATTACATAGGAAGTACTTGATGCATGATTTGAACCTAAGCCTTGACAAAACTTTAAGTCCACAACTTTGTCCACTGAACAAAATCCAGTTTTATTTTGAGGTGTGTTAAGGACTAGTCATATTGGTCAAGAAGAAAATCAGGAAAGGTTTCATAAAGGAAGATATATTAGAGATGGACTTCAAAAGAAAAGTAGAATTTTGATATTGGGGGCAGTATGTGGTGACCTGGAATAGGAAATAGCAAGAGTAAAATCCCATATTCTTCAGAAATAGACTAACATGATGAGGTCCTTGAAATTAATTTGGCAGTGGTATAAAATATGGATTAGGGGAGGGAGTAGTAGGTGTGGAAGGCAGAAGAGGCATTTGTTTAAAGGGTACTAGTGTATAAGTCAAATGTAATCGAGCTGTAAGAGATACTAAAGAGGCAATCAGTTGATTGGATGTCAGAGGTGAGGGGAAAGGAAGAATCAAAGAAAATATGTAGATTTAAAGCATGGAGGTGAATGGGCAGTACTGTTAACAGAAACAGGAAAGCCAGGAACAAGAGTAGATTTGGAGGGAAAATATTAATTCAAATTTAAATATTCTAAATTGGAGGGTACCAACGAGACATCTAGCAATGCTGTGTAATAAGTAGTTAAGAGTTTCAGGGCTAAAGGTATCCATAGAGATGTGAATTAAAGGCATAGAGATAAATGAAATTATCCAGGGAAGAGAAATTTGGGAAAAGCCTACTTAAGGAGATGAGATGAAGTAGGAATAAATAATAAGAAAATTATGAGAAGAAAGAGTTAATGCCACAAAAGCCAACAGAGAATACTAGGGTAAACAACAGTGTTAAATGAACTAGAGAAGCAAAAGAACATGTGGAATGAGAAAAGGCCACTAGAATTTGTAATTATAAGACCCTTGAGGGTAGAGTTCCAGTAGAATGATGGAAAAAGAAACCAGATTAAACAGAGTCAAGTCTGAGTCTTCCATTTGGCAAACAACAATGCTGCTTATTTGAAATTCATTTCTTTATGTATTCTTGGTAGAAGTTCTCCTCAACTTCTGTCTCTGACTTTTCTTTTATGTTACGGTACCAATTCACTGCCCCATGGATAATGTTTTACAAACCTTTTACTTGTGAATTTTAGCTTTAGTCTACACGGGGCCTAGATGTAATAAGAAGACACATTTGGGGGCCCAGTCAATAATATGTTAAAGATGATCTAATAGGTTAAAGGTAACTACAAAAAGACATTTTAATACTAATTATATATTTTTTGAAAATAAGGGAGCACTAATTTGGGAGTTAATATTTCTTTTGCGTACTTTTCTCACACATACTGACTTGGAATAGCTTTACCTTTTCATTTTTTTAGTTCAATTTGTAAAAATGAAATATTTCATTAATTAAAGAGTTGATACAGAAAGAGTGCTGTTCCTACTGTTCTCATTACTTCCATCTACAAATTGTTTAGATGAAAAGCAGTCAAATCTTTTGTAGTAAAAAGCTGCACTGAAAGATTTTGTACTAATCCACAATTCTGCAATGGAAACTTTATTGCAGTTTCAAGATTGGATTCTTCTTTCTTTTAAAGAATAGAGGACATTATCTTTGTTGGAATTATAAACTATAAGAGTAAGTTATTAAATCATCAAAGGTTTTCACAGTTCAATGCTGTAAAATGTAATTTATGGCTAAACCTTTCAGGTGCTTTTAATTATTTCAAATACTTTCCTGAAATTCTTGAAAGAAAAATTCCGACATTTAATGTCTTCTTAGAATGAATATATATTTGTTTCATGTAATCATAGACACATACTTGCATATATGAACTTGTTTTATGAATTGTGTGTAAAATTCGGCTTCTCTCCATCCTTGTTTCCCTATCACTCTGCCCCTAAATTACCACTTATCATAATATTAATAAATACTGACAAAAGATAGCAGTTACTATTCATCTCATTAAAGACAGAGTCAAAAGCATATTTTACTTCTACAATGATTCCAAAGAAACTATACTTCAAAACTAATTAAATTGTCTATCCCCTTTTATCCAGTAATAACAGTAATAGGCATATAAGCAAGAGATCAAAGAAAGAGGAAAAGGATCTTCTGTATAAAATGTACAGAAAACTATGTGTATTAGTTCTTTTTGTAATTCAAAAAAACCCTAGAAACTAACTAAGCAAATGCCCACCTACTGGAGAATAGCTAAAATAAAAGACAGTACAAGAATGTAACACAATATTATTTTGCCATAAAAAAGTGACAAAATGGACGGTTTCAAAGGAAACTTGGGAGACTACTATTAAATGATATAGAATGAAGTGAGTAGAACTACACACAAATATTATGTATGTATATATATACACATATATATCATATATGTATATATAATGACATTGTAAATCTTTGAAAGACTTGAGAAGTTGGGTCAATCCAATGATAAAACATTCAGAAGACTGCAGATTAAGCATTTTATCCACCTCCTCCCCGAAAGGCAACAGATTTAAAATTCAAAATGGACATTTTTTGATATGTCCAACATGGGTATCTGTTGTGTGTAACTATTATGAGGATTTTCTTACTTTTTAAAAAGATGCTCAGCATGGGGCAAGAGGTAGAAATAATATATTCATGGAATAAAATCATTCCAAAAGGGAAAAAAGTCAGAGCTTCTACTTCCCTCACCCGATGTCATAGCTGCTATATATACTTTTTAGTCTGTATATATGTTTCATCACCCCATTTATTAGATATTTAATTCCTTCTGCAGGGGAGATATTTCTTTGTATCTACTCAACATTTATTTATCAGTGAACATGCTGCATCCCAAGTAGAATATCATCTCTTGGAGGGCAGATATTATTTCACTTTTATACCCAGTGCAGTGCAACTGGTAGGGATTTAAAGGTATACTGAATGCTGAAACCTCCTTACTGAGGAAGGGAAAGATTTTAATTTCTCAATGACGACATGAAACTTCTCACAGAGTAATTCTTTTCATGTTCTCCTGTAAATCCATCATAGAAGATCTACTGGCCATACTGGCTTGTATTATTCTGGTATTAGGTTTAGAGAAATTGATAGACTGTGTTTTTATTCAAAGGTTTCCTTTTTCTATTAGTTCTCTACATACTGTGTAGATAAATTATGCCATTATAATGGCTAAAAGATAAACTACTTGTTAGTAACTCAACTTAAGTGAGCTCTCGTTAAATTATATTTTCATTACGGCATTAACGGAATATAATAAATAACAAAGAATATAAAATAAATTACACTCAGCATTAGAATATTTCTATAACATGAATATTTGCAATGTCTTAGAATTTGTTTATTCACTTTAAACAAAGTAGGAAAGCCACATAACAAAGAATAGAAAAGGCAAGATAGAATGTGGTTCTATTTGAACATCTGCTTAATTCCTGTTTGTGACCTCCCTGATGCCAAAGCACAGACTTATTTTTCTCTCAAACTATTATAAATTATTTCCTCAAACTATTGTAACTACTACTTTTTAGGAATACAGAAAGTGGTTAAACAAATCAATCAAATAAGGATGTATTATATACCTACTAAGTGAAAGTCATTAGGCTAGGAATCAAACAGTCGGAATGGAATCCTTACCCTCAAGGGGCTTACATTTATTGGGAAGAAACAAATACGTACTTAGAAAACTAAAGAAAAACATGTACAAAGTAATTTCTAGAGAGACAGCACTAGCAGCTGGGGAATTCGCTTCTTATAGGAAGCATTAATTAAAGTAAATTTTGAAGGAAACTAGGGATTCTACAAGAAAAGACTAAGAAGAAAATACATCCTAAACATTCTAATAATAATAATAATACATCATACTTACCTGTTCTAAGGCATGGAGGTCAGTCTGGTTACAACTCTGAGTGACTGAGAGTAAGCTGTGTGGTTTTATAAAGTACATGGTGCAGTCTATTTTATTCTAGAGGTGAGAAGGTGTCATGGGAGTTTCTTCAACAGTGGAGATAAAGGGTTATAGCTCTGTTTTAGGAATATCACTTTAGCAGCTGTGTGGAGGATTAAAGGAGAGACAGGAGGCAGAGAGAGTGATTAGAAGCTATTACAACAGTCCATGGGAGGGACGATGAGGGCTGTGTGTAAGAGAAGGGGATGGATGCTGAATGTATTTTGAAAGGAATCTTAGGGTACATGCATGGAGAGAGAGAGGAGAGAGGGGGAGGAGAGAGGAGAGGGGGGGAGGGAGAGAAAGGAGAGGGGGGAGGGAGGGAGGGAGGGAGGGAGAGAGAGAGAGAGAGAGAGAGAGAGAGAGAGAGAGAGAGAGAGAAAGAAAGAGAGAGAGAGAAGAGATCTGGCAGTCATCTTTATAGAAATTATATTTGGGATTTGATGCATACTCCAAAGAAAAAAATTATAGAGAAGAGATGACCCAGGATAGAGACTTGGAGTGCCTAGGGAGTGAAACAAATCTGAAGACCTTGTGAAGGAGATTGAGTAGAGACCATAGATGACTTCCTCTAATTCATGTAAGATGTGGGAAATAATCTTTGAAAATATTTAAGGCCTTAGAGAATCCTCTCATGATATGTCATATTTTGAGATAAATGCTTTAAAGACAATTGGAAGTGATTATTCTTTATAAAAAAGATTAACAAGTTCTGACAAAATGTGACCTACTCAAACCTCAGTCAAAGACACTGCATTTCATTTGCCTTGCTACTAAGTGACCTTGTAGGGTATATAAAATGGTTTACTAATGGTCTGAAAGAGTACAGCCTCCTCCCAAAGCAGCTAAGTTACCATCTAAGGGAGTTTTAGACTCTGAACAATATTTAATACAATGAACTATAACCTTGGTTCTATCACTATCTATGTGGCTTTGGAAAAGTCATATTTAATAAATATCAAGCTCACCAATGTATTATAAAAATTACACAGTTCACAGAGATGCCAAAATTCTAAAATGATTGTAATACAGGTCACATTCAAAGGGAAAGTTCCAAAAATTCTACAGACAAATAGATAATACTTCTATCTGTGCTACAAAGTGTCCTGAAAAGTTCTCTTATACAGGGAACACTGAAAATGTGTCTCTTACTCTGTTATTTTAGGAAGCACATACTCACATGAAATAAAAAACACAAATGGAATCATCTATTTTAATGGAAACAATTTGATGAAATTCTCTCTCCTAAATGTTAAGAGAATTATTATTATGCTTGTGCAGAAACCATGTGCTACCTTTAAACAAATCAAATAGTATCTCAGGGAATAATCAGGAAAGATAAGCACAATGGTACTAGAATCTATATAAAGGAAGATATCCTCACTATACTAAATTTGAGCTAAATTTTTCTGACTTAAAATTTTATTATTTTCATGTATCAAGATTTCCTTTCCTACCAGTCTTTTACTTTTTATTCATTAGTTACAGACTGGCAGCTAGCGTGGGCAATATTCCCTGCTTGTTTAAGATGAATCATTTTAGAGAAAGAAGGAAGACCAGAGTTCTGATCTACTGCCTCACTATACATAGAAGCTTCTTAGTCAAATCCTTGACACTCAAAGCAGTACTTTTAAGTCGCTACAGAATTACTTTACTAGGAGGAGCTGTGTTGCTTAACCTGTTGAAAACTCAGAAAAATTAAGAAAGGTGCACAGGTATTTATTAAATGGCTATGTATCTGGCATTGTGGGGGATATAAATAATGAAAATGCTCTAATTTAGAGAAGCCTAGAATTTAACTGAAAAGACAAGACAAAAGTTAAGGGAGAAAAATATGATACATAATCTAAGTGTGATTTGTATGTTACACAGTAGATATCATCCTAGAGAATCTCAAAGAAAGAAAGAACTGTGTGGTTTTTGATCCAATACTTAGGAAAGGTATCGTGAAGGAGGTGTGGCTTAAGTTGGGCCTCAAACAAAACAGACTGTTAGAGAGAATAGCCGGTGTTTCTATGAGTGTTCTGGTATAATCCTGGACCTTTTTTCTAAATAATGATTTTTCACATATGTGGTACTGAAGGAAAAAAATTGGTTTCACAGTTTCCAGACCCAGGATGAGGACCTCACCACCCCTTAATTTTAATGTGTGTGTGTGTGTGTGTATACATATATATGATCTCAAAAATGATACATTTATATTAATTTGGTAAATCTTGATCAAACAGTCCTTAATTTCCATGTAGCTGGAATTTTTCTTATTTTTTAAATAACAGGAAAAGAGCATCATTTCGTCTACTTTTTTTCTGAAACACCATAGAAGACTGAAGATCAAGCACTCTGAGCTTCAATAATCCAGTGGAGCCTGGGAAATAAAAGTCAGTGTAGGAACCCAGGTGACCCAAATAGAGCAAGCAGGGTTGACTACAACTACACACACACACACACACACACACACACTAAAAGAGAAGAGAATAGCTACCTTTGCTCAAAAGATCTCCAACACAACTATTCTTTCCTCTTCTTCCTATCTCTTCCCTTCTCTATTTCTTGGCCCATACTTCTTTCTTTCTCTTTAGTCAAATACCCTTATAAATTTTTTAAATAAGATTTCCAGTTTCCCCTACCTCCATGTCTTTCTACGTGTGCCATGGGAAATTTTTGTATCTTCTAGAATGTGAGAAAATAAAAATGAGTGAGAAACAAAGTACTTAGCAATTAGTTTTCTTTTTAAATACAGCAATGAAAAGTAAAGAATCTATTATAAGTTTTTTCAAAAAAGTGAAAATGTATTATTTTTCCTATTCTAAAATTTTAAATTATCTATAATTTACAATGTATTCTGAAGCAAAATCTCTATTTCTTGTCTCACAATCTGATTTATGGTCTACATTAACGTAAATCATCAACCTGCCAGTTTTTGCTTTCTAGTATGTCACTGTCAATCATGAACAACATAGCTATGTTAAGGAGACAATAGGGAAGTTTTTCATCCTTGGATATCACCAAAGGAAGAAATACTAAATTATTAGTATATAAGATTCCCAAGTGATCCTATAGATCCTGTGAAGAAGGCAGGTCATTTATTTCAGTGTCTGAATCTTACACATGTTCTCCTGCAATCCCACCATCTAGACGTGATTCCCTAAAGATAACTAGGCTTTTCTTAACATCTCTACCAAGTGGAGCCTTCCTCTGGTAATTTGAAACCCTAAGATTCCCTAGACATCTGAAACCCCTTGCCACCTGCTCAATTATCAATACATTAAACTGAGGGATACATTTTATTCATTAAATTCAATCCACTAAGCAAAGTCCTAGATTTCACCTTCCCTATGAGGGAAACTTTTCTGATTTGTAAGGGAGAAAAATAATCCAAGCTAGTTTCCCTCAATTGTGCTTGGAGTTTTAGATATTATATTACATATATTAGTAGTGACAAATACAAGGACATAAGACACATGATTTAGTCTAGTTCTTTAGGCTACAATAGAGAGCATGGTCTCTCTATTATACATTTATAAGAATTATTGTAATTAATAATAAGAAATTCATTTGAAACAATCAAATACAAATTTGTGCATAAAAGAACTGTAAATGAATAAAATTGAAAACAAACTCATTAACTATTCACACATCATTGTTTTATCAAGGAACCATTTAAAATATACAACTTCTATCAATATCTAAAAAATAGGAAAAGATTCAGTATTATTAAGTAGTTCTTCAAAATCTTAAGCAACTGAGAAAAACATATTTCTTTGGAGAGCTAAGAAATCATAGGGTCTAACTATTTGATCACTAAAGTCTCTCAGTGTCACACAAATCTAGAAGTTTTTTGGTTTAATTTGTTGACAGAAAAGAAGGGGAAAACTGTATATACCCTAAGTATATACTGTTGTTTATACACTGTATTGTGTATAATGCTGCAAATGTGAAACTGATAAAAGAACAGACACTGACTACCATTTTTCCTAAAGAAATCTGACTAATGTGAATTAATTGCTACAATGGGGAATCCAAAAGGCACAGAGATCATCTTGCTTGGCAAAAACTATCTATTTGCCAAAAAGGATATGGAAGCCAAAGCTTACATCGGTACAGAATGTGAACTCACTTGCAAAATTTTAAAGATAATAATAGAGGAAGAGAATGAGCCATCACATCTCATAAAAGAGTGGTAAACAGGGGAAGAAAAAAAGATAAGCTTGTAGAAACTTTACCAAGGGATCTAATTAAACCAAATGATCCTAAGAGAATTTAAGGATGAACCTAAAAGAATAAACAGAAGAAAAATTGAAAAGAAATACCAAGATTAGTATCACAAAAGATTCTCTCTATAAATAACAGTAGAGCTATCACATGTAGTCTATAACGTTACAATCCCTGATATACTTCACAAAGAAATAGAAACAGTATTAAAGAAAACAGAAAGAGGAAAAACAGTGAAATAAACCAAGTTACATGAAGAAGGACTGTATACTTTTTGCCTCACTTCATATTTATAGTAAGGGAACGAGGAAGTGACACAATTTGAAGTTCACTGAAGTAATGATTCTCATGTTTTTAAAAAAGGGAAGGTTAGTATGGAAATAAATATCAAATTGTTAATGTCTAACAATTCATATGTTTACTTTTTCATCTTTAGAAAATTTTTGGAAATAAGCTACATACAAGTTATACTTCATGAAGGTATGGAAAATGAAGAGTTGGGATTTTACTAAGAATATTCTATAGCAGATGACAATTGAGGGAAAAATGTAGAGAATATAAGACTTCACTGTGCTTACTGACTACTGACTATTAAAAAAAAGTACCTGGTTCAGCAGAACAAAATATCACCTTAAAAGCTCTCCTCTAACAAGATATTTACATTGCATATATTAAAATATTAAAAGATTCTGTGAAAGATTCAACAAAAAAATAAAACTTGTTTGATGCTTCCTTGACTATACATATCAAGTGAGTAAGAAAACAGGGAAATGTACACTGGTCAAAGGTTTTTATTATTGTTCAAAAGGATGCCTAAAGAACATTCCAAATGGAAGAGGAATTCCTTAGAAATGGAATTGTGTTGATGGCATTAAGCTCTAGATCACTGCAAAGCCTTGAAAATAAGATGGATAACCACATCAAGAGTTCAGGCTAATAATCCACATGGGAAAACCCAAAAATACAAACTATATTTACTATCCAGAGGACAGCATGCAGTTGGACAGAAAGTGCACAGAGGTGGCCACTACCATACATGCGTTGGAAAAAAGTTGTGTTTGAAGAAAATATTTGGGAAAGACTGTATTTGGAAAAATGCTGAGTGCTTTCAGAGAACAAAGATCTATATTTTATTTTTTTTTTCATTTTTAACACAGTTCATATCACATAACACAATTCCAATTTTTGGTCAGGTTGATATTTATTTTAAAGCATTTACAATAGAGACCACAAATGGAATTTTTTAACATTAACCAACTGAGACACAAATAATATTCAAGTTGCTAACTTCAGAAGTTCTTGACCTAATTGTCTCCACAGTATTACTAAGAATTAAAGGACCCAAACTTATTGTTGTTGGTCTAAAGTCCTAAGCCTAATAGCTTAATTTTAGACTTGACCGCCTCGGATGTTCCCCTACCAACAATCTATAATTTAATAGATCTGGTATTAAGTTTACAAACCTTTTGAATATAGGAAATTGCCACTAAGAGTAAGACACTGCAGGAAACAATATCTCCCCAACTTCATGTCAGTTCCAGATAGGAGTAGATTGTCAACTTGCATTCAGTGAGGCTTAGAGTCTTCCAGGTGTCAGTGGGGAAATTGAGTCAGGAGAATCCTACTTCAGCCCAGGTTGAACAGCTGCTCTCCCACCCTTCCCATGAAATCACATTTTTCAGTTCATATCAGTCTCTCAGACAGCCTTTTTTGCTATCCATACCTGGAGTTAGACTCAGAAGAACAGTCACTTAATGTTCCCATAGCATCTTAAAATAGCAAGTTCCAATAACCAGGTTTCAGATATGACTATATTTTCACATTGGCTAAGGAACAACTTTTGAGGCAAGTCTTAAGTGACTTACATGCCTTTCTATGCTTCTTCTAGTTCCTGCTTAAATAACAATCATAAAATCAAATTTACCATTAAAACCAGAACTTTTTCACCAATGCCAAATTTGACCCGAAGTTACCTGCCTCCAGGAGACCTAGACTAAAATTCATTTCCCAAACTAAAGATGTCTCTGACTTAGTCTCAGTAATTAATTCAGCCAATTGTTTTACTACTAACTGCTTTTACATCACTTTGTAACATGTTCAATTTTCTCCCCATCTCTCCCTCCTCCTACCCCCTAACACCTTGAATTCTGATTACCCCTTCCCTCAATGAGCCCTCCCTTCTATCACACCCAACCCTTCCCTTATCCCTATATTCTTTCTTTTCTTGTAGGGCAAGATAAATTTCTATACCCCATTTCCTGTGTTTCTTATTTCCCAGTTATATGCAATAATAATTCTCAACATTCATTTCTAATACTTTGAATTCTACTTTCTTTCCTTCCCTCTCTCCCTACCACCCATCCCCACTGAGAAGGCAAGCAATTCAACGTAGGCTATATATGTGTCGTTTTGCAAAAGACTTCCATAATAATCATGTTGTGTAATACTAACTATATTGCTCTCTATCCTACTCTATCCACCCTTATTTTTTCATTCTCTCATTTGACCTTATCCCTTCCCAAAAGTGTTTATTTCTAGATATTTCCTTCTCTTGTTCACCCTCTCTTCTATCATTCCCCTCACCCCACTTGTTGCCTCCTCTCCTACTTTCTTGTAGTGTAAGATAAATTTTCATGCCAAATTTGGTGGGCATGTTATTCCCTCCTTAAGCTGTATGTAGAGAGAGTAGCTTTGCTTTTCCCTTCTCCCCTTCTCCCTTTTCTCCAGAAGCAGAGATCCACTTTAAAAGTCAGGAAAAAGGCAATCATCATGAGCAGGAACTGAACTAGAAAACAAAAGACGATAGAGTCTTACCAGGGGGACAAAGATCAAAACAGGAATACAGAAGAGGTTAGCAATGAGACTGTACTCCCATCTGTAACCTCAGAAGGGAAAATGAACTGGTCTCAAGCCCAAAGAGCACACTTGGAAGAGCTTGAGAAAGATTTTAAAAGAGAAGTAGAGGAAAAGCTGGCCAATGATTTTAAAAATATGAAAAAAGGATTCACTGAAGAGAACAGCTCCTTAAAAAGAAAAACTGGAGAAATGGAAAAGGAAGTACAAAACCTAAATGGTGAAAATAACTCCTTAAAAGGAACAATTGGACAGATGGAAAAGGAAATGCAAACGTTAACTGAAGAAAACAATTTGATACAAAATAAACCTGAGCAAGTAGAACCTAATGAATCTACGAGACATCAAGTATCAGTCTTGATAAAGATATGAACGAAAAGATAGAAGAAAATACAAAATATCTGATGGAAAAACAATTGACCTGGAAAACAGATCCAGGAGAGAAACTCTAAGGATTATTGGTCTACCAGAAAGCCATGATGAAAAAAGAGCCGGGACAAGATTATCCAAGACATCATCAAGGAAAACTGTCTGGAAGTCCTAGTCCTAGGGCAAAATAACCATTGAAAGAATACATCATTCACCTGCTGAAAGGGACCCCAAACTAAAAACACCAAAGAATATCATTGCCAAATTCCAGAAGTACCAAGTGAAGGAGAAAATACTACAGGGAACCAGAAAAAAACAATTCAAATATCGAAGAGTTACAGTCAGGATCACACAGGATCCTGCAGTTTCCACATTAAAAGACTGAAGGACTTGGAATACCATATTCTGTAAGGCAAAGGAGCTGGGACTACAACCAAGGATTAATTATCCATCAAATTTGAGCATAACATTTCAGGCAAGGAGATGGACATTCAATAAAACAAAGGATTTCCAGAACTTCCTGATGAAAAGGCCAGACCTCAATAGAAAATCTGATATTCAAACACAGGTGTCAAGAGAAACACAGAAAGGGGGAAAAAAAACTTATTACACAATATGTGCAAACTGTTTACATCCCTATAAGGGAAGATGATACTTGTTAATCTTGAGAATTGTATATTTACTATAAAATGTAAAAGGGGTCTACATAGACAGAGGGAGTGGATATACCTTAAATGATGAGTTGATAACAAATATGATTTAAGTGTGTGAAGGGACTGCAATGGGAGATGTGAAAAGGAGGAGGCAGAAAAAAAAATTCTACTACAGCAAGAGGCAAAAAAATATATTAGAGTAGAGGGAAAGAAGGTAGAGAGTTGAGCATTGTTTCAGAGGTACTCTCATCTGACTGGATTGAAAGAGGATACAAACACAGTTAAGTATAGAAATACAATTAGCTCTGTAGGCAGTAGGAGGGGAAGGGGGAAAGAGAGGGAGGAAAGCCTAAAATGGAGAGAAGAAGTAGTAAAGGGAAAGGGAATTAAAAGAGAGAGAGGCTGAAAGAAGGGAGAGAAGAGGGAAGAAGAAGGGAGGTGGAGGTCAAAAATCAAAACTCTATTGTGGAGGGGAAGGGAGAACTAAAGCATAAACAAGGGGAAAGGGGATGGAGGGAAAGACAGATACTAATTACAACTGTGAATGTGAATGGGATGAACTCTTCCATAAAACAGAGATGGATTAAAAACCATAATCCAACAAGATGCTGTTTATAAGAAACACATTTGAAACAGGGGGATACACACAAGGTAAAGATAAAAGGTTGGAGCAGAATATTTTGTGCTTTAGCTGATGTAAAAAAAAAAGCAGGGGTAGCATTCCTAATCCTTAGATTAGATTTATCTTAATAAAGCAAAAGCAGAAATAGATCTAATCAAAAGAGATAAGGAAACTATATCCTGTTAAAAGGCACCACAGGTATTACTAAACATATATGCTCCAAGTGGTATAGCATCCACATTCTTAGAGGAGAAGTCAAGGGAGTTACAGAAAGAAATATACAGCAAAACCAAAGTAGTAGGGGACCTCAACCTCCCCTTCTCCCAACTTGATAAATCTAACCTCAAAATAAACAAAAAAGAAGTTAAGGAGGTGAACAGAACTCTGGATGAGGTAGATACAATAGATCTCTGGAGAAAATTGAATGGTGATAGAAAGGAATATATCTTTTTCTCAGTGGTACATGGCATATATAAAAAAATTGGCCATGTACTAGGCCATAAAATCCTCACAATACAGTGTAGAAAGGCAGAGACAGTCAATGCATCCTTCTCAGATCATAACGCAATAAAAGTTACATGTAATCAAAGGCCATGGCAATATAAACCAAAAACTAATTGGAAACTAAACAATCTAATCCTAAAGAATGACTGGGTTAAACAACAAATTATAGAAACAATCAACAACTTCATTCAAGAGAATGACAATAATGAGACAACCTACCAAATTTTATGGTATACTGCAAAAGCAGTTCTTAAGGGAAGTTTTATATCTTTGAATACCTACATGAATAAAATAGAGAAAGAGGAGATTAATGAATTGGGCATGCAGCTGAAAAAACTCACAAAAGAACAAACTGAAAATCCCCAAGTAAATGCCAAATTAGAAATACTGAAAACCAAAGGAGAGACTAATAACATTGTAATTAAGAAAAATATTGAATAAAACTAAGTTTACTTTATGAAAAACCAATAAAATTAATAAATCTTTGATCAAGTTGATTAAAAAAAAAGAAAATCAAATTGCGAATATCAAAAATGAAAAGGGTGAACTTACCTACAATGAGGAAATTAAAAACAAAAATAAAAAATTATTTTGCCCAACTCTATGCCCATAAATTCGACAATCTAAGTGACATGGATGATTATTTTAAGAGATATAAATTGCCCAGATTAACTGAAGAGGAATTTCAATACTTAAATAATCCCATCTCAGAAAAAAAAAAAAATTGAACAAGCTATAAAGGAACTTTCTAGGAAAAATCTCTAGGACCAGAGGGATTCACAAGTGAGTTAAACATTTAAAGAACAGTTAATTCTAATAATATATAGACTATTTGGGAAAATTGGGGAAGGAGTCGTCCCAAATTCTTTTTATGATGCAAATATGGTCTTGATACCTAAACCAGGAAGAGCCAAAACAAAGAAAGAAAATTATAGACCAATTTCTCTAATGAATACAGATGAAAAAATTTTAAATAATTTTAGCAAAAAGAATATAGCAACTTATCATGAGAATAATACATTATGATCAGGTAGGATTTTTACCAGGAATTCAGGGCTGGTTCAATATTAGGAAAACTATTACCATTACTGATCATATCAACAACAAAACTAACAGAAAACAAATAATCTATTGATTATTTCAATAGATGCAGAAAAGGCTTTTGACAAAGTACAACACCCATTCCTATTGAAAACACTGGAGAGCATAGGAAGAAACTGAACTTTTCATAAAATAATATGCAGTATCTACCTAAAACCTTCAGCAAGCATTACATGTAATGGGGATAAGGTAGACGCATTTCCAATAAGATCAGGGGAGAAACAAGGATGTCCATTATTAGTCAATATGGTACTAGAAATATTAGCTGTAGCAATGAGAAGAAAAATAAATTGAAGGAATTAGAATAGGCAAAGAAGAAACTAAGTTATTACTCCCTGCAGATGACATGATGATATACTCAGAGAATCCCCGAGAATCAAGTAAAAAACTACTTGCAATAATAAACAACTTTGGCAAAGTTGCAGGTTACAAAATAAACCCAGATAAGTCATCTGCATTTCTATATATTACTAACAAAGTCCAACAGCAAGAGATAGAGAAATTCCATTTAAAGCTACGGTAGATACTATAAAAGATCTGGCAGTCTCCCTCCCAAAATAAACCCATGGACTACATGAACACAATTACAAAACACTTTTTGCACAAATAAGTGGGATCTAAGTAAGTGGAAAAACATTAGCTGGTCGTGGGTAGGCTGAGCCAACATAATAAAAATGACAATTCTGCCAAAATTAATTTACTTATTCAGTGCCATACCAATCAAACTATCTGATAATTATTGTCTAGAGCTAGAAAAAATAACATCAAAATTCATCGGGAAGAACAAAATGCCCAGAATATCAAGGGAACTAATGAAAAAAATGCTGGAGAAGGTGCCCTAGCTCTTCCAGATCTCAAATTGTATTATAAAGCAGCAATTATCAAAACCACTTGGTACTGGCTAAGAAACAGAGGGGTGGACCAGTGGAATAGTTTAGGTATCCAAGACCAAGTAATTAATGAATATAGCAAGCTACAGTTTGATAAACCCAAGGACCCCAGCTTCAGGGATAAGAACTCACTTTTCAACAAAAATTGTTGGGAAAACTAGATAACAGCATGGCATAAACTATGCATGGAACAATGCCTGACACCACACACAAGAATAAAGTCCAAATGGGTACATGGTCTAAAGGTATACCTTTATATATAGTATAAAGATTGATACTATAAAGAAATTTATATATATATATACATACATATATATATATATATATATATATATATATATATATATATATAAAATGGAGCAAGGAAATAGGGTATTTATCATATTTATGGAGAAAGGAAGAATTTTGACTAAACAAGAGAAAGAAAACATTACGAAGTGCAAAATGGATAATTTTGATCTTATTAAATAGAAAAGTTTTTGCACAAGCAAACCCAATGGAACCAAGATTTTGAGGGATTTAGGAAACTGGGAAAGAATTTTTGCAACTAGTGTCTGTGATAAAGGCCTCATTTCTAAACTATGTAGAGAACTGAGTCAAATGTACAAGAATACAAGTCATCCTCCAAATGACAAATGGTCAAAGAAATTGAACAGGCAGTTTTCAGAGGAAGAAATTAAAGCTATCTATATAATCATATGAAAAAATTTTCTAAATCACCACTGATTAGAGAGATGCAAATCAATACAACTCTGAGATACCACATCATACCTATCAGATTGGTTAACATGAAAAAACAGGATGATGGTAAATGTTGGAAAAGATGTGGGAGAGTTGGAACATTAATTCATTGCTGTTGGAGCTGTAAGCTGATCCAACCATTCTGGAGAGCAATTTGGAACTATGCCCAAGGGGCTACAAAATTGTGCATACCCTTTGACCCAGCAATACCACTTTTTAGGACTGTATCCTTGCCAAAGAGATCATAAAAATGGAACAGGGTCCCACATGTACAAAAATATTTATAGGACACGCTTTGTAGTGGTCAAAAACTGTAAATCAAGGGAATGCCCATCAATTGGGGAATGGCTGAATAAATTGTGGTATATGAATGCAATGGAATACTATTGTGCTATAAGAAATGATGAACAAGAAGACTTCAGACGGACCTGGAAAGATTAGAGGAACTGATGCTAAGTGAAAGAGCAGAACGAGGAGAACTTTGTATACAGCAACAATCACAGGGTGCAAGGATTTTTTCTGGTATATTTAGAACTTAAATGCAGTACAAGGCCTCAAAAAAATTCCCAATGGTCTTTTAAAGCAAAATGCCTTCCACATCCAGAGAATGAACTATGGAATTCAATCGCAGAATGTAGCAGATCATTT
This sequence comes from Bettongia penicillata ogilbyi, assembly GCA_023548195.1. Taxonomy (NCBI): domain Eukaryota; kingdom Metazoa; phylum Chordata; class Mammalia; order Diprotodontia; family Potoroidae; genus Bettongia; species Bettongia penicillata. The sequence continues at coordinate 3,777,294 of JAJHZJ010000421.1, read as the reverse complement.
TGTTTTGTTTTACATTTTGATTTGTTTTATGATTTCTGCCATTCATTTTAATTCTTCTATTCAATATGACCAAGGTGAAAATGTATTTAAGAGGCATATATGTGTAGAACCTATATAAAATTGTATGCCACCTCAGGGAGGAAGGATGGAGGGAAAGGAGTGGGGAAGGAGGGGGAGGGAGAGGAAAAAATCTAAGTTATATGGAAGTGATTCTAGAACATTGAAAACAAATTTAAAAAAATAAAATTCATTCTTCAAATACAAGTCTTGAGAGGCATAAAAAAGTAAATGGAGGGAAAAACCTTGTTATTCAATATGGGCAAACTGTTTACATCCCTATAAGGGAAGATTATACTTGTTAATCTTGAGAACTGTATATTTATTATGATATTTAAAAGGGATATACACAGATGGAGGGAGTAGATAAGAAATTAAATGATATGATCATAAAAATAAGTGATTTAAGGGTGCAATGGGACTGTAACGGGATGTAGAAAGGAAGAGGTAGAAAAAGGTAAATTATATCACAGGAAGAGGCACAAAAACATTATAGTAGAGAAAAAGAGGTGAGGGAGATGAGCACTGTCTGAAATTTACTCTCATCTGATTTGGTTCAAGGAGGAAAAAACTAATTCAGTTAAGTATAGAAATCTAACTGGCAGGCAGTAGGAGGGAAAAGGGGAAAGCAAAGGGAGGGGAGGATAAAAGAGGAAAGAAGTAATAAGGGAAAAGGGAAGTAAAAGGGAGAGGGGCTGAAAGAAGGTAGGGAAGACTGAAGGAAGCGGTGGTCAAAAATTAACACTCTACTGAGGAAGGGAAGGGAGAAAGAAATAAAGCATAAATGAGGAGAAATAGGATGGAGGGAAAGACATAGATAGTAATTATAACTGAAAATGTACATGGGATGAACTCTCCCATAAAACAGAGGTGGACAGCAGAATTGATTAAAAACCATAATATACTGTTTACAAGAAACCTATTTGAAATGGGAATACAATCAGAGTAAAGTAAAAGGTTGGAGCAGAATGTATTGTGCTTCAGCTGATATAAAAAAAAGCAATGGTAGCAATTGTAATCAAAGACAAAGCAAAAGCAGAAATAGATCTAATCAAAAGGGATAAGAAGGAAACTATATCCTGCTAAAAAGCACCATAGACAACGAAGTACTTCATTACTAAACATATATGCTCTAAGTGGTATAGCATCCAAATAGTTAGAGGAGAAGTTAAGGGAGTTACAGGAAGAAATAGATAGCAAAACTATACTAGTCGGAAATCTCAACCTCCCTCTCTCTGAATTTGATAAATTTAACTTCAAAATAAACAAGAAAGAAGTTAGGAGGTGAATAGAACTCTGGATAAGGTATATATGATAGATCACTGGAGAAAACTGAATGGGATAGAAAGGAATATATCATTTTTTCAGCAGTATATGGCACATAAACAAAAACATAACATGTACTAGGGGCATAAAAATCTCAATCCAGTGCAGAAAGGCAGGGATAGTCAATGAATCCTTCTCAGATCATAAAGTAATAAAAATTATATGTGATAAAAGGCCATGGAAAGATAGGCCAAAAATTAATTTTTAACTAAATAATTTAATCCTAACGAAGGAGTGCATTAAACAACAAATGACAAAGAAAGCTTCAAAGATCAGTTGTGGGAGGGTTTTCCCAGCTGGGTGAGAGGGGAGCAGGGTCCCCCCTGCAGCAGCTTCAGGTGGTGGCAGAGGTAGCAGTAGCAGCAGCAATGGGCAGCAAGCAGCTATGCAGGCCACAGAAGGAGCCTGGGTCCATTGTCCACGAGTCTCAGCTTAAAGCCTCTCAAGGAATTGCTCAGGGGATCTAAAGCTTAGCCCTCAGTGGCAGCCCTGCCCAACCTAAAGCCACTGGGGGAATTGAGCAGCTCATCTGAATCTCAGCCCTGAGCAAGGTCCTAGGGGGAGGAAGAGCTCTAGGACCTTCCTCCTGACAAAGGATTCAGAAGTCAAGTTACTGGTTGGAAAAATGCCCAAAATAGGGGAAAAATGAGACCATAGAAGGTTACTTTCTTAGTGAACAGGTATCTCCTTCCACCCTTTTGGATGAGAAAGAACAATGCATGCTGTCAGAGGAAGTGAAGGCTTCTGCCTCCAGTACCTCCAAAATGAATATGAAATGGGCTCAGGCCTTAGAAGAACTTGAAAAGCGAGTCAGCAGCTTGCTAGAGGAGAATCAAAAAAATGGTGAGGAAAATGAAACCTTTAAAAAGAGACTAACTCAATTGGAAAGAGAGGTCCAAAAAGTCAATGAGGAGAAGAAGGCTTTAAAAAGCAGAATTAGCCAAATGCAAAAGGAGGTTCAAAAGCTCACTGAAGAAAACAGTTCTTTAAAAATGGGAGTGGAGTTCAGGGAAGCTAATGACTATAGGATAAACCAAGAAGTTACAAAACAAAACTAAAAGATTGAAAAAATAGAAGATAATGTGAAACAATTCACTGGAAAAACAACTGATCTGGAAAACAGTGGAGAGATAATTTAAAAATTATGGAACTACCTGAAAGCCATGATCAAAAAAAGAGCCTAGATATTATCTTTCATGAAATTATCAAGGAAAACTGTCCTGACATTCTAGAACCACAGGGCAAAATAAATATTGAAAGAATCCACCTATCACTATCTGAAAGAGACCCAAAAAGAGAATCTCCTAGGAATATTGTGGCCAAATTTCAGAGTTCCTAGGTCAAGAAGAAAATATTGCAAGCAGCTAGAAAGAAACAATTCGAGTATTGTGGAAATACAATTAGGATAATACAGGATCTGGTAGCTTCTACATTAAGGGATCAAAGGGTTTGGAATAGGATAATCCAGAAGTCATAGGAACTAGGCTTAAAAACAAGAATTACCTACCCAGCAAAACTGAGTATAATACTTCAAGAAAAAACATGGTCATTCAATGATATAGAGGACATTCAAGCATTCATGATGAAAAGACCAAAACTGAACAGAAAATCTGACATTCAAACACAAGAATCAAGAGAAGCATGAAAAGGTAAATAGGAAGAGAAATCATAAAGGGCTTTATAAAACTGAATTGTTTCCATTCCTACATGGAAAAATAATATTTGTAACTCGAGACTTTTTTCATATTTGGGGAGCTGGAGGAATTATACACACATACACACACATACATACATATATAGACAGAGAGTGTAGGTTGAATTGAATCATTAGAGATGATACTCATAAAAAATAAAATAAAATTAAGGGGTGTGAGAAGGAAAATATTGGGAGGAGAAAGGAAGAAAAAGAATGGGGCAGACTAGCACTCATAAGAGAGAGTAAGAAAAATCTTTTTCAATGGTGGAGAAAAGGGAAGAGGTGAGAGGGGGAAAGTGAAGCTTAATCTCTTCACATATGGCTTAAGAAGGGTATAACATGCTCACTAAATTTGGTATGAAAAATCTATCTTACACTACAGGAAGGTAGGGGAGAAGGGGACAAGTGGCGTGAGAGGGATGAGAGAAGGGAGGGCAAATGGGAGAAGGGAGTAACTAGAAGTAAACACTTTTGAAAAGGGACAAGGTCAAATGACAGAATAGAAAAAAGGGGGGCCAGGGTAGGACGGAAGGCAATATAGTTAGTCTTACATAGCATAATTATCAAGGAAGTCTTTCATATATAGCCTGTACTGAATTGCTTGCCTTCTCAGTGGGGATGGGGAGGGAAGGAGGAAGGGAGAGAAGTTGGAATACAAAGTATTAGAAACGAATGTTGAGAATTGTTATTGCATATAACTGGGAAATAAGAAATACAGGAAACAGGATATAGAAATTTATCTTGCCCTACAAGACAAGAAAGAAGATGGGGATAATGGAAGGGTAGGGTGTGATAGAAGGGATGGCACACTGAGGGAAGGGGTAATCAGAATGCAAGGTGTTATGGGGTTGGGGGAGGGAAGAGAGGGGGAGAAAAATTGGAAGTCAAAATTTTGTGGAAATGAATGTTGAAATCTAAAAATAAATAAAGGAAACTATCAAAAAAAGAAGAAGCAATGCTCAAAATCACTGTTGATTAGAGAAATGCAAATCAAAACAACTCTGAGGTACCACATCACACCTATCAGATTGAAAACAGGAAGATGATAAATGTTGGAGTCTTAGTTGGAGCACTAATTCATTGTTGGTGGAGCTGTGAGCTGATTCAATCATTCTGGGGAGGAATTTGGAACTACACCGAAAAGCGCTACAAAAATGTTCATACGCTTTGACTCAGCAATATCACTTCTAGCACTGTATACCTAAGAGAGCATCAAAATGGGAAATAGCCTCACATGTACAAAAATATTTATAGCAGCTCTCTTTGTGGTGAACAAGAACTGGAAATCAAGGGGATGCCCATCAACTGCGGAATGGCTGAACAAGTTATGGCATATGAATTTAATGGAATGGTATTATGTTGTAAGAAATGATGAACAGGAAGACTTCAGAGAGGCATGGAAGGATCCATGTGAACTATATCAACTACTTATATGAAGGGTTTATATGAGTGAAAGGAGCACAACCAGGAGAACGTTGTACATATTAACAACCACTTCTGGTAAGTCTACGTAAGTGTAGCTCTTCACAGAAATAAAGGGACCTGGGGACAGAGCCAAGGTGGTGGAGTAGAAAGACACACATATGCAGGCTCTCCCCACACAGCCCATAAAATACCTGTAGAGAGGGACTCTCAGCAAATTCTGGAGCAGCAGAAGTGGAGAACAACAAAGTGGAGGAGATTTCCAGCCCAGGGTGACTTGAAAGACCCATGGAAAATGTCTGTTGCACCGGATGCAGAGTGGAGCCCAGCCCAGGCTTGGCCACGTGGTATGGCGCAACTCTGGGAGGAGGACACCTCAGGGGCAGAATCTCCGGTCCCAGCAGCAGCAGCTTTGTAGATCCCTCAACCCACAGGCACCAAAGTGACAGGGTTTTTTCAGCTGACTGAGAAGGGAGAAGGGCCATCCCATAGCTCTGGCCTTAGGCAGTGGCCACAGAGGCCACATCAGGCAGGCAGCGGCAGTTCCCACAGCAGCCTGCATCCATTGTTGGATCATAAAACCCCTGGGGGCACTGAGCAGCCCATTCTTACCACAGTCCTCGGTAGAGGCCCTGGGGGAGCGTTTATCTCATACTGAATGGCAGTCCTGACCCCACAGCTTAACTGCATCTCAGCCCCCCTGGCGCTGGCTTGGTGGAACTGGAGGCCAGGTAGCTGTGGAGAGGAAACTGCTAAGATTCTGGGCATAAAAATCTTACCCTCCTCCCAGAAAAGTGTACACGCTTGATTGTGCCACCTTGGAGGAACTGAGATCTTACAGATTCCCAGACAAAGGACCCAAAAGTCAAATAACTGGTGGGGAAAATGCCCCCAAAAGGGCAAAACAATAAGACTACAGAAGGTTACTTTCTTGGTGAACAGATATCTTCTCCCATCCTTTCAGATCAGGAAGAACAATGCTTACCATTAGGGAAAGACAAAAAAGTCAAAATAAATACACAGTGGTCTCAGGCCATGGAAGAGCTCAAAAAGGATTTTGAAAATCAAGTAAGAGAGGTGGAGGAAAAATTGGGAAGAGAAATGAGAGAGATGCAAGAAAAGCATGAAAAACGGGTCAACACCTTGCTAAAGGAGACCCAAAACAATGCTGAAGAAAATTCACCCTGAAAAATAGGCTAACTCAATTGGCAAAAGAGGTTCAAAAAGACAGTGATGAGAAGAATGCTTTAAAAAGTAGAATTAACCAAATGGAAAAGGAGGTTCAAAAGCTCACTGAAGAAAATAGTTCTTTAAAAATTGGAATGGAACAGATAGAGGCTAATGACTTTATGAGAAATGAAGAAATCACAAAACAAAACCAAAAGAATGAAAAAATGGAAGAGAATGTGAAACGTCTCATTGGAAAAACAACTGACCTGGAAAATAGATCCAGGAGAGACAATTTAAAAATTATGGGACTACCTGAAAGCCATGATCAAAAAAGAGCCTAGACATTATCTTTCATGAAATTATCAAGGAAAACTGTCCTGATATTCTAGAAGCAGGGGGCAAAGTAAATATTGAAAGAATCCACTGGTCACCTCCCTCAAAGAGATCCAAAAAGAGAAACTCCTAGGAACACTGTAGCTAAATTCAAGAGTTCCCAGGTCAAGGAGAAAATATTGCAAGCAGCTAGAAAGAAACAATTCAAGTATTGTGGAATACAATCAGGATAAAACAAGATCTAGCAGTTTCTACATTAAAGGCTTGAAGGGCTTGGAATATGATATTCCAGAAGTCAAAGGAATTAGAACTAAAGCTAAGAATCACCTAACTAGCAAAACTGAGTATAATACCTCAGGGGAAAAAATGGTCTTTCAATGAAATAGAGGACTTTGAAGCATTCTTGATGAAAAGACCAGAGCTGATAAGAAAATCTGACTTTCAAACAGAAGAATCAAGAGAAGCATGAAAAGGTAAACAGCAAAGAGAAATCATAAGGGACTTACCGAAATTGAACTTTTTACATTCCTACATGGAAAGACAATATTTGTAACGAGAGAGAGAGAGAGAGAGAGAGAGAGAGAGAGAGAGAGAGAGAGAGAGAGAGAGAGAGAGAGAGAGAGAGCGCGAATGAGCACAGGGTGAGTTGAATAGGATGGGATCATATCTTAAAACAATAAAATTAAGGGGTGAGAGAAATATATTGGGAGAGGGGAGAAATGGAATGGGGCAAATTATCTCTCATAAAAGAGGCAAGTAAGACTTTTCAGTGGAGGGAAAAAGCGGAGAGGTGAGAGAAAAAACATGAAGCTTACTCTTATCACATTTGACTAAAGAAAGGAATAAAATGCACTCATTTTGGTATGAAAACCTATCTTACAATACAGGAAAGTGGGGGAGAAGGGGATAAGTAGGGTTGGGGGGATGATGGAAGGGAGGACAATGGGAGGAGGGAGCAATTAGAAGTCAACACTCTTGGGAAGGGGCAGCAGAAGAAATAGGGGGCAGGATAAGTCAGAGGGAAATATAGTTAGTCTTACACAAAGCAACTATTATGGAAACCATTTGCAAAACTACACAGATATGGCCTATATTGAATTGCTTGCCTTGGATGGGTGGGGAGGGAGGAAGGAAGAGAAGTTGGAACTCAAAGTTTTAGGAACAACTGTTGAGTATTGTTCTTGCATACAACTAGGAAATGAGAAATACAGGTAATGGGGTACAGAAAGTTATCTTGCCCTACAGGACAAAAGAGAAGATGGGGATAAGGGAAGGGAGGAATGTTAGAAGGGAGGACAGATTGTTGATAGGGGTAATTAGAATGCTTGGTGTTTTGGGGTGGGGGGGAGGGGAGAAAAGGGGAGAAAATTTGGAACACAAAATTTTGTGGAAATAAATGTTGAAAACTTAAATAAATAAATTCAAACACATAAAAAAAGAAATGGAAAAAATTAAAAAAATTAAAATTAAAAAAATTAAAAAGAAATTAAAAAAAGAAATAAAGGGACCTAAAAAACTTACAATGGACTCTTGAGGCAAAATGCCTTCCACATCCCAACAAAGAACTATGGAATTGGATTGCAGAATGAAGCAGACTATTTTCTCTTGTGTTTTGTTTTGTTTAGGTTTTTCTCATGCTTTCTCCCATTCATTTTAAATCTTCCATGCAACATGACTAAAAGCGAAAACATATTTAGTAAGAATGTATGTCTAGAACCCATATAAGACTGCACGCTATGTCAGAGAGGGAGGGTGTAGGGAGGGAGAGAAAATATAAGATTTATGGAAGTGACTGTAGAAATTTGAAAACAAATTAATTAATTAAAAAAGATTACAAAACAAAAAGTTTGGAAATAAATGCTAAAACCTAGTCACTTGCATGCTACCACCAGAAAATGATTCTGATGTGGATGTGACTTATGGTGCCAGGCTCAAAACCTAGATCTGAAACCTCCTGCATTGTATGACCTTGGGCAACATGTCTCAGCCTCATTTCTGTAATCTATACAGTGAGGGGGTTATACCAGATTGTCTCTATGGTTCTTCTAAATCTTATGATACTCATCTTCTCTCAAATGCACAACTATACTCTTGCATATAAAGAACTTGTCAGAGGCTCTGTGGTACACAAAAGGGATCTAGAAAGATCTGGGGTTCAAATCCTACCTCTAATGTTACTAGTTATATGACTTTGGACAGGTCACCACCTCTCTGAGCCTAAGTTTCTGAATCTTGAAAAATAAGGAGAATAATACTTAAAAGTGCCTACTTCACGGAGGGACAAATGCTACCAAATCAGAAAAGCTGATGCACATCCAAAGATCAGCCTAGCTAACTTTGCAGGCATTATCAGAAACATGACCATCAAGTAAGTAATGATTATTTTTGTTAACATCTCATAAAGACTTAAAATTATGTCAACAAAAGGAATGTTATATTGATAAAACTGAAAATAAAGGTAAAGAGTCAAGTTATAAAAAAATTTTAAGCACCCTGTATATAAAGAGTAACAGCTCTGTCATCAAGGAGCTCACAATTTAATGGAAGAAATGGTTCATAATTCAGGATGAAGATTTTATTGGATTTGCTACTCAAAGACACATTCAATGGTATTTATTATTATTTTCTCCCAACCACTATTAATATAAACATTTAGCTATATGTCACTGAAATAATAATTATGTATGTGTCCCAATATACCCTGTGTGCTACCAAGTCTTTGCTGTTGTTGATGTCGAGTTGTTTCAGTGATGTCCAACTCTTTGTGTCCCCACTGGGGATTTTTTTTTTTTTGGCAAAGATACTAGAATGGTTTATCACTTCCTTCTCCAATTTCTTTTACAGATGAGAAACTGAGGCCAACAGGGCTAAGTGATTTGTCCAGGGACATATCTAGTAAGTGTCTGAGACTGGATTTGAACTCAGCAAGATGAGCCTTCTTGACTCTAGACCTGGCACTCTATCCACTGCACCACCCTAGCTGCCCCTACCAAAGTCCAAGGGATCAACTAAGACCAATAATACTTAAAGAATTCATTTAAAAATCTTCTTGTATATGGCTAGAGCAATGAGAGTGATTCCATGTCACATATAACAGAATGTCAAAGTTTGGAGGGACCACAGTGAACAATTAGTCTAACTTGCATCTGAAATAGAATCTCTCTGCAACAACATACTGGACAAGTGGCTTATCTAGCTTTTGTTTGAAGACCTCTAGTGAATAAGAATCTATTAACTTCTACTTCCACCACTGAGGCAGCCCATTTTCCTTTTAGATAGTTTAACTGTTAGAAATGATTTACTTCTATCAAGTCTACTTTGCCTCTTTGCAACTTCTACGTAATACTCCTACATTTTGCTCTCTGGAGCCTAGCAGATTAAGTCTAGTATTTCTTCCATGTTATTATGTTCCTTAACCCCAAAATCTTCTCTTCAACAGAATAAACAGTGCTACATACTTTAATCAATTCTCATCTATCATGATCATGAGGTCCTTCAACACCTTGGTTGCTTTCATGCCTTTTATCTTTTATATATTACATTTAAGATACTGAAATTTGACAGAGGCTTGAGATCATTTGGTGTTGCTGTTGCTTGTTTCATTTGTTTCTGATTCTGTGTGGCCCCATTTGGAGTTCTCTTGGCAAAGACACTAAGAGTGATTTGCCTTTTCCTTTTCTATCATCTGGTATAATCCCCATCGTCTTAGAGGAAAAACAACAAAAACAACAAAACCAGGATACAGAGAAATGATCTGTTTTGTCCCGTGGAAAAATCAGGACTAAAACCCATCTCCTGCATCCCTGTCTAGTCTTTCCTATTGTAAAATGCTTAACTCTGTAAATAAAGGCTCTTTTTCCTACTCTATAAGTAGGGTCTTAATGCAAAGTCTTCTTTGTCTTTCTCTAAAACCTGCCTAACTTAATCAGAATTATTATAAAATATCTTCTTTAAGTATATGTGTACAATTAATTCCCAGAAAAACACGTATTTGCCTAGGTTTGGGGTCAGCAAAACATGAAGAATGCCTGGGGAATAAAGAAGAGAGAATGCAAAAGGCTGAACAAAGAAGTGAATGGGAAGTAAGACTGAAGAAAAACAGCTATGTTAATAGTCTCCTTCATTCCCTTCAAAGTGTGTTCTATAGATTCAAATGAATAACAGGAAAGGCATTACAGAAGGAGAAAGGAAAATTTGACAGCAGCTTTGTATGTCAGCCAGCTCCTAGTTCTCTTTGAAACATGCTAAGGCCTGTTAAGGTGTTCCCTGAACTATGGTCTTTTGGAGTTGCCAAATTTTCCAGAAACAATGGACCCAGACCATACAAATGGCCCTGAATTGTCAAGGGGGAAGCATCTCCCTCCACACAACTAATATAATTTATTGCTTACACCACAAGCTGGATTTCCTGCATGTCCTTGGAAGGCAAGGCAAGTGTCAGTCAGTCTGTGTTGGGCTGGGAAAAAATGCTTGTGCAGCTGGGATCCTTTGTAGATAAGCAGACTCTCCTATCTTCCTAGTCTAGCAGTTCTCAAGGGAAAAGAATGTGGTATTGCCTTTCTCCTCCCCTTTGGGAGGGGTTACTGTACCTCTGCCCTCCCATGTCACATACTTTCCTGTTTTCTCCTCCTCCTTTTGTTGTACTGTCATAAGTATGCAAACTTCTGTAAGGCCTATAAACTCTTCGGGTTCCACAGGCATTTTCATCTCTCTTGTAATAAGCCTGGTTTTCACATAAGTCTCATGATGCGATTGCCTGCTGACAAACACTAAGGGACCAGAAATAATGTGGAAAGCATTGAAATCGATGGTGGACATCACCAATGGGCTTTCTATGGTGACTGTATGGAAGGAAGGATTGTTGTTAATCCTGCACTCCAAATATCCAAACAGTCAGATTGTTTTCCCCATCTGTGATGTTGCCTTCTAGTTTCTGAATGCTCCTCCTCTAGGCCATAAAAACGATCTACCAGCCCTTATTAAGGGCCTCAGCTAGCTGAGGAGGCTAGAACCCTGTTTACTGGCAAATTCATGCTTTACTAATAAACTCGCTGTGCTCAGAGCTTTGTGCCTCAGTTTACCTTACTTTCAATAGCAACAGCATTTAATAAATCATTCTTGATTACTGTGTAGCAGCAGTTTTGCATCAATTAAACTTCTCTGAGAATTGGGTGAGAGCAGTGTCTTTATTTTTATATATTTCTTATTTTCTGGAGTTGATAATTTGTTTGAACAGGTTGGTTAGAACTGCTATAATCATTTTTATCCTTTCTTCAACGTGTTTATTCTGGTCATAGTTCTAACAAGTCAATGATGCACACAGCTAATTGGATATGACTCCTCTTATACAACTGTTAACTAGTTATATTTCCTGTCTCTTCAACATTGTTCATTTCATTTTTATTGTATCATTTGATGTTAGGCATTTCCTTTGCCTTCCAACTTCCTTGAAGAAAGAATGAGCTATAGGTTTCAAGCTTATAGATAGACTACAAGTCTTTGGCTTCTTTTATTTCTTGATTGCACTATATTTTAAAATACAATTTAATTACTCTTCCCTATCCCACTTTCACATTAAAATAACAGGCTGTCAAGGCATATGTTGACTTACTTTGAGGGACTGTATTAAGTTTCTTAAAGAATTTCTCTTTCATCAGTTCTAGTAGATGAGCTGCAGTTATCTACATGTGTTGTTTGTTCATGAACATGAGAAATAAAATGATCTAATGAAATGGAGACATTCTTCCTTACATTTCCTGCTCTACATATCCATCGAGGGAACGTTTCTAGGGGCAACTTCTACTTGAGCAGACTACCTCCTCCATCATCCGCACGCTCTTATTTTTCATCTCTCCCTGTCTACTGGTTTATTCCTCACTACCTACAAACACACATATATGTATACTAACCTGAAAAAATCCTCACTTGATTCTTCCATCTTCCCTAACTACCGTTCTATATCTCTTTTGCTCTATACAACAGATGCCTCCATTTTCTCTCCTCTCATTCTCTTCTTAACCCCTTAAAAATCTGACTTCTGACCTTATTATTTCACAGATACTGCCACCAGCCTGCGCAGGCCCTCATCACTACGTTCGTGAACTTCCTAAAGCACAGATCTGATTGATCATGTCATCCTCCTACTCAATAAGATTCAGTATCTTCTTACTGCCTTCAGGAGAAAATATAAAGTCATCCATTTGGCTTTCTAATCCATGCATAACTAAGTGCTCTTCTTTCATTCCAGCCTTCTTATACTTCACTCTCCAATGCATACTCTTCACTGCCACTGACCTCTTGTCCCTTTTTGGCACTCTCTTTCCCTTTTTGCAGTATTTCACTACTGTCATAGTGGGAATAGAAGGGGGTTGCACGAGGTTACATGAGAGTGAAGATCATTTTATGAGTCCCTATGACTCCCCTGATTCTCCCCACCCTCCTTCCCACCATTCATTAGCTAGTGATCAATGCCCTGGCAAAACTTTCCAGAGCTGACTCGTAGAGTTCTCAGTCAGCAGATATAGTCTGTTGCCAGGCCTATACTCAAAGCCCTCCCAGACTGACAACCCTGCCAGAGCATGCCCTCTCTACTGGCAAGCACACAAGATCATAGCGAGTCACAACTGCGATTCTTTGGAGAGGGCAGTGTTCCATGATTCAGAAGTACACAGCATCAATAAATAATACTGATTTAAAATGGATGTTTTTATTTCAGGGGGAAGTTTGGAGTCCTTAGAAAGTGCTGTATGATTCCCAAGTGTAATCAATGTGGGGTCCATCTCTTTTTTAATCTTAGGATAGGTCCAAAATACATGTGTCCACTGATGAGCAAGTTTTATACGCTACTCCTCCATCAGTAGGTGAAGCAGCTGCTAGTTTATTTATTAGACACTGAAAGTTTTTCATCCACTTTTTTTCCCGTTTGGCTCTTTTCAATGACTACGGATTTCATTTAGGAGGCTCTATAATATTTTTGTGCAGTATGAGGCAATCAGGACACTATAATCCACATAGTGGGGCGTGTGGAGAACCTTACCATGTATGGAGAATCCCTTTCTTCTTTGAATTCTGTTCTGGATATCCTACAAAATAGCTGAAAACACCTTAGGTATAATGAGCTATGTTCATTATGCTTCTGTTGATATTTTTAAAAAAATAAAACAAAAAAGTAAATTTGGAATATGATTCAATTCTGGTTGTTGAGAAATGTAATGCAGATATGATTGATTGAATTTACTTTGATTTTATTCCACCCTGAAAATATCTGGCAAAATTTCTAATTTTATACCTACTCAATTTTCTGTTTTCCTTCTCCCAGGTGTCATAATTCATCAACAACAAGAATTTATTAAGCATATGTCAAATACTATAGTACCAGGGGACAAAAAGCAAAAGTCATGTACCTACACCCACTATTAACTGTTAAGGCAACATCAGTGAGGTGAGGTAGTTACACAGTTATACTGCAGAAACATGGCAGACGTTTTGAAGTGTTATGACCAGTCTCCTCTTTAGAACTATGGTGGCAGAAAAAGGCAAAGGTTCTGTAGGGTTTTTTTTTTTTAATTATTTTTAAATTAATTTGACAGTCATCAAAGTAACCTGTCCATATAGAAAGGATAGAAAAGGGTTGCACATGAAGCCATGATGCTACCATTTAGGACTTTTATTTTTAAATATAAATCAAATTTTACATGGTAGTATAAACACTGTCCTTGTCTGTATCCTTTTCTGAACTTCCTTCTGCTCTATGTATTTTTAAATGTTTTACTTATATTCTTTTCTACTTTTTGGTTTGCAATATTACTGCAACTCACACATTCTTTTCCATATCACTTTCTCTTTCTCATATAATAGCTCTCTCTTATAACCAATAGTGTAAAGCAAAAGATGTTGTATTAGTCATGTCTGAAAATGTATGAATCATTCTGTACCTGGAGATTATCACCTTTCTGCCAGGAGATGGGTAGCATGCTTGTTCATCAGTCTTTTGGAGCTGTCATTGCAGAATTGAAACAAGAATTAGTTCAACATCTTCCAAAAGAAAACTATTTGATAAAACTACATCTCTAGTGTATTGCATAAGAGAGAAGAATTTTCAAGGTCATTAATGTATATACTTTTTTAATGTAAAAGGCAAGTTATAAGGACTTTGGGATAAAAATAGCCTCTAGTTACTACCCACATTTTTGCAGATTGGTAAAATCATGACTTTAGAATATAAATTACTGAGAGCAAGGGTTATGTTTTAGAGCACATTATTTTTTGAGCATTTTGTGTATAATGAATACATAATAAGCTGCAGCTATCTCAGACGTATAAGTGGGAATAAATTTACACTTTCAGGTCAATAGCATACTTATTATATAAGTCATTTTATTCAGTTGTATAAAAAGAAATTCTCTTACCTGAAATAGTTAATGCAGTTTTAAAGGGACTTAACTTACTCTTAGGGAACAATTTGAGAAAAAATACTTCTAGAAAAATATGACTCATTCAATTACACTGATTACAATGATAATGATTATGGCTGTAAAGCACACTGAACTTTTAGGGAAAAGGCAATAGTGTCTAATTTACATTGCATAGTTTATAAAGGACTTCTGTATACTTTATTTCAATTGTATCACAAATCAAATGAGATAATATGCTCAGTACTTTATAAATCTGAAAATACCAAATAAATGCTGACTATTATTGTGTTTTTCTTTTAAAGAACTGTCATTTAAATGCTATAATAAGCATTGCACTGGAAAATAACACTATCTGATAAAGATGCAAAATTGGCATATGGAATTTCCTATCAGATTTCTTTTTAAAGGGATTTTAGTTAATGAAATGCCAAAAGTATCGTAACAAAAAAGGGCAGCTAGGTAGAGTAGTGGATGGCATGCCAGGCCTGGGGTCAGAAGACCCAGAGTTCAAATCCAGCCTCAGATACTCACTAGCTGTGTGACCCTGGACAAGTCACTTAACTCTGTTTACCTTAGTTTCCATATCTGTAAAATGAGCTGGAGAGGGAAATGGCAAATCACTCCAGTATCTCTGCCAAGGAAACCCCAAATGGGGTCAGAAAGAGTCAGATATGACTGAAATGACAACATATTAACAAAAAACAGGTTCAGCATGACAAGAGAAAGTCTGAAAAGAGTGTTTATAGCAAGGGATAATTAATATATAATTGAAGTAAAATTGATTTCAGTTCATTAAACATGGGAAACTGGACTTAAATTATGTCTCTTGGAAATAGTCTGATGAATCTAAATCTATGTCCATTATATGGGGAATCTTGTCAAATTATATCAAATAGATATAAATGAAGATTACTATTACTACTGGAAATTAAGAATCATCATGGCATCTAACAAAATATATGTACAGGGAAGCTTCTTATTTTCCTCACCACAATCTACCTTTCCCTAAATTCGTTACATTTCCCTTGTGGCTAATGTACCAAACTCCTACAATTTGCACATTTCCCACACTCTACATTAATTTATTAGAAATTCTTGGCTTGATATAGCCATTGTTTGTGTTTAAACTACCTCTGTGCTGGAAAGAGTAATTTTTAAATGGTGCAGGGTACCAAACACCTAATGGAAAGCAAAACTTTAATACAGTAAACTCAGAGATAAGCATCCCTAACTTCAAGTCTCTCTTCAAATACTTAACTCCTTTAGACAGCACCTTGAATATGAGAAGAGCAAATCAATAACTGTGAAAGGTAACTGAATGCCCCCTGCGTTGGAATAGTATTAAAAACAACACAGTAATAAAAATCTGGAGAAAGTTCTCTAAGTTATCTGGTGTACAGAAAATCACAACCAATTCTACTTCATCTACAGCTGGCAATCCACTTCATTGTTTGTGTTGACACTAAAGTATATTAAGTCTAATTAATTAATCTCCTTTAATTTTAAATTTCTTTCTACTTTTACTCTGGTCCCAAATATTAGAGAAGAGTATTAAAACATGTTTAATTCATTATTAATGAAATGTGTAGTTCTCTGGTGTACATCTTCAAATAAAAACCAATAAAATTTCACAAATAAAGTATATAATTCTCCATATAAAGTTTTAAAAGACATATCATTTTGGAAAATTTATTTTCTTAGATTTGCCTCTATGGATAGTTTGGTAATACTTTTGTAACTGAAAGGCAACCATGTTCTGCTCCAAAATAACAGAATTCTGACAAAAAAAAATCTCTAAATCATAAGTTTATAGCTTCTGATAAAATAAACACATTCTAAAAAAAGGAAAAGGATTCAGACAGGAATCACTAGTTTACTGTTATCAAATTAGAAGATCTGAAAAAAGAAGAAAAATCCTAATAGAATATAAGAATAATAAATATTCTTATATTTTAGGGTATGGTCTTTGTTATTAAAAAGATTCATCCCTTGGAGGGTAAGCAGAATTGGTCCTGGTAGATGACATGAAAGTTCTGGGGCCTGTTTCCAGTCAAATATGGAACAAAGGGCTTGCTAGTTGAAATGATAAAATGATCCCCTTATTTTCTATTGTGTTGGAGAAGCCTTTCAATTAGTATAACTTTTAAAGCGAATGGCGGTTTCAAGTGCTGTTGCTTCTGTTTCCACTTCCAATATAGCAAATAGTGTACTCTACCTTCAGATTCTTAGTGGGGCTTGTGAGAGAAATGGATATTCTGTGGCCAATCCCGTATGGAGTATGAACCCAACTAAGCAAGCTTGTCTGCAAGTTCTTGGATTCCTTCTGTGCTTTTTATTTCCTTTCCTGAGTAGACATTAAACACTTTTCTTGAGTTTTCTAAGCTTAGAGGAGACCTACTGAATTTTATAAAGGTCACATGGAGTTAGAGTTGACTACCAGCCTAGGGAGAAGTTAGGTTTACCAATAAGATGACCTATCACAAAAGACCTGTGGTTTATCACAACAGATATATGCTAAGAGTTGCTTAGTTATGCAGGGTTAGTATAAAAGGACTAAGGAAACTGCTTTACAGTTATAAAATTTAGACAGTCTCTCAGTCAAGTGAATAGTAATTGTAAGTTAAATTACATAATTCTATTTTAAGTTTTTTTTTTGTCAAATGTGTGCTTGTGAATATTCCATGTTTATCATTTTTATTTGAGTTCATGAATAAAATACCAGTACCAGTTAGTCAACATTTACTGAGCTACTTACAATATACTAGGCACTCTGCTAAGCACTGAAGATATCAATACAAGTAGTAAGAAAGTCAGTCACTACTCTAAAGGAGTTTCCATTCTAATGGAAGAAGACAACACATGAAAGAGGAGGTAAAAAGTGAGAGGGGGGAAGAACTCACCAGTGGTAGTTCTTTTGATTTGCAGCATACATGGACTATCCTTTTTACTTCCCCCTTTGGGAGACTTTAGATATGAACCTAAACCTGATCTTCAAATAATCTGTCCACACGGCACTAAGATGCAGGTTCAATGAGCTTATGAGTGTGAGAAAAGGGATTCCAGACCCCTTCTCATAGTTCTCCTGGGTTCTCCTGGGGCTGAACCTGATCCAAATTGCATGCCTGGGTCTAGAACACAGGGCCCTCCTACAGGAGAAAGGAGTAGACCCAGTACTCCATTTCCTGTGGGCCAAGCACTAGTTTCTCAATGTTATATGAGCACCAATGGATGGAGCACCATGATGTCTGATAGATATGGAAAAAACAGTACAAATGAAAATACATGTAAGCAAGGTTACCATGAAAAGAGACCTGGATATGTTACCTATTTGAAAAAAGAACTAATTTCTAAGTTAACCAAAAAACTGAAACTAAATTGAATCCACTACTGACATTATAGAATGGAACCAGATACATATTATTCTTTTAAAACTATAATAAACATGGTTACTTCAGTGGAACTCTGATAACATTGATCTAGAATGTTCTACAATAAATCCACCATAGAGGATCTAATAACACGCTGGAGGCTTTCCTCTATTTGATCATGCTACAGGAATAGCCCACTTCTGGTCACACATTTCTTAAATGACACATTTTATGCAACTTTTTATCAGTAGGTCATTTTTGGTAACATGGTGCAACTCATTTTAGGTCAACAGTCATTTTTCTTCTTTGGAAATTGTGATATTACAAGATTTTCAGCCAAAACCATAACAAAAATAACTGCCATTTACAAAGTGTTTTAAGGTTCCAAAGTTATCTCCCACACAACAATCCTGGGAGGTATAAAGTCTTTACTTAGATATTTCCATGGCTCTATGATCTCACTGATGTGGGTACTTCCTAGAATGATGCAGCCTGCAACCTATCCATGCCTGCCTATTCACTGTGACTCTTGTCCATGTTTCCTCCTAAATTTACCTCAGATATATCCACTCAGTGCTCTCTGCCATCCACAAGGAATCCCTCTTCTACTTTTACTTCATATTGGATACATGTATTTTAAGAAGCTTTGGGGCATATAGGTGGAGAGATGTGGTAATCAGGTACTAATGACAGACAAGAATTCAGGAAAGATAAAGAGTGAATATAGATTTAGTGTCATCTTTATAGGGATAACTGAATTTGTGCAAGTTAATGAAATTAATTAAAGTTAATTAAACAACAGAGAGTAGAGAAAAAAGATAGGAGAGAATTCACCAGAACCTGGGACAGAGCTCTGAAAGATGTCAGTTAACATTATCAGGGTAATAATAGCACCAATAATAATTGCTAGCACTTCAAGATTTGCAGAGGACTTTACACAAGTTATTTCACTTGATCCTCATAACCATGCAAAGTAGGTTTGTGACAGAATCGAGCCTAGACAGCGGACCTTCTGAAAGCTTTCCCTGCCATACTTTTAGCTTTGTCCTTAGATGTAAGAGGTGAACAGGCTGATCACCCAAAGAGACCTCTAGTATACTGCTGATTTGGTGATACTCTTAGGAGCTCCACTCCTAAAGATCCAAACTTGGCTCACGCTTTAAATTGTACTGTAAGGGGCAATTCCTCCACGTTTAAACTCTTCTTAAACAACCAGACAGCTTTTCTAATCTCCCCAAGGAATAAAATCTCGACATCCTTGTGCTCTGTCCTTCATGCTCGAGTTCACTCCCTCCTCATCTCTGCTACTTAAAATCAGATACAGATAAGATCAGATACCTCTTCTCTTCTGACCTGGTTGTGCCCTCCTCTCAAAAATTACCTTGTGTATATTTTGTATGTAACTGCATATGCACATGTTGCCTTCTCATGCCCCTAAATTATAAGCTTCTTGAGGGGGAGCAGTGTTTCATTTTTGTCTGAATCCCCAGTGCCTGCAGATGCTTAATAAATGCTAGTTGATTTAACAGCTTAGCCACAGATTTAGCAGTATATTTTATCCCTCTTCTCTCTTTTTTTTTCGGCTATGTTCATTCATTCCTGAGGGAACCAAAGCAATGCTGTGTGGCAGCAATCACTCTGGTGTTTCATGCCTTCATTGTGATTAATCTCCATTACCAAGACTATGTTCTGCTATGCAGCAGTGGATAGGATACTGGACTTGGGAGTCAGAAAGCCTTGGGTAAAAGCCCACTCCCTACTGACTAGCCATTGGAACCTGGGCTAACTTAAGCTCTCTGGGCTCAATTTTCTCACACATGAAATGAATGTAGGTTGGAGTCATTGGCCTCCAAGGCATTATTCTAGTTCCAAATTTATGACCTTATTCTATCTCATTTTATGTCTCTGCTATCACTGGGTGCTGGCTATGCTTTGGGGTCTTATATATCTCCTGGAGTAAGATACTGTCCAGGTAAATACAATCTTTTCTCAGAAAAGGCTGTTTCGTGTTGTACAAAGCTGCCCAGAATGAAATCCATTATAAAGTCCCATACCGCAGGCACACACTTTCTTGCCCATGCAAATTTTAGCCGCATCCTTTTCCCTTCTAGGACAAATTTCCCTTCTACTACCACATGATGCTTGGTTCAAGAAACGAGCACTGTTTAGCCTAGAAAATAGAAGACTTTGAAAAAAAACTGTTCTCAAATATTACAGAGACTTTTACTCTATTTGGCCTCAGGGTAGAAGCTGCAAAGAGGTAAATGTAGGTTAAATATAAGCAAGATCTTCCTAAAAATCAGAGTCAACCAAAGGTGGCACAGAGTACTTCAACTTCAGGTGGCAGCAGGTTTGTTGCCAGTGGAGATATTCAAATAAAGGTCGGATGATTAGATATGTCTGAGAGATGATTCTTTTGGACTAGATGGCTACTTAACTACTCCCTTCCAATTTTGAAATTCTGTGATTCTGCTTTAAGGTTTGCAAACTACTTTACGTATATTGTCTCATTTAAACTACAGTATTATACTCCCTATTTTATAGATGAGGAAACTGAGGTTCAAAGAGTAGCTTGTCCAGGGTAGTACAGTTTGTAAATGTTGAAGGTAGGATGAAAACCAGCATTTCTCCTCTCTCTAAAGGAAGCTACACTTCCCCACATTCAATGTACTACTCCAAGATACCTCTCACCTATTTGTTGACAAAACTATCTTAGCTCACCCTTATATACCATGCTCTACTCAACAAAACATCGTCATATTTTAATTGCAGGACTAGAACATTCCATTTCAAAGATTCATGACAAATCTTTCTGTAAGTGAAAGAATATCTTGAGCTTATTTAAAGTAAGGTACAAAATAAGTACTACCCTAATCACATTATACTTTCATAAAGTATGATACATATAATTATAGCCTAAATTAAGGTTGTAGAGGCAGGAGTGGTAAGAAACTGGATATGAGAAATATTTTGTAGGTAAAAATAATCAGTACTAAGTTACTTAGGAAGGGGTAGGGAACTTGCAGCCTCAAGGCAACATGTGTCCCACTAAGTCCTCAAGTGCAGCTTTTGAATTCAAACTCCATAGAACAAATCCCCTTAAATAAAAAGATCTGTTCTATAGAACTTGGACTCACTCAAAAGGCCATACCCAAGGACCTGGAAGACCACATGTAACCTTGAGGTCACAGGTTCCCCATTCTTGGATGGGATGAAGGAAAGAGAAGAGTCAAAGATGACTGAAGTTCTGAGCAAAGGAGACAGCTTTGGGGAGAAGCCAAAATGGTGGAGCAGAAAGACAGATATATGCTAGCTCCTAACACACAGCCCATAAAATACCTGTAGGGAGGAGTTCCCAATGAATTCTGGAGCAGCAGAAGCCAGACAACAACGGAGTGGAGGAGATTTCTGTTGCAGAGAGACCTGAAAAGCCAACACCAAAGGTCCATCACACACCAGACCCAGAGCAGAGCCCAGCCCTGCCTTGGCCGCGTGGCCCTGAGAGGAGCAGATCTGAGCAGGCTTCGAGGACGTAACTTCCAGCACCCTCAAAGGTCCCCCCACCCACAGGCGCAAACGTCAGTGAGAGGGGCTTTTCTGAGTGGCAAGAGGGAAGCGGGGTGTCTCCATGGCTTGGGCCCCCTCGGAAGGCAGTGGTGGAGGCAGCAGAGAGGGGGCTCCCAGGGCAGGCAGGAGCTTGGATCCATTCTTGAAGGTCTCTGCATAAACCCCCAGAGGGAACCGAGCCCTGTGAGGCGGCCCTGCCCCAACCTGAGCAGCTGAACTTAATGTCACACTCTCACACTGAATAGCAGCCCCACCCCCCACTGAAAGCCCTGAGGCTGGGAAGCAGCATTTGAATCTCAGACCCCAAGCACTAGCTGGGTGGATCTGGAGGTGAGGTGGGTGTGGAAAGGAATCTCAGAAGTCAAGTAACTGGCTGGGAAAATGCCCATAAAAGGGGAAAAAAAATAAGACCATAGAAGGTTACTTTCTTGGTGAACAGCTATATCCTCCCTTCCTTTCCAATGAGGAAGAACAATGCTTACCATCAGGGAAAGACATAGAAGTCAAGGCTTCTGTATCCCAAACATCCAAAATAAATATTCAATGGGCTCAGGCCATGGAAGAGCTCAAAAAGCATTTTGAAAATCGAGAGAGGTGGAGGAAAAACTGGGAAGAGAAATGAGACAGATGCAAGAAAAGCATGAAAAACGGGTCAATACCTTGCTAAAGGAGACCCAAAAAAATGCTGAAGAAAATAACACCTTGAAAAATAGGCTCACTCAATTGGCAAAACAGGTTCAAAAAGCCAATGAGGGGAAGAATGCTTTCAAAAGCAGAATGAGCCAAATGGAAAAAGAGGTTCAAAAGCTCACTGAAGTAAATAGTTCTCTCAAGATTACAATGGAACAGATGGAGTCTAATGACTTTCTGAGAAACCAAGAAATCATAAAACAAAACCAAAAGAATGAAAAAATGGAAGAGAATGTGAAACATCTCATCGGAAAAACAACTGACCTGGAAAATAGATCCAGGAGTTTAAAAATTATGGGACTACCTGAAAGCCATGATCAAAAAAAGAGCCTAGACATCATCTTTCATGAAATTATCAAGGAAAACTGCCCTAATATTCTAGAACCAGAGGGCAAAATAAGTATTGAAGGAATCCATCGATCACCACCTGAAAGAGATCCAAAAAGAGAAACTCCTAGGAACATTGTGGCCAAATTCCAGAATTCCCAGGTCAAGGAGAAAATATTGCAAGCAGCTAGAAAGAAACAATTCCAGTATTGTGGAAATATAATCAGGATAACACAAGATCTAGCAGCTTCTACATTAAGGGATTGAAGGGCATGGAATAGGATATTCCAGAAGTCAAAGCAACTAGGACTAAAGCCAAGAATCACCTACCCAGCAAAACTGAGTATAATACTTCAGGGGAAAAAATGGTCTTTCAAAGAAATAGAGGACTTTGAAGCATTCTTGATGAAAATACCAGAGCTGAAAAGAAAATTTGACTTTCAAACACAAGAATGAAGAGAAGCATGAAAAGGTAAACAGCAAAGAGAAGTCATAAGGGACTTACTAAAGTTGAACTGTTTACATTCCTACATGGAAAGACAATATTTGTAACTCTTGAAATTTTTCAGTATCTGGGTAGTTGGTGGGATTACACACACACACACACACACACACACACGTGCCTGCACACACACAGACAGAGAGCACATAGTGATTTGAATAGGATGGGATCATATCTTAAAAAAATGAAGTTAAATGGTGAGAGAGAAGTATTGAGAGGAGAGAGGGAGAAATGGAATGGGGCAAATTATCTCTCATAGAAGAGGCAGGCAGGAGACTTTTTAGTGAAGGGAAAAAGAAGGGAGCTGAGAGAAAAACAAGAATTTTACTCTCATCACATTCTACTAAAGGAAGGAATAAAATGCACACTTACTTTAGTATGAAAACCTATCTTACAATACAGGAAAGTGGGGGAGAAGGGAATAAGCAGGGTGGGGGAGATGATGGAAGGGAGGGCAATGGAAGGAGGGAGCAATTTGAAATGAACACTGTTGGGGAGGGACAGGATCAAAAGGCAGAATAGAAGCAATGGGGGGCAGGATAGGATGGAGGGAAATATAGTTAGTCTTACACAACATGACTATTATCAAAGTCATTTGCAAAACTACACAGATATGGCCTATATTGAATTGCCTGTCTTCCCAAAGGAAATGGGTGGGGAGGGAGGGATGGGGAGGAGTTGGAACTCAAAGTTTTAGGAACAGCTGTTGAGTATTGTTCTTGTTACTAGGAAATAAGAAATACAGGTAATGGGGAATAGAAAGTTATCTGGCCCTACAGGACATAAGAGAAGATGGGGACAAGGGAAGGGAGGGATGATAGAAGAGAGGGCAGATTGGTGATAGGGAAAATTAGAGTGCTTGGTGTATTGGGGTGGGGGGAGGGGACAAATGGGGAGAAAATTTGGAACCCAAAATTTTGTGAAAATGAATGTAAAATGTTAAATAAATAAATTTATTTTTTAAAAAAAGGAGACAGCTTCATTCACAGAGATAGTGACATACTGGGGAGAGAAGCAAGACTCATAATAGTGTTTTCAACTTGGAAGTACCTCCCAGAACTTGTGTTTCCTAGGAACACTGGGTCATCCTAATAATAGAGCAAAATTTAGTGGAAGTTGGAACCTTAAAAATTTAGAATAATCATGTATTTCAGATGTAGCACGAGTAATATCATTATTTGATTGTTAAAGAAGGATCATCCAAAAGTATATTTACTGAACCTGTACAACAGCTATAATCTCAAATAAGAACCCCTTAGGATTTTTCATTTGAATACAAATTTATTTCTACAGGACAATTTATTTCCAAGTAAATATTTTCAGATGAAAACTACCCTTGGTTTTTGGATGATAATTACTTATTTATACCCAAGCAGACACATTATAAAGTATTCATTTTCAATATCATGTTTTAAAAACAAAGATAACAGTCTAAAGTAGAGGGAATCATGTTTCATAAGGGCATTGATTTTTAAATGTTTTACCTGCCAAATGAAGCTAAATTAATAATTTAGCTTGTTCTAAAATGCCACAATCAATACAACAGCTTTTAACTCAACTGAAGAAAAATACTATGGAAGACATAATAAGACATCTCATAAATTGACTCCATTCTTGTTTAGCTTCTGAGAAATTAAATTAGCGAATTTTTATACAGAAAAGGAAATAGTTGCAAGCATATAATAAACAAAAAATAATGACAAAAATAATTTAAAAATAATATAAATAATATAATATAAAAATAACGATCACTTTAGCAAAAGTCTTTGAAATGTTGGAATGAGCCACATAACCTCCAAGAAGTATGTATTCTGTACCTATAATGATGTGATAAACATTAAAATTCAATCCAATCCATCACTGGAATTTTTCCCTTCAAGTAAAATGAATGCAAACAAGAAGTGGAGACAAGAGACATGTGGTCACGTCTGTTGCTTCGATTCACTTTCTTTTGCGCATGCTTCCGACTACATTTTCAACCTTCTGTCCTGACTGTAAACTCTAGGTTGCAAGTGTGGAGTTGTCATATTTGAACACACACACACAACAGTTAACAACAAAAAACAAACAAAAATGCAGAATGGTACAGTCTTTTTTTTCTCCAAACATCTTAACCAATATAAACATCTTCAACTTCTAAATCTAAAAACACCATGCATATTTATTGTTTTAAATTCTGCACAAGAACTTTCTCACATGCAACATGAATCACTAAGAACTACACAGAATCTCAAATCTGGAAGGAAGTCCAAACTGCACCTGAACAAAGATCTCCAGGGAAGACCTCTAATGTGTGAGAAAGCACAAGATGACAGGGCAGTCCATTCCACTATCTGTTGTTTTCATTGTTCAGTCATTCAGTTGTGTCTGACTCTGTGAACCCATGGACCCTTTCATCTCCATGATCTCTCAAAGTCTGTCTAAGTTTATGTTCATTGTTTCCATGACATTATCTGTCCATCATCCTATGCCATCCCCTTTTCCTTTTGCCTTCAATTTTCCCCAACATCAAGGTCTTTCCCAATGAGTCCCATCTTCTCATTATGTGGCCATGGTATTTAAGCTTCAGTATTTGACCTTCCAGTGAATGGCCTAAATTAATTTCTTTAAGATATGACTAATTTGATATCTGTGGTGTCCAAGGGACTCTTAAAAGTCTTCTCCAGTACCTGCAGAATTCAAAAGCACTGATTCTGTCATGCTGGGCTTTCCTTATAGTCCAACTCTCACAGCCATACATTGCTACTGAAAAAAAAAATAACCACAGCTTGACTATACAGATCTTCGTTAGCAAAGTGATGTCTCTGCTTTTTAGTATGCTGTCCAGATTAGCCACAGCTTTCCTTCCACACAGCAAGTATCTTTTAATTTCATGGCTATAGTCACTGCTTCCATTTTTTCTCCCTGTGTTTGCCAGGAAATGATGGGACTAGCTGTCAATATCCTAATTTTTTTGATGTTAACCTTCAAGCCAGCCTTTAGACTCTCCTCTTTCACCCTCATCAAGAGGCTTCTTAAATCTTTATTTCTTCCATCAGAAAGGTATCATATACATATCTAAGATGGCTGATATTTCTCCTGGCAATATTAATTCCAGCTTTTGAGTCATTCAAACTGATATTTCTCATGATGTACTCTACATATAAGTTAAATGAGTAAGGAGACAATATAGTCTTGTATTCCTTTTCCAATTTTAACAAATCAGTTGTTCCATGTTTAGTTCTACTGGAGAACTGTAATTGTTAGGAAGGTTTTCTTCATATTGAGGGGACATTTGCCTCTATGAACGTTCATGAATTGCTCCTCATTATGACCTCTGGACCCAGCAAATAGGTCCAGAGCGATGGCCCCTCCGGTAGTTCCAAGTATCACAAAAAACTGAGTATTTTAATTGGTTACTAATGTGGGAGTTACTTCAAAATCAGTCGTTTGTGTAGATAAGTAGGTCTGTGAAATTGGGGATACCATAATATATGAGGAAACAAAACTGCAGGTACCCCAAAGGTTGATGGTAAGACTCATGGCAAGTGTGAATAGTATAACTCTATAGCAATTAACATGAAAAAGTAACATAAAAGATATTATGCAAGAGGTGCGTGACTATAAAAGAAGGTGGACCAACCAAGTGGCAAGAGAGAGGGACAACAGATAAATCTGTATCTCTACAATGTTAAGAGATGAAAAATACTAGCGCAGAAGAAGGTAAGCATGGCTAGCTCTCTACATGGCAGAAGGGAATAACAGTTAAATCACATCACAGCTCTGATTTAATGTGAATTGTTAATCAGGATTTATTATTATCCCCCAAAACACTCCATATTGTGCTCTGGCTATTTTTTTTTGTTTAATTTTTTTTTAATTTTTATTTAAATTATATATAATTTGTTGTTTAAATTATACAGATAGCAAATACTAATATGAGGAAATGAATTCTGAAGTTCAAATTCCCAAGGGCAATACTGGAAATATTATATCCTGAGATTTTCATCTACAAATGATTCTGAGTTTCTAGACTAACTAGAATAATCCCAAGTGGAATGTGCTGCTTCCATTTGCTTCCAGGAAATAGTAGAATTTACCTCACTGGAAGTCTTTAATCAGAGACTGAATGACTACATGTTAAGGACTTTATCATCTGTCAGTCAATAAACACTTACTAAGCATCTGCTATGTGGCAGACGTACTAATGGCTAAATGTATGACACAGTGAAAGGCAAAAGATAGTCCCTGCCCTGGAGGAGCTCACAATACAAAACAGGAGGCAATATGCAAACAGGTATGTACTGATAATCACTTAATATAAATTTTGGAATTTAATAAGGACCAGAGCTTGAATTAATCAATCAAAAGAAGAGCCAGGACCTAACAGTCTCTTTGTTCTCTGAAGTAAACTCAAAGAATACCTCTTCCTACGTCAACAAGGTCAGATGGGGCTGACTTAGCATACTTTATGGGACCTTTAACCCAAGACACTGTCTTGAATAATGGGACTTTTTCTATATCTTAAGTTTGTGGACATATACTATGTTATGGCATGTTAATGGTAAAGAAAACACAGATATCTTGGGTCATAATTTCAATTCAAACTTTGTCAACTCTGTTATCTTATTGTATTCATAACCTATGCAAATAGGAAATTCCTTTCTCATGGTATAGTTAAGTCATTCATGGAGACCATAAATCTGAAGGACACAGACCATCTTGGATTGTCCTAAACAGATCTAAACCTGGTCATTTCTGTAATAGTCAGTCAGAAGTTTTTCTGGCTTCATGATCATGTAACTGCTAGCTTTAAGGGAATAAACAATTACCTTTTTTAACCAAACTTCCAGGTCGACAGTACAAACAAGCTGCTCACAGGATAAATCGCAAATAATCAACAGAGGGAAAATACTAGAAGTACTGGGAAAGGATTCCTGAAGAAGGTGGGATTTTATCTGGAATTTGAAGGAAGCCAGGGAAGCCAGTAATCATATCCAAGCATTGGGGACAGTCAGTAAAAACTCAGAACTGGGAACAGAGTGCTTTGATTGAGGAAGGTCAGAAACATGGTGTCACTGGATCAGAGAGCATGTGGGGAGTACTGGTGTTGGAAAGTCAGGAGATGGGTACAGGAGAGGCTAGTTTATAATGGGTACCTTCAACAGAACTAGCGAAGTTCGAAGGGGCAGGGAGGTTTTGAGGAAAAAATAATGAGTTCAGTTTTGGACACATTAAATTTAATTTGTCTATAGGACATCCAGTTCAAAATGTCTAACAGGTGGTTGGAGATGGGAGACTGGAGGTCAGCACAGAAATTAGGGCTAGATAAGCAAATTTGAGAATCATCAGTATAGAGATCAAAACTGAATCAACTTTCAGCTGATTTTGCCTACTTTTGCCTACTTTTTCTCTACTACTCCCCACTCCCCATAATTTCTCCTTCTTGTGACACTGCTCTCTTGGAATCCTGCAATATGCCAGTGTAGCGCCTTCAGAGCATTACAAAAATAGAAATGATGTTCAACAAACATAACCTAAGAACTCTTTTCCACTTCACTACCACAAAGGTTTGTTTCTGAAGATATAATGAAATATATTTTATAAAGCAATTTTTAAAAATTGAAAACATTATGTAAATTCTAAGTATTTTTAAAAATAATAGTTCTGAAACTTGGGATCTAGGAGCTTTCTAATCTAATGTAAAGTCACTATTAACAGTGTGCCCTTAATAGGTCAAAATGACTACTGTATGTCTAAAAGTACTATTTCCTGAATTGAAGGTAGAATATGTCTCCAAATAACCCATTAACGAAAAGCTCATTTTGAAGAAAAGCATTAAGAACCTCCAAGACAAACGACTAGAAGAACCGTAGTCAGCATAAGAGATTTCACACCACACCAGAGACTGACAGTTCTCCTTTGCAGGTAACTGCCAAACCATAATTAATTACTTCAGAAAATTCGGCATTACTATAAATCTAAATATGGATCCTGAAGAAGATGCAAAGTGATGCATCCTTCATATCTTCCCACACATAGCATTTATTAAATCCTTACTTTCTGCCAGACATGGTGCAAGTGTAAGAGTTATAAATACAAATAAGAAAGAAAGTCTCTGTCCTCAAGGAGTTCACAAAAGGAAGTCTAAGAGTTGCTTAGGGGATAAAACACCTAGTGCTGGGGTAGAGGTTTGAATAGAAGCTAAGAACAGGGCTAGCCTGGGGCCCTTCACACATTGTTGGCTCTAGGAGTAACTCAACAGTGGGAGAAGAGGGCAGGCCTTACCGAAGGGTGTTCCAGGTTGAGAAGGCTACAGGGATAGTTGGATATTTCAGGGCAAGCAGGCTGCAAGTGTTAAGGGAAATTCTAAGATGAGACAGCATGGTTTGGAGTTCACAATTCACAAACAGGACCTGGAGGTTTTTTAATCTACCTATTGT
This sequence comes from Bettongia penicillata ogilbyi, assembly GCA_023548195.1. Classification (NCBI taxonomy): domain Eukaryota; kingdom Metazoa; phylum Chordata; class Mammalia; order Diprotodontia; family Potoroidae; genus Bettongia; species Bettongia penicillata. The sequence goes on along the minus strand of JAJHZJ010000421.1, from coordinate 3,748,000 downwards.
TAAATCTGTGGTATTCTAGGGATGGTACAATGGAAATAACACTGGCATTCGAATCTCTTTACAGATTTCAGTGCGGAAATTTCAGTATAGTATGTTCAATACTCACTGAGTATGTTCTCAGAAACTTCTATACAACTCCCATTTCAATTAATGGAGACCATATTCAAGTGTCTATAAGCTGAATTTGGTCCATAGTTTCATGTGTATTTATTCTGCGTCTCAAATGTAATTATTATTAATTTCTCATTACATGAATTAATGTTTTATTCCTTTCACTATTGTCTATCTAAAGAAGTATTTATAATGGCTGCTTATTTTATAGCATATATTTATACCCTCTAAGCTATATACTAAAAGTATAATTCATTTAAAAAAATCAATGAAGGAAACAACAATGATCTTTAAAAGTTATTTCATAAAATCCCTGACCCATCGTCACAGGTGTTGCCCCTCTGTTTAAACAGGAAATGAACTAAATAAAGAGTGTGTATTTAATAGTTCTGATTATGGCTCTTAAAGACAAGAACTTCTAATTTCAGTAGATGGGGCCAGCTAACCAAAGGCGTCATATGGCAATGACTTCAACTGTATGTAACACCACAGAGTTTTCTAATGAGCCGATGGAGGAAAGATAAGTTGATTGCTGGCTAACATATCTCCCTAGAGTCAGACGTAATCAGCTGATGTGACAATAACAACTAACTTTATATGTAATATGCAATGTTTTAAAGTTTAAAAGGGCAGCTAGGTGGCACAGCAGGTAAAGTGCTGGGCCTGGAGTCCGGAAGACTTATTTTTCTGACTTCAAATTTGACCTCAGACATTTACTAGCTATGTGACCTTGGCAAGTCACTTAACCCTGTATGCCTCTAAAATGAGCTAGAGAAGGAAATGGCAAACCACTCCAATACCTTTGCCAAGAAAACCCCAAATATGGTCATGAAGCGTCAGGAATGACTGAAACACCCGAACAATAACACTTTCCATTACAGTCATACTGGTCTACTTGCTGCTACTCATACATGACCCTCCATCTCCTGTACTCCTGTATTCATGCCTTATACTGGTCATCCTTCATGCCTCGAATGTACTAATTTCTCATACTTCTTGGAATTCACTGATTCTTTCAAGGGTCAGATCAAATGCAATTTCCTTCAAAAGTACAATCCTTATGCCCCAAACACTAAGACCATAAGGATAAAAATGAAATAATACTCTCAGGGGAAATAATATACATATAAATATTAAATATCAACAAAGTAAATATAAGGTAATTTCTGAAGCAGGGAAATACTACCGGCAGGGGGGAGGGGAGAAGGGGGAAGGAGGTATCACAAGAAGCATCATTTAAGAGTTGGCACCTGAGCTAAGACCTGAAAGAAAGCTAGGGATTCCAACAGCAGAAGTTAAGGAGGATGTATATTCCAGGCATGATGGAAAGCCTGTTCTGTGTAAAGGCAAGAAAATAGGAGATGGAATATCATGTATGAGAAATAGCTTGCTATTTCAGCCAGTATGGCTGGAACATAGAGTGTGTTACTGGAAATGTAGTCTGGAAGTAGACTGTGAAGGGTTTTTAAATGTCAAAGAGAGAAGTTAGTATTTTATCTGAGAGGCATAGGGATCAATGGAGCTTTTTGAACAAGGAAGTGACATGGTCAGATTTGTGTTTTAGGAACATTATTCTCCAGCTATGTGGAAGATAGTTTGGGGAAGGGCAGGTCAATTAGTAGGCTACTGCAATATTCCACGTGAGAAAAGATAAGAGCTTGAACCAGATTGGGGATTATGACTGAAAGAAAAAGAAAGATGCTAGAGATGTTTAGATTATTTCATATTTATTTTCTATGTATTTTGTCTCTGTTCATTTTATTTACCCCAAGAAAATATAAAGATTTTGTGCAGAAATTGTTTTCATTTTTATTTTTATATCCTCAGCACAGATCTGGCACTTAGTAGGTATTTAATAAATTCTTGATGAATTAACTGTAGTATTCTATTTAAAGGGAACACTATATGTCTCCTCATTTTGCAGAAATAATGTAGGGATAAGACATATGACAGAAAGAACATTAAGCTATTAAGTCAGGTAACCTGAATTTTAATTCTGGGTCTGGCACTGGTCTATAATCAAGTCATTTTATCACTTTGTGATTAAGTTTCCTCATTAATAAAATCAGGGGATTGAACTAGATGAATGCTAACCTTCCTTACCAATTCTAACATCTTGTGAATCTGGTTTTTTTTTTTTTATTGTTTATAAAGGACAAATGTCCATGACACAAATTCAAACTATATTTAAATTTCTACAAATATTCAATGTATTTCTTGTGCATTTAATCATTTAGTACAGAAGCAGAATTTCAGATCAAAATGTAAGTGGTCTTTCAAGGTATCCAATAATCTACTATTTAAATATACCACCATTTTAATGTGAGTTCTTAATAAATCTGAAACAAATATATCAAACTTAACTAGATTTATTAGATTTCTACAGTGTTCTGGAATTTTGTCTTCCCATTTGCCAAAGGAAAAGTCAGCATAACTAATGAACACTAATGATTAAATACCCTAAATCAGTGTTAAATACCCTGGATTAAATTAAATACCCTAGATCAGTGTTATTGGAACTGATCCAGAAAATTATACAAAAAAGTTCATACTATTTATAATGGCACATTTGTTCTATATGTCATTTCCTTATATTCATTAATCTAGTTCTAGTATTTACTGAACACTTACAATGTAAAAGGCCTTATGTTATATGCTGTGGAAGATAAAAAATGAGTCCATACTGTCATGGATTTTCCAATCTTGTAAATTTTTGAATCTTGTACACAAACAAAATAGGAGGTAGGATATGATAAATTCTATAATATAGGATTAGAAAATAAGCTGCAGAATTTTAGATAAGAAAGAAATTATTTTAACTGATAGGAACGGAGAAAGTGGTGTCATAAAAAAAGCAATGATTGAACTGAATCTGGAAAGACAGAAAGGATTCTGAAAGACAAGCTGGGATACTAGGACAGAAGTTTTTTTGGGAGCGGAATATTTTTTTAATGTTAATGACCACCTTTGATTGATTGTGAGTAAAACCTTTAATGTTCAAATGTCTCCATCTATCACTTCTAGAATAAGTTATATGAATATCCTTCCTAATACAGAAGTCAGTTTGGAATAATGGCTAGAGGGTCATCCTGGAAACCAGGAGGACTTAGATTAAAGTTAACTGAGGCACATCATTTATTTTACTTGTTTTTCTTCTTTTTAATGAAGGATAGTGAGGAAAAAGAAGAAGGAGGAAAATACACAATTATAGCTTAGAATGTGAATATGATGAAATTACCCATAAAAAGAAACAGGAGATTAAAAATTTGAATTCAACAATATGTTGCTTTCAGAAAACATAAAAATGAGAACACACAGATAAAATAAAGGACAGGAATAGAATTTATTATGTAAAAAAAGCAGGAGTACTAATCATGATCTCAGACAAAATTAATACAAAAATAGATTTAATCAAAAGAGAATAATAAGGAAACTATACTCATGTGTCAGCAATATTACTCAATATTGTTTTAGACCATTTAAAAAAACTAAAAACTAGTTAGTATAAAATACCTGAGAGTATACCTGCCAGAACAGACACTGGAACTATATGAACATAAACATAAAATACTTTTATTATCAATATAGGCAGACCTAAATAATGAAGTAATATTTTTTATTTATGGGAAATTAAATCCAATATTAAAAATAACAATATTATGTAACTAATCAATAACATCCCAAGTACATTACAAAAATATCTTACTGAGTTAGCAAAAATAATAATAAAATTGATTTGGAAGAACAAAAGGTCAGGAACTTTAAAGAAATCAGGGAAAAAAGATGTAAAAGGAAGATTCAGCAGTATCAGACCTTGAACTATAAGGTGAGAGTATTACTGCAGTATAAAATGGATAATTTTGATTATTTTCAATTAAAATTTGCTTGCATAAGTAAAATTTATGCAGCCAACTATAGAAGGCATGCAGAAAACTGGGGAAAAAACTTTTCATGGACAATCTCTCAGATAGGATGTGACTATGCTGGAATACTGCTGTGATATAGAAAAGGATGAGCTGGTGGATTTAGAAAAACATTGAAAGATTTGGACTTATGAAGGAAGATGCTATCTACTTTCGGAGAAACAGATAACAAGTGGAAATAAGCATAGTACATTCTTACATATATGTGTATGAGTTTATAGTGTATATATGTATGCTTATGTGTATGTGTATCCATACTTAATTATAGTCTTCTTTAAAGTCGGGGGGGGGGAGAGGGAGAGAGGGGGGAAAAGAAGATATAGAACGGGATCAATTATCTTACAAAAGAGGCACAAAAGAACTTTTACAAGGCAGGGGGAAATGGGTAGTGGTTGTGATAAATGCTTGAACTTTACTCTCAAGAGAATAGGTTCAGAGGGAATGACACACACTTAGCTGGATATAAAAACTGATCCTACCCTACAGGGAAGGAGAGAAATCAGATAAGGTGAGGGATGGGGGGAGGCTGATAGGGAGGGCAAATTGAGGGAGGTGGTGGCCAGAAGCAAAACACTTTTGAAGGACAGGGTGAAAGGAGGGAGTAGGATAAAACAGGAGTAAACAGGATGGGGGGGAAATACAAAGTTAGTAATCATAACTGTGAATGTGACTGGAACAAACTCACCCATAAAATGGAAGCAGACAGGAAAATAGATTAGAAACCAGAATCCAAACCATATGTTGTTTACAAGAAACACACTTGAAGCAGAAAGACACACACACACACACACACACACACACACACACACAGAATAAACCTAATTATGAGCAGAAAAGCAGGAGTGGTAGCAATCATGATCTCAGACACAGCAAAAGCAAAATTAGATATAATTAAAATATATAAGGAATGATACATCTTGCTAAAATGTACAATAAACAATGAAGTAATAAGAATACTAAACACATATGTATCAAATTGTATAGTATCCAAATTCTTAAAGGAAAAATTAAATGAGTCACAGGAAGAAATAGACAGTAAAACTATACCAGTAAAAACTATACCACAACTTTCCCCTTTCAGAACCAGATGAATTTAACCAAAAAATAAACAAGAAAAAATCAAGGATAGACCTACAGAATTTTAGACAAGTTAGAAATGACAGACCTCTGGAGAAAACTGAATGTCAACAGAAAGGAACATACCATTTTCTCAATGGTACATGGCATCTACACAAAAAAGTGATAGTATATTAAGAGCTAAAAACCTCACCACCAAATGCAGAAATGCAGATATATCCTTTTCAGATCACAATGTAATTAAAATTATATTCAATAAAAGGCAATAGAAAAAGAGATTAATTGAAAACTAAATAATTTAATCCTAAAGAATAAGTGGTTTGGTCAAAGGACAAATCATACGAACAATCAATAATTTCGTTAACAAGAATGACTACAATGAAACAATATACCAAACACATATCAATAAATTAGAGAAATAGCAGATCAAACAAAAACAACAAGAACTAGAAAAAAGAACAAATTAAAAATCTCCAATTATACACCAAATGGGAAATCCTGAAAATTAAAGGAGAGATTAATCAAACTGAAAGTAGGAAAACCATTGAACTAATCAACAAAATTAGGAGATGGTTTTATATTAAAAAAACAACATAATAATAGATAATGCAATGGTTAATTTTTTTAAAAAAAGAAAACCAAATTATCAGTGGTCAAAAACAAAAATGGTGAATCAATGAAGGGGAAATGAAAGTAATTATTAGGAGGCATTTTGCCAAATTGCATGCCAGTAAATCTAAAAATCTTAGTAAAATGGATGAACATTTACAAAAATGTAAATTGCTCAGATTAACAGAAGAGGAAATCAAATGCCTCAACTTAGAAAAGCAAATCATATGATTATCTGAATAGATGCAGAAAATACTTTTGACAAAATATTAACTTTCATTCCTGTTAAAAACCCTACAGAGCACAGAAATAAATGGAGTTTTCCTTAAAATAATAAGTAGTATCTATCTAAAACCAACAGTAAGCAATATCTATCCTGGGGATAAGTTAGAAGCCTTTCCAATAAGAGCAGAGGTGAAGCAAGGATGCTGACTATTACCACTGTTATTGATTATCTGATGTGAAAGACTAGCTATAACAATGAGAAGAAAAAGAAATTAAAAGAATTAGAATAGGCAATAAGGGAAAAAACTATCACTTGCTGCAGATGACCATATCTGGTATACTGAAAGAGTCCTAGAGAATTAACTAAAAAACTAGTGGAAATAATTAATAATTTTAACAACAATGCAGGACGTAAAATAAACCACATAAATCATCATTTCCATTGTTACCAACAAAATTCAGCAAAAAGAGATAGGAAGAGAAATTTCATTTAAAATTACTCGAGACAACATAAAATGCTTGGGAATCTACCTGCCAAGAAAAACCCTGGAACTATATGAACATAATTACAAAACACTTTTGATACAAATAAAGTCAGATTTAAACAAATAGAAAATATTAATTTTTCACAGTGAGGCTAGGATAATGTAATAAAAATGATAATTCTACCTAAATTAATTTACTGTGCTATAACAATAAAACTGTCAAAATTATTTTAGAGAGTTTAAAAAATAAGAAAATTTATTTAAAAGGTAAAGAATATCAAGGAATCAATGAAAAAAAAATATGAAAGGTGGCTTAGCCATACCAGATCTCAAATTATATTAAAAAGTGATAATCATTAAAACGGTATGGTACTAGCTAAGAAAGAGTGGTGGATCAGAGGAATAGATTGGTTGCCAGTACACAGTAGTAAACGGCCATAGTAATCTAGTGTTTGATAAACCCAAGAATCCAAGCTTTTGGGACAAAAACTCACTATTTGACAAAAACTGCTGGAAAAACTGAAAAGTAGTTTGACAAGAATTAGGTATATAGATCAATATCTCACACTATATAGCAAAATAAGTTCAAAATGGGAACATGATTTAGACATAAAAGGTGATACCACAAGCAAATTAGGAAAGCATGAAACAGTTTATCTGCCAGATCTATGAATAAAGGACGTATTTCTGACAAACAAGTGACAGAGAATATCATGTGATTTTGAGGCTAATTTTGATTACATCAAATTAAAAAGGTTTTACACAAACAACACCAATATTGCCAAGACTAAAAGAAAAGTAGGAAACCAGGCCGGGGGGGGGAGGGGAGGGGTGAAGGGTAGGGCTTTTACAGCAAATTTCTCTGATAAAGGCCCCATATCTCAAATACAGAGACAACTAAGTGAAATTTTTAAGAATACAAGTCATTCTCCATCTGATAAATGGTCAAAGGATATGATCAGATGAAGAAATAAAAGTTGTCTATAGTTACATGAATAAAATGCTCTAAATCACTACTGATTAGAGAAAAGCAAATTAAAACAACTCTGAGGTACCAGTTCACATCTATAAGATTGGCTAATACAACAGAAAAGGAAAATGATAAATGTTGGAGATGTGGGGAAATTGGGACATTAATGCACTGTTGGCAGAGCTGCGAACTGATCCAACCTTTCCGGAGAACAATTTGGAACTATGCCCAAAAAGTTATAAAAACCCTTTGACCCAGAAATACCACTACTCCAAGGTCATGTACTGCATTCTGGGGAGCCAGTCTTCTAGACTTTTGTCTTGTCACTGAACTTTACAAGTCTGCCTCACTTAAATCTAATTCAAATACAAATCAAAACATCACCAAAAACAAAGGACAAACAAAAGCACCATTGAATCTAAATCCTAAAGATTTAATAAAATAACAAAAAAAAAGAAAAGGGACCTGTGTGCACAAAAATGTTTACAATAGCTCTTTTTTACGTTGGCAAAGAACTGGAATTTGAGAGGAAGCCCATGAACTGCAGAATGGCTAAACAAGTTGTAGTATATGATTTTGTGTGTGTGTGTGTGTGTGTGTGTGTGTGTGTGTGTGTGTGTGTATGAGCAGGATGCTTTCGGAAAAAACCTAGAACATGTACTGAATACAGAGTGCAGTGAGTAGAACTAGGAGAGCATTGTGCACAGTAACAGCAATACTGTATGATGTTCAACTGTGAATGATTTAGCAATTCTCAACAATATCTAACATAACTGAAGGAATCATGATGAAAAAATGCTATGCACCTTCAGAGAAGGAACTGATAGAATCTGAATGTAGATTAAAGGATGGATGCTTTTTAAAGTTTTCTTAATTTCTTTCTTTCCTTTTCCTTCTTGCGTTCTTTCCTTTTCTTTCTTCCTTTGTTTTTTTCACAATATGACTAATATTAAAATATGTTTTGTATGACTGTACATGTCTCAACCTATATCAAAATACTTGCCTTCCAAATGAGGGAAGGAAGGTTGAGAATTTGGAACTCAAAATTTTAAAAAAAATTAAAAATTTAATGTAACTGGAAAAAATAACATTCAAAAAATAAGTCACATGCCTCACTCAGTAAAGGATGATAGAAAATTTGATTCAATGACTTTCTACCATATGAGGAATTTTAAAAAAAGCACATGTTCACCAAAGCTATCTGCCACTGTCAAAGAGGCTATTACTGGCAAATTCTAGTGAGGCTCTCCAAATATTCCTGTTTGCATACGACATAGCACAGACTGCATCAAAACCTAGAATATTCAAGAGTTTCTTCAGTGAAACTGGTGGCTACTCTAAAGAGATAAACCCATCAATAAATAACAAAAAATTCAATAGGAAATACATGGCGTGTCAAAAAAAAGTCATAGTGGAGTTTTAAGTTTTAACAGTTCAAACAGTTTTACTAACTTAAAACTCTACTAAGACTTCTGGGACACCCTGTATAAGATATACAAACCAAATACAATTAACGTTGGTAGGTATGACAACTTGGAGCACTAGACATGGCTCACAGAGGATGGAATTTAGGGATTCCAGAAATGAAAAATGTATGAAAAAAGGCATCTACTAAGTACTTATTATATACAGAATACTTTGCTAAGCACTAGGGACACAAATAGAAAGGCTAGTAAAACAAGACAGTTTTCACTCTCAAAGGGCCAAATTTTAAATAGAGTAAACATAAAGGAAGTTTCAGGTAGAAAGAACCATTGATTCTTAGTATGTAACAGCAAAATAGATGGTTAATGCACCTTCTTTAATGTCTTTTCCAACAAGAAAATCATTTAAGTTTCTGTTGCTAAAACATGTGACTGTGTCAAAGGTTTTGGTAGCAAAAGTATTATCTCCAGGTTTCTAAGAGTGGTAATGACAGAAGGTGGGAGCTGAATCATCTGCTATGGTAGATGCCAGGTCACTTCTCCACAAAGGCTATTTTCCTAGAATGGGTTACAGGGACCAGTCCAGAAATAGGGCTGGTGGCCCAGGAGAGGGTATTGCTATTTCCAGGGTTTGGGGACTTACTTCTCTACACATAGCAGTTGGACTATGATCTGTGCAATTAAGGAGGGAAGTGGGCTTTTTACAGGGGTTATACTCCTTTATAATATCCTCAAAGGCTGAGCTGACGAGCTGAAGAGCACTACAATTTCCAAGGTTCTTGGGCTTAGGGACCTGGGGCGATATCAATCAAGGTGTGTGAAGAAGGTAGTGATTATGGCAGTTTGACCTGCCTGGCCCAGGCTGCCTCCCTCCAAAAGGGTTATTTCCTTGGATGATGGATACTGAGACTACACTTGAAGCAGAGATGTTAGTGTAGGGGTCCACTGTTTTTCCTGGGGCTCTATTCCTTTCTGACTCCTTCCATTTTCGAGCACTCACTGAGGTCTGGTTCTCTCCTGATGATAACTGCTTCCTTAGCCACCCTTTTCAGCACTGGCTGTACTTCCTTCATACTTTGTCTCACAGGAGGCAGAGGGGGGTTGGGAGAGCATTTTAGTCTTGTGGGATACCCCAAAAAAGGGCTCAAAAACAGGAGCATCCTCTATGTAGAACAAGTAATCTAGTATGACTGGATCGCTGAAAAGGGTAGCATGTAAGAGGGCAAGAAGGGACCAAGGTGTAGTGCTATCAATGACACAGCTGCCATTTGTTTTTTAATACAAGTACTTTTAAAAGTGATTTCTAAAAAGTTGCATATCACAGGCCATAAAAGTTTCTTCAGAATCAGAATTTAAGGTGACTGAAGAATGGAAGGATATATGGTGGATGTGAGTAGAAAACAGCATATTATTATGTAAGAAGTGATTTTTAAAAAAGATATCACTAAAGACAAATATAAGCCAAAGAGGAGATAGATCAGCTACATGGTAAAAATGAGGAATTAAAGGCCTGTTTTAAATCAGTACCCATAAAATGTGAAAAGAACAGAGGAAGGACTCCAGCATATTGGCAGATCTCTTGTGAAAAATTTATAGAAATATATAAAGAATCACAGAGAAGGAAAAGTAGAGAGGCTATGATCCTCACTGCTGAGACATCAATAAAGCCCACTTAAATACTGAAATATTAAATATCCCTTTGGCCTTACTTTAAATTCATTATTGAAAAACATATCAGAATATACAAATATTACTAAAGGCTGATAGAAAACCACTACAAAGAGAAAAATTTTACTTTCTCTTCCTTGAATATTTCCTGTTATCAGAATTCTGTCAAAAAGCTTAGAATCTAGAATGCCACAGCCTAGTAAGCTTTAAATTGCTGAGCAAATTAGTTAAATTCTTACTGATTAATTGACTGATCAATTAGCAATTTAAATTTAAATATAAAGATAGTCATGAAAAAGAATTTGTGAATTTAAGGATTTCTTTTCAATCCTCAGTCACAAAGCCCTGAACCCTGACACTATCCAAGTTATCTTAATAGAAAAAAATAAAGAGTGGACCTTGAGAAAGGGTGTAATATGCAGAGGCACCTTAAACCAAAGGAATACTTTCCCAGAATATCAAAGGTACAGAGACAGTAAGTTCTGTCTAATTAATTACTGCTCCTGGACTCCCAGATCACTTTCTTGGCCAAAAATGCTTTCTACTATCAATGCCCAGGACATTGCCTCCTTTTCTTTCTTAAGCTGACTTAGTCATAATAAATATATATTTGCCACATACAGTCTAGATTACTGCAATGCACTAAAATGCCATAGACAGAACAGAAAGAAGCCAACTATTACTTAATAGGCAAGAATCAAGACTTTGTCAACACAACTTTCCATTACATAAAATGATTACTAATCAAGTTGAAAAGCTAGTAATTCAAAATTCTAACTGCTGGCAACAATGGTTAGGAAGGGATTTTAAAATAATCAATGGATGAAAGAAATCACGAAAATGAAATATTTTAAATACAAGAGATGGAAAAATTTCAGCAGGAACAAAATCAATGAAGCTCTGAGAAGGGAAACTCCACAATAAAACGGAATCTTTGCATCAGAAAGATTTGATATTCAAAATAAAAAGAAAACTGCAAATGTTACAAACACATAAAAATCATGAGATATCTTCACATGGAAAAGTGATCAAAAACATGAATGAACACTATTAAAAGAACTGAAAACTACTAACTAGTGGGTTAAAGAGTACTCCAAATCACTAGTAATAAGAGAAATAATAATTAAACTAACTTTTAGAATTTATCTCATGACTAGCACATTAGCAAAGATGACAAAAAAATGGATATTAAGTCCATTTTGGAAGGACAGAGGAATGTCAGGCATACTAAAAACAATCTTGTTATTCTGGAAAGCAATACAGAATTCAAATTCAATTCTATTTCAAAAGTGAGTAAATGTTTATATCTTTTAATAAACCAAGATGCCAATGATATGCATATATGCTAATAAGTCAAAAGATCAAAGACTGAAAGGTGCCAGATATACACAAAAATATTCATCCCAGCGTTTTTTATGGTAGCAAAGAGAAACAAAGAAGACCCCCGAGTGATTGCAAAATAGCTAATGATTCTGATCCTTTTCTAGCAAAATCCCAAATGCTGAACCAGACTACAGATCAAGAAGACTACTGAGAAACCAGTTACTTTTTCCATCCCAGAACTAAAAAAGTCAGTCAGAGTTTCATAGATTATAGGAAATGGGGGCCACCCATAAAGTCAGAGGGAGCAAGAGCTGAGGTTTCTCCTGAGAAATCTGGAAGACTTGTCAAAAAGCCCCAGGGTAATCAGAAATTCCCAGGCCAGTGGAAACCTCAAGGGTCTGCAGTAGGTAACCAGCACAGCAACACAGGGCTCAGACTAGGACACTGCAGGCCCTGAGGCTGCCCTGAGATTCTTGACTTTCTTCATGCCACTAGACTTGGATGACTCTGGAAGAGAGAGTGAGGCTGATGACTTTATACAGTTACTTCAATCCAATTCACAGGCAAGTCAAGACAATACAACACAACATAGATAATATTAATTTATGGTTTTCTGAGTCACTATGAGTCCTCAGGGCTTGTTTCTATTTCAGTTTAACGTCTCTGCCCTACACGATGCTGCATGCCTTCTCAAAGCACATCAATATGCAGAAAAAGAAAAACAAAAAAATCACGTACACATGGTTTTACCGGTATATAAAAAATAATAAAGAAAATTAAAAGTAGAAACACTGAAAGAGACAGCAGGAACATTACAGAGTAATGAAAGGAAAATAAATAATAAATGTTTATTGTTAAATTAAAATTGTATTTTACAATACAATTTTAAAATTAAGTTAATAATTAACAATAATTAGTGAATAGAAAAAAACAAAATAACCAGAGACCTCAACATTCCATTATAAAAAGATTTAAAAAATAAAATAACATCTATTTAATAATTAATATGTAACATATATGGAGAAAACTAAATGGGATAAAAAGCACACACATTTTTCAAGTACATATAGATCATGAAGAAGTGTAACAAATTTTTAAAAGGCTGAAATTATACAGGCTGTGTTTCCAGGCAATGATACAATAAAACCTGAATTAAATCACAGTACTGGGAAGGAAAGTTATAAAACTACATGGAAAGTTGAAAACAATAACTGAAACTATAACTGGTTAAAGAAGAATTAAGAAAACTAATATCAGAATGTTAAGTGGTTACTTATTTCTCTGATCATTATGAGCCTCACTTGCCTATCCTTTTGGGTTTTCTTTTCAATGTATTTTATGCTGCTCCTCTTGTGCAATTTTGCAACAGTGGGATGTTGCAGCCCCTTTACACCTACCACACACCCTTCCACTGCCATTTAGTCTTTGTATGCCCCAGCGTCCAGCCCAAAGCCTTGCCCACAGAGAGTGTTTCATAAATGTTTGTGGAAATTAACTGAAATGAATTTAGGTGGCACTTTAATTCTTCACATAATCCATGACGTGCTACACTAGAGTTTCAACTGAGAGAATGCTGTGAAGTACTTAAAGCTCTTTACAATACAGCTCAAATCTATCTTTCCACACTTACTTATTACCACAACATACTGACTTCCAGCCAAACTTGGTTACTGTGCTGTCTCCCCTCACTAACATCCTGGCTCCTATCTATGACCGGAATGTTCTCTACTCTTTCACCTCTGTCTCTTGAAGTGCTTAAATTCATTCAAGGTTTAACTCAAGGACTTAGTCAGTCAACAACTATTTATTGAGTAAATAATATGTGCCAGGAACTGTGCTAAGCACTGGATACAAAGAAAGGCCCAACAAAACCAAAAGAGCAAATGAACAAAACAAAAAACATACAGGCCCTGTACTTAAGGAGTACATATTCTCACAGGGAACATAAATATGTACACACAACAGACTGGTATACCTGTACGCCTAAAAGGCTTCTCCTGATATGTATGTACATATACATACATGAATGTACACACAGATATATTATTTTTTATGTTATACAAATTTCTATTTACTTATTTGTGTACAAGTTGTTTCCTCAAATTGTCTCTTTAAGGACAAGGCTGTTTTCATTTTCTTCTTTGCATTTACTACATATTACAGGTGCTTAAAAATGCTTACTGAAGGACTTTGTAACTAGTAAGTTAAGAAAAACTGTTGAGTAATTAAGGATTCTTATTCAGGAGAGCAAAATGTCTACCAAAATAGGGACATGAGAAGGATTTCATCAACTACAAAAAATCCCTTTTCTGGATGAACTTTATACTGAACATCCCCCATGGCAATGCCAAATTTTTGGTGCTTATACTTCCTCTTTTTTGTCTTACTTGATATTTGTATACTTTAAATATATATTTGGAAAAAAATGAAAGGCAATTTGGCAGGAATTGGATTAGGACTCATTCCTCATACCATATACCTTACTGAATTCCATAAGGAATAAAATCAATTTATACATGAAAACAAGAACTATAGAAAGATGAAAGAAATGAAATAATATTTTTTATTGTGAAGTGGTAACTTTTTCCTATTAAACAGAAGGACTGATTAAAGACAAGAATTTTGTGCTTCATTAAAATAAAAACATAAAGATAAAAAATAAGATTGGGGACACTTTACAACAGATATAAAAAAGACAATTTGACTTTCATATTCTGTAAGAAAATGTTAGATTTACCGAAGTATCTCTCAGTCCCCTATGTATAAATGACCAAAGGATATAACCAAATAATTTTTGAAAGGGGAAAACCAAATTATTAATAATGACTTGGAAAACATTTTCAACTTCACTAATAATCAGGGGTGAAAATTAAAATAATTCCAGGACATGTCCTCACAACTGTTCCACTGGCAAAAAATAATTAAAATCAACAAAACTCAATGCTGGCAAGATTATAAGGAATCACATATGTTAATCTATTGTTGATGGAATTGCAAAGTAGAATTGCAAAAGGTTTCCAGAAACTTTCTGGAAAGCAATCTATCAACAGAGTAAAAGTTACAAAAAAAAAAAAATCATCCCCTTTGAGTTCATTATCACATTATACATACTACATGTGTGTGTATGTACACACATACACATATATGCATGCATGGACACAAACCTCAAATATGTCATCACATTGTTAAGGGGGCTTTCTGTTAAAAATTTTTTAGAGCAACAACCCTATTTATAAATGTTAAAACCTGGGAGGAATCTAGATTTCTGATAACAAGGAAATGGTAAAATAAATATTGTTCCTTTGATGTAACACAATAGAGATTGGTAAAATGTAAGCAATATTAAGAAATCCCCAAAGACCTTGAAGAAATAATGTCAAGTGAAAAAAAAACAACAACTGAAACACTGAAACCAGTATGAACTGGTACAGAGTGAATTTAGCAGAATCAGGAAAATCAAAACATTTTAAAGCAAGCAAATTTTGAAGACTAACTCTGATGAACATAACAAGCAAGCAAGATTCCAGACAACTGATAATGAAGTATGCTATGTACCTCCTTCTAGACGGTGTGTCTGTGTGTGTGTGTGTGTTCCTCATTTTGCACCGTGAAGCAAGCAAGCAAGAAAATCCATCTCTCTCTATGTATATATGCATACGTGTATATGTGTGGGGATGGATAATCTTTGTTCCCTATGGATACCCAAAGAATATACCCAAACAGTTTTCACAATGGGAAGAAAAACAAAATTGTTAATAATTACTGGAAAAAATGTTCACCTTCACTTCTAATTAGAGATTAAAGTCACAATACAATACAATAATTCTAGGACATGCCTTCACAACTTATATTAGCAAAAATAATTAAAAGCAACGTACACATTTACACACATATATATACAAACATTCATCTATATGATAGAGGGATGTTTTGCTTAACTATGGATATGTTAGCACCAAAATTTTAATTTAAAATATTTTAAAAGAGCACACACTTAAAAGAGCAGAGATGGCAAAGAATCTTCATGGAAACTTAAAAGTGATTGTATAAGATGACTATGACATTTTACTTGTTGCAACTAGTTTTGTTTTTAAAAGGTAACTAATTGTGGGTGAGTTTAGCTGGCTTACTGGTATTTAAAGTTCACAATTATCAAGTCAATATCAAGTTTATAATAAATATTTATAAAGGAAGTATGTGTACACACACATTCACACAAAAACACTTCTACAAGCGATAAAGAAATAATCTGTTCACGTGGCATTCAGAGCCCTGGTAAGACTGGCAATTAAGGGTGTGGTTCACAGAGATTTGATATAGTCCAATCTAATTTGTTCTACTCTAGTTTCTGCTAAAGTCATTAATGCAAATTATGACATTACCGTTTGACATGTCATACTACATGCTGAACATCAAAGTTCATCACTTCTTTTATTTGGAATGTAAGTGCTGTTTCTAGTCTCAAGAGAACCATACCTCTCTCATACAAAATACAAAACTGACAGAACCAAATAACACATTCACTTAAAAATAATTTATCTGAACCATTAGCCCACGGTAGTAGTTGGATACTTTTCCCCTTCCAGCAAGTATGTAACAAATCTTCCTGAAAAATAGATAAGCAAAAAATGCTGACAGATTTTTGGCAGACAAACACAGCATCAAACACCACTATGATTCTTACAGCCCCTACTCATTAGACACAAATACTGTTGCTATTTTGATCTATCAAGAGTCTAAAAATACATTGTCACACTTTTCCCTCATAAATCTGTTGCTCTTTGATGGAAATCAACAATTTTCATTATTTGGTGCCCCCTGGTGTTCAAAATAGTCTTTTTTGCAAAGTATAAATACTTTACATGTTCCCAAAGTGTAAGTGTTGAGAAAGACTGGTGAAGAAAATCTTGTGCTACAAGAAGAATCATGGAATCAATGAATTTTACTTTATAAAAAGGATCATAAAATCATAGACTTAGAATCTTCAGAAGAAACCCTAGAGGACATTTTTTATAACTCTCTCATTTTATACTTCAAGAAATTGAGGCACAGGGAGGTTAAAAAGGTAAGACTGTATAGAAAAACAGAAGACAGAGTGAGAGTTTATTAGGCACTGATGATGTGCCAAGTGCTTTGTTACATGCTGGGAATACTATTAAACAAACCACCCAATCCTGATTCTCTAGGAGTCTGTGCTTTAATTGGAAGAAGATAATAAATAAAAGGAAGTTGGAAAAGATGGTGGTAGTGGAAAGGGTAGGAGGAGGGGAAGTTTGGGGAATGAAGCATGAGGGGCAGGGATGAAGCAAGAGAATGGGATCTTAGGCCACAGATTTCTCCAGGATGAGAAAATAATTGGAAAGGAGAAGTGATGGACAAAGAATGTAAGTGACTTGCCCATGAACATCATGTCCTTTGATACATAATAGTTTCCATTCATTGTGCTGCTTGCCAAAAAGAGTGTTCTATGGAGAACTCACACAGGGCAAGCAATCACATGGTATTCAGAAGAAGTGATAGAGGGACACTCTCAAGGTCTCTCCTAAGAACTTTGGAATTGATTGTGTGACATGGGAGACGTTGGCACAGGACCACTCAGCATGGCGTGCCCCCATCAGAGAAGGTGCAAAGCAGAATTGAGACAGCACAAAGGAAACATAGGATGTGTACATTCTGAGAATCCACTGCAAGTGTTCACATGGACTATTTGTGCCCAGCCTGTGGGAGAGCATTCCAGGCTCGTATTGATCTGATCAGCCACAGTTGGACACATTGAAATGTGACTCTAGCACAGCAATGTCATTTTGGTCTTCTTCAAGGATGAAGAACAACTACTACCTCTTAAGTATAATAGTTCATTTTGTGAGTTTTTTGGAATTTTTATGTATTGAGTATCTACTCTGATAAACAAGTTATCTTTTTTTGTTGTTGTTAAACATGATCCAGCAAAACAAAGGGTTAGATTAAAATAATAAGAAAATAACTATCCACCTTATTTGTTATCTAACTGATTTTTGTGAGGCAGGAATGAGGTGCTCTGGAGTCGGTCAAAAAAAAAAGAAATAGGAAGTAAATAGTATAGAAATTTCTGAAGTCAGGCAAGCAGAATCTATCTTCTGGGGTGGAAGATTAAAAGTCTCTTTGTAAAAGAGCTGTAGGCAGGACAGGGATGTTGCAGATGACCTGGCTTTAATGAAATTAAAAACTAAAGAGAATAGAAATTAACAATGGCTGAAATTTTCATAGCATTTTAAGGTTACAAAGTGCTACATATGTTTACTCATTTGATCCTTACAACAGCTGTGAGAAACTGATAATAACACTGGTTATAACTGAAAGTTCTAAAGAGGCTAAGAGAGTATGTAGGGAATTCAAATGAATGGAGACAAAATCAAGTCCGGTAGCTCCTACACAAGATACAAGGTGATGGTGGAAATGTAAAAGAAGTAAAAGTAAATAGAAGGTAACTAAACACAGTCCCACTGACTTGCATGTCTGTATAACCAGACAGGATCTACACTACCCTACACACATCCTCAACCCACTATTAAAAGGACTAGTCTGAGGAATGGCTGAACCAGTTGTGGTGTATGGTTGTGACAGAACACTACTGTGCTGTAAGAAATAATGAGCTCAAGCATCTTAGAAAAACATGAAAAGACTTGCATGAAATGGTGAAGCAAAACCAAGAGAACACTATCTACAGCAACAGCAATATTTTTTTAAGAACAATTTTGAGCAACTAAGTCATTCTGACTATTATAAATACACAAATTAAAAATAAAGGACACATGAAGATACTGCCTACATCCAGAGATAGAACTGATAAACAGAAGTATGTACAGAATAATTTTACACATATATGTATATATGTATGTGTACACACACACACATACACACACACACACACCACTTGTGTCTAATGGTAGCTAACTCTAGGGTGGGAATGAGGAAGATGGAAGAAAACAAAGAACAAAAAGGGGAAAAAAGAAATTTATATAACTTTATCACATATTTTAAAAAATAGCAAATTATACATAACAGATTTGCAGTTTTGTGTACAATTATCTTTTTTATTATACTACATTATGGAAATGCTTGTTTTATTCAATAAATTAAAATTAATTTTTAAAAAAAGAGCTAGTCTTGGTCACACAATTCTGTGCAGGTCATGAGTGGATTAATTTCATCTTCTTCAACACCTTAGGCATAGTAGATGCTGGGAGGAGAGAAGCCAAAGTAAACAGATATACTAAGAAACTGATGTGTTAAATGGCAGATAGTGATACTTCCCCAGCAGACAGTTGGGAATGCTGGTCTAAGGTTCAGGACAGAGGCAAGACTGGAATCAAAGGTACAGAAATGTCTTACCTGGAGGGTGACAAAGGCAGCCATGCAGCATAGAGAGGGTAAGACTTTGGGGAATGCCCAAGGTTAAGGGGGAAAATCTAAGAAAGGAGAGCCCCACCCCCCATTCCACCCACCCCATGCCAACAGTACCTTTCCTTCCCACTTCCCCAGCTTCCACCCATGAGTTCAGGCACTCACCAACTCATTAGTCCTAACAGGTCTCCATGCTTAAACTCTTTCCTTTTTCATCTCATATTTCACAGTTACCAAAGTGATATTTCCAGCAGTTTGATTCAGATCAAACTGTGCAAAAGCGTTCTGCTCAGTACTATCTATCCATTGGTCTGCAATTGCGATTTCCTTAACATAGGGAATTTTCCAAAGAGGAAATCCCCTTTTACTAATGTCAGTCTGCATCTTCTTTGCAACTTCAAAGTCTGAGAAAGTTGCCTAGCTCACTGAAAGGTTAGGTGACTTGCCCAGGAATATGAAGCAAGTCTGTGGCAGGGGCAGTTGTTGAACTCAAGGTTTCCTAGTCTCAGAGTCAGGAAGGTCTATTTGAGTTGACGATACTGCTCTAGGGAGTTCTGTAATATTGTAAGATGAAGAGAAAATACATTGGTACAGGAGGTTTCCTCACCAAGCAGTTACCTGCACTAGTGGAATCCTATATGTGCATATAAAGTTTTAAAAAAAAGCCTTTTTCCATAAATTGTGCAGATATCTACACTAGTACACTGTATAAGAATCGAACTACTTCCCTATCCATATCCTCACTGCTACTGCTGCTGCTGCCACTTAAGCAGATCCAAATAAGGTGCAATCACATTCCTGCCTGATATTGGATCCTTATTCTCCATCCCTTATGACAGCTGCTTAAGTGGTGACCATGTATAAACTCTACCGAGAGCAAAGACATAATAAGGCAATGTCCTATCTACATGTACAGGTTAAAATCTAAATATATATGCTGTTTAGGTTTATTTAGGCACTTATGAAGGAAGTTGCTTAAATTTGTGCCTAACAAAATCACAGAACCACAGACTTTTAGAGTTGCAAGGGAACTCAGCCCATATCCAAAAGGAATCCCTAACTGCCAATTCTTTCAGTAGTCAGTGCCTTCAAAAGTAAGGAATGGGAAAAGTGGTGAAAATTATGATGTAATAATTAATTTAGAATTAAGAAAAGTCAGGCCAAAATTGTACAGATTATATCAAATCTTTATATCTATATGCCATCAATAACAAATCATCCACCTTCTGCTTCAGGATCTCCAATGGCAAGAAACCTACCACCTCCCAAGGCAGCGTATTTCATTTTATACAGCTCTAATTCAAATAAGGTTTTTGTTTGGTTATTTTGTGACAGTAAATTTAAATTTACCTTTTTTTTGGGGGGGCCATTTCCACTCATTGTTCTTGTTGGGTTCACTTGGCCTATAAAGAATAACTTATTCACCTTCCACAAAACAGTTCTTCAAACACTTGGGTACAATCATGCCCCCCATCCCAAGTCTTCTCTTTTCCATGCTTAAAATACCCACCTCCTTCAGATGACCCCTCATAGGGTACAAGATCAAGATTCATTACCATCTGATTGCCTTCCTTTGGACATTCTATAATTAATCAGTATCCTTCTTAAAATGAAAACAATATTAATGATGAAAGGGACTTTCACCTCTCTGTTCTTGAAAGACATGTCTCCCTTAATGCAACCTAGGATGTCATTAGCTTTTTTTTTTCCTACTTCATATTGAGTTTTTAGCATATTTAAAACCTCTGTCTTTTCAAACTGGTGGCTAACATTTCCTCTCTCATCCTATATTTGTGAAGTTAATTTTTTGGAACTCAAGTGTAGGGCTTCATATTTATATGTACTGAATATCATTTTATTATATTCAACCCAATTTTCTAGCTATCAAGATCTTCTTGGACCTTGACTCTATAATCCAGTGTGTGTCAATTAATCTTCTCCCCTTTGCATCTTGTGCAAATTTGAAGAGTATAATGCTCATATCTTTATCCAAGTCACTGATAAACATGTCAAACAGCACAGAGCCAAAGAGATAGGTATCTATGGGGTGCTCCATTAGAGATCTCCTAAGATCTTCTGTACCTTTAACTCCAGTCCTGCCTCCAGCCTGATTCTTAGACTAACATTTCCAACTGCCTGCTGGTGAAGTATAGCTGTTTGCCATTTGCCACATCAGTTCCTCAGAATATCCCTTTACTTTGGCTTCTCCCCTTCCTAGCATCTACTATGTCTGAAGTGTTGAATCAAGGGAAGAAGATGAAATTGCCATAACCATTAACAAATGACTACTCTTTGAATCCAGTCAAAACAGCTCATTAGTCCATGTCTTTCCATGTTTTCCACAAGAATGGTATTAGCTACTCTAAGTTATGCTAAAATCTGGGTAAACTAGCCCAAAAGCATTCTCCTGATCTATTTACAATTTAGCTAACCCTATCAAAAAAATGAAAGCTTAGTCAAGTACTATCCCTTCTTGAAGAAGACATTCTAGATCTTTATAATCATGGCTTTCTTTATTAGATATTCACTAACCATCTTTTAATTGAACCATCCTATAGTTCTCCCACAAATGCAAGTCAAATTCACTAGCATTTAAAGTTTAAAGACTCTGCTCTTTTTTTTTTTAAATACGAATACTTGCTATTCTCTACTCCTATGCAGCTTCTCCTATGACTTTTAAAAAAAAAAATCCAATGCGTTCAACTGGTCTATCAAAATTTCCAGTTCTTCAGTAGTCAGTGCCTTCAAAGGTAAAGAAGGGTGAATACAGAGAAAAGTGGACAGGAATCACACAGGATAAGGAGCTGTAAATCTGTACCACTGGAGCAATTATCTACATCAGTGAGACCCTCCAGAGTCAACATAATTATTATTCATAATTTGCTAATTATTAACATACATTATTAAGTAATCACAGCTTGAGGAAACTTCTTAAAATATCAGCTTTACTTTTTCTTCAGCATTCCTTTCTCCATCCAGGTCAATTAGCCTCAAGATTCTTTCACTTTTCTCCGCTCCAAAGAAAGTATTCCCATGATTTGTCTCGGACTTCCAAATGACATAA
Organism: Bettongia penicillata ogilbyi; assembly: GCA_023548195.1. NCBI lineage: Eukaryota > Metazoa > Chordata > Mammalia > Diprotodontia > Potoroidae > Bettongia > Bettongia penicillata. The sequence goes on along the minus strand of JAJHZJ010000421.1, from coordinate 3,725,738 downwards.
TCTCTAAGTTGTCACAATCTTTTAAATCTTTCACATTTCACATATCTCAATGTCAAAGATCTGTTTCATACTGTCTATGTAATATTTCTGAGATTATATAGACTATGTCTACACAGGACTACTGGAATGACCATTTTGACTAAAGAGATCCCTCTAAACAATTTATTAATTCAACAAAAAAAGAAAAAAGCTTAATTAAATTCACTATTTTTAAAATTGAACTGACTCATGAACTAGCAACTTTATGAAACTAATTACAATTTAATCATGTATAAAGTGATTTTTAATTTCAAAAATCAAATTTATTATTATTTATTTCAAAACTGAATAGTATATCATGCCTTCTGGTCTCAAATTTTACTACACTGAATTACAGAACGGTAAGAGCTGAAAAAGACTCTTTTGGGATCACCTATTCCAAACTCCCAACAGATAAATGCTTTAGAAGTACAATTCATAAACATAAAATATTTCATTTCAAAGACGTTATTGTGCAAAGTATAATTAGCATGTTATCTTCCACCTTCCATTTCCTAACCCAATGTTTTAGGGCAACCTGCTCAATCACTGTTTGTGACAGCATCTTTCTGTGTATTTACTTACACCACAAGATCAACCTATATTTCACTCAGAGGTAGGTTAGTATTCCAATAAAGAGTTTGGTTTTTACAGTTTAGATAAATAAAAATCCATAAACATGTTTGTGTTACTAAATAATTTGTTTAACTTTCAACAAAATGTATTTTGATGACACAGGACAATATCATTTGCTGAAAATTCAAATAAAAATGCTGCAAAGACTGTTAGCCTTTACTATATTAATAAATCATCTCTTTTCATTGTTAAAATATATTATCAAAAGATGAAAAAAAAACTGAAGTATGACATGAGGTAGAGAAGAACACTGGATCTGAAATTAGAGGATGTAGCTTCACCTGGACCTCTGTCACTTACTGCCTGGCATCAGACACTTCCTAACTGGGTGACCTCAATTTCCTCATTTGTAAAATGAGCAGGAGAAGGAAATGACAAACCATTCCAGTATCTTTGACAAGAAAACCCCAAATGGGGTCACAAAGAGTCAGATATGACTGAAAAAAAGACTAAACAACAACACTCATTACCTGTATGGTTATAGGTAAGTCACATAACTGTTCTGCACCTGTTTCCTCACTTGCAAAATTGAAGTATTGAATCAGCTTGAACATCCCTTTCAGCTCTAAATGTATTATTCCTATGATGCTAAAATGACTATTTCACTGAACCTATCTGCAGCATCCTGTAGATCAGAAGCAATACAAAAAAGTATAGAATCAGGAAGATCTGAATTCAAATGTAGCCTCAAACACTTACTAGGCATGTGACTGACCCTGGTCAAGTTACTTAATCTCTATTTGCCTCAGTTATCTCATCTGTAAAATGGGGATAATAACAGCACCTACCTCTCAGGGTTGTGGTTAGGGTCAAATGAGATAAAAAATTTTAATCACTTAGCACAATGATTGGCACTTGGTAAGTATTATATAAAAGTTATTATTATTTAAATTAAAATCATAATCCCATAAATATGCTCTATAGAACAACACCAAAAGTAGCACTGTAGATCAGGAAAAACACTGGGTGTGGAGTCAAAAGGCTTGATTCCCAGCTTATTAGTTGTATAATGTTGGGTAAAGTATTTCATCTATCTAGGATTCAGGTTTAAGGATAGATAATCTTTAAAGTCCTTTCTGGTTAAATTTAGCTTTAAACTGAACATAATGTTTATTATCCTTCTGCATACATACAAGTTGTACTAAGCACAAATGAAATAATCTTGTATTTTTTATGAAGCAATGACCAATGGCAATTTGATTATAAGCAAAAGTCTCTGATATCACTGGTATTACACACATGTTGATTAATAAGAATTATGATATATTGCCACAAAAAAAAAAATAGTGGATCAGATCAGGAAGGGATGTTGGTGACAATTTAGTGCAGGGTTTGGAAAGCGACAGCCTGAAGGCCAAACCCAGGTTACTGCCTGTTTTTGTACAAGCAGTGAGCTAAGAATGGTTCTGGTTAGTCATTGGCTTTGATGCAGATTATGAGATAAGAATGTTTTTTTACATTTTTAAATACAACAAAAGTGGTCTGATACAAATACTTCTCAAAGCATGAATCCTTAATATGATGTCTACGAAGGGTGATCACCCATGTCTGCTCACACTCAGGACCTCTAAAGGAAGCCTGATTTATCTGGGGTTAGCTCTAAATCATCTGACTGTAAAGACTGTAAAGAAAATTTGCAAAGAGCAGTCATAAAAATTTATGAGATCTAAAATACTTTCATTGTCATATCTTTTCACAGCAAACAATGTAGTGCCATAAAAAAGCAAGATTTACTGCAGAAGGTCCATAATCCCTCACATTAAATCATATATTTAGATCAAGGTACCATTCTGTTTTATGTATTAATAACAATAATAAAAATTTCTTTTAAAAAACAAAGGAAAGTCAAATTAGCTTTAAATTTAATATATTGTTTATTATATGCATACATGGCACTAAGCGCAAATAAAGTACTCTTGAATTTTTCACAAAGAGATTTCCAATGTCTTGGTCTTAAGCAACATATCTTACATTTTCAATCTAACCTCAATCTTATGAAAAATACTATGAAATAATATAATGCAGGGTTTCTTAACCTTTCCTGTGTAATCCTGTTTGTAGTCTTGGGAAGCCTATGGACTCCCTTCTTAGAATAATGCTTTTAAATGCATACAATGGCATACATTAGGATTCTGGGGAGAACCAATTATATTAAATGTTACAAAAATATTTTTAAGACTCACAGACCCAAAATTAAGAACTCCTGATATAGAAGAAATTAGGGGGATTTGAGAAAAAGATTTAGTTTGTAAAGCCTAATATTGCTACCTAAATAATACTAGTACTTCAGGGTAAACTTATAAGGAAGTTTTCAAAACATCTGTAGAAATAAAGCTATAAAAAAGGATTAAATCCTTTAAAAAAAAAATCCAAACACTTTAAGATACGCCCCCCCTCCTCCCCAATAAGAGCAACAACCATCACCCTCTTACAACGTAGAGTCAAGTTTCCTACCTGTTTCTGGAGCCATCTTCGATGTCTCCGGCGCTTCCTTCTCAGATTCTTTAACTTGTTTCTTTCTCTCTTGCTTAGCTTTTGGTTAATGGCACCCAAAGAGAAACCAGCAGACTGTAAGAAACCAAGAGATGAGATGCCTTCTTCCTGGGCACCAGACTCATCCACACCACTGACAGCTACAGGGAAGTCCATCCGGAAAGGCAGTTCATCAATAGTATTATGGTGAGAATGTGCAATGGAAGCCTCTAAGCCACACTGAAAGTCTTCCTCTCTTTGTCTCAGAGTATTACAGGAAGGCACTGAAAATCTTTGCAGTAGCCCATTACCATCAAAACTGGATGAATCCACAGAGGAATGACTATTTTTACTGGAACCTACATACAAGCCATGAGGGTCAAAAGGCTGTGTTTCATTTAGCCTGTTACAGACAGGAATCCTACCATGTGCTTCATATAAAGTAGGCAATAAGGCCAGTTTGTCTCTGATGTTCAGATCCAAACTATGTGATTTTCTATGAAAAGCTCTTATACTGCATCTGTCATTCACAGGCTGGGGAACAAAAAGATGGCATTTTGGATTACATGCTTTGAAGTGCAGTTTTTCACTATTCGTCTCAAAATTGGTTGATCGCACCTCCAGGCAAAGAGCTTCAGTTAATCTTCCGGGAACATTATTATTTTGGGCCATGTTTAAAAGCCCTTGATTTCTGTTCTTCCAGGTAACACCTGTACTTTTGAGTGTATTCTCTTTGTCGAGGCCTGACTGAACTCTATAAAGTGACAAGTATTTTACTGATGGTCTCGTTAGTCTGATTACAGGAACAGGCTGGTAATCTGTCCTTCTCTTGCAAAGACGTACAGCTACAAATTGGCCATAGGAACATTTTGGGCTGTTGATGAAGTTAAAGCCCCCCAAAAGGGCCCCACAAAATGGGCAATTCAGTTTTCCAACTGTCCACCATGCCTACAGGTACAGAAAATAAAAACAATGCATTAATTGTATGTGCATTTGTGTGTCTGTGTGTGTGTGTGTGTGTGTGTGTGTGTGAGAGAGAGAGAGAGAGAGAGAGAAAGAAAGAGAGAGAGAGAGAGAGAATGGATGAGAGAAACAGCTATGTAAAACTTTACTATGGTAAAAGCAAGCTTTCTCTTTGTAAAAAAAAAAAAAAAAGCTGGAATAGCAAATGAAACAAAACTTTCAATGAATTAAAAGCAACTCCAAAGTTCTAGAAAGAACTTGATACACTATTGTCTGAATATTACTTTTAAAATATTATAAAAAAGTATACGTAAGCATACTTAAGTATCTGCCCACAAGATGAATATGGATTCAGTGTGCATATATAACTTGGGAAATAAATTTGTCTATATGTCTGAATTTGAAAGTAAGGTCTCAAAGTTAAGTTATTTTGGCACACTTCTTTCATACTTAAGGTTTATGGGAGGCAAATTCTTACAAGAAATAGAATACAAATTTCCCCAGCTTTTCACATATAACCAAAGTACATATTGATAGCATCCTTTAAGTAGAACACAAGTAATATTCAAATTTAAAAACTAGTAGTAAAATGAATTAGTTTAAATATTCATTGTTACTGTAGGAAGTAATAGAATATTTGTAGTATTAAAACACATTATGTAAGGTGCAGAATATTTATAAATACTGAATTGTTTTTCAAGGAGATAAATGTAGTAAGAAAATGTCAAATTTTTGTACAGCACCAAATATTCTACAATCAGAAATCTGTAGGTAAACAAAACTGCAACAATCCGATTCTAAAAATTTTAAAGAAAAAATATTAGGCCTCTCAGGATTTTTTAAGATGGGTATATACACATATGCACACACATCACACATACACATATATGTATGTGTGTGTGTGTGTGTGTGTGTATTTTGTTCCCCCCAAGGTATTCTTAATCTATAAAAAGAGGACTTTAATTTGGGAGTAGTCTTTAATGCTTACTAAAGTGTTATCAAATAAAGTTTCCATGCTTTTGCGATTTATATTGCTTTGGTATTTTATATGGCATAAAAACATCCTGAAAAATTTGTAAAGAGGACAAGCAGGATCTTTCAGAAACAAGTACTTCTGGACTTCTGAAAAAGGTGAAGAATATTCAGTTTTAGGTCATGGTAGCAATGGCAGGACGTTTTTAGTGAAAACATCTCTCTCTTTTCCAAGTCTGCTTAAGAACAACCTAAAACAGAGTTTATTTAGGATTTGTTCCAAATAGAATTAATGAAGCTCATATCAGGGCAATTACTTCTGAACTTGGATCACCTATCCACATAATGAACATGCTCTGAGGTGCCTAACAATGACCCTTCTCCCCAAAACTGGAGTTCAGCAGGGATTTAGGCAGCTAGGTGACAGTGGATAGAGTGCTGGGCCTGAAGTCAGGAAGACTTAGGAAGCTAAGTTCAAATCTGGCCTTAGACACTTACTAACTGGGTGACTTTGGACAAGTCATTTAATCCTGTTTGCCTCAGTTCCTCCTCTGGATGAGATGGAGAAGGAAATAGCAAGCCACTCCAGTATCTTTTCCAAGAAAACCCTAATTACATCATGAAGATTCAGACATGACTTAAATGACTGATCATTGTCATATGTTTTGAGATAATATGAAAAGATATAGAATTTACAGAGCAGGTGTTGGGAAAGAAGCATAAATGGAAAAAATATGATATCTGTTGGCTGAAGTGAACCTAGAATTTGAACTTAGAAGGGAAATACCAAAATCAAATATAAATCTAATTTTATCCTATAAAACTTGGGACTAAATTTGACAAAACCTCAGTTCTTATGAACTGAAGAATGGTTTATTTGGGTGTCCATCCATCCATCTATTTGTCACAAATAAACCACTCCTGGTTTTATATGTATGTATAAGAGACATCATGGCCTTGACATAGTGGCTAGAGAGCTGAAGAACTGACCTTAGAATAAGGAGGACTTGGGTTCAATCTGTCCTGTCTATTGACACACACTGACAGTATGACTCTCTGATTCCCTTTGCTTTCCAAAACTCTTACCTGGAGCTCCCTGCACTGATGAAATCACAGATCTAGTATGATGAAATCACAGACATAGTACGTCTCTCTCTCACTAACACACACACACACACACACACACACACACACACACACACACACTGTTTAAGCTACATTTTCAAGCAGCCTTTCACTGGCTGCTTTACAATATGACTGCAGGGAAGCCATTTTCTTTCATCAGATGATTTCCCAACTAGAACTCTTACCTACGAGCTAGGCATAAGCTGACCGCTGAGATGGGACAGATTTCAGGGAGGAAAGTAGAGGCTACTGGGGAAAAGGTCTGAAAAGGGAGGGCACCAAACCCAAACCATTGCTATTTCATGATGACCTTACAGACTAAAATAAAGTCCATTTCCATATAACCAGTAACTCCTTTACATGTCCTTTTATTTTCCTTCTCCCCTTGACAAAATCCCACCGCTCTTTACTCACCCTTCTACTAATCAAAACTGTTTTCAGGAAATGACCTGAGTCAATTTCACCTTAGTGTCAATGAGTTATTATGTTCCCTCTCCCAGGAGTTTTTATATCTGCAATAAATGTTTTACTTCTAAGTATGATTTTAAGCTTTTAGAGGAAAATTTCATATTCAACACAGTGGGATATTAGCATGCCAATCATCATTATCAGGTATTTAAACACGTACTGAATAATGAAATGAATAACAAATGAATGACGATTATACAGAGAATTGGGGGCAGGGGGCTCAAATTGACCATTTTCTTTGCATCTTAAATTCCAAATTTTTATTATATAGGCAATTCCCAGGAATGAATGAGCATTTATTAAGCAGTCACTATGTGAAAGCAGCTAAGTTCTACAGAAACAAATAGAAAAAGTGAAAAATTCTCTGCCAAAAGGACCATAACAAGTTCCCTCCCCTTTAATGGGGGACATAATGTAACGAAACATAACAGTTTAGCAACAGGGTACACAGAGAGGGCAAAAGTCCTAAGGGACATCAGCTGGGTGGGCTGGCAAGGTCCAGGAATTCTTAATCTAAATAACTGGGTCAAATTACTGTGGTGGGGGCTACAGGTAGGAAAAATGGTAGTGATAAGTAGTCCTCCATCTAATCTAATCATGTGAGCATTCAAGCACCTAAGCTTGAGACTGGCCCTACATGCTGTCCTTGTTCAGGTAATAGGGACAGCTATGTCCCACTGTGCACCAGGTCTCATTAGCTAGAGAATCTCTTATTACTTGGCTGAATTTCAGCTGCCCAGTTTGATAATACTGATATATCCCAACAATTCAAATCATCAAATATTTATTAAGCAGTTACTGGTAAAAGAAGGTATTATTCTGGATGCCACATTTTAGAAATAATACTGCTAAGCTGGTGAGCATCCTGAGTAGCATGACCAGGATCAAGGTACCTAGAAGTAGAAACAATACTCTGGGTACAGTACAATCAGGTCAAAGTATAACAGTTCTGGATATAATGTTCCTCAATACAGCTTAGGAGAGAAGAAAGCTCTGTGGATGCTATACCATAATGTTATACCAATAATGAGTTTTTATATAGTCCATGAAAATGACCAGACCTTTCCCAGTCAAATTGTTATCTAATCATGCCCCCTCTTCCTTATACTTGTTCATTTTTAAACCAAATATAAGGTTTATTTTTTAAAAAATATATTTATTATGCTTTATATGTAAAATATATTTTAAAATATAAAAAAATAGAATTTAAAAAATTTAATTTTTTACACATTAAATTTCATTTGATGTTTATATGGCTAAGGCTCTCTCTACATAATCGTGATCATACTAGCAGAGGAAAGAGAAGACTTGGGTCTCAAAGGAGAGAGAATAATAGCCATCTTCAAGTACCCAGTGGGTTATCATGTAGAAGAGATTACTTTTTCTTGTTAATCCCAAGGGGGAGAACTACAGCAATAGGTAAAAGCTGAAGATGGTTAGAATTAAGACTGTGAGGTAATCATCTAAACGTTGGACTTGCTGCCTTGGCAGGGAGTTTCCCCTTACTGAAGGTCTTTTCAAGCAAAGTTGGATGACTATCTGTTGCATATATTTTGAGAAGGGGGTTCTGAAACATATGCATAGGATAAAATGGTCTCTGATATTCCTTGTGTGTCACATCTCCCCACTGGCAGTGGAGCAGGGTACATAAACTTCATGAGGGCTGAAACCTGTGTTTCAATCTAGCATCGTCACCAATGACAACATTATTAAGCACTGGCTGGCAGCCACTGTGCTAAGTGCTGAAGATGCAAAGAAAGACAAAAATATGGTTTTTGCTCTCTAGGAGCTCACATAATACAGGAGAAGACATGAAAACAACTATGAACATACAAGCTATAAACAGTACAAATACAAGGGAGCATCAGAGGGAAGGGACTAGGCAAGTGATGGTCAGGGGAGGACTGGAAAAAGTCTCCTAGAGAAGCTAGGATTTGAACTGAGTCTTGAAAGAATTCAAGGAAGGCAGGAGGTAGAGGTGATGGAGAGAATTGTAGGCATGAGGGACAGGCAATAAAAATGCCCAGAGTTGGGTGATGGAGTATCATGTTAAAGGAGCAATAAGGAGTACTGCTGGTCCACAGAGTATGAAGAAAGGCGTAAGGTGAAGACTGGAAAGGTAGGAAGAAGTCAGGTTAGAAAGGGCTTTAAAAAAAAAACCTTTGCATTTATTCAAAAGGTTGTAATAGGGAGCCAGTGTAGTTTACTGAATTAGGGGGAAGGGATTTACATGATAAGACCTTTAGGAAGATAATTTTGGCAGCTGAGTGGAGAACAGACTGGAACTGGAAGAGACCTGAGACAAGAAGATCAACTAGAAAGCTACTGTAGTAGTCTAGGCACAAACTGGTGAGAACTTGCACCATGATGGGAGCTATGTGAGTAGTAAGAAGGGATGCATTAAAGTGGTGTTGTGACAGCAGAAATGGCAAATTCAGTGGTAAACTAAATATGTGGGGTGAGTGTGAGTGAGGAGCTGAAGATAACACCTAGGTTCACAGCCTGGTGGTGAGGTCCTTGACAATAACTGGGAAGTTCAGAAGAAGGGGTTTGCTTTTATATTTGTTTTGGGGTGGGGGTTAAGGAATGAAATTTTGGACAAGTTGTGTTAGATGTTTACAGGACATCCTTCAAGATGTCCAATATTCAATGTAATACAAAAGAAAGGTTACTGTTAGATAAACAGATATAAGAATATCTACACGGAGATGATAACTTAATCCAAGGTAGCTGGTAAGATCAACAAGTAAAACAGTATAGAAGAAAAAGAGAATAGGGCCCAAGAAAGATTTGGAGGATACCTATTATTAGTGGGCTCCATTCTTGATACAGATCCAGCAAAGGAAACTGGGAGTTTTCTGTGCAAAAAAGCTGCTTAATAAGTATTTGTGGACTTTAATTTATAGGACATCAGTTAGTACTATCATATTGATACTAATGTTTACTTTGGGAAGGCAGTCTCTTTTCAAGTCCTCCAGCTATCTGTTCTTTGTCCTATGCTATTTAACATTTTTATCAGTGATTTGAATAAGAACAGATGGCATTTTTGTCAAATTTCCAAGTGTCACAAAGCTAAAAGGGAGAGCCAAAATATGGGATGACAGAGAAAAAATCTAAAACTGCACTGACAGGCTATATAAAATTTCGCATCAAACATTAGTCATTATACTATTTTTTTCTGCCATTCAAAATCCCACCAGCTCCAAATCTATTTCTATCTAGTTCTTTTCTCTACATCTTTTGAAAAAGAATAATAACACGAGAAAGGTCAAATGTTTTGCAGAAATTTGCACAAACTATAGCTACAGAAGTCCCTGAAAGTACCAGTCTAATAACCCTGCCAAAAAGAAAATTAAATTAGCCAACTATAACCTGATTTTTCATGAAATCTTTGTGAATCGCTCTGTATTACTATGTCTTTTTTTTAGATTTTCACAAATCTTTCCCTTAATTGTTCATTCTAGAATTTTATAAGGAATCTAAGTCAAGCTTGCTGGCACATGGTCTGCAGACTCAACCATCTTGTTTTTTAAAATTAGAACACTTGCCCCTACTCCAGTCCAGTGATACGTTCAGGACCTTTCAAAAATCAATGACAGTGGTCCAAGCAATTGTGGTTTCTAGGTAATTCATTACCCAGGCATGTAGTTCGTCTAGGCCTACCTAGGGCAGGAATTCTTAGTCTGGTGCTCACCAACTTTTTTAACAGATTTTAGGGAGTGCATGAACTTGGTTGGGAAAAAAAAATACATCTTTTTTTTTTTACTAACCTCTAACTGAAATCTAGCATTTCCTTCAATTATGAATTTTTTTAAAGTACATTATTCTGACAAGTCTAGAGGCTTCACCAGACTGTCAGAGGGATCCATGACACAAAAACAGATGGCCTATTGTGCTCACTTTGTAATGACCCTGCTTATTTTGGGTTTCAACTACTTGTTAGCTATTTTTCCTTAGTCCTTTACAATCAAAAGGTTGTTCTCCTTGAGAAAGAAAACAGTTAAGCACCCCTGCCTTCTCACTGTAATTTATTATTTTTATACCATCTACGCTGAGCAGTAAATATATTACTTCTTTGATTTTCTTTATCCAAAAATAGCTTTGAAAACAAAACAAAAAAACCTTTCACTATTGTCGTCCTTAGCACTGCTAGTCCTCACTAGTATTTTTTTACTCAGAACTTTAAGTACTTTAAAATAAAATCTTTACTGGTCTATACCATATTTTTTATCTATATTACATTATCTGTCTTTGTTTCTTTCTTCTGTACATGTCCTTTTTGGAATCCAGAATTCTATCCTTTTTTCTTGACAGAATTATTCCTTGTCTTTAAAAATTCTTTCTTGAGAGCTTCCATACTAACTTTCACTGCAGAATTTTAGCCATGGCACTCTACTTGTCTTCCCTCTAAATGCTCTGAAATCTGCTTTCCCAAAATCCAGGGCACATGCCAGATTTCCTCTTTTCTTCAACTTCCTTTACAATGTTCCTAATCATTTCTGCCCCTGCAACTAGTTTCTCCAGTTAGTGAAAACTAATCTAGTAAAGCATTTCTCTCTATTGGTTCTTTTCTCTTTTGAAGCTGAAACATAAGGTAGATCAAGAAGATCCTCCTAGATTAGCTGTCCTGCTTTTTTGGCAGAGAGAGATCTTCAGTATGTGCATATTCACATGTGAATAACTGAAGTTTTTCACTACTACTATAGTTTGCCTCTGTGCCAGGTTTGTGATACAGTCCCCAAACTCATCTATTTTCTCCTTCTATCCAAGTGGTCTATAGCATACTACAATTATAACACATCTATTTTTGTCTATCCTAGTTTTTATCCAAATACCTCGTCAGGCTTCCTTGGCTCCTTCATTCACCTTCTTAACCCTTTTTTTGTATCTATGACACAATAAATGCAAAAGAGAGGTGAGCAGAGCACTAATGCAGAACATGAGGCAAGTCATTACTGATTTAGGGAAGGTTTTATGGGAAAAGTGACTTTGAGTTAGCTTTTAAAAGTAGGAGTCAGAATTCAAAATAAAAACAGCAGAATTTGGGAAGGAGAGGATTTCCAGACATTGGGAATAGTATGAACACAAGCGTAATGGGAGTAAGACACAGAGCATGTACGAAAGTGAACAGAATGAGACCAGGCTATCTTTGTAAGATAGTACTAGACTGTGGTGTGTGACAAGGCTACCCAAATCTCTGAATACTTTTTGTTCACACAAATAGGTTGTATCAGGAGTGGGAAACCTGTAGCCTCAAGGCCACATGGTCCTTGGGTGTAGCCTTCTGACTGAGTCCAAGTTTTACAGACAAATCCTTTTATTAAGGGGATTTGTTCTGTGAAGTTTGGATTCAGTAAAAGGGCCACAGCTGAGGACTTAGAGGGCCACACATGTGGCCCTAAGGCCACAGGTTTCTCACCCCTAATAGTCTGTAATTCTCAGAAATAAATTAGGTGTTACTAATTAAGGGGAATACTTCTTTGTAAAGTGGATAACAAACAAATCAACCTTTGTTTTCCTATAAGCAAAGTCAGTTAGGAGAAAATCTGAGGACCTAGTGGGTCACATGTAGCCTTGAGGCTGCGGGTTCCCCACCCCTGGGCTTATATCCAGACAGGCAAAAGACTGGATTGCTCCAAATTGTACTATCTCATTTCTGCATACAGCTTATAAATATAATGAAATTAAAGCACTTAACTTTAGTTCAACAAAATCCTCAGGGGTGATTCCATTGGATCACTTTATGGTGAAAGCACCTTATAAAGTTCTTTTTGGTATCTCAGTAACATTCTTGTACATGTTCCAACCATATTTCTGATTCTACTCTACTGCAAACATTTTAACACTGAGATTCTAGCTTAATGAGAAACTTGGAATTTTGTTTTCTGGAACACTCAGGTAGTGTTTGAGAATTTCAGAAATGAACAGAGCACAGAACTGTTACTCAAACAGAAGATGCTCCAGAAGAATTTGGGGAGATAAATTCAAGACATAAGCTCCTAGGTATGGAGCAGTAGCTTCTTTCTTTGTTGCTGGTTTTTATCGTTGTATTCCCCAGTGCCTTCCATTTATGGAGCACTTAATAAAGAAACTGAATTATCTTAATTACAAAAGGATTATTTGCCCTGAAAGATATTCAGAGCAAGATGTCTAACTACTTAACAAGTTAATAGTTCCCTAACCAATACCTGATTTTTATATTATTAAAAACAAATTTAAAAGGACTGATCTGTTAACAAATTAATTATTGAAAGTTGGACAAATTGTAGGATATTTAACACTTCAATGGCTTATTTAGTCTTTAGGTCTCACAAAAAATAAGAGTTACTTCTGACACTTTTCTGCATTACTCTTGAGTAATGTATATCAGGAGTCAATCTTAAGTAAAGATGCATAATAAGGAAGTTGAACTCAGGAAAGAAAGGAGGGCAAGAATATCCTCCTCCTCAGTTATTTGACCTAATATTGACAGATGTGACTATGAACCTAGGAATACCTGACAGAGTAACTTGCACACAACAGGTTTTCAATAAATGTTTGCTGAAGGAAAGAACAAACAAGTTTAAAAGAAAATTCTGGTTGTACCGCTGTATTTTACCTAATAAAAGGCTGAAAATACCTAGGCATCCCTGCAAAAATGCAAGGATCTTTTAAGTGGTTTAACTTAACTTCATGAGATTAGGGTACTATTACTAGACCAGAAACTTATAAATTTCTCTTTAAATTGTAAAAGAGTTTTCCAGTAGTTTTTTAATTTTTTTGTTTTGTAATACTGAGGACAATTTATTTTCTATCTGTGACAAAATATACATTTCAGGATACTATAATGCAAATCAATGAAAATTATTTTATTTTCAAAATTTTAACTCAAATACAATGTTTTTCAGGAACATATTATTTTCATAATGTAAAATAAATTCAGGACCTTACCCAAGAATTCTGTACTAAAAGAAATAGAAATAGTTATGGGGCATATATGATAGAAGACAGCAAAAGCATTCTGGCTGAAACTTAATTCTTAACTTTGAGTGGTAAACCTTAAAATACCTTAGATATCAAAGAGATGGACTGCAACACCTCCTACATTGTTTTAAGATCCCTTGAAAACACAGAATTGCTCTAACTTGATATGATTGCATACAAATGGCATATTACATGCAGCAAAGAGTGACATGTAGCTCTTTAAACCTCTGAAACCAAATTCTTCCAAATGGAACAAATCCCCCAAGTCAAAAAGCTTAAACTTAAAGAGACAAAAAAAGCCACTGAAAGTTATTTTTTTCACATTACTTTTGGTCTAGAAAATGGACACCTACCTTTTCTAGTACATAATTCATCCATTCTGGAAGGGCTTCTATATTCATGTGCCATACATTACAAGTATTCGGAGGTGTAGCAGCTAAACCATTCTGCTAAACAAAGAAGTATGAGATTAGTGGTTCCCAGTTTAACATTTATTTAGTTTATAAGCTACATATTCAAGCACATTCCAATTCAGCAGGGGAAACAAATACTCTACTCTGTGCCTGACCTTCCCCCCCACCAAAACCAAAACAAAGCAAAAAGAAAACTCAGCAAACAAAAAGCATTTCAGGAAGCATCTATTTGCTTAAAGTAGGAATCTACTTCTGTTTTCATGGACTCATGAATCAAAAATGTATGGTTTAGCAGTAAGTTACCTATGGATTTCTGTCTGTTATTAAGTTCTTCACAAGATTCTCTTGACCTCCTGTCTTTGACTAGCCCCCAAATGACTGAGCATATAAATTTATTATTTCGTTATCTCTCTGGCATGTTTTAGGAGGAAAAACTATCCTGACCACAGTCACTGAGTTTTTGTAAAAGTTCCTGATTTTGGCAAAACTGATTATTGTTCTAGTAATTTATCTGAAATACTGGCAGGATTACCTACCACACCTACTGTGATGAATACAGTGTAATCTTGAATGAAGATAAAGAACACTGAGAATAATATGCCTAGAGGGAAAAAATTATTTTTGAGCCCACAGTCAGTTGAATTAAAAACAAACAAATAAACTCGTGCCTGTCTTCCCTATTGGTCAATCTGACAGCTAGAAACCTATGCTGCAGAGCTTCGGGGGTTAACACTCAGAACTAGAGATGCTGTTCTGAGCAGAATTCTCCGACTTGCTGAGTATCAGTCCCAATGGAAGGTAACATACAACACAAAACACAGTATCTTAAATACGCATTTTAAGCAAACACTCTGCCTACATCTTAGGACACTAAAACGAGACACGTGTCCTGACATCCAGGAGCTTTACAGTTCTAAAAGAAAGGCATAGAATTCCTTATTTGAAAGTCCTTTTATTTTTTAGGAATTTTAAATGTTAGAGGCAGAAGAATTATCAGAATTCATCTAAACTTGACATTTTATAAAAAAAGAAAACATGCCAAAGGAAGAAATGAGACCTTCAAAACCACACAGAGAATAGCAAAGCTACACAGATAGTGGCAAAGCTGGGATGACAATTACTAAACTGATTAGATGAACATGGGATTAAACATGAGATCTACACAGGCATAACTGGCTCTGATAAAGTTCATCAACCAGCAAAGTAGGCACGTGCTAGGCATAGATTATAGAGACAAAAATGAAGTAAGCTGTTAACATTCCATGGGGCGTGGAGTAGGATGAATAATATCTCCATATATACAAAATAGAGACAGTAATTTTGGCAGAAAGAATACTACCAGGTAGTAGATTAGGAAATGTTTCATATAGAAGGTGGTGCTTAAGTCTTAAAGGAAAACTTGAAATTATGATATGCATCCATATTGAACCTTATTTTTTACACAGAAAAGGAATTTTATTGCTACCTTAGCTGAAACCATAATTAGCTCTTCATTTTTTAGAATCATTTGAAACAAGTTAGATTTTCACTCTGTTGGTATTTAAGATTTTAATTTTTTTTTTTTTTTGGAAGGTAGCAAATGAAGTAGAATGGCTCTCTGAAGTCTAAGAAGAAACCCCAACCCTATTCTTTACCTTTTCTCCAATTGTTTCCCTCTGTTGATGACATAACACCTTCTTTTTGAACTTAGGTTTCCCTGTTATATTATTTTCGGGGAGATAAGCAATCCCCCCGCCAAAAAATATCATTTTGAAAGTTTTTCTTTTATTTCTTATAAAACAGAAGCAATCCTGTTATTGTGACTGATTCTCCCTGGAGTGTTAAAGGTTTCTTTTCCCTTGTTATCTGTGATATGTTTTTATATAATAATTCTTAAGTTTGAGTTATGTTTCCTATTAAACATGGATTTTCATTCTCTTGGTGTTCTATAGATTCCCTTGATATGTACTGTGCCATTTGTTTCTAATATTTCTACATTATTTTTCTTAATTTCCCAAAGTAAAGCATTCAGGCTTTCTTTTTCATGATATTTTTGTCTCCTGGAAGGCCTACAATATGTATCACTTCACATCCTATATTCAAGTCCAATATTCGTGTTTTATTGAAGTCTCAAGTGTTTTACAATTGCCTTTTAATTTTAATTATTTCCCTTTATTTTCTTTCTGTATCTATATGTTTGAGTTCCAATTCTGTTACTGTCTTTTCCGGAGAATCTGTTGTTAGGAGAGTGTCTGTCATGTCCACAGAATTACAGAATTTGAGTACTGGAAGGGATCTCAGAAGTCATATATTCAAATTCGTACAAGACAAGTAATCATTCAGTCTCCAAGGAGGTGAAACCTACCAATTCTCACAATGCATCACTTTGAGACAACTTCATTAAGAATTTTTCCTGCTTTGCAACTTCCATGTATAACTTCTTGCTTTGTCTTCTGTGACTAAAAAGAACCAGTCTAATTTCTTCTCCAAATGATAGGTCTTTAAATACTTGAACGCAACCAACATGATTTCCCAGAACATTCTGTTCTTAAAGGCTTAACATGCCCAGTTCCTTCAATCCATTCGCATATCATGGAATCAAGGCCATATACCTTCCTGTTTATCTCTTCCTCTGAACAATCTCTGGTTTTTTTAGGGTCCTTAAATTCAGATGCCTAGAAGTGAATGAAATACTACAGAACATTTGGGGATTATCAGTTTCCTATTCCTGGCAGATATGTCTCTTTCAAAATAGTTCAAAAGACCCTTATGTTTACTGCTGCCACATCACCTTGTTGATTACTTTTGAGCTTATGGTCCACTAAAACCTTAAGATCTTTTTTCAGAGTAACTGCTCTCTACATTTGTAAAGTATTTTAATGCTGACATGAAAGATTTTGCATTTATCCCTACTGAACATCATCTTATTCTATTAAGCCCCAAATTCTAACCTGTCAAGATCTTGGATCCTATCTCTATAATTCATTATGTTAGCTATCTCTCTCAGCTTTCTGTCATTTGCAAATTTGATCAGTATGCCATCTGCCATTATCCAAGTCATTGATAAAAATGTTAAACAGCACATTGCCAAACACAGATCCCTAGGACACTCCAACCATTAACAGCTACTCCCAGAGCTCACTTCATTAAAAAGAGATAATGGGAGGACTTCTAGGAGCCAAAATGGTGGAGTAAACACCAAACCACTACAACTCTTCCATGCTCAGCTCCAAACAACCATAAAATAGAGGCCCAAAACAAGTCCTGGTAAGGCAGAACCAGCAAAAGACAGGGTGAAACAATCTTTTAGCCCAAGAAACTTGGAGGATCAGCAAGAAAACTCTGTCTCACTCAGGTGAAAAGGGAGTGCAACCCAAGACAGGAAGCATCCCAGCAAGCCAACAGCAAGCCCCACCTCAGCAAACCAGCAGGAGATCCTGAGTCCCAATGTGGTGGAACAGGCAAACACAAAGAATAGGGAACCCCAATGTACCTTAGCATAACCAAAGGAATCAGCAGACTCCAACTCTGGGAATCACCATATGTTTCAGCATAGCCCCTGGCAAACAGGTAGATGCCTACCCTATGGGTTCCTAAGCAGACAAATAGCTGCCAGCCCTGGTCAGGCAGCAGCATAACCCAGGGCAAATAGGCAGCAGCTAGAGGCCATATCTCCATGTTTCTGTGTAGCTATAAAGAAATGCAGAAACACTATAGAAGGCACAAGCACACACCAGATCCCCATCACGAGGACCCCAGATTAGCACCAGATAAGCTGCTAGATCCCTACAGGCTTCAGCAGTGCCAACCGACCCCCACCCCATGCCCTCAGTACAGAAGCAGACAGGAGGATCCCTTTTGGGTCTCACAGCAACACCAGTGCAGCACCAGGTAAACAGCCAGGGCCTGCAATCACTAGTGACAGAAACTGAAGACAGTGCCTGTGCCACCCTGGGAGCAGAGCTCAAATTTAAAAGAAAGAAAAACAAACAAACAAAAAAGGATGAACAAAAAAAACCACACAAAAAAAAATCTAACCATGGAAAGTTATTATGGTGAGAAGTATGACCAAGACACAAACTCAGAGGACAACAATGTCAAAACACTTATGGGAAAAACCCCAAAGAAAAATGGGAAGGGATCTCAAGCCCAGAGAGACCTCAAAAAGAACTCAAAAAGGAGCTTTAAAATCATGAGAGAGAGAAGAAAAATTGGGAAAAGAAATGAGAGTAATGCAAAAGAATTATGAAAAAAGTCAAGAGTTTAGAAAGCTGCTTAAAAGGCAGAATTGACTAAATGGAACAGGAGATACAAAAATCAACTGAAGAAAACAGTTCCTTAAAGAGTACAGTTGGCTGGGTGGAGCCAAGATGGTGAAGCACAAGGATGGACCTGTAGAAGCTCTCCCTCCACACCCCATAAAATACCTGTAAATATGGCTCTAAACAAATTCTGGAGCAGTGGAAGTCACGAAATGACAGAGTGAAAGAGATTTCTAGCCCAAGACAACCTGGAAGGTTGACAGGAAAGGTCTATCACACCGGGCTCAGAGCAGAGCGCAGCCTAGCTTTGGCCACACAGTATGGCTCAGACAGGACTGGAGCAGGCTTCAGGGCACAGAATTACAAGTAGCAGTTCTGGTTCCTAGATTACTCAATTCACAAAAGCCAGAGATAGTTTCAAAGGTCAGTGAGAAAGCTCTTTTACCTGGGTCAGAATGGAGCAGGGTCCTGCCCTGGCCCCTGGCAGCTGCAGTGTCCATTTTTATAGCCCTTGGGTTAAAGATACTGGGGGAATAGAGCAGCTGATCTGGATCTCAGCCCTGAGTGGTGGTCCTTCCTGGCTGGTAGAGCTGGTGGAGTCTCTGGAGAGGGAATCCTACTCACAGATCCTGGACAGAAGGGTGCTTGCGGTTGTTTCCAGACCAGAGCACAGCCCAGGAGAGGAGTAATATCCTCTCCCTTGTTTGTACCACCACGGAGGAACTGAGAACATACAGGTCCCTGGAGTATAACCTCCTCTGGACAAAGGACTCAAAAGTCAAATAACTGGCTGGGAAAACGTCCAAAAATGAGAAAAAAATAAGACTATAGAAGGTTACTTTCTTGGGGAACAGATATTTTCTTCCATCCTTTAGGATGAGAAAGAACAATGCATACTATCAGAGGAAGACATCAAAGTCAAGGTTTCTGCATACAAAACCTCCAAAATAAATATGCAATGGTTTTAGACCATGGAAGACCTCAAAAAGGATCTTGAAAATCAAGTAAGAGAGGTGGAAGAAAAATTGGGAAACGAAATGAGAGAGATGAAAGAAAATCATGAAAAAGAGTCAACAGCTTGCTAAAGGAGTGAAATGGACGGACCAAGAATAATTCACAGGCAAAAATCAATTAGGAATTTCAAGAGCATCTTTATTAGCCAGGCTGGCGGCTGCCTCATGTAGAGACCCAGAGGAGACAGCCCCGAACTGAGGTGGGTGAGTGCATTTTAAGCATTTTGGCGCTACTCAGTACAGCCTTGTGGTTTCCATAACAAACAGAGTTCTGACAGAGCAAAAGGGGGGCTTGTTGTTAGGCAAGAGCCCCCAAAACAGAGGGACCCAACAAAAGCCTGTTACTAGGCAAGTTATCCAACCCTGCCCAGTAATCTAACAGATATCTCTCAACCTAGGGGCCCAGGAAGGAATAATGTCCACTTCACTCCTCCCTTTTCATGTAACTAATTCAAACAGGGGACTCATCAGTCCAAAGGGGTATAAGCCAGGCACAAAGCAAACAGTTTAATGGATTGGAGGTGATCCCTAATGTACTTAGAGGCACAGTTCACAATGCAGGGGGCTATTAGTAGACCAAGGCACTGGAGCGCCAGGGGTCCCGCTACGGCGGACACCAGAGTAGTTAACCAGGGTGACCAGTTGGACAAGGACTGGAACCATGTCATGGAGTGTTGTCAAATTGACTCCCGTTCTTCCAAATGCCTGCAGACCATGGTGAGGGACTCTCGGACCACCCCAGAGGGGTTTGCATAAAAACAACAGGTCTCTCCTAGAGCCATGCAGAGGCCACCCTGTTTTAGGAACAGAAGGTCTAGACCCCTCTGGTTTTGCAGAGCTACCTCGGCTAGAGAATCTAAAGCAGACTCTAGATACGAGATTTGGGACTCTAAATCTCTAATGTCTTGCTCTATGCGGGCACTAAGAGCATTGAAATGACTGTTGCCTATAATTAGGGCGGCTGTGCTCACGGCTGTTAAACCAGCTGTACCCAATCCTGTTGGAATGGGAATCAGGACAGGAGCAGCCCTGGGAACACATCCTCATAGGTTGAAGTGTTCCTGGGCTTCAGGCTCAGAATGCAAATAAACCTGGGGCAGGACATGAACCAGAGTCCCACACCCATATCCTAACAGACCGGTGAAGAGGCCAATGAGGGTGCACAGATCGAAGTAAAAACTGACAACTGCAAAGGAGGAATTCTGAGCAACAACTGTCCCATCACCAGCCTTGCTTAGAGTCCACAAGTAAGGGATGGGTTGATGGATCCTGGAGCAGCCTGTAGGAAAGAAGAGAAACAAAAGGAGGGAGAACAGAACGATCTAAGATGGGGCCTGAGGTTTCCAGTTGAATGTGCTGTCCACTGGGCAGACGGTGATGCTACTGGCTTGACGTGTGAACGATGTATCCATGCCTTGTGTCCTGTGACCTCAACCGCTGATGAATTTGACAGGATCACCTGAAAGGTCCCAGGGTTTGAGGGCACTCTGGACCTCGCACAGAGCCTGTAAGGACTTGAGGAGGGCAACATTAGAAAAGTTGGGAAGCCAACACTCAGAAGACAACTCATGGAACAACTGTAGGGGGGGCACTCCGAACATAATTTCGAAGGGGGACAGAGAGAGAGAGAGAGAGAGAGAGAGAGAGAGAGAGAGAGAGAGAGAGAGAGAGAGAGAGAGAGAGAGAGAGAGAGAGACCTAGCCCGAAGCAGAGAAAAAGGAAGGAGACTCACCCAGATCTCGCCAGTTTCAACCTTAAGCTTAGCAATATGCTCCTTCAGGGTCCTATTCATCCTTTCTACCTGGCCTGAACTCTGGGACCTATAGGCACAGTGTAGTTTCCACCTAACCCTGATAGCTTTTGAAAGAGCTTGCACACCTTGGGACACAAAAACTGGGTCATATGACAACAACTTCTTTAGGTAGCCAGACTGCACCTAACAGATCTCATATTTGATGCTGGTTCCTAACCCCTTTTCCTGCGAAGTCAACAAACCCTTTTGTTGATATGCATAGTCATGCACATGAACAGTAGTGAAAGCATCTTCCCAGCCCAGGACTGTGGACCCGATTAAAGAAGGGCCCAGAGAGGAGAGAAGGGTGTATGGGTAGGAACCGTAGAATGGTGGGTTTCTACCCGGCTGTTTGCTTCACGGAGGTCTGGAGCTGGACAGAAATCCCCGGAACCGGGCTGGTGAACAGGCAAGAGCAGGGTGTTAGCTGGCCATGCTAAGGGGTACTGTTTGACTGGGCATGGCAGTTGCAGGAGGCAGAACTACCTCAGGGCTGGTGCCTTGCCAAACCAAAAGGATGGGTTTCAGTCCATACGCCAGGAGCTTCCTGCTGAAATTCTGACAATATAGGTGAAGGGACATCTGGCTGGTTTTCAGAAACAGTCATTAGCCTTGATTCTTCTGAGAGGGGGCAGGATACCACCCGCTGGGTAGAGGCTCAAATTCCAGAGAAGGGGAAGGGCCAGAGAATAAGGCAGGACCAGGAAAGACTGAGAAACCAGGCTCTCACCGAGGTGAACATCCCTTGCTGTGGTTACAGAGCAAGAGCGGGACTTGTTGTTAGGCAAGAGCCCCCAAAACAGAGGGGGTTGTCAGGGTACTGTTAGGCAGAGGACCCCAACAGAGGAGAGGTGTCAGGAGAAGGACCCAATCAAAGACTGGTTGTCATTCAACAAAAAGTAGTTGTCAAGAAGGGGGGGTGCTGGTTGCCTGGCAAGAGGGGTCTAACATTAGGGAGGCACAGGTGGTTACCATGCAAATGGACTAAACAAAAAGAAGGTTGTTAACAATTCATCAGATATTTCACAACCCAAAGGGGAATAACGTTTTGACAGGGGCACAACAAAAGTCTGTTACTAGGCAGGTTATCCAACTCTGCCCAGTAACCTAACAGATATCTCTCAACCTAGGGGCCCAGGGAAGAGTAATGTCCACTTCAGGAGACCTCAAAAGAAAAAAAAAAAAAAGCTGAAGAGTCTAGACATCATCTTTCATGAAATTATCAAGGAAAACTGCCCTGAAATTCTAGAACCAGAGGGTAAAATAGAAATGGAAAGAATCCCCGATCACCTCCTGAAAGAGATCCAAAAAGAAAAACTCTAGGAATATTGTAGTCAAATTCCAGAATTTCCAGATCAAGGAGCAAATATTATAAGCAGCCAGAAAGAAACAATTCAAGTATTGTGAAAATACAATCAGGATAACACAAGATGTAGCAGCTTCTACATTAAGGGATCAAAGAGCTGGGAAGAGGATATTCCAGAAATCAAAGAATCACCTACCCAGCAAAACTGAGTATAATACTTCAGGGGAAAAAAATGGTCATTCAATGAAAAAGAGGACTTTCAAGCATTCTTGATGAAAAGACCAGAGCTGAATGGAAAATCTGACTTTCAATCACAAGAATGAGGAGAAGCATGAAAAGGTAAACAGGAAAGAGCAAGCATAAGGGACTTACTAAAGTTGAACTGTTTACATTTCTACATGGAAAGATAATGTTTTTAACTCTTGAAAACTTTTCTCATTATTTGGGAAGTTGGAGGGATTATACACATAAATATATAGAGAGTACAGGGTGAGTTTAACAGGAAGGGATGATTTCTAAAAAAATAAAATCAAGGGATGGAAGAGGACTATATTGGGAGGAGAAACAGAAAAGTGGAATGAAGCAGGTTATCTCTCATGAAAGCAGCAAGAGAAAGCTTTTTAAGTGGAGGGGAAAAGGGGGGAGGTGAGAGGGGAAAAAGTGAAGTATATTCTCATCACATTTTACTTAAGGAGGGAATAACATGCACACTCAGTTTGGTATGAAAATATGTCTTAAACTACAGGAAAAGTAGAGAAGTAGCTAAGCGGGGGGGGGGGGAATGACAGAAGGGTGGGTAAATGGGAAGAGAGAGTAATTAGAAGTAAACATTTATGGGGAGTAACAAGGTCAAAAGAGAGAACAGAATCAATGGAGGGCAGAATAGGATGGAGGGAAATATAGTTAAGTCTTACACAACATGACTATTACGGAAGTCGTTTGCAAAACCACACATATATGACCTACATTGAATTTCCTGCCATCTCAGTGGGGATGGGTGGGGAGGGAGGAAAGGAGAGAAGTTGGAACTCAAAGTTTTAGGAACTAATTTTGAGAACTGTTTTTACATGCAACTGAGAAATAAGAAATACAGGTAATGGTATCTTTATCTATCTTGCCCTACAAAAAAAGAGAGATGATGGGGATAAGGGAAGTTAGGGGTGTGATAGAAGGAAGGGCAGATTGGGTGAAGGTGTAATCTGAATGCATGGTGTTTTGCAGTAGGGGGAGAAGAGAGATGGGGAGAAAATTTGGAACTCAAAATCTTGGGGAAATAAATGCTGAAAATGAAAAATAAATGAATTAATTTTTTTTAAAAGAAGAGTACAATTGGCCAAATGGAAAGAAAGTTACAAAAGTAAATTGAGGAAAACAGTACTTTAAGAGTTAGAACTGAGCAAGTGGACGCTAATGACTAGGAGAAATCATGAATCAAACAAATTTTAAAAAATGAAAGCATGGAAGAAAATATAAATTACCTCATGGAAAAATAAGTGACCTGGAAAATAGATCTACAACAGACAACATCAGAAATCACTGGACTACTTGGTAAGCCATAATTAAAAGGAAGATCCGGACAGCATCTTTCCAGAAACTATCAAGCAAAACTGCCCTGATGTCCTGGAACCAGAGGGCAAAATAGGCAATGAAAGAATCCACTGATCACTGCCCCAAAGAACATTATAGCCAATGTCAGAACTAGCAGGTCAACAGACAAATACTACAAGAGGCCAGAAAGAAAGGGGAATCACAATTAGAATCGCACAGGCCCAGACAGTTCAACATTAAATAATCAGAGATCAAGGAATGTGATATTCTGGAGGGCAAAGGTGCTAAGACTTTAACCAAGAATCACTTACACAGCAAAATTAAGCATAATACATCAAGGGAAAAAAATTGTCATTCAATGAAATAGATGGATTTCAAGACTTCATAAAGAAAAGACAGATAAACCAAAAATCTCAAAACCTAAGAGAAACATAAACAGGTAAAAGAAAACATGAGGGAGTAAACAGAGCTAAACTGTTTTATATCTCTACATGGGAAGATAATATTTGTAATTCTTAAAAACTGTAACACTAATAGTACAAAAACAGAAGGAATACACACAGTCTGTATTGGGCATAAGGTGAATTTGAGGGAATGACAAAAAAATTAAAGGATGAGAAAGAGTAGTACAAAGGATACAGAAGAGAGAGGTAGGATCTGGAAAATTATCACACTTGAAAAGGTGAGAAAGACCTTTTACAGTGGAAAGGAAGATGGCAGGGTGGATGATGGGTAATGCCTGAACTTTACTCTCAGCAGCATTGGCTCAAAGAGGGAATAATATACGCAATAAGTTTAATATAGTAATCTATCTTATCAGACAGGGAAAGTAGGAGGGAAGGATATTAAGTAAAAAGGGTAGGGGGGGTGGGGATTGACATAAGGGAGGGCAGATCGGGGGAAGTGGTAGACCAACACAAAACACTGGTGAGGTAGGAAAGGGTGAAAGGAGAGAGGACAAACAGGAGAAACAACAGGATGGAGGGAAATATACAGATAGAATCATAACTGTAAATGTGAAAGGGATAAACTCTTCCACAAAACGGAAGTGGATACCAGAATAGATAAAAAATCAGAACCCTACAATATGCTGCTTAGAAGAAACATACTTCAACCAGAGAGAGAGACACACAGAATAAAGGTGAAAGGCTGGAGCAAAATCTTTTACAGTCCAACTGAAAAAAAAAAAAAAAAGCAGGCGTAATAATCCTGATCTTAGACAAAGTAAAACAAATCCAGACCTAATTAAGAGATTATGAAGGCAACTACATCTTGCCACAGACAACAAAGCAATCAAATTGGAAGACCAAGAATCATATCTATGGGGAGAATTCATGACCAAACAAGAGAAAGAAAAAATTACAAAATTTGGAATATGTAATTTTATTGCATTAAATTGAAAAGTTTTTGTATAAACAAAACCAATGTTAACAATATTAGAAAACTGGGAAAGAAGCAGCAAGTGTCTCATTTCTCAAAGGCCTCATTTCTCAGATATGTGGAGAAATGAGCCAAATTTATGAGACTACAAGTCAAAGGATATGAATAGGCAGTTTTCAGATGAAGAAATCTAAGTGCTCTAAATCACTTTTGATTAGAGAAATACAGATTAAAACAATTCTGAAATACCACCTCACACCAAATCAGAATGGCTAATATGACAAAAATAAAAAGGAAAATGATAGATGTTGGAGAGGATGTGGGAAAACTGAGACACTAATGCACTCCAAGTGGAGGTGCACACTGAGACAACCACCCTGGAGAGCAATTTGGAACTATGTCCACAGGGCCACCAAATTGTGCTTATCCAACAATGACACTACTAGGTCTGATCATAAAAAAAGGAAAAGGACCTACATATGCTAAAACAATTACAGCAGCCCTCTTCATGGTGGCAAAACACTGAAAACTAAGGGAATCCTCATCAACTGGTGAATGGCTGAACAAACTATGGTATATGAATGTGATGGAATACTATTGTACAATAAGAAATGATAAACAGGCGGATTTCAGAAAAGTCTGGAAAAGCTTGTACAAAACGATGCAAAGTGAAATGAGCAGAATCAAGAAAACACTGTATACAGCATCAGCAATATCATGTAATGATCAACTATGAATGACTCAGCTCTTCTCAGCAACACAAAGATCCAAGACAAGTACAAAGGACTCACAAAGAAAAACACTATCCAAATCCAGATAAAGAACTGATGGCCTCAGAGTGCTGATCAAAACATATTTTTTTCACTTACTTTATTCTTTCTCATGGTTTTATTTCCTTTTAATCTGTCTTCTTCCACAACTGTGATGAATATGGAAGTATATTTTCCATAATAGCACATGTATAAACTATGTCAAGCTGCCTACCATTTTCAGAAGAGGGGGAGGAAGGGAGAAAAATCAGGAACCAAAATCTTGTAAAAATGAATGATAAATATTTTTCTTGGTATGTAATTGGGGAAAAAAATAAAATACTATTTAAATTTTAAAAAACAACTACCCCTCAGTTTGGCCACCCAACTAGTTTGGAATTCATCTGATTGTATCATCATTAAATCAGAATCTCTCCAACCTCTTCACAAGAAATGTTTGAGATACTTTACAAAAAGCTTTGCTGAAATCTAGGCAAACTATATGTATAACGTTGCCCTCATCTACTAGTCTACTAATACTGTCAAAGGAGTTAGTTTGTCATGACTTATTAATGAAGCAATGCTGGTTTTTTGTGATCACTGTTTCCTTTTCAAAATATTCAACAACCACTTCTTTAAAGAGCTTTTAGAATTTTCCCAGGAATAGAAACCAAACTCACTGACCTAAAGTTTGTAAAACTATGTTCTCTCCTCTGTTTTGAAAACTGGAATGTGTTTGTCCTTCTCAAATTCTATGGTACCGCTCCTGTTTTCCATTACCATTCAAATATCACTGATAGCAACTCAGCAACTGCACCTGTCAGTTCTCTTAGGACCTGAGGTTGTAGCTGATATGCATTAGATGTAACTAACTGAATTCATCAAGAGCATCTAGGTGTTCTCTTACTACTGTCTTACTTATCTTGGATATGGAACTCAGGTTAGTTGTTTTTGTTGTCATTTCCACTGTAAAAATTTGTTCTCTTTCGCAGTGAAAAAACAAACAAAATAGAGTTGAACACCTGTCATCTCTCTTTTGTCAGGTATTATCATCTCATCCATCTAAAGAAAAGAGCCTCCTTTTTCTCTCAGCATTGCTTTAAAAGCACCCTTTTTATTATTCTTAGCTTCCCTTGCCAACCTCATCTCATTCTGAGCTTTGGTGTTATTAACAATATTTTTAAAGGACTGTGCCATGCTCTTTATATTCATTATCTATTACCTGAACTTGCTTCCATTTCCTGTACAGTTCTTTTAAAATAATGTTTTTTGTTTATTATTTATTATTATCTATTAAAATAAAATGTTTTTTGACATGGCCAATATAGGAATTTGTTTTGCATGACTATGTATATTTGTTGCAAGGGTTTTGTTTTACTTCTTCCAATAGTGGAGTGAAGGAGGGAGAGAAAAATGACTTTTGTTTTCATTAAATATTTTTTAATTAAATAAAATTTAAGTTGGTTGGTAAGTTCCCTGTAAGTCCATATTAGTTTTTTCAGACAAATCCCATTTTTTCCTCTTTACTGCAACTATTTTCCTTTGTATTTTCCTAATTTTGTTTCTGAGTATCTCTCATTCATCCATGTGCCCTTCCTCACCCCTACCTCCCAATTTCCCACTCTCAACTAACTTTTCCTGAAACATTTTAATCTAAGTAAATCTATGTCAGACTATGCCTAAATTTCAAACCCTTTTCTATTACAAACTCTCAGATTGTATGGTCATTTCCTCCCCCAAGTTTCTAATCATTTCCACTTCAACAACTCTGTGAAAATCAGATCAGAACAGAATTTCTCCTTATTGACTGTTTCATCTTTCAACGGATGAAACTATCACTATGCCACAGGGAGCTCCAGCAGATGTCTATAACACTGAAGAAATCTATTACTATTACATCACGTCTCCTCCAGGCTTGTGATTTCTCCCAAACCTTCCAATTATTTCCTCTTTCTATTCAGGTGATCTGCAGTACACTCAAATGACAAAATAATTTATTTTATTTCTCTTGTTACAGTCATTCAAATATTCTCCATCATGCTTCCCCTCATCTGGATCCTGGATTTCCTCACATGAATAAACCTCATACAACCCCCTTTCAACTTTTCAAAGGTATATCCATTCAGAGTCATACTCTAGTCATAGGTTTCATCTTACTTAGTCTTAGTAAGATAAGATGTGCCCCCCTGGATAAGGACCTTTAGATCCTATTATGTGGTCTCTGAACTTTTTGAGAGTTTTGTATTAGCATTTGAGGTTACAGATTTTATTGTTGCCTCTTTTTCTGGATTTTTCCCTTTAAAATTTGTGGTGTTAGAATTATGGAATTAGAATTAATTATGGTATTAAAATGTGTTATTATTAATGTAGTATTAGAATATGATGGCTACTCAGTAGAGTACTCTGTACTCAGTTTTTTGGCTTCTAAGTCAAAAAGGGAAAATGTTAGACAAGAGTATGCTGGTAAATATTTAACAACCAGTTCTCCACTTTTAAGTTAAACCTGCATTATTGACATTTCATTCATCATTTTCTTAAGTCTAAATAATCAATGAAACAAAAAAAAAATCAAACTCTGATTTGCAGTTTTTGCTAACTTCTGAGATGCAAACACTAACAAAAATTTAACAATCAGCTCTCCCAAGCAGGTATGAGCTGGTTCTAGGCACACCACTTGTTAGATTACATTTTTTACACAAAAAGAAAGGGCAAATAAAATAACAAGAACAATGATTTCTCCCCCTTCCCCAATAAATTTAAGGATTTCGTGGATAAGAAATAATGTGTAATATAACAGACATTGTTTCCAATCAACTTTTTATTAAAGAAGAAAAAGAGGTGTTGTGATGGCAATCAAATTAGGATCTTTTGCTGTTTTTGTTTTAATAAAAGTGCCTCTGGTTGAATAATGTGATTAAAGAAGATCTTCCCCACCCATTCCTGCTCACTGAAGGAAGTTTGATTAGGGGAGTTGTTTTGTAGGAGGGTCCCAAATACCTTTTGTTTTTTCTATTAAGGCACTGGGTCAGAGGGTTAAGCCCTCTGACTCTGAAAAGTATATAAATATGCTAAGGGTGAGATTTTACTTTGGGGTTTACAGGCTGGAAGTGTTTGGCCAGATAAAGACTCTGGGAAGCCACTAAAGAGCCCCCCGGGAATTGGAAAACTCAGATGTCGATACTTCTCTCTCTGGTACCTATGGTCAAACAGTTGAGCCCATCTGTTGATGGTCAGGCAGAGGAAGCTATGTCTGTTGACTTTTGGTTCTGTGTGCTTTCTTTGAAGTTCAGGGTAAAGGTGAATGATATATATGCTTGGTTAAAAGAATGATACATGTGCTTGATTAACCCCTCAAAAGCTGCCTTTCCTTTTAGAAAAGCAGATCAAAGAACCTGTGATAGCAGCCCCCCGCCATGTATTTCGGGGTGCTTACTGTTACAGGTGTCCAAATAGATGACTTCTGAATTAACCTTTTGTAAGTTTGAGAACATAATATTAAACCACAGCTCAGTGAAAGTATGTTTTCGAGATCCTGAAATAACAGGATTAGGCAGTTTAATTTCTGATGATCTAACAATTTGGAGTAGAACTAGTAAAATAAGAAAAAAAATAGTGTCTAATAGTGTGTATTTCTCAAATATGTGATATTTAAGGAAGCTTTTGACAGATGCTGAATCACAATTTATTATTAAAATACCTAAAAATATACAGTGCTTTTGGTACATGAGAGGACTGTATTTTGGGAGTGGGTTTCTTGTCCTCTTGTTTGTAACAGTAACTGTAAACTTTCCAAGAACTATTTGTCTAAAGCTGTTAACCTTCCCTAAAAGATAGTCCACCTTAGATCAAAAGAATCAGATGGTACTACCTGTCCTACATCAAATAAAAATATGGTAAACAATTAAAAATATAACATTAAAATGCTAATGAAGTAAAATGTTTCACAGGGGACTAAACAAAGCTTATACTATTTTTAAAACTCTGAAGCATAAAGCCTCTATATTCACACAATTTGTGTAACTGATATCAGATGTTTTTGAAGGACACTTTATACCTGGGAAGGGAGAGGAGAGGAGACAAGCCAGTCAGTCACTCATAGAAGAATTCCAGTTGCAAACTGACAGCAAGCAAATAGCAAACAAAGAGTCTTGGACTCTCTTTTTTCAGCTCTTCCCCTCAGGTCAAAGGGATCTGAATTTTATACCTGGGAATTGGGATGAGACAAACCACAATCAGTCATGACATAAATCTAGTTGCAATCTGGTTTTTAGGCAACCCACATGGACATGGCAGATAGATCAGGACCCTGTGTCTCAGACTCAAACACTTTACTTACATATTAAGTTTAATAATACATAGGGCCATACTTAACAGAACACTAAAGTAAATAGCCATGGAGGACACTATTCACTATGAATATCCCCATTCCCTACCCTTACTAGCTTGTAAGCACCATGATGGCAGAGACCACTTACTATTTAAAATTTTAGTCTTTCCTAGCACAGTGGCATTTTACTGGTTACTGATGCTGAATTGAGATAAAATACTGACTTCGGTATTTTATCAGTTTTTCCATAAATTCTGGATATTCTAATCTATAGAGAGTTTGATAGGATAGCATACTTAGGTAAAATAAAAGGGTTGCCACAGAGTTAGAAATGGTATGGACAGCCTGGATACAATTTCTGTTCAGTGTCAAATAACACATGTACAAATGTGGTTTCTATTTTTAACCACCTTAGCCTTTTCAAAATTTTTCATCTATTAGGGTAAAC
Organism: Bettongia penicillata ogilbyi; assembly: GCA_023548195.1. Classification (NCBI taxonomy): domain Eukaryota; kingdom Metazoa; phylum Chordata; class Mammalia; order Diprotodontia; family Potoroidae; genus Bettongia; species Bettongia penicillata. The sequence goes on along the minus strand of JAJHZJ010000421.1, from coordinate 3,694,904 downwards.
AGATACCAGTGATTATTTGGCCAGCTACTTCTATTATTCCTCATCCAACTGCATACTTTATTTTAAGTCAACTACTTGAAACAGAAAGAAATAGAGAACCTTCTCCCATTCATATCGATGTGCCACACTCTCTAGTCAATGGTATCACAAGGTTCTACCTTCAAAAGGTAGAAATGAATTCTAAGTGACTTAATTTAGAATAATCGCATTCTATATGTTCTTTGTTACTTCAAGTTTTTTAAAACTTTAATTGTGTCTTGAATACTATTAGAATTTTAAACCAATTATTAAGTAAAGCATTTCTATTGTCATAATTTCCAGTACATCCCAATCAACTAATTTAAAACTGAATCCTATACATCCTCTTTACTTCTTTATTAGCTATTACTACCTTCAATTTTTCTAGGTTAAGAAATTTGCTAACAATGCATTTTGTAGAAAATTACAGATAGACATATCAGATTAGCTTTTTACTTACTGCTTAATATGTCACAAATAAGTAATAAATTTTAATAAATCATAAATTGGATAATGTGAAATGATAACTTCTGTAACCACTTGTACTGAAGAACTGGTAAAACACGTATGCTGAGAGTGGCAAAATGAAAAGGAATATACTGGACACCAACCAACCTGGTAATACCTGGTATCTATGTAATATATCAATCATAAGCTTTATTGTAACTTCAAGACAAATAACAAAAATCCAAGCTTTTCATGTTCCCCACAACAACATTTAAAGTAGTACAGGCTTTTTACTGATGAAGAAGCTGAAGCTCATGCAGGTTTAAGTGCATTACCTAAGGTAGCTTACATGTCAGAGGCAGACTCAAACCTATGACTTCCACTCTAACTATACCAGATGGCTTCTCTGTTTAGATTGACATTTTTGACACAATTTTACTGTTCTTTTCTCTAAAAGCCAATGTTCTGAGTAACTCTACCTAATTCCATTACAATAAAGTTCATTAATGCACCATTAATTTATTTCCAGAGTTTGAAGGATATTGTATAGATTTAATCTAATTCCTAAAAATTTCTTAGCCAACACACTTTAAGGAATTAAAGTTGTAAACTAGTAAATATATTTGTCTGGTATTTAATTATTAAATTCAAATTTCTTTCTTGTTACATTTGCCAGATGTGCACATAAGAGTTTAAATGAAGTTCAACACAAATAAAGTTTCATGTTTCCTTTCTAAAGGATTAATGCAGGGCTCCACATTAATAGATATAACAATAATTATGCAACATAACCAAAATAAGTTATATTCAATAAAATTAATCAGGAAACATTTATTGAATGTCCATTATACAGGAGACCTGTGAGGGTTATAAATTAGCATGAGACATAATCCTCATGTACACCTGTGAACAACATCACATTCATGAAGATGTTTGCCAAAGTTTTTCTCTCTCAGGCTTTGCACACGTAAATCATGTTTTCCTAGCAGACTATTTTAATACTTTTGCATTTTTTGTGGTTCTACTCTATCTCCCTTTACTAATGAAGTATTATTACTTCCATGGGAATTTAACTTCCCTGGCCTTTTAGAATTGGTGAACTTTTAAAGGATGAACTAAAAATAAACAAAGGTTTATTAGTCTGCTATGCTTTAAGAGATTATAATGAACTGACAAAGGCATACCAGAAAATTGGCACAATTTTCTTTTTAAATTAAAAGAGTAAGTTAATAGACCTATAGGTAATGAAGATTATTATCCACACATTGAAAGAATATTAGATTTTCTCTAGTTAAAGTTCAAATATTGCTTCAATGACAATGAAAAAGATTACTTATAGCAACTAACATAGGGGACAGGGGAAAGAAAGAGAAAAAGGTTTGTATAGTGATTTGTTTCCTTTTTCTAGTAACTGGGGTGAGGAAAACAGGTCAAGATAAGTCTTATAAACACAGAAGCCTTAATTATAAATCAGATACTATCAACTACTTTTCACCCATGGTTTCAGAGAAAAATGTCTTGCACAAAGTAAATGTGGATTTTTTTTTTATTTTTAGGAACAGGAACTGTAACTGTGATTTCACTGGTATAAGGAATTCTTAATTGAAGAATTACTTCTACCAATGCAAGTCAATAATATCTGGTCTACAATTTCAAAACTTAAGAGCAGGAGTCCTTGAACTTTTTGGTGTTGTAGATCCCTTTTAGTAGCCTGATGAAGTCTGTGGAACTCTTCTCAAAATAATGCGGCCTACATTCATAATTTAATTAAACGCCAAATTCTTCAAATATTAGAGAAACTTAAGATGTAAAATTATTCCCATTCAATTTCATAGAGCTCTGAAATCTATCTATGGTCCCCTTTCTACGGACACCAAATTAAGAATCTCTGTCTTGCATAGTTGCTTGAAGAATGCATTATGTTTCAGAGATGGAACTCAAGCCTGAGTCTTCCTGATGTCCAAGTAAAATGTTCTATTAACTATGCAATATTACATCCTTTTATTTCAAAAAAATATTATGGAAGGGTTCTGGATGCGGCAAAGGCACCTTATGGTTATATTTAGTCATGAAATTAATATCAAAACTAGTAAATTAAAAACAAAAAATACAGATGAAACAAGATACAATGAATACATATAAAATCAGGAGTGATAAAGTGAAAAGGAATCAGATTTTAGAGTCCTAACTCCATATCAATTCAAAGATTAAAATTAAAACTTCCCTTACAAGCTAGGTTCCTTAGATTTTTTTAGAACAGTATAACATATTCAGCTTTTAATATTTATGCAGCTTTTTGGTATATGGCTAATTATGCAACAGCATAATTGATGATGTCAGCAGGATGGTGAGAGGAAGAGAGAAGTAAACTATATTGATCGGGCAGCAGAGGGAGCTAATGTATTGCTTTTAGTTAAGGATTCAGGGGATTTTAAAGTTGATTTACATGAGAGCATTTAATTTTAAAATAAATGTTATGAATTTTGAAGTTTTCTTACGGTTTTTCCAAGACATTTATCGTGGGTTTCGGTTTGAAGCATAAAAAGCTGAAAAAAGGCTTAACATTTTCAATTACATGATTAGAAAATAAGTTCAACATCATTTGACCTTTCCAGTGCTCCCAATAAGGATCCCTTGGCTAATTTCTTATAACACTAATTCAACTTTCTTTCATATTGTAGCTACTACTTATTACATTGCAAAATGTTTTAGAAAGGTGCCTAGATATTTAGCAGCTTCATTTTACAATTGGGAAAACTGAAGAAGTCCAGAGCAGTGATGACTTGTTCAAGGCCACACTGCAAATTAATAGAGCTGGCTGGAATCCAGGTCAGGGGTCAGGCCTCTTGACTCCAAATTCAATACTTATTCCATTACATCAAGTTAAAATATAGACACTTTTTGCAAGATAATGGTATTATCTAAAACTGAACAACTGTGTGACAAATTTTTTAGTTTCACCTTTTCCCAAAAGGATAATAAACTTGACTTTACTGTAATCGCTATTGCTTGGTGGCTTATCCACAGTTTAAAGAGTCATTTGTTCATGAAGTTAAAATCCCTGTTTTTGGGACCTTGGAAATATTACACTAAAAAACTTTTAAAGACAAACCACATTTTCACAACTATGATTATTAATGAATATTATCAGTGTGTGAAAAGGAGCTTTTCAGAAACTTTCAGTGGTCAAGATAAAAGCCAGCTTAGGCCTTATGTAGCCTGAGAGCCAAAACTCTCTAAAGAAGCTCTTAGTGAATACTTTAAAAAGAATAGGCCATACTTACCTCTGACAACTGATTTCCAACACAATTTGTGAAACAATCGGAATTTGCTATACATTTTCTACATTTCCAACAACGAAGAATAGCTACTTCTTCTTGGCTATATATTTTAATTCCCATTTCAAGTCTTTTCATCTGTAGGAAACATTAATGTATTTTTTTTATTAGGAAGGAACTGGAATGACTAAACTTGTTTTGCTAAGTTCTAAGCATCGCATCAGTTATATTTAAGGACAGGCGTTCTATTTCATGTTTTTTTCCTGTCAATTAATTTTCTTTTTGTAGAATGTTACAATGTTAACAATATGAACTGTTCCGTATCACCTCCCCTGCTAATAGTAGCAAAAAGCAATTTTAAGGGACCATTAAAAATTACTGTAGTGGTTTAAAAAGAACTATTGTAAAAGTTATAAATGTTTTTCATTAAGCTGGGATATTATATAAGACAGTCATTTTAAATTATAATTTGACACCTTATCTATTCTGCTTATCCATATGTTCCTAATTGCTGCAAGAACCAGAAAAGTTTACTTTATGACTGCATGTAATGATTTCCACCTTATACATTGTTCTCAGTAAACTACATACCATAGCATGTGTAGTAAAAATTACAAGACTCAGGAAATATTTTCATAATAATCATTAACCTGTATCTCACATGAGCTAATAATTATAAAGTACTTAACAGAATGCCTGGCACATGGTAAATACTATATAAATGTAAGTTATTGTTATTATTGCATTCAAATGTGGGCTTTCATATCAAAATTTTACTTTAAGCTAATTTAGAACATTGTTTTATAGAAACAACACAAGGAATTTATTTTTTTTGACGTCATAATGTACTTGGAATCTACCTGAGGACTACTTTTCTTTAAGGAAAGCATTTTTAACCTTCATTTAAATGTCACTTGTTAAATTACTTTGTCAGTTAAATTATTTATCTCAAATCATAAGTATAAAAATAACTACTTATACACCACTTAAGGGAATGTAAGTACCCTCAAAAAGCTGACAGAGAAAGTAAATTCTGTAAGAGCAACCTTATTTTTCAATTCACATCCCAGGGAGAAAAACAACAGACCTGACACCTATCACATCAGAAGAGGGCAAAAGGAGAAAAAAAGAGCCCAATTAGAAAACTTTTGGTACATAAAGCACTTGCTAATGTACACAAAGGGTGTTTTTCCCACTAGGCATTATGAAAATCTTCACTTAATTATTTATTTCCCTCCTCTCCCCATTTTTTTAAAACAACGTCTTCTTAGATTATTAACCTCTCTCTACCTGTTACCAATCTCATTAGCCATTTCTCAATTATTAAAAAAAAAAACTCCCCAATGCCTGATGTTCCCTTGACTCTATATACAGAAATCCAAAATATTTTCTCTTTCTTTTCTTTTTGTATTAGAATTTGACATTTTTATTTGTTCAAAATTTCCTTGAAATCATTAACTTGATTTTATTGTTCCATAATATCCTTATAATACCCGCTCAATAAATGTTCACTGATAATGGTTCTGTCATTTCACACATGTGATTGCTTATCACACAAATAAATTATGAAAACTATTTTTCTTCCTAATTTCTTCAGTTCACATTTTTCTTCTTTGAAGAAGTAATCACGTACCAGGAAAAAATTCTCTCAACAGAAAGTGCTTTTTTATAACAAAGCATTAAAATTAACATCAACCATCTACTCACCACTAGGGTGAGAAAAGATCATTTTGTTATACACCTGATTCCTACTCATTTCTATCTCAGGAAAGAGTTGCAGAGACATTAGGTACCCAAATGTATTTCCAGATCTTCACAGAGAGTCTAATAGTTAACTGGAGTTTCATGCCTATTCCTAATCCTTTAACAAAGGTGCTTGATTTCCAAAGCTAACTTGAGGACAGAAGATAAAAGCGGGGACAGGAGGGGGAGGAAAGGAATAGACATTTATTAGGCATCTACTATGTACAAGAAGGTTTACAGAGCCGTTATGCTGACCTCATCGTTATATGCCTGGAAAACAAGGACAGTCTACCAGCGTCATGCCAGGAAACTGAATCGCTTCCATTTGAACTGTATTAGGAAGATTCTGAGGATCACCTGGCAGGGTAAGGTACCAGACACTGAAGCCCTTGCTCGAGTTCAACTGCCAAGTACTCAAACTATGCTTCAGAGAGCACAAATCTGATGGGCTGGCCACGCTGTTTGAATGCAAAATGTACCTTGTCAAAAAGACTATCTTATGGAGAGTTCTCATGGGGCAGGCAATCACATGGTGGCCAGAAGAAGCGAAACAAGGGTACTCTCAAGTTACCTCTCCAGAAGTTTGGATTTGACTGTGCAACATGGGAGACACTGGCACAGGACCACTCAGCATGGCATGCCTGCATCAGAAAGGGTGCTGTGCTCTTTGAGCAAAGCAGAATTGAGACAGCACAAAGTAAATGCAGGATGCACAAATTTGGGATGTCCACTCCACATATTCACATGGATTATCTGTGCCCAACCTGTGGTAGAGCATCCCAAGCCTGTACTGGTCTGATCAGCCACAGTCAGACTTTATAAACACACAAATATTAACTTGTTCCTTCTATTCCTGCTACCTACGGTAATATAGCTCTTCTGTCCTTTATGGGCTTAATTTCTTCAAAAGGCTGTCCATCACAGTGATCTCCACTTTCTCTCTTCTCACTTTCTTTTCAACCTCTAACAATCTGGGTTCTGACCTATTCACTCCACCAAAACTGCTTCCTCTTGATCTCACACTTGCCAATTCCAATGGTCTTTTCTCAATTCTCCTTCTTCTTGACTTCTCTGCAGCCTTTGGCACCGTTGATCAGTCTTTCCTCTTCTCTCTAGGTTTCAGGCCACCATGCTCTCCTGGTTTCCCTCCTACCTATTTGACCACTCCTTCTCTTTCCTTTTCTGTATCTTCTTCCTGATCACACCCCCTAATCACAAGTGTACTTCAAGGTTCTATCCTCTTGTCCCACTACACTACTCTACTTGGTTTTCTCATCAGCTACTATCTCTATGATGATGATTCTCAAATCTATTTAACCTACTAAAATCTCTCTGCTGGCATCTAATTTTACATCTACAACTGACTTTTAAACATCTCTTACTGGACGTTCAGTAGACATTTTTCACTTAATATATCCAAAATGGAAATTATTATCTTTCTCCTTAAATTTTACCCCACTCTTACCATCTCTTTTACTCTAGAGGGCAACATCATTCTCCCAGTCCTCAGACTTACAAATCTAGGAGTCACTGTGGATTCCTCACTTGGTCTCACCCCCTATAACCAAGGTGTTGCCAAGACCTGTTGATTTCACCTTGGCAACATGTTCACTTCTCTCTTCTGATACTGCTATAGAGTTCAGGCCCTCAATACCTCACACTTGGATTACTGCAACAGCCTGCTGGTTGGTGGGTCTGCCTGACTCAAGTCTCTTCCACTCCAACTAAACTTCCATTTAGCCAATAAAGTGATTTTCCTCAAGTACAGGCCTAATCATGTTGTCCATTCCTATACCCCCAATTCAATAAATTCCAGTGGCTTCCTATTGCCTCCAGCATCAGATATAAAACATTCTTTCTGGCATTCAAACCCTTTTGTAACTTAGCCCCATTCTACCTTTCCAGTCTTTTTCCTGACATATTTTTCAGTACAGTAACACTGGCTTCTCAGCTGTTGCATAAATAAGACATTTCATCTCTTGGCTTCAGGCATCCTCACTGTTCCCCATTTCTGGATCACTGTCTCTCCTTTGCTCCAACTACTGACCTCTCTGACGTCCTTTAAGTCCTAACCATAATCTCTTCTTTTCCTACAAACCTTTTTCAACTCCTCTTAATTCTAATGCCTCCTCTTTGTTAATTATTTTCCATTTATCCTATATATAGCTTGTCTTGTAAATATTTGTTTGCATTTTGTCTCTCTCATTAGATTGTAAAATCCTTGAGAGCAGGAGCTATCTTCTGCTTCTTTTTGTATCACTAGTATTTGGCATGATACTCAACAAGTAGTAAGCATCTGGCACATAGTAGGTGCTAAATAGATGTTAATTATCTCACTTGAACCATACAACCTTGAGAAGTGGGTACCATTATTATCCCTATTTCACAGTTTAGGAAACTTACAGAAACAGAGGTTAAGGGACTTGACCAGGGTCACACAGTTAGTAAGGATATGAAGCCAGATTTCAACTCAGTCCTTTCTGACTCCAGGTCTAGCCCTCTATTCACTAGGCTTGCTAGTCATCTCTACACACAAAAAAAGTGCATATACCACTTTTCAATCCTTTTCCTGTCTTTCTCTCACAAATATACACCCCAATCATAAAGCCCTTGGACCTCAAAGTACCATTTCAATCTTAAGAATCATTTTGAGAATGTGAAAATTTTATTGGAGAAAATTTTAGAAGTTCTTCATGCCAATGAGGTTTTGTTGCTGTTCATTAGTGATAATTCTAGACCAATGATGATGACTTAGCAATTGCCTACAGCCCCAATGTTCAATTTATTTCTCTTCATTCATATTTTAGAAAATATTATTATAAAGGGATAAAATGAATCTATACTACTTCTATACTTTGCTAACTTACTTATGAGGAATGCTTTACAAATATTATCCAAAATATGTTTGCCAGTATTCATATTAAAAGAAAGCAATCAGGCGCTGTCTGTGGTCCTGAATCCAGGCAACAGACTCTAAAACTCTCACAATAATGACTGTCTGCTTAAGTCAGATTTTGGCAGATCTACAGCTCCTATGAAGCTCTTAATGAAGATGAAAATAATTGCATGTATCTACAAAGGGTATCAGGAATTTGCTGGTCATCTTAAATTAGCTCATCATATTAGCACTGTTGGGAAAGTTTTCTCAGAATTTTGATCTGGACATTGATACTAAACAAACTATAAAGGTAAACTTTCAGAGAATCCTAGACCTTTCTGCATTCAGTGGTGAATCCCTCTCTTCCTTGGGTTATGAGAATACATGTTCTCTTTTGTAGGGCTCTGAGTATTTTAAATGTACATGAGGAATGAATCTGTCTTTTGTGGCTTATCTATATCTGAGCCAGGTCAGGGGAATCCAGAAATGGCAGCTCCTGAGCAGTAGGATGGAATTAAGTATAGTACAAAACCAAAAAATAACAACACTTGCTTTAGACAATATCACAGGATCCAAAATCAAATTCTTCCTCTAATGTTTATACTTGTGTGACTTCTGTAAAATAACAACTTTCCTAGGCCTCAGTTTCCTGACATGTAAACTGAAGTATTGTACTAGATAGCTTCTGAGGTACCTTCCAGTTCTATATATAACACTCTATTAGATATAGAGTAGGTTTTGAAAATGACGCAAAACATGTCTTAATCAATGCTGATTAATTCAATGACAAAAAAATGATTCCAAAGGGATAATGATGAAGCAGACTATCCATCTCTTGGGAGAAATGACAGACTCAATATGCAGAAGGAGTCATAAACTTCTGGTCATGGCCAATGAAGGAATTTGTTTTGCTTGCATATACTTATTTGTTACAAGAGTTTTCTTTTTTCTGATGGGAGAAAGGAGAGGGACAAAAAAAGTTAAATGAATGTTAACTGAAAAATAAAATATATTATTCAAAACTTAATCCAGGAGTTTGACTTAAGTAAGAACACTGCATGAAATGGAAGAACATGAAAAAATTATGAGAAACTACAGTAAGAATCTTCTCAAAGATGAGCTTTAAAGTAAGCTATCCTGCCTGGCAAAAAAAAAAAATTGGGGGGAAATAGATAGGGAGAGTTATTATCAACTGATTTGATAAGGAAAAACAGACTGTGAATGAATTTTAAATCTACTTTGACGGAGTATCAGAAATAGTTGTGAAGAAAAATGTAGATTGTAAACAACTAAGTTAATTGAACACAGGTTTCATAATTTTATGTATTTCTTTGAAAAGTATAAATACTGACATGATAAAATGACATACTGACAATATGACAGAACATGATACAATAATACAAGAAGTAATTATATTTTAAAGAGGTAAGTTGATTAAGAGGGCTGATTTTTGTTCTGTTAAATTTATCTCAACAAAAGTTCTTTAAAGATATCTTAGTCATTATTCATATCTGAAATAGATATCAAGTTCAAAAATATACAACCCACTCAGAGAAAACAAGACTAATGTGCCATCAAGGTGTTAAATAGAATAAACACTCTGAATCAAGAAAAGAGCAAAAATGCCATCCAATGGTAAAACAATAATAAGAAAGATATGATTTTATGGCATTACTTGTTCTAGGACTTTGGTATGAAAACAACATTGATATGTGAAATACATTTAAGATGAATTCACCAACCAGGTGCCATGTTCACTTCCTCACTCACAGCTTTTCCCATCTCTGTATGTACTCTCCAGTCACCACCCTTCTCTACTCATGTATCTACCACCTCTGGTTCAGGTTGTTATCACCTCTCTGCCTCTCTCCACTCCAACTCATCCTCCACAATGATGATACAATCCCCCTCCTCAATAAATTCCTGTGGATCCCTACTATCTCTAGCACCAAATATGACCTGCTGTGTTTCATATTTAAAATACGTAAGAATTTAGTCCCTTTCTATGTTTTAATACATCCCCTTTAGTCATAGACTATGGTCCAGCTATGTAAGACCTCATGCTGTTCCTCATAAATAATGTTCCATCTCCCATCTCTATGACTTAGTACTATCTCATGTCTGGGCACCTAGATGGCGTAGGGGATAAAGTGCCACACCTGAAGTCAGGAAGACTCCTCTTCCTGAATTCAAATCTGACTTCAGACACTAGTTGTGTGACACTGGGCAAGTTACTTATCCCTGTTCGACTCAGTTTCCTCATCTGTAAAATGAGCTGAAGAAGGACATACCAAACATTCCACCCAATGGGGTCATGAACACGACTGAAATGCCTGGACAACAATCAAACTGGAATACTATTTCTTTTTACCTTGACCTCTAAGAATCCCTGGTCTCCTTCAAACTCAGCTCAAGTGCCACCTTTTACAGGAGGCAGAAGGAGGTCTCTGAAGGAGTCTGCACTACATTTGAAAAATAAGCAAGAGCTACTGCATACATCCAAAATAAGCAGGAGCTGTCACACACATCTAAAAATGTCAAGATTATTGACCTACTACATCTGCCCTGGGCTTGAATAATAACAAAGACTATGTTTGCATATTAACGTTAATTCATAAAAATCCTGCTTTGGGATCTCATTTTCAGGCCTGAGGTGACAATAGATTCTTGAAGGCTATGCCAGTAAACCATACGGTTTTGCAGCTTTTTCAAAGGCAGTCCTGACAGACAATAGGTTGCTATCTGATGAAATATAGAATGGCTGATCACTAGCAGGTGTGGTCATCAAATGATGAATTTTTTGGCCAGGGTGATACAGGGTACAAAGAAAAATATAAAATGGTCTTCCTTCCTATGTGGTCCCCTTCTGCTTCCACAAACATGATGGCAATTTTGCCCAAAATGAAAACATGGTTAAGAATCAGATAGTTTTCAAGTTATCTATAAATACTAAATACTGGTATTCTAAATGAGTTATTTTCTTTCAGTGAAAAACTGTCAACTGCTAGAAGACTATAACTTTCATATTTACATTCTTTCCAAAAATGAAACTAAAAGAGTTAGATAAAAAGAACCTGTAAGTTTTCCTTCCACAGAAGGAAATGGAATGAACAGCAATGAAAGGCAACAAGAAGTATTTCTTGTGGGGCACTTAGGGCCATGTCTTATCTTGCAGTGTATATGATAAGCACAAATAAAGAGAATGCCATCAAAACAATTACAATTTATGGAGCAATGTCTGTGGAAGACAAAGAAGTAGACACAGCTATCAGTAAAACTGTACATGATAACAGCTATGTGATAGCCATTTGCTATCAGTATTTCAAATCTGCAACATATTAAATGTCTATGGGGGAAAGAAAATAGTGCTTATAACTAATAATTATGTATGACAGAAACCAGATGGTGCAACTGAAAAATGTTTTGTTTGGTTATTGCCAACTGCAACAATTGCAAAATGGTTTTGTTCACATTTATTTTTTGCTAAATGAGACACCATTTTTACGTATCACTACCCTTTTTTCCTGGGTTATTTGAATAATTTGATACTCTGATGGATTCCTCCACAATTCAGCTAAATTTTATTATTCTAGCCTTATTTTTTAAATGTTTATACTTTCACAGAGCTATCATAAGGACATTACTTTGCAACCTGCAAAATATTATATAAGTGGTAAAGCACTACATGAATTTGAGATAATAAAACAGGGAAAACAAGGATATATTTAGATAAGCAATTGCATAAAGGTATTGAATGTCTCCAAAGTCTTTGCAGTTTTAACCCTTAATAACTTCAGACGTGTAAATGCTACAAACCTACAAAAACATTTGAAAGCTTAATTATTTAAATTTCAAAATACTGATATGCTTATTATTAAAATTCAACAAAATCACTCTCTTGTTCTATGCATCACTCTAGTTAATTTTCAGACTTTGTAAAACAAATTTTCAGCAGCTTGTGCTGAGTGGCTGAAAGGGCTGTATTTGTAATCCAAACCTCAACATCTTCCAAGGAACCAAGTTTTGATGCATACACAACAGTTTCAACTTGACCTCACAAGGAACAATCTAATAGCAATAATCAGGCTAACAACATGGCAAAGTGGCTCTACCAAACCCTAATCCAAGAGAGTATACCCAGAAACTGTCATACATAATGTGTGTGTGTTCGTCCTTTGTTGCTGAAGAAGACCATGCCATCAGAAAAAATAATGACATGATTACACTTGACTTTGTTTTGAGTGACAGAGGGTTGTGCAGGTCACCATCCTCACTTCTCCTCCAGAGCCATCTGAATCCAGTGACCAGATGTTCTTCAGGATGACTGGAGATGACCCAGGATGAGGTACTTGGAGTTAAGTGACTTGCCCAAGGTCACACAGCTAGTGAGTGTCAAGTGTCTGAGGTGACATTCGAACTCGGGTACTCCTGACTCCTGCACTGGTGCTCTACCCAATGCACCACCTAGCTGCCCCTCATATATAATGTAACATAATGGCAGAATGTCATGCCTTGTTAAAATTTAAGCTAAAATGTGCTATTCAAAATTCACAGATGTAAGTATAACAAATTTAAATAATTACATTTTAAAGGGATTTTTGGTAAGTTTATAACATTTTTATTTCTGGGATTATTAAAGCTTAAAACTTCACTACAACTTTTGGGACACCCTGTATACCTTGCCATAAATTCTTGATCAATAGGATTACAATCTAATCTTTAATAAATACATTATAATGTCCAGCAGATCATTCTAACGTTCTATATACATTAGTAACATGCTATAATAGCACTTTAAGGTATATAACAATAATGAAAATTTTCAATACTTCAAAGTCTATTATTTCATCAGTTTATATCTGTCCTTAAAGTTGCTTAGCTGAAAATTGTATCACTTTGTGACAAACCTGTTAGTGAGACTCTCTTAACTTAGTTATGTTACTCTTTGAATATATTTAACATGCATGTATGTACATGCATATGTATGTGTATGTTTACATGTGTATACACAATAATGGGGGGAGGGAAAGACAGAGACAGAGACAGTGAGAGATATATCGACTGAAGGGGATACTCAAAACCTTTCCATCTTGGCAGGACCTTCCAGATCCTGTATGCTGTTAACATAATTTTGTGAACCCCACATCACTTCCACACCAGTAATGAGGCAGAGGGGAACTTCAATGGAAGTTAATGAAATAAACTTATAAAAAATACCTTACATTTAGGTGTAAAAATGGAAAGAAATGATCCAACAAAGAATAAAACCAAAGTAAAATGCTCCAATATAATTGAGGCTCCAAAAGAGATTAAGATGCTATATATAAGCAAGCATTGTATACAGTAACATAAATGCTCTCACTGTTTACAGTGAGACAGGCAGTATACAGTAAGAAAGGCAGTATGGGATGAACAAAATATGCATTAGTTACTTAATCAGAGTTCAAATCTTATCTCTACTACTTATTTGGGAATCAGTTTCCTCAGTTGTAATATAAGGGGGTCATACTAGTTGATGTCTAATGACTTAAAATTATAAATCTTATGATGCTACTATAGTATAATTACTATTATTATTTATCAGTAATTTCAAAACCATATACAATTAAGTATGTGGCATACTTAAAGACTTGTAGAATCAGCAGACACAAATTGTTCACACTAAATTAAACTCTCAGATTGCTTGTTAAACAGAGATACAGAGTTCAAAAAGATCACATGCTATGACAGACACTTGTTCTCAGAGAGGAAAATATAACAGGTCAGGCACTTGCCTACTATAAAGCCTTCTGGAAATATGAAAGACATTGACAATATTGTGCATCTTAACCACTTAAAACAGACTGGGAGTCCATGTAACAACAATTTCAATATAGGCATTTTCATTAGAGTCCAATGTTTTTCTTTTAATGGAAATCTCCTTGGTGCTACAAAGTAATCCCTATTCAAAAAAAGATTTACACCTGGGAGTCAAGACTGGTTACCTTACTTTCAGAACTTTTGTGCTAAAAGAGTAGCTAAAAAAAGAACCTTTGTATATTATTAGGCACAAATGTACCTTAACCTGTTCTTTGGTTTCCAAAGAAACTCCCCAAGAATGTGTATAATACAAAAGCTGTACTCTAATGGATAAAGCACTGAATTAGGAGTCAGGAGGTTTTATTCCCTGATTCTTTTAAGCACTGATCATGCTCTGTCTCACTGTGTGGCCTTCAAATTTATGTGAACTCTCCTTTTATACTGACTTGGACCTGTGATCTGATCTACAAAAGTAGAGAATTATGGAATTTGAGAGTTGGAAGGGACTCCCCTGGCCATCTAATCCAATCTATCACCAAAATGGATCTCCACCATAAATATCTAACAAATGGTTACCCAGGAGGTAACCATTTGGAGGCTTGAAGATCTCCAAAGAGAGTAACCCCACCAAGTCTCAAAGCAGCCCACTCCATTTTTTTTCCTACTTTTTAAAAAAATTCTATTTAAATTTATTTATTTTTAGTTTTCAACATTCATTTCGACAAGATTTTGAGTTCCAAATTTTTTCTCCATCTCTCCCCGCCCCCCACCTCAAGGCACCATGCATTCTGATTACCCGCTCCCCCAATCTGCCCTCCCTTCTATCACATCACTCCCTTCCCTTACTCCCATTTCCTCTCTTTTCTTGTAGGGCAAGACAGATTTCTATACACCATTGCCTGTACTTCTTATTACCTAGTGGCATGCAAAAACAATTGTCAAAATTCGTTCCTAAAACTGTGAGTTCCAACTTCTCTCCCTTCCTCCCTCCCTACAAATCCCTACTGGGAAGGCAAGCAATTTAATGTAGGCTATACATGTGTAGTTATGCAAAAGATTTCCATAATAATCATGTTGTGAAAGACTGTATTTCTCTCCATTCTGTCCTGCCCCCTATTTATTCTATTCTCTCTTATGACCTTGTCCCTCCCCAAAAGTGTTCACTTCTAATTATTCCCTCATCTCATTTGCCCTCCCTTCTATCATTCACTCCCACATCCTACTTATCCCCTTCTCCCCTACTTTCCTGTAACATAAGACAGATTTTCATACCAAATTGAGTGTGCATGTCATACCCTCCTTGAGCCAAATTTTCACTCTAACCTCCTCTCTTTTTGCCTCCATTGAAAAAGCTTTTTCCTGTATCTTCATCCTTTCCTATTCAACTAACCCTGTGCCCTCTGTCTGTGTGTGTGTAATCCCTGTAACTACCCAAATACGGAGAAAAGTTTCAAGAGTTACAAATTTATCTTTCCATCTAGGAATATAAGTTCAACTTTAGTAAGTCCCTTATGATTTCTCTTTCCTATTTACCTTTTCATGCTTCTCTTGATTCTTGTATTTGAAAGTAAAATTTTCTATTCAGCTTGGTCTTTCCACCAAGAATACTTGAAAGTCCTCTATTTCATTGAATGACCATTTTTTCTCCTGAAGGATTACACTCAGTTTTGCTGGGTAGGTGATTCTTGGTTTTAATCCTAGTTCCTTTGACTTCAGGAATATCATATTCCAAGTCCTTTGTTCCCTTAATGTAGAACCTACTAGATCTTCTGTTATCCTGATTGTATTTCCATAAAACTCAAATTGTTTATTTCTGGCTGCTTCCAATATTTTTTCCTTGACCTGGGAACTCTAGAATTTGGCCACAATATCCCTAAGAGTTTTTCTTTTCAGATCTCTTTCAGGATCTTTCAATATTTTAAGATTCTTTCAGGATTTATTTTGCCCTCTGGTTCTAGAATATCAAGGCAGTCTTTCTTGATAATTTAATGACAGATGACATCCAGGCTCTTTTTTTGATCATGCCTTTCAGGTAGTCCCATAATTTTTAAACTGTCTCTCCTGGATCCATTTTCCAGGTCAGTTGTTTTTCCAGTGAGATATTTCACATTATCTTTTATTTTTCATTCGTTTGGTTTTGTTTTGTAATTTCTTGGTTTCTCATAAAGTCATTAGCTTCCATCTGCTCCATTCTAATTTTTAAACAACTGTTTTCTTCAGTGAGCTTTTGAACCTCTTTTTCCATTTGGCTAATTCTGCTTTTTAAAGTATTCTTCTCCTCATTTGTTTTTTGGATCTCTTCTGCCATTTGGGTTAGTCTATTTTTAAAGGTGTTATTTTCTTCAGCATTCTTGGGGTCACCTTTAGTAAGCTGTTGACTCATTTTTTTCATGACTCTCTTACATCACTCTCATTTCTCTTTCCAATTTTTCTTCCACCTCTATTACTTGATTTTCAAAATTTTTTTTTGAGCTCTTCCATGGTCTAAGACCACAGCATATTTATTTTGGAGGTTTTAGATGTAAAAGCCTTGACTTCTATGTGTTCCTCTAATGGTATGCCTTGTTCTTCCTCATCCAAAAGGATGGAAGAAAATTCCTGTTGAGCAAGAAAGTAACCTTCTATAGTGTTAATTTTTTCCCATTTTGGGGGCATTTTCCCAGAGAGTTACTTGACTGTTGAGTCCTTTGTCAAATGGAGGGTACACCCTAGTGACCTGTAAATTCTCAGTTACTCTAAGGTGGCACAATCAAGAGATTGTGCCACCTTGTCCTCTCCTGGCCTGTGCTCTGGTCTGGGAGCAACCACATGAGAAAGTCACATCATTATTTCTCCGATAGCATGGTCTTCTTCGGCAACAAAGGACAAACTAATGCGCATGCGTGTGTGCACACGCGCGCGCGCACACACACACACTGACAGACCTTAAAATACTTTGAAGATGACTATTATGTCCCTTTCTTCTTCAGTCTAAAAATGTCCACATTCCCAAAGGATTCAATGCAAAATGCCATCCACATCCAGAGAAAGAACTATGGAATCAGAATGCAGAATGAAGAAGACTATTTTCTCTTGTATTATGTTTTGTTTCATTTTGGTTTTTCTCATAGTTTCTCCCATTCATTTTAATTCTTCTATGCAACATGAATAATGTGAAAATACATTTAATAAGAATGTATGTGTAGAACCCATATAAGACTGCATGCAGTTTTGAGATGAGAGGGAGAAGGGAGGGGGAGAAAATTTAAGACTTATGGAAGTGATTGATGAAAACTGAAAAAAAAAATAATTTTTAAAAATATTCAGGTCCTTCAATCAATTTTCACATAACTTGGACTCAGAGTCACTTACATATTGGTTACATTACTATGGCCATTCACCAGCTTATCAATTCCTTCTTAAACTGTGGCATTAAGAACTAAACACAATGAAGCCAAGAGAGCTGAGAAAAGCCAGGAAGTTGTGTAAACTCTCCTCAGTTTCCCTCAGAAGCAATGTTAAATAAAGCTTCTAAATGGATTCAGAACCCAGAAAAAGACAGAGTGAAAATAACTTTGTGGGACTTCAGCAAGGATTTGTCTCAATTGGGTAGAAAGGGTGCTGAATCCAATACAGAAGTGTCCAGGCAAGGCAGTAGGAGTCTTTTATCCACATCATAAATCACAGCAATTGAGTCCTGAGTACTGATTCAGCAGGCCAGTGGCATAGCAGTTCAGCTGTGAAGTCTCCAGCCCCTGCTCAGAAAGCAAACTGCCAGCCCTAAAACAGACGGTACAATAAGCATGTCCAGAGTTGGCCATCCCAGCAGAGTGGGCAAGTCACCAGCATCTGAGGCCCTGGAGCAGAAAGTCAGTAACAAGGACTCTGACCTCCAGCAAAACAAGCTTGGGACAGTGCCCCCTGTGCCCCAGGGGCAGAGATCAACTTTGAAAGTCATGAAATAGGCTAAAAATGAGCAAGAAACAGAAAAGGCCTAACCATAGAAAGCTACTACAGTGAAAAGGAAAATCAAAACTCAAACTCAGAAGCCAATGTCAAAATGCCTACATGAGAAATGTCAATTGGGAATATGAATTGGCCTCAAGGCCAAAAAGCCTTCTTGGAAGAGTTAAAAAGGGATTTTAAAAATCAAATAAGAGAGGCAGAAGAAAAATTGGGAAAAGAAATGACAGGTATGCAAGATCAGTCACTGCTTGAAAAGGGGAGGACAAAAACTGACTGAAGAAAACAATTCCTTAAAAAAATACAAATGGCCAAATGGGGGAAAAATCCACTGAAGAAAACAACTTTTAAAAAGTAGAATTGATCAAATAAAAAAACTAACTACAGACAATAATTCCTTAAAAATTAGAATTGAGAAAGTGCAAGCTAATGACTCTATCAAGAATCAGTCCAACAAAATCAAAAGAACAAAAAAAAAAAAAAAAGAAGAAAGCATGAAATACTTCATTGGAAAACATGAACAGATAATTTAAGAATTACTAGACTACCTGAAAGCCATGATCAAAAAAAGAGCCTGGGAAGCATCTGTCAAGAAATTATCAAGGAAAAACTGCAATGATATCCTAAAACCAGAGGGTAAAATAATCACTGAAAGAATCCACTGCTCACCTCTCAAAAGATATCCCAAAATGAAAATTCCAAGGAATATTAGCGTATAGCCAAATTTCAGAGATCCGAGGTCAAGTAAAAAAGACTACAAGCAACTAGGAAGAAACAATTCAAATATCAAGGAGACACAGTCAAGATCACATAGGATTCAGCAATTTCTACATTAGAGGATCGAGAGGACCTGAAATATGGTATTTCCTAAAAAAGGAGCTTGGATTACAACCAAGAACCAACTGGCAAAACTGAGCAAAATCTTTCAGGGGAAAAGATGGAAAGGAGATTTTCAAACTTTCCTGATGAAAAGACCAGAGCTGAACAGAAAATTCAATCTTCAAATATAAGACTCAAGAGAAGCATAAAAAGTGAATTGGAAAAAAACAAACATGTTATTCAATCGTTAAACTGTTTACATCACTATGTGGGAAAATGATACTTGTAACTCTTGAGTACTGTATTTCTATTATGGCAGTTGAAACGGGTAAACATAGAGGGTATCAGTATAAGATGACTTTGATGTGATGATATAAAAAAATTAAAGGATGAAAAAAGGATTGTACTGGGAGAAGAGAAAACAGGGAGGCAGAACAGGGTAAATCACATCACATGAAGAGGTGCAAAAGACCTATTACAGTAGAATAAAAGAAGGGTAGGGTAAGCATTGATTGAACCTTATTCTCATTGGATTTAGCTCAAAGAAGGAATAACGTACACACTCAGTTGGGCATAGGAATTTATCTTACCTTATAGGGGGAAAAAGGGCAAAGAAAAGGAAATGGCGGAGTAGATATAAGGAAGGGCAGAAGTAGCAGTGGAAAGGGAAAAGAAAACGTAGTGGGGCTAATACAAGGGAGAGCAGATTGAGGGAGATGGCAGTCAGAAACAAAACACTGGTGAGGACAGACAGGATGAAAGGAGAAAAGTACAAGCAGAAGAAAAATTAGGATGCAGGGAAATACACGTTAATCATAATTATGAATGTGAAAGGGATGAGCTCTCCTATAAAATGTAAGTGCATAGAGTGACTAAAAACCAGAATCCTACACTATGTTATTTACAAGAAACATATCTGAATCAGAAAGATACACACAGAGTAAAGGTAAAAGGCCAGGGCAGAATGTTATGCTTCAACTAAAGTAAAAAAACAAAACAAAACAAAACAAAAAAAAACACGGGTAGCAATCTTAATCTCAGACAAAGCAAAAGCAAAAATAGGTTTGCTTAAAAGAGATAAGGAAGGAAACTACATCTTGCTAAAAGGTACCACAGACAATGAAGTAATATTAATATAAAACATATATGCCCCAAGTGTTATACCATCCAGATTCTTAGAGAAGTTAAGTGAGTTACAGGAAGAAACAGAGAGCAAAATTCTACTAGTGAGAGACCTCAACCTCCCCCTCTCAGAACTAGATAAATCTAACCACAAAATAAACAAAAAAGTTAGTGAATAGAATTTTATAAAAGTTAGGTATGACAGACCTCAGGAGAAAACTATATGGGATAAAAAGGAATATACCACGTGGCACTTAAATAAAAATTGACCAGGTATTAGGGCATAAAAGCCTCAAAATAAATGCAGAAAGGTGGATATATTAAATTCACTTGTGGGGAAACAGGATATTCTCCCCAGTCCCTTGCATGATGGGAAAAACTGAGGAGATTCTCCCTAGCCCTTTGCATAACCACTACATGACCTGACATAAGGAATGTAACTTGATATGCGTAACCAGGAGTACCACAGGAAGCAGCACATAAATACTGGAAGAACTAATGAACCATACAGTCAGGGCCAAAAGACCCTTATATTCAAAGTCATAAAACTCCTTACCGGAGGAAGTGTTTGTGTTCAAGGACCTGGCCAGTCCATGGGCACATTCATCAAAGCAGAGAACTGGAACTTTGGCCAAAGTTCTTTCTTTGATCTCTCGGTTCTCTGTTCATTTTTTCCCAGAAGCTACATGTATAAAGGGACTGAGTGGGAAAAGGATCTTTGGAAGTCTCTGCTTCAGAAATAGGGACACCTGCTTCTGTTGATTCTCCCAGTCAGAACCTTTGCCAACTGCTTCCTGTCTTTCAGTCTCCAGAGTTGCCAAAGTGATAAAGCTCAGACTGGGCTGGTGATGTATTTCTTCTCTTTTTCTATTCTGTCTTAACTATTATTTATTAGATTATATGTATGCATTTGCTAAATTTCACTGTTTGTAATACTGTTGAATAAACTCAGTTGACTATTAAGCTTGTTTGAATGAGTGCCATTGTATCTTAAGATCCGAACCTAAAGTGAAAGTATTGCACAGTCTATAATCCCTTTCCATTACACCATTTCAGATGCCTCCATTTCAGAGCAAGATGCAATAAAAACTACATGTAATAAGATGATATGGAAAGATAAATTAAAAAATAATTGGAAACTAAATAATCTAATCATAAAGAATGAGTCAAAACAAATCATAGAAACAATCAATAGTTTCATGAAAGAGAATGACAATAATGAGACAATATACAAAAATTTATGGGATACAGACAAAGCTGTACTTATCGGAAATTTTATACCTCTAAATGCTTTCCTGAATAAGATGAAGAGGAGATCAATGAGAATTGAGCATGCAACTAGAAAAGCTAGTAAAAGAACAAACTAAAACTCCCCAATTAAATACCAAATTAGAAATTCTGAAAAGGAAAGGCAAGATTATTAAAATTGAAAGTAAGAAAACTATTGAACTAATAAATAAAACTAAGAGCCTATTTTATGAAAAATTCAATAAAATAAACATTTGGTTAATTTGGTTAAAAAAAAGAAAACCAAATTACCTGCATCAAAAATGAAAAGGGTGAATTCATCACCAATGAAAAGGAAATTAAAGCAATAATTAGGAGCTATTGTGCCCTCTTGTATGCCAAAAAATCTGAGAATCTAAGTGAAATGGATGAATATTTACAAAAATATAAACTGCCCAGATTAAAAGAGGAAATAAAATATTTAACCCCATTTTAGAAAGAAGAAATTGAACAAACTATCAATGAACTCCCTAAGACAAAAATATCTCTAGGGCCAGATGGATTTACAAGTGAATTCTAAACATTTATAGAACAATTAATTCCAATAAACTATTTGGAAAAATAGTTGAAGACATATGACCAAATTCTTTTTATGACACAAATATGGTGCTGATACCTAAACCAGGAAGAGCAAAAACAGAAAGAAATTTAGAGACCAATTTCCCTAATGAATATTGATGTAAAATTTTTAAATAAAACATTAGCAAAGAAATTACAGCAATTTATCATCAGGATAATACACTATGACCAAGTGGGATTTATACCAGGAATGCAGGGCTGGTTCAATATTGTGAAAAACTAACCATATCAATAACAAAACTAACAGAACTCATATGATTATCTCAAAAGATGCAGAAAAAACTTTTGACAAAATACAGTTAATTCCTATTAACACTGAAGAGCACAGGAACAAATGTAATTTTCCTTAAAATGATAAGCAATATCTATCTAAAACCATAAACAAGTATTGTCTGTAATGAGGATAAGCCAGAGGTCTTCTCAACAAGATGAGGGATTAAACAAGGAAGCCCATTATCACCACTGTTATTCATATTTATAGTCATAGTTAGCTATTTAGTTAAATATTCGCATTCATCAAAAGTGCCACTGCAAAATGACTATCAGAAGAATTAATGTCAACAAATTAGAGCTCTTCTCTGAGCGTGAATAGTTTGTTGCTAACTTGGAGGGAATGTTGAGCCAACACACAGTTGGCAACAGTGAAGCAGAAAAGGAGTGGGTAGCTTTCAGAGATTTGGTGTACAGCACTGCATCTCCTCATCTGGATCAGAACACTCACAAACACCCAGCCTGGTTCGAGGAAAATGATGGGGATATTCAGAAACTGCTAAACAAAAAATGAGAACTGCACAGGATTTACCAGCAGGATAGTTCATCCACCTCTAAGAAGAGAGCATTTAATTCCATCAAAAGTAAAGTACAAGCAACGCTTAGAGAGATGCAGGATCCCTGGCTCAGTAAGAAGGCAGATGAAATTCAGTTTTATGCTGATAGTAACAATCCAAAGTGCTTTTATGATTCCCTGAAAGCTATTTATGGACCAAAAACTTATGGTGCATCACAACTACTCAGTGCTGATGGAGTCACATTGATTACTGATAAGGACATGATCCTAGAGAGATGGGCTGAACACTTCCATGGTGTTTTCAACAGACCATCATCAATCAATGCTATGAAACCATTTACCTCAGGTTCAAGTCAATCCCTCCCTAGATTAACTTCCAACTGAAGAAGAGGTTTTGAGGGCAATTAGGATCCTTTCATGTGGTTTACAGGTTAGGGGGACCATTGCTCATACAAAAGCTGATTGAAATTTTCTAGTTTTTATGGCAAGAGATTATCCCTTAGGAGTTCAAGGATGCCTCTATTATCCATCTCTTCAAAGGTAAGGGAATAGATTGTCCTGCAACAATCATGGGGGCTGGGGGAGTCTCTCTCTGAGTCATTGCTGGCAAAGTTCTTGCTAAAGTCCTGCTTAATAAGATGATCCTTCACCTGGAAGATGGTCACATACCTCAGAGCCAGTACGGCTTCAGAAAGGGCCGAGGAACAGTCAATATGTTGTATGCTGCCCGACAACACAGGAGAATTGCCAGGAGCAGAACAGAAGTCTGTACACAATATTTGTAGATCTGATCAAGGCCTCTGACACTGTTAGTCATAAGGGTTTAAGGAAAATTATGTCAAAATTTGGTTACGCAGAGAAGTTCATCAGTATTGTACATCAATTTCATGATGGCATTTTTGCTGGGTTCTGGATAGTGGCCAATGCTCTTGTGCCTTCCCAATCACCAACAGAGTGAAACAGGGCAGTGTGCTTGCTGCCATGCTTTTTATTTAGCGTGATGTTTTCCAGTCACGTTGTCAAGTGCTTTAATGAGGAAGAACATGGCATCAAGGTCAACTACAATAATGATGTTAAGTTCTTCAATTTGAAAAGGCTACAAGCCAAGACCAAAGTGGAGGGAGTATTGGTGCATGATTTTCTGTTGATTGTGCACTCAATGCAGCCTCTGAAGGTGAGATTCAACAAAGTATGGATCAATTCTCTGCTACCTGTGCTAATTTTGGCCTAATAATTAACACCAAGAAAACACAGGTGCTCCATCAGTCACCACCACACCATCCATATGTGGAACCATCAGTTAAAACAAATGGAGAAGTTTTGAATGCTGTGGACAAGTTCACTTACCTTGGTAGTGTACTTTCCAGAGATGTACACATTGACAATGAAGTTGACACACACATTGCCAGAGCTAGCTCAGTGTTTGAAAGGAGTCTAAGAAAAGTTTGGGAGAGAACAGTGTATTAGACTCACTACTAAACTGAAAACTACAGAGCCCTTGCTCTGACCTCATTGTTGTATGCCTGTGAAACATGGATAGTCTGCCAGCACCATGCCAGGAAACTGAATCACTTCCATTTGAACTGTATCAGGAAGTTTCTGAAGATCACTTGGAAGGTTAATGTACCAGACAATGAAGTCCTCGCTCAAGCTGAACTGCCAAGCATTTGGAGTGCTTTGGAGAGCACAACTCCAATGGGGCTAGCCATGTTGTTCAAATGTAAAATGTACACTTGCCAAAAAGACTATTTTACAGAAAACTCACATGGGGCAGACAATCACATGGTGGTCAGAAGAAGCAATACAAGGACATACTCTCAAGAACTTTGGATTTGACTGTGCAACATGGGAGACGCTGGCTTAGGACTGCTCAGCATGGTGTGCCCACATCAGAAAAGGCGCTGTGCTCTATGAGCAAAGCAGAACTGAGACAGCACAAAGGAAATGTAGGATGCACAAATTTGGAGTAATCATCCCAAATATTCACACGGACTATCTGTGTCCAATTTGTGTTAGAGCATTCTGAGCTCATACTGGTCTGATCAGCCACAGTCAGACACACTGAAACTTCACTTTATCATGGTGATGTCATTTTGGTCCTCTTCAAGAATGAAGGACAACAGCCAAACAAGAAATGCTAGCTTCAACAAAAAGAGAAGAAAAAGAAATTGAAGGAATTAAAATAGGCAGTGAGGAAAGAAAATTGTCACTCTTTGAAGATGATATGATGGTAACACTTAGAGAACACTAGAGAATCAACTAAAAAACTACTTGAAATAATTAAAAACTTTAGCAAAGTTGCAGGATATAAAATAAATAAGTCATCAGCATTTTTATATACTACCAATAAAGCCGGGCATCAAGACAGAGAAGAAGAAATTTCATTTAAAGTAACCATAGAAAATACAAAATATTTGGGAGCTTACTTGCCAAGACAAACTTAGAAACTCCATGAACACAATTACAAAATACTTTTCACACAAATAAAATCAGATCTAAACAACTGGAAAAGTATCAACTGCTCAGGGGAAGGGTGAGCAAATATGATAAAAATACAATTCTACCCAAATTAATTTGATCATTATTAATTTACTTAATTTATACCAAACTACCAAAAATTATTTTATAGAGCTAGAAAAAAATAACAAGAAATTCACCTGGAAGAAAAAAAGTCCTGAATATCAAGGAAATTAATGAAAAGGGATGCAAAGGAAAGTGGCCTAGCAGAACAAGACCTAAAATTATATTATGAAGTGGCAATCATGAAAACTATTTGGTACTAGCTAAGAAACAGAGTGGTGGATCAATGGAATAGACTAGGTACACAAGACACAGTAAATAATGACTCTAATAATCATTTATGGAATAAATCCAGACTCCAGATCTCTAGAATAAAAACTCACTGTGTGAGGAAAAAATGCTGGGAAAATTGGAAAATGGTATGAATACTATGGCAGAAACTAGGCACAGACCAACATCTCACAGCATATACCAAGACAACATCAAAATGGGTCCATATGATTTAAACTTAAATAGTGATGCCATAAGCAAAATGGAAGAGCAAGGAATAATTTACCTGTCAGATCAATGGAAAAGGGAAGAATCTATGACTAAACAAGAGATACCAAACATTATTAAACACAAAATGGATAATTTGCATTACATTAAAAAGTCTTTGCACACAGCCCGCAACCAAGATGAGAAAGAAAGCAGAAAGCTGGGAAACAAGTTTTACAGTCAGTGCTTCTGATAAAGGTCTCATTTCTAAAATATGCAGAGAACTGAATCAAATTTATAAGAATACTAGTCATTCCCCAGTTGATAAAAGGTCAAAGGATATGAACGGGCAGTGTTCAGATGAAGAAATTAAAGCTATGCTCATGTGATAAAATGATCAATCAGATTGGCTAATATGACAGAAAAGTAAAATGATAAATGTTGGAGAAGATGTGGGAAAATTGGAACACTAATATATTGCTGGTGGAGTTGTGAACTGATCCAACCATTCTAGAAAGCAAATCTGAACTAGGCCCAAAGGGAAACCAAACTGTGCATCCCTTCTGATTCAGCAATACCACTACTAGGTTTGTATCCCAAAGAGGGATAAGGGAAAAGGATCATATACACAAAAATATTTATAGTGGCTTTTTTTTGTGGTGGAGAAGAATAGAAAATTGAGGTAACAAATCAACTGAGGAATGGCTGAATAAGTTGTGGTAAAAATGTCATGGAATACTGTTGCGCAATATTATACGATAAAGAAATTATAAGGGAGGGCAGAGCCAAGATGGCGGGGTAGGAGAACTACTGCTGTAGCCCTGCTCCCATAGCCTATAAAATACCTGTAAAAAATGACTCTAAACAAATTCTAGAGTAATAGAAGCCAAAAAATGACAGAGTGAAACAGATTTCTAGCCCAAGGCAGCCTGGAAGGCCAACAGGAAAGGTCTATCGCACCATGCTAAGAGTGGAGTAGTCCAGCCTTGGCCATGCGGAGAGGCATAGACAGGACTGGAGCAGGCTTGAGGGAACAGAATCATGGGCAGGAGCTGCGGTTCCCAGATTTCTCAACCCTCAAACTCCAAAGACAGCTTCAAAGGTCAGTGAGAAAGCTCTTTTACCTGGGTGAGAAAGGAGCATGGTCCTGCCCTAGCCTCGGCCCAGGAGGTGGCAGCATCCGTTTTTGGAGCCCTAAGCCTAAAGACCCTGGGGGAATTGAGCCACTGATCTGAGTCTCAGCCCTGAGTGGCAGCCCCGGGGTGAGGAGGAGCACTGACTGGTGGAGCTGGTGGAGGTTCTGGACAGGGAATACTACTTGCAGATTCTGGGCAGAGGAGTGCTTGCAGTTGATCAGAGCTCAGGCCAGGAGAGGAGTAAACTCCTCTCCCTTGACTGTGCCACCTTGGAGGAACTGAGAACTTAAAGGTCCCCAGAATATACCCTCCACTTGATAAAGGACTGAAGTCAAGTAACTGGCTGAGGGAAAACCCAAAAAAGGGTAAAAAAATAAGACCATAGAAGGTTACTTTCTTGGCAAAAAGGTAATTTCTTTTATCCTTTCAAATGAGGAAGAACAATGCATACCATCAGACAAAGGCATAAAAGTAAAGGCTTCTATATCCAAAACCTCCAAAATAAATATGCAATGGTCTAAGGCCATGGAAGACCTCAAAAAGAATTTTCAAAATCAAGCAAGAGAGGTGGAAGAAAAATTGGGAAGAAAAATGAGAGAGATGTAAGAAAATCATGAAAAACAAGTCAACAGTTTGCTAAAAGTGACCCCAAAAAACGCTGAAGAAAATAACACCTTTAATAATAGACTAACCCAAATGGCAAAAGGGGTCCAAAAAGCCAATAAGGAAAAGAATGCTTTTTAAAAAGCAGAATTAGCCAAATGGAAAAAGAGGTTCAAAAGCTTACTTAAGAAAATAGTTCCTTAAAAATTAGAATGGAGCAGATGGAAGCTAATGACTTTATGAGAAACCAAGAAATTACAAAACAAAACGAAAAGAATGAAAAAATAGAAGACAATGTGAAATATCTCACTGGAAAAATAACTGACCTAGAAAATAGACCCAGGAGAAGCAATTTAAAAATTATTGGACCACCAAAAAAAAAAAACTGACCTAGAAAATAGACCCAGGAGAAGCAATTTAAAAATTATTGGACCACCAAAAAAAAAAAAAGAGCCTAGACATCAAAATGAAATTATCAAGGAAAACTGTCCTGTATTCTAGAACCAGAGGGTAAAATAAATATTGAAAAAACCCACCGATCACCTCCTGAAAGAGATTTGAAAAGAAAAACTCCTATGAGTAGTATAGCCAGATTCCAGAGCTCCCAGGTCGAGAAAATATTGCAAGCAGCCAGAAGGAAACAATTTGAGTACTGTGGAAAGAATCAGGATAATACAAGATCTAGCAGCTTCTACATTAAGGGATCAAAGGGCTCAGAATATGATATTCTAGAAATCAAAGGAAGTAAGATTAAAACTAAGAAGCACCTACCCAGCAAAAGTGAGTGTAATACCTTAGAGGAAAAAAGGTCATTCAATGAAATAGAGGACTTTCAGTCATTCTTGAGGAAAAGACCAGAGCTGAGTAGAAAATCTGACTCTCAAACACAAGAAGCAAGAGAAGCATGAAAAAGGTAAACATTAAAGAGAAATCATAAGGGATTTACTAAAGTTGAACTGTTTTACATTCCTACATGGAAAGATAACATTTGTAACTCTTGAAACTTTTCTCAGAATTTGTGTAGTTGGAGGGATTTTATATGTATGTGTATGTGTGTGTGTGTGTGTGTATACAAATATATATACATACATATATGTAGATATATATAGACAACGGGCATAGGATGAGTTGAGTAGAAAGGGATGAAATCTAAAAAAATAAAATTTAGAGGTGAGAGAGGAGGAGAAAAGGAGAAATGGAATGCAGCAAATTATCTCTCATAAAAGAGGCAAGAAAAAGTTTTTTCAATGGAGGGGAAAAGTGGGGGAGGTGAAAGGCAAAAAGTGAAGCTTACTCTCATTACATTTGGCTTAAGAAGGGAATAACATGCACACTCAATTTAGTATGAAAATCTATCTTACATTACAGGAAAGTAGGAGAGAAGGGTTATAATAAGTAAGGTATGGGAGAAGATGATAGAAAGGAGGGCAAATGGGAGGAGGGAGTAATTAGAAGTAAACACTTTTGGGGAGGGATAAAGTCAAAAGGGAGAACAGAATAAATGGGAGGGGCAGGATAGGATGGAGAGAAATATAGTTAGTCTTTCACAACATGACTATTATGGAAGTCTTTTGCAGGGCTTCACATTTATGGCCTATATCGAATTACTTGCCTTCTCAGTGGGGAAAGGAGGGAGGATGGAAGAAAAGCTGGAATTCAAAGTTTTAGGACCAAATGTTGAGAATTGTTTTTGCATGCAACTGGGAAATAAGAAATACAGATAATGGGGTACAGAAAGCTATCTTGCCCTATAAGAAAAGAGAGAAGATGGGGATAAGGGAAGGGAGGAATGTGATAGAAGGGAGGGCAGACTGGGGCAGAATTCATGGTGTCTTTGGGAAGGAGAGATGGGGACATCTGGAACTCAAAATCTTGTGGAAATGAATGTTGAAAACTAAAAATAAATTAATTAATTAAAGTTTCAAGAAAAAAGAAGAAATGATGAGCAGGCAGATTTCAGAAATACCCAGAAAGGCTTACATGAACTGATGCTGAGTAAAGTGAACAGAACCAGCAGAACAATGTACACAACAATAGCAACACTGTGATATGATCAAGTATGACAGACTTGCTTCTCAGCAATGCAATGAATGATGCAAGACAATTTCAAAAGACTCACGTTGCAAAATGCTACCTATACCCAGACAAAGAACTACGGAGTCTGAATGTAGGGTGAAGCATACACTATTTTCACTTTTTGTTTTTTCTTTCTCATGATTTTTTCCTTTTGTTCTGATTCTTCTTTCACAACATGACTAATGTGGAAATATGGTTAATATGATTGTACATGTATATCCTATACTAGACTGCTTGCTGTCTTGGGGAGGGAAAAATCTGGAAATAAAAATCTTGCAAAAGTGAATATTGAAAACTGTCTTTATATTTAACTGGAAAAAAATAAAATACTATTAAGTGGGAAAAAATAATAACAATAAAATGTTATTTTTGAGGTTAGGGAAAAAAATCCTAAACACAATACTGTAGATGAAGTGCAGTGAGAACAGAGTACAGGTGGACTATCACTTTATTCCTATAGCTCTCAAGCCATCACCCCTATTCCTCCTATGTGACTCCCATCCATGACCTCCTATGATTCTCCAGAGGGGGTCTTCCTCTAACTCTCTTGACAAGCCAATGATATCAGTACTATTGCCGATCCCCCAAATAACTTACTGCTATCTTTTATGCCAGCTCTCTCACATAAATTCTTCACTGTTAATATATCACAGCCTGCTCATAACCCAAAATGTGCATCTATCTTGCCATATGGGTAACCTGCAAATTTAATTCTTCAGAGACAATGGTGTATATTGATCTACAAGCTATGCTGGAAGAAGGCAGATATTTAAAAGATGGGTCAGTGTTTCAGGAAGAAGGCTGAGGTCATTAATATATGTATTATTTTCATTGTCTCGAACTATTTCTTAAGGATGTTAAGTATAATTAAATCTTACTTTACAATAATGATATATCCCTAAAAAGTTCTACATGAGACAAATATAAACACTAGACCTCAAAATTTTAAGAAATATTTTGTAAGGTAAATAATAACCCCTTCACAATTTGTTTTTCTATATCTATTCTAACGTCAAATTTACTTAAAATAAGGTATAGTAACTGTCAGGTTTTCACAAAAACTTTCAACTTCTCAGGAAAAAGCAAAAATTGTAAAGTGAAGTACTTTATTATTACTGAATACTATTAATAATGATTTTTAAAGAAATTAAAGTATTAACAGGTAAATAAAATTTATTGAGGGTTCTTATCAAACTAATGACCTGAGCAGATATGTAACTCATAGATTAAAAAAAAGATGATGTCTAGCACTAGAAGCATCTAATATTTTTCAATCTGAGCAATGGCAAATACTTCTAATATCTAAAACCCACAATACTGTAGTTTGCTAATTTTCTTCTTTTCATTTATTTTACTTTGTATTATCCAAATGTGAGATGCAAATCTATAGTGAATCATCTCATAATGAATTATAGAGGAGGCAGTGAGAGAACTCAAACTGCTCAGATTACAGTTCACATTCTCTTCTGTTCTGTAGGACTTAGAATAATAGGTAAGAAGATATTTATTTTCCCTGCCTCATTCTCATCTCTAGCAAACAGTTTTCTGTCAGGATCTGGACACAGTTACTAACAATACAGTTGTTTGTGGGAATTTTGGAGAAGAAAATAAAATATTCTGTTTTGATATTTTAAGTTAAATTAATACACTAAGTAAACAGCAATTCAAGTGAGTAAGTAAATCACTAACCTGTTTTAAAATTCGCTTAATCCCATAATTGGTTAATAAGTCCAGATTTGGTCATTTGAAAAGAGAAAGGATGAATACAGACTACCAGAACTGGAAGTCATGAAGACCAATTTAAATCCTGCCTCAGATATTTAATAGTAATGAGAGCCTGGCAAGTTATGTAACCATTTTGAGCCTTAGCTAATTCATCTGTAAAATGATGGGGGTTGGATTTGATGGACTCCAAATTCCCTTCTAGTTTTAAATCTATGATCCTATAATCCCTGAATTCTAGAGATGACTGCTTCATTGTAAAGCAGATTAGCTCTCAAAAAAATGTTAGTTTAGAACAGGGTTTTAATCTTTTAGGTGTCATGGACCTCCTTCTCTCCCTACTTGCCGTGGAAGTCTAGTGAAGCTTATGGGTCACTTCTTAGACTAATGATTTGTTCTGCTTTTTAAATTCATAACTGAATGAAATACTAAATTTCTTATGCATAGGAAAATAGAATCATCAAACTGAATGGGGCTTTACGGGTCACTAATCTGCTCATTTTTCAAGCAAGAAAAAATGAGCTACAGAGAATTAAAGTTATTTATCCAAAGTCACACAGTAACAAGTGGCAGAAATCTTCTGACTATACACTTATCCTCCCTCTTCATGTGCTACAGACTACTTTACACCTATTACGAATTAATGCATTACTTTATGGATCACCCACAGCTAATTCTTTGGAAACTGTTACATTCTAAGTGTCACAACCATATAGCATCATCAGAGAACATCTGTGTTGCAAGTAAGGTATTTAAACAAAAGGACATCCTGAAATTTTTGAAAGCACTGGGCAATTTCCCAATTACAGCTCGCCCTTCTCCTTCATTTAATTCTGGTACTAACTCACTGTCTGTCAGCAATGACTGCCTCAGATATACATATTTATGTACTGACTCAAGAGACTGATCTTTCAAGTATATATTGTAGACTGGAAAATGGGCATCTTTTCTCCATTTAGATTTTTCTGTAGAGATGATTAGGCCAATCTGAGTATTCATGGTATCTCATGATGGTTATCCTATGACATTGAGGGCTTGATGCAGTCATCCACAAAGCATCTAGAGGACCAAATTCTCCTTCCATTTGGATCTGACCAAAACTCTCAACTCCCTATATTAAGTGTCATTCAACAATAATCTCACTTGAACATATTCATCTGTGAAGGGGGGAGGAGCCAAGATGGAGGAGTAGAAAGATACACATCCCGCAGAACAACGGAGTGGAGGAGATTTCTATCCCAGAGAGATGGGAAAAACCAATGGGAAAGGTATGTCAAGCACTGGACACAGAGTAGAGCCCAGTCCTGCCTTGGCTATGCAGAACTTTAGAGGAGCAGATCTGAGCAGGCTTCAGGGACAGAATCTCCAGCAGCAGCACAAATCTCAACCCACAGATGCCAAAGGTGAGTGAGAGGGTCTTTTCAGCTGGCCAAGAGGGGAGCAAGGTGTCCCATAACTCAAGTCTCCTCAGGAGGCAGCAGTAGAGGCAGCAGCAGACAGGAGCTCCCAAAGCAGGCAGTAGCCCACATCTGTTGGATGGTCTCATCTTAAACCCCCTGAGGGTACTAAGCCCTGTGTGGTGGCCCTGCCTGCTCCCTAAGCATCTGATCTTAATCTCACACTGAATAGCAGCCCTGCCCCTACCTAAAACCCCTGAGGCTTGGGAGCAGCTCATATGAATCTCAGCCCCCAGTGCTGACTTGGCAGAACAGGAGCTGAGGTAGGTGTGGAGAGGAAACTCAGAAGTCAAGTAACTGGCTGGGAAAATGCCCAAAAAAAGGGAAAAAAATAAGACCACAGAAGGTTACTTTCTTGGGGAACAGGTGTCTCCTTCCATCCTTTCAGATGAGGAAGAACAAGGCATACTGTCAGAAGAAGTCAAGGCCTCTGCCTCCAAAGGGAACTTAAATTGAGCTAAGGCAATAGAAGACCTTAAAAAACAAGTTAGCAGCTTACTAAAGGAGAACCAAAAAAATTGCTGAGGAAAATAACAGCTTTAAAAAGAGGCTAACTCAATTGGAAAAAGAGGTTCAAAAAGCCAATGAGGAGAAGGAGGTTTTAAAAAGCAGAATTACCCAAATAGAGGAGAAGGTTCAAAAGCTCACTGAACAAAATAATTCATTGAAAGAGTTCAGGGAACATATTCATCTCTGACTGTATTTAACAAGGAATCTCATTTGTCTCAATGAATACATGAGAGATTCATTATTGGGAAAGATCCTTTAAGGCTATGTTTTGGTCAGCTGAGTAAATGCTTTTTAAAAAATTGATAATCAAAACCAGATCTTATATTCTCTGTATCTTTCTGTTGGTTGTGTGACTGAATTTCAAAAATATTGTTATATATTTTATATAAATATACCACATAAGCATATTTATTTATCTCCTTAATCTCTAACTTTTAAATGCTAAATCTGATGGCATTTTCTCAATTTTTATCCCTTTCTATCTCTTTTATATATCTGACAATGATGAGCATCTCCTGGAAACTCTACTTTCTGGGCCTTCATGACTTTGTTCTGTGTTGTTCTCTTCTTATTTTTCTGACTGCACCTTCGGGCTCCACTTTGTTCAAACATAATCCATACTGGGCCCTGAGAGTAAACCCCAAGGATCTATCCTGGGCCTCACCATCTCTATGTCCTCTACAATCTTTTTAGTGATGACCTTATCCACTCACATGAGATAACTTATATTTCAGCAGATCACACTGAGAACTATATATTTCACCCAGATTCTCTCTCTAGAGCTCTAGTCCCGAAACACCACTTTTCCAGAGGAAATTTCAAAACTAGATGTCCCAAGATATCCCAAACTCAACATATCCAAACAACATTATCTTTTCTCATCTCCCTTGCTTGCCAAAAAAGACTACTTTATGGAGAAGTCACACAGTGAAAGTGGTCATATGGTGGTCAGAAAAAGTCACACAAGGATACTCTCAAGGTCTCTCTTAAGAACTCTGTAACTGACTGTGTGACATGGGAGACACTGGCACAGGATCGCCCAGCATGGTGTGCCTTTTACAGAGAAAGTGCTGTGCTCTATGAGCAAAGTAGAATTTAAGTAGCTCAAAAGAAATTCGAGATAAGCAAATTTAGAAAACAAATGTTCGCATGGACTATCTCTGCCAAACCTGTGATAGAGCATTCTGAGCTCACGTGGGTCTGATCAGCCACAGTCAGAAACACTGTAACTTGACTCTAACATAGTGATGTCATTTTGGTCCTCTTTGAGAGGCAGAGTGGAGTGAGTCAAAAAATTCACTCTCTGTCACCTACAAAAGAAAACACTGGGGGGAGTTTGGTATGCCAGCCTCCAAGCAGAAGGGCGAGAAGCCTGAAAGAGGCAATGTCAAAATATATGGGGAGCTTTTGGAAGAATTTGATGTAAATATCTTGCTGTATCAAAGAATTCAATGCATAGTGACTAAACTAATGGTGTTAACAGGCCATACTTAGCTAAACTGGTTCTCAGAAAACAGGCACTGTCATTGGGCATATACTTGAAGCTTTAGCAATTTGCCAGAACCTGCTAGAGCTTCTGCTCTTCTGACATGGGCTTTGAGAACACAGGTCCACCTCCACACAATGACAAGCTGTCTGAACACTATTTTGGTAAAGAGGAATGTGACATGAAAACTGCTAGTTTAGCAACAGTCATAGCTGAAGGAAATTGTTTGTAAAACCGTGGCATTTACATCACTGTCATTTTATAAAGTTTTGTGTGTCATGCTCCTACAAAATACAACAGCACATTATAATATCAAAGAAATACCTGTCAGATCAGGTAAGAACTTAACTATTTGGGGATAAAAGCCACTAAAAAAAAATCTTCTAGAACAATAAACAAGTAAAATGTGATCTTCAGAATACATAATAAAGCTGGAAACAGAATGGAGTTAGAATACATTTCTAAGCAAGAACACATTTCAGAATTTAACTTCTATATCATGTCATTTATATATGATGAACCTTTATTCCGATTTTGAAATAGGGATAAGTTACGTAAGTTACATAAATAAGTCACATAAATCTGTTAGATAATGTCTAAAACACTCCTTTTCTGGAACTCTTCTTGAACGAATGTTGATTTGTATTATCCGCAAGAAATTTCTGAAACAATTCCAAATATATACAACAAAATGAAAGGTAACAGAAACTATAGCTAAGAGACTTCATAGGCTCCTTGAATTAAGACCAATGGTCACTGCATTTGAGCACAGGAATGGTGATAGACTACAAAGAGAATGCCACAAAGTCTTATATAACCTTAGGAAAGGCAATACTGACAAAGCAGAGACATCTTACTCTATTTTTTTTATCATCATACATCCCTTCGTAAAATGTGCCATCTAATGTATCTAATGTTATCAAGCAAACATAGGAGCCTTAATTGAGAGCTAAAAGGGACATCATTTGATCCAATTATCGCATTTTACAGATGAGGAAACTGAGATCCAGAAAGGCCAATTGGCCCAAAGTTACACAAGCAACAGGAATCAGTGGCAAGATTTTAACCCAAGTCCTTTATAAAGTGTCTCAATTTTAAAAAATCAGCTATAGAGATTTTTTTAAAAAATTAAATTAGTAAGTCTACAGAAATCATTCAACATTAGAATGATTCAAAACATCTACAAATTTAGTTCTTCCAATTCTATAAGTGGACATGAAATAATTTTTTTAAATGTTCTAAGGAGGGAGATTTTGGGTTTTTTTTTTTTGGGGGGGGGGGCTGGCATGTAAGCATAGTTACACGAACAGAGATTCCAAATAAGAGAAATCAGACCACTAATTGAATCAAAGTTACCGAATCAAAGTGTATTTGATTGGGAGCAAAAATAAATCTATCTATTTGAAAACCTGGGAAGAAATTGTACAAAATTTTTCCAATATGTATACTGTCTCAGATCCACAATAAAACTGGGCACTGCTCTGCTGTTTCAATTAAACAAATGTTTATTGATATAAATAGTTGGCCAACAGGTATTATGATGCCTATCTCATAGGTGAGGAAAACTGTCCTCTGAGAGATTAACAGAATTCTCCATGGTAACATGGCTAGTAAAGGTCAGAGAAAATTAACTTGCGTCCTCCAGAAGCCATGTCCAGCCCTCTCTCCATTATACAGCAATGAATCTGATGTATGCAAAACACTGTACTAAGCATCTACAAATATGACAATGAAAAATGGCAGTCATTTGTGTCAAGAAGCTAATGATAGGAAGGGATGCTTCATGTACAAAAATACATTTAGCACATGATAGACTGTGATAAAGTCCAACAAAAGAAATCTAGATAAAATACAAATTTTAGGAGAGTCAATTGAAATTAACAAGAATATAATGTTTAAAACTCCATGCTTGGTGGAGGGGATACAAAGACAAAATTAAACAAGGAGCTTTCACTTTAATGGTACATATTATGTACTATTAAATGTACATAGTACATTTAAGCAAAATGCAAGGCATTTGAAGAGGGACAGAGTACTAGTCACCAGAAGCTATATCATAAAAGCCTTCCGGAGAAGGTGGCATCTCAGCTAAGGTATAAAATAAGAAAATAATCTCAGAAAAGAGATATTGGTGCTTCTTGTTATAAAAATAATGATCACAGCAGGGAAAGAGGTTGCAAAATATTTTTTCAAAATGAGAAGAGAATGTAAGAAAGACTAAAAGGAAGGAACACAATAGGAGAGTCATTCTGAGAGTTACATATTGAGTTTATTTTATATTCAGGTAATCTACCCCCCAAATAGGGTGGCTGAGGGGACAACCTTGTGCTTCATATGTACAGGAAGACATGGCTCTTATTTTGCTGATATAATGCTGTGTGACACTGCCTATCTGCTTGCTATACAGAATTATTTGAACAGGTTTCAGACACTCTTAGAAAAAACACAGAGAAAAAAGCTCTAG
Organism: Bettongia penicillata ogilbyi; assembly: GCA_023548195.1. Classification (NCBI taxonomy): domain Eukaryota; kingdom Metazoa; phylum Chordata; class Mammalia; order Diprotodontia; family Potoroidae; genus Bettongia; species Bettongia penicillata. The sequence continues at coordinate 3,657,754 of JAJHZJ010000421.1, read as the reverse complement.
AGAGGCAGTCAGGAAAGACTTTAAATTGCAGATTACTGGGACACAGACATGTGGGGAACTGGCTGGATCATGTTTCTGATTTCTAGGGCCTATATTCAAGGGACTGCTGAGAGAGACCCTGCCATTTTTGACTGTTCTCTTTCTCTTGATTTGAGCTGAGATCTCATTTTACTCCCATATGAAGAGCTCATTTATACTTGTATCTTAGACTCTGTACTTGCACATTCTAATCTCTGTAGAACTCCAGTTTCTGCTTATTGTCTTGCCTGGAGAAATAGGTTTATTTACTAATCCCTATGTATGAGGATCTTTAGTGTAAGGAATGAACTAAATTGGAAGCATAAGTTAAGGGCTATCCTCTTAAGAGCACTCAGTGAAGCAGTCTTCCTTTAAAACCCAGACTCATATACTAGAACAAGAGATAGCAGTGAGATGAGTGTCAATTCTTGCCTACTAGAAGTGAGCATACATAGCCTCAGTAAACCCTGACCTTGTCTGCCTATTCCTCCAGGTAGCATGCTTTTAATCCTAACACAACTCTACTCCAGTGCTCAGAGGGGTGGATCATACCTCAGGTTATACCGACTAGATAACTACAAGCTGAGTCTATATATTTACACACACACACACACACACACACACACACACACACACACACACACACACACACACATACACACCTTACATGCAGGACACACATATCTTACACTAAAAAAAGCAATTTCTACATAATAAAAATTTACAATTTCATGCATAATCCCTCCCGCTCTACAGTGTACACAAAATGTATTTTATTTAGTATGTTCAGAATAAATAAAAGTTCACTAGTGAACAATGTGAAGAATACACCTTCTTATCCTTTTATTTTATTTTTTTAATTTAACTTTTTACATTCATTTGCACAAAATTTGGGGTTCCAAATTTTCTCCCCTTTTCTCCCCTCCCCCCACCCCAATACACCGAGCATTCTAATTTTCCCTAGCACCAATCTGCCCTCCCTTCTATCATCCCTCCCTTCTCTTCTCCCCACCTTCTTTTTTGTCCTGTAGGGCCAGATGACTTTCTATTCCCCATTACCTGTCTTTCTTATTTCCTAGTAGCAACAACAATACTAAACAGTTGTTCCTAAAACTTTGAGTTCCAAATTCTCCCCATCCCTCCCTCCCCACCCATTCCCTTTGGGAAGGCAGGCAATTCAATATAGGCCCTATCTCTGTAGTTTTGCAAATGACTTTGATAATAATCGTGTTGTATAAGACTGTTATTTCCCTCCATCCTATCCTGCCCCTCATTGTTTCTATTCTGTCTTTTGATCCTGTCCCTCCCCAAGTGTTGACTTCAAATTGCTCCCTCCTCCCATTGCCCTCCCTAACATCATTCCCCCCCCCCACTTGTTTATCTCCTTCTCCCCCACTTTCCTGAATTGTAACATAGGTTTTCATACCAAAATGAGTGTGCATTTTATTCCTTCCTTTAATTGAATGTGATGAGGGTAAACTTCTTGTTTTTTTTTCTCAACTCTCCTCTTTTTCCCTCCATTAAAAGGTCTCCTGCTTGCCTCTTGAATGAGAGATAATTTACCCCATTCCATTTCACCCTCTTTCCTCCCACTACAATTCTCTCTCATCATTTACCTTAATTTCTTTTAAGATATGGTCCCATCCTATTCAATTCACTCTGTGCTCTCTGTCTCTGTGTTTGCGTGCATGTGTGTATGTGTGTGTACGTGTATGCGTGTGTATGTGTGTGTGTGTGATCTCACCAACTACCCAGATACTGAAAAGTTTTAAGAGTTACAAATATTGTCTTTCCATGTATGAATGTAAACAGTTCACTTTTGGTAAGCCCCTTATGACTTCTCTTTGCTGTTTACTTTTTCATGCTTCTTCTCATTCTTGTGTTTGAAAGTCAAATTTTCTTTTCAGCTCTGGTCTTTTCATCAAGAATGCTTGAAAGTCCTCTGTTTCATTGAAAAACCATATTTTCCCCTGAAGTATTATACTCAGTTTTGCTGGGTAGGTGATTCTTGGTTTCAGTCCTAGTTCCTTTGACTTCTGGAATATCCTATTCCACATCCTTCGATCCCTTAAGAAGCTGCTAGATCTTGAGTTATCCTGATTTTTATTTCCACAGTACTGGAATTGTTTCTTTCTAGCTGCTTGCAAGATTTTCTGCTTGACCTGGGAATTCTGGAATTTGGCCACAATGTTCCTAGGAGTTTCTCTTTTTGGATCTCTTTCAGGCGGTGATCGATGGATTCTTTCAATACTTATTTTGCCCTCTGGTTCTAGAATATCAGGGCAGTTTTCCTCAATAATTTCATGGAAGATGATGTCTAGCCTCTTTTTTTGATGATGGCTTTCAGGCAGTCCCATAATTTTTAAATTGTCACTCCTAGATCTATTTTCCAGGTCAGTTGTTTTTCCCATGAAATATTTCACATTCTCTTCCATTTTTTCATTCTTTTGGTTTTGTTTTATGATTTCTTGGTTTCTCAGAAAGTCATTAGACTCCATCTGTTCCATTCTAATTTTGAGAGAACTATTATCTTCAGTGAGCTTTTGAACCTCTTTTTCCATTTGGCTAATTCTGCTTTTGAAAGCATTCTTCTCCTCATTGGCTTTTTGAACCTCTTTTGCCAATTGAGTGAGCCTATTTTTCAAGGTGTTATTTTCTTCAGCATTTTTTTGGGTCTCCTTTACCAAGGTATTGACCCATTTTTTCATGCTTTTCTTGCATCTCTCTCATTTCTCTTCCCAGTTTTTCCTCCACCTGTCTAACTTGCTTTTCAAGATCCTTTTTGAGCTCTTCCATGGCCTGAGCCCACCAGACATCCTCCTGGGGTGTCTGGGATACAGAGGCCCCACCCTCCACGTCTTTCCCTGATGGTAAGAATATTTCCTCGTCATCAGAATTGAAAGGTGGGAACATCTGCACCCCATCAAAATAGCTTTCTATGGTCTTATTCTGCTTCCTTTTTCTGGCATTTTCCCAGCCAGTTACTTGACTTCTGAGATTCCTGTCCACCCCCACCTAGATCCATCCAGCTAATGCTTGGGGTCTGAGATTCAAATGCTGCTTCCCAATCTCAGGACTATCCGTGGCGGGAGCGGCTGCTATTCAATGTGAGCTTAAGTTCTGGTGCTTGGGTGGGGGGCAGGGCCACCTCCCAGGCTCAGTTCCCTCAGGGGCTTTATGCAGAGACCTTCAGTAATGAAGATCCTGCCTGCTCGAGGAGTCCCGGGGGCCGCTGCTGCTGTCTCTGCCGCTTCCTCCCGAGGGGGCCCAAGCCATGGAGACACCCCGCTCCCCTCTCGGCCAGCCCAGACCTCTCTCTCACTGACCTGTAGCGTCTGTGGGCGGAGGGACCTTCCCGGCCGCTGGAGATTCCATCCCTGAAGCCTGCTCGGATCTGCTCCTCTGGGGCCGCGCAGCCAAGGCAGCACAGGGGTGGACTCCGCTGTCCGGAGCACGACGGACCCTGAGGACGTCTCTCCAGGGCTCTCTGGAACGGAAATCTTTTCCACTGTGTTTCTGCACACCTTGCGGTGATCCAGAATTTGTGGGGAGTTCTTCTTGTAGGAAATATATGGGCTGTGGGTTCGGAGCTAGCATATGTGAGTCTTTCTACTCTGCCATCTTGGCTCCACCCCCCCCTTCTTATCCTTTTTAAAAAATTGGAACATCTTCCCATCTAGAGTCTAGCATAGCAATACCTTACTTGTTCAACATGACTTTCCAAAAACTACTAATAAATACTTTATTAGATCACAAAGCAAGATCTTTTCAATGGCCTCGGATATAGTTTATCTGGATCCTATTATATGAACCCACTAAGAGTGAATACATGAAGAAATGCAAAGATATCATTTACTTTGGGTATCAAGTCCCTGTACTTCAACTTGTTCCCTATTTACTTACATGAACATTTTCCTTGGTAGAGAAAACAGGAGCCAAAGACTTCTCTAGTTCTGCCTTCTTTCTATCATCCATTAATATCACCTCATTAAATTTAAGCAGGTGTCATCACTTTTTTGATTTTCCTCTTGCCCATTTCTTCATTAGTGTTAATTGGCTTCTGCGGTTTGTTGGCATTACTAATGTTATTCTTATACACCTGTGCCATTCTTGCATTAACTATAGCTGTTTCTATACATACCTAAAAAAATGGTTCTCTATCCTTCACATCATTTTCTTTAGACTCTTCCCTTTTCTCTGCCATAATCATTATGTCAGTGAGAATGTCTTCTTGAGAGAATATTACCCCTCCTTAGACAACTTCCTCTGCATAATTTTAAGTCAGTAGATTATGGTTATCTTTTTCTGAACTCTAAAATCTTCTTTCTCAAAATCAATTACTTGTTACAGGCTATAGTTGACTTTCTCATCCTTTTGGATCATGAACTCTAAGTTGGTATGAGCACTTCTTTCTATCCTTGTCATTTCAACCTAAGCAACAAGTTCCTCCTTGGCAGAATCAGGTCCAGAAATGTAACTCCTCTTACTGCTTCCTCCACCTTTCAATGAGTGAGAGGAGCCAAGATGGCAAAGTAGAAGCAGGGATCTGCCTGAGCTCTCCAACCAAACCCCTTAAAATACTTGTAAAAAATGACTCTGAACAAATTCTAAAGCACCAGAAGTCACAAAATGACACAGTGAAACTGATTTCCAGCCCAAGACAATCTGGAAAGCCAACAGGGAAAGGGGGTTGCTATTGCACTGGGTTTGGAGAAGACAGCACAGATGGGACTGTAACAGACCTCAGGACTCAGGAGCAGGCTGAATCACTGTGTCTCAGTTTCTAGACTTCTCAACCCACAACCGCCAAAGGCAGTTTCAAAGGTCAGTGGGAAAGTTCTCTCACCTAGGTGAGAGAGGAACATGGTCTGACACCTGTCCTCGACCCAGTGCAGTGACTGCTTCTGGAGCTTGGGAGGAATGGAACAGCTGAACTGGATCTTAGTCCTGGGGTGAGGAGGAGCATGGCATGACAGAGCTAGTGGTGGCTATGGAAAGGGAATCTTACTCGCAGTTCCAGGGCAAAGGAGTATGTTTGTGGTTGCTCACAGACCAGAGTGCAGGCCAGGAGAGGAGTAAACACCTTATTATACCACTTTGGGGGAGCTCAGAATTTACAGGTCCCTGGAGATACCTCTGAAAGCAGCTGCACAAAGACCCTGAAACATGGGGCAGTACACCCTCCACTTAACAAGGAGCTCGGAGATCAAGTAATTGGCTAGGAAAAATGACCAAATGGGGGAAAAATAAGACTATAAAAGGTTACTTTCCTGGTGAAAAGGCATTTTCTTATGATGAGGAAGATCAACGCATATAATCAGAGGAAGATCAAACCATACAATCGGAGGAAGACAGCAAGGTCAAGGCTTCTATATCCAAAGGTTCCAAGAAAAATATGAAATTGTCTCAGGCCATGGAAGAGTTCAAATAGGATTTTGAAAATCAAGTAAGAGAAGCAGAAGAAAAATTAACACGAGAAATGAGTGATGCAAGAAAATCATAAAAAATGAGCTTGCTTAAGGAGATCAAAAAAAATTGCTGAATAACACCTTTAAAAATGGCAAAAGAGGTCCAAAAATCTAATGAGGAGGAGGAACGCTTTAAAAAGCAGAATTGGCCTAATGGAAAAGGAGGTCCAAAACCTCACTAAAGAAAATAATTCCTTCAAAATTAGAATGGAGCAAACAGAAGCTGATGACTATGAGAAATCAAGAAATTATCAAAAAAGACAAAAAGAATGAAAAAATAGAAGACAATGTGAAATATCTCATTCAAAAAAATCACTGACCTGGAAAATGGATCCAGGAGAGATAATTTAAAAAATTAATGATCTACCTGAAAACTATGATTTAAAAAAAAAGGAGGGGTCTAGACATCATCTTTCCAGAAATTATCAAGGAAAACTGCTCTGATATTCTAGAACCAGGGGGTAAAATAGAAATGGAAAGAATCCCCTGATTACTTCCTGAAAAAATCCCCAAAGGAAAACTCCTAGGAATATTGTAGCCAAATTCCAGAGGTCCAGATAAAGGAGGAAATATTACAAGCAGCCAGAAAGAAACAATTCAAGAAAAAGAGGTAGAATGTAGTAAAGCATATCACAAAAAAGAGACAAGAAAGAGCTTTTATAATGGAGGGGAAGAGAGGAAAGGTGAGAAGAAATAGTGATCCTTACTCTCATAGAATTTGACTTAAGGAGGGAATAACACACATTCAATTGGTTATGGAAATCTACCTTACCCTACAGGAAATATTACAAGCAGCCAGAAAGAAACAATTCAAGTAATGTGGAAACACAATGAGGATAACACAGGACTTAGCAGCTTCTACACTGAAGGATCAAAGGGCTTCAAGTATGATATTCCAGAGGTCAAAGGAGCCAGGATTAAAACAAAGAATCACCTACCCAGCAAAGTTGAGTATAATATTTCAGGGGGGAAACTGGAATTTCAATGAAATAGAGGACTTCCAAGCATTCTTGTTGAAAAGACCAGAGCTAAATAGAAAATCTGACTTTCAAATACAGAATCAAGAGAAATATGAAAAGGTAAGTTGAACTGTTTACATTCCTACATGGAAAGATGATATTTGTAACTCATGAGACATTTCTCAGGAATACACATATATACATAGATGTGTGTATGTGTGTATATTATATATGTGTAGGTACATATGTATTTATGTATATGTATATATGTGTGTGTATATGTACTATGTATATAGACAGAGAGTACAGGGTGAGCTGAATATGAAGGGAAGATACCTAAAAACTAAAGTTAAGTGTTATGAAGGATGTACTGGGAGAAAAAGAGGTAGAATGTAGTAAAGCATATCACAAAAAAGAGACAAGAAAGAGCTTTTATAATGGAGGGGAAGAGAGGAAAGGTGAGAAGAAATAGTGATCCTTACTGTCATAGAATTTGACTTAAGGAGGAAATAACACACATTCAATTGGTTATGGAAATCTACCTTACCCTACAGGAAGACAGGAGGAAAGGGAATAGAAGAGGGAGGATAATAGATGGCACAGTAGATTGGGGGAAGGGGTATTCAGAGCAAACACTATTGTGGGGGTACAGCTCAAGAGAGAGAATGCAATAAATGGAGGGCAGGACAGGATAGAGGGAAATGTGGTTAGTCTTTCGCAAGTTATGGAAATGTTTTGCATGGCTACACGTGTATGACCTATATTGAATTGTTTGCTTTTTCAATGAGGATGGGTGGGAAGGGAGGAAGGGAGAGAATGTGGAACTCAAAGCTTTAAAAATGAATGTTAAAATTGTTTTTGCATGCAACTGGGAAATAAGTTGTATAGGCAAGGGGGTACAGAACTCTTTCTTGACCTACAGGAAAACAGAGGGGAGGGGGATGGGAGAAGGGTGATGATAGAAGCAGGGACAGATTGAGGAAATGAGTGGTTGAGGTGTGCATTGTACTGGGGTGGGGGAGAGGTGGGAGATGGGGAGAAAATACTAAATTCAAAATCTTGTGGAAGTGAATGCTGAAAATTAAAAATAAATAAATTATATTAAAAAATGATCACTCAAGATCCCAAGTTTTAAGGACAAAGCAAAATATTTTTAAGTATTTGCAAACTCTGAAACACTATAGAAATGCCAACTATGTCCATCTTGTTTCTTTACTTCCAGACAGAGACAATGGAATTAGATTTTGACAGAAAGTGGTACAGTGGATAGAGTGCCAGGCCTGGAATCAGGAAGACTCCACCTTCCTGAGTTCAAATCTGGCCTGAGACCCTTATCACCTTTGTGACCCTAAATAAATCACTTAAACTTGTTTACCTCAGTTCTTCATCTGTTGCTGTGGTTCGTCTCTCATTCTGGAAGAGGACCAATGACATCAGCAGAGTAAAGTCTCGTCTTTCAAATGAACTGGATTTACACGAGGCAGAGTTGTGCAAAGTCATCAGCCTCACTCCTCCAGAGTCTTAAGTTCAATGAAAAGCCATGGGTCAAGATAAATGGTAATGGTCCTGGTTGCAGTGGGAGACTATGGTCTTTTTAAACTAAGGTCTTTCCTAGGCCTCAGTTTGTATGAGGCAATGCCCATTCAGTAATTAAAGGATAGGTAAGAACTGAGGGGGAAAAAATGGCCCAATTTGCCTTCGTAAAAGAATCAATCTGGGAGGGCAACACCCTCAGAGTTTCTGGCCAGAACATAAACAATTGCTATTGTTTACCTCAGTTTTTCTCCCCATCTCTTACCTCTCCCCCACCCCAGGACAGTGCACACCTCAACCACTCACTCTGAATCATCAAAACCCAAAGAGCAAGTGAGGCTTGGGCTGGTACCTATTATAGGCCAGCGAAAGCCAGAGTGATTTGGGTTTAAAGGCATAGTCAAAGTACCTCTATTTGAATCACAATGGGCTTTAACAAAACCTGGTTTTCCAGAGCTATATTTCAAGAAACATAAATGAGACAAAAGAGTTAATTGTCCCAGTTTATTGGGAAAGAAAAAAGTGATAGAATAAATAAGGGGGAAAAAAGACATGTAGCCCCCAAATCCCAGGACACCTTGCAAAGTATAAGGGGTCAAAATTTATATTCCTTTGGACAGAGCACTCATATGTAAGGGTATGACTCCCCATATGAACGGAATTAGAGAAGAAGGAGGAGGAGGCAGAGGAGGAAGCTGGAGAAAATGACAAAGAGTTCCCTAGGATGCTTTAATTTATCTTTATATAGTGAGAACATCACGGTTCTAAACACTTTTATTTACATTTAACAGCTGTTCTTCCTGAACATCAATATGATATTAAAAACCTAATATGAGGCCATAACATTTTCATATCCTGGCCCTTTTCAAGTTATGTAAAGATTGCCATCTCTTCTCCTAGAGGTTATATAACATTTTTGCATTTCTTTCCCATTCTTTTACTAAAATTAAATTCTTCATCAACACCTATTCTTTTTATAACAGAATACAAGAGTTGGAAAGACTCTGGCCAAAGACTCTGGCCCCTTTCAAAAAGTCCCAGAAGTTCTCCATTCATCAGGATCAAATATATTCCTCCACAGTGCCTAGCATAGAGTGTGCTCTTAATGGATGCTTGCTGATTGACTGGTGACGAGCTTCCTGAATTTAGCTAGCTGAGTTTTCCAATCAAATCTTTCTAGTTTAAATAGTGTGTCAGAAACTGGGCATACACCAGTGCCTCACACTGTATACCAGAATACAGTCCAAACGGTTACCCAATCTAGGTATAAAGGTTGATACTATGAACAAGTTAGGAGAGCAAGGAATAGTTTATTTGTCAGATTTATGGAGAATGGAAGAATTTATGACCAAACAAGAGATAGAGAACATTATGAAAAGCAAAATGGACAACTTTGATTACAAACTGAAAAGGTTTTACACAAACAAAGCCAATGCAACCACGATTAGGAGGGAAGCAGAAAACTGGGAAAGAATTTTTATTAACTAGTATCTGTGGTAAAGGCCTCATTTCTAAAATATATAAAGAACTGAGTCAAATTTACAATAATATATTTCTCAACTGACAAATGGTCAAAGGATTTGAACAAACAGTTTTCAGAGGAAGAAATTAAAGCTATCTATAGTCATATGAAAAAATGCTCTAAATCACTACTGATTAGAGAGATGCAAATGAAGTACCACATCATACCTATCATATTGGCTAACATGACAAAACAGGAAAATGATAAACATTGGAGAAAATGTGGGAGACTTGGAACACTAATTCATTGTTGTTGGAGCTGTGAACTCATCCAACCTTTCTGGAGAGCAACTTGGAACTATGCCCAAAGGGGTATAAAAATGTGCATACCCTTTAACCCAGCAATATTACTTCCAGGGCTGTATACCAAAGAGATCATAAAAATGGGAAAATGATCCACAAGTACGAAATTCTTTATAGCAGCTCTTTTTGTGGTGGCCATGGACTAGAAATGAAGGGAATGCCCATCAATTGGAGAATGGCTGAACAAGTTGTGGTACATGAATATAATGGAATACTATTGTGCTACAAGAAATGACAAAAAGGAGGATTTCAGAAAAGCCTGGAAAGACTTATACGAACTGATGCTGAATGAAGTGAGCAAAACCAGGAGAACATTGTACACAGTAACAGCCAGTGTGCGATGACTGTTTTTGACAGATGTGGCCCTTCATAGCAACTCAATGACCTAAAACATTTACAAAGGACTCATTATGCAAAACACCATCCACATCCAAAGAAAGAACTATGGAGCAGACTATTTTATCCTTTATTATGTTTTGTTTTTCTCATGATTTCTCCCATTCATTTTAATTCTTCTATGCAACATGCCTAATGTGAAAATGTGTTTAATAGGAATGTATGTGTAGAACACACGTACACATGGATTCTTGAAGTCATGCTGTCTTTGATGCATGCCGTCTTGAGGAGGGAAGAGAGAAGGAGGGGGAGAAAATTTGGAATTTCTGGAAGTGATTGTTGAAAATGGAAAATAAATAAATTAATAAATTTTAGGGAAAAAAATCTTTCCAGTTTAGAAGGCCTATGAAAGATAGAGCAAAGTTGGATTTTCATGATTACCTTATTTCACTTTATAAAAGGTTTCTCAATCTTATTTTACTTTAAAAGTAAGATTCTCTAGAAAATGCAAGGTATGATTTAGTTTATACAAATCAATTTATGCTCACATCTTGAGTTTATCTTATGCCAACTACCCCACCAACTAATTCAGTTTAATCTTCTTTAATTACACTTATTTTTACCTTGTCTAGTAAAAGCTTAGATGTGTGATGATTCAAAGTTCAAACAAATATTTAGGATGAATTCAGTGTATTTAGGTTAATATCTGAAATTAATTAGAAGAATGCCAAATACTTAAAAAGACAAAATCAAAGAACAATAAAATGTAAATATATTACTGTATTAACAATGTCAAGCTCTGTTAAAAAAAAAAAAAAAACTATCTGAATGAAATTGTTTCTGTCTTCCCAAATATCTATCTTTCCTACCTCCTAAAAACATAGGAAAATTGGGGAGTATGATTTTTATGATGAATAAAATCTTCAAAATAAGGTGCTCATATAGTCTGACCTCATCTGCATTTGTTTCCCCAAAATTTGTAAAACTATTCATTAAGAAATTTTTAAATAATTATCAGCAATCACTCCACAGAAATTAAGCAGTGTATATAACTCTGTTGCACAATCTTCATCAAAGAGCCTACAAAAAATAAACTATTATTTATAATCTAAGAATATTTCTCAAAGTAAAGTAAAAGACTTTAATATGAAACAGAAAAAAATTCTGCTGTCCAACCATTCACATTGCTTCAATAACATGAATCCTCTGAATCTAAAATTGAACTGCCGGGGTCTAAGTGATGTTAGATAGCAATGCTTTTTTTTTTTCTATATTATCTTTTTTTTAAAGCAGCACACTTAGGATGTAATGTCAGAAAGGTTCTTTCAAATGTTGCATAGTACAGGAAATCTTCAAGGTTAGGCCCAAGAATATAGGCTAAGATTCTGCTAGGCATATCCCTTCTATAATGTTGCAGAAATTTTTGTGTTACAAAGCCTCTGACTGCTCTTGCTTCTTGTCTGGTTTGGATTTCTCCATCTCTGTAGCAAGTTAAACGAATTAGTCTTTTTGGAAATAATACTAAGAAATAAAAAAAAAACATATGAAGAAGTTCCTCTCAATATAAAAAAAAAAATCTTCAGTCTGTCAAGTCTATGATGTAGCAGCATAAAGTGTTGACAGTAAAAGAAAATGAGACCAATGACAAAATTTCATAGTACAGAAAGTTATCTCAAGCATGATTTTCTTTGTCTCTGCAATCTTTCCTTTCCTGAAAATTAGTCCTTTTTATTTCTGCTTACTACTGTGCAGCACATAAAGTTGGGAAAACAGCGATTTGTACTGGGAGAGGAGGAAAGGAAGAGGCAGATAAGCGTGAATTGCAGTACATGAAAAAGCACAAAAACCTACTATGGTACAGGAAAAGAAGGGAGGGTGATGAGCATTATTTGAACCTTACTCTCATCAGATTTAGCTCAGAAGCAATAACATAATGAGGTATAGAAATCTAACTTACCATATAGGAAGTAGGAAGGGAAAAGAGAAGAAAATGAAGGGGGCTGATAGAAGGGAGAGCAGACTAAGAGATGCTGTGGTCCAAAGAAAAACTCTGGTGAGGAGAGATAGGGAAAGAGGAGAGAGAAAAGCATAAAAAGAGAGGAAAATAGGACAGAGAGAAAGACACAGAAAGTAATCATAACTGCGAATGTGAATGGAATGAACTCTCCCATCAACAGAAGAAGATAGCAGAGTGGGTAAAGAACCACAATCCTGAAATACATTGTTTACAAGAAATGCATTGGAAGCAGAGAGACATACACAGAATAAAGATAAAAGACTGGAACAGAATATAGTATGCTTCAGCTGAAGTATTAAAAGCAGGGGTAGCAATCCTGACATTAAAGTGAAAAGTTTTTGCACAAACTAAGCCAATGCAATCAAGATTAGAAGGGAAGCAGAAAGCGGGGAAATAATTTTTACAATCAGCGTCTTGTCTCATTTCTAAATTATATAGAGAACTGAGTCAAATTTTTAAGAATACAAGTCATTCTCCAATTGACAAATGGTCAAATGATATAAATAGGTGGTTTTCAGAGAAATTAAAGCCATCTATAATCACACAGAAAAATGCTCTAAATCACTATGGATTAGAGAAACACAAACCAAAATGACTGCAGTACATCACTCCTATTAGATTGGCTAACAAGACAAAACAGGAAAAAGATAAATGTTGGAGATGTGGGAAAACTGGAACACCAATGCATTGGTGGTAGAGCTGTGAACTGACCCAACTACTCTGGAGAACAATTGTGAACCATGCCCAAAGGGCTAGAGGTCTGCATTGCAAAGAGATCATAAAAACGGGAAAAGGACTCACATGTACAAAAATATTTACAACAGCTCTTTTTGTGGTGGCCAAGAACTGGAAATTGAGAGAATACTCATCAAATGAGGAACGGCTGAACAAGCGGTCTGTGAATGTAATGGAAACCTGGAAAGACTAATGTAATATGAACGATGCTGAGTGAAATAAGCAGAACCAGAAAGACACTGTCCACAGTAACTGCGAGATGACTGGCCTCGAAAGTTTTAGCCATTCTCAGCAATGAAAGGTTCTAAGACAACTACAAAACGCACGATGTAAAATGCCATCCACATCCAGAGAAAACACTGGGATGTCTGAATGCAAATGGAAGGATACTATTTGCTCTCCTTTTCTTTTGTTGTTATGTTTTGTTTCTTCTTTCTCATGGCTCCCCCTATTAGTTCTAATTCTTCTTTACATCATGACTAATGTGAAAATATGTTTAATATGAATGTATAAGCAGAGCCTGTATCAGACTGCATGCCATCTTCAGGAGATGGGAGGAGAGTGTGGGGGGAATACAAAACTCAGAATCTTATGAAAGTGAATGCTGAAAACTAAACTAATTAATTTTTATATTTTTTAAAAATACACAGATGAAAACTCAGGTAAACGTATCCACTCACTAGGAAGAAGGGTTGTTACAAATGGTTATAAGCATTAATCATTGTTCAAAATTATCAACCATAAGCCATCTGCAGGGACTCATAAGTATCATTTGCTCTGACCATACCTCTGATCAGTTGCCAACTGATGCAACCAAAAATTATGGTTGAAATTGCTTGGGAACATTTAGTTCTGCCACACACTATACAGATAAAGCCTCTGTAACAACACGGAAAAGTTGGCATTTTCTATTGTGAGATCAAATAAAAAACTGAAACAAAGTTTTACTACAATAAAAACAATACCTTTACTATATATCATTGCTTGTTTTAAAACAATTATAAACAGCAGTAAGAAGAATTGTCACTTTAAAGCACTGTAAGATTTAAAAAGCTCTTTCCTCAACAACTGTCTTATGAACTAGATACTATAATCTGCATCTTATACATGAGGTTAGCTGAAGTGCAGAGAAGTAAAGAGTCACATAGCTAATAAGTACTAAAGCTGACACTTGAATCCAAGTCCAGTGTTCTTTCCATTACACCATGACACAGTGAAATGCTCAGAAGTATGGTACTATGTTAGCAACAAGGCAAACAATGATTGATCCCTTTTAAGAAAAGGTGACCCTACATTAGAAGACTTAGGTAATTACATAAGGTCTATACAAAAGCACTCTACAGCTCTATGAAGCTCCAAAAGAAACTTATTTTTATTTGATTTCGTTTTATTATGAGTCAGAATACAAGTTTCACCTGTATACCTAATACACCTATCAAAGTTTATTGTATAGTCAATACTGTACTAAATATTATAAGGAAATCAGACATAAGATCTGGTATTGGATTTGATATAGCTTACAATCAAGTTGGGGGGGTAAGCCTAAAACAGCAGTGAAAAATTAAAAAAGCATAAAATTAAGCTCTAAATTATTTGCTAAAATCTTATGCACCATATCATTCAAGTTGAGAAAAGAGGAAGATTAGTGGAATAAAGAGTAGTTTATAAAGGTTCAATGGAAAAGATGAGACTTGAGCTGGGCTTTAAAGAATAGTCAGGGGTTAGGAGTCACCTAAGCAAAGGGAACATGAAGAAAGAACCAGAGAATTGTTCAACTGAGCAACTTAGATTTTTTTTTTTAAAGTAATTCATATAAGACAGAAGCAAGATCAGGTAACAGACAATGAATATGCTGACAAATGAATATAAGTGTAATGCAAAAATTTGTCAGAAGCAGAGCCAAGATGGTAGCATAGCAGGAAGAATATAGTGAACTCCTATTCCCACTTCCAAAAGTCCTCTGAAAAGGAAAAAAAGTCATACTGATGGAAAAATGCAAGGGGAAAAAAAAACAGTGAGTCATTTTTTCCAATGCAGGGGACAGACAGAGAGGTCTGCAGATACTGGAGCCACAAGAGCGGCTGCATGAAGCACTCCAGCACAGGCAAAGGCTGTGTTCACTGGAGCAAGGGGAGGTCCCAGAACTATAACAGGGTATCATGACCTCTCACAGGTAACATGTGGAAACAGGTGCCAGCAGGCAGCTATCACTCACTACTCAGTTCCAGGTCACAGATCAGGGCACCCTACACAAAGAAGGGTACTACATCTAGCATTCATAGGTCATTATATCCTGCGCAATGCATAAGAAGTAAGATCAGAAGCAAGCAGTAACTGTGTGATATGGACCCCAGGAGCAGAGTAAGTTCTTTGTTCCAGCTTCTAGTCGAATTTGAAGCCCAAGTAGAAATAACCAGAGCAGACTGATATTGTCTGAGTCCAGTAGCAATGTACTGTTGCTCAGACCCAAACTCAGGTCAAGAACTTGCAGAGCTTAGACCAAGACTGTAGCAATAAGACTTTGCCCTGTATCAAAACACTCTGAAAGTACTGAATCAAGCTTACTCTCCCTAGTCTGAGATCTCTCTAAGATACTAGAATAACATAACACTCAACCTCCCAAGAAAGCATCAACAAGACCAGTCCTGACTTTCCCTCCAGAAGTGCACAGAGCCTGGCCCTAACAAAAAGTCCAAAATAAGAAAGCAGTATCAAGAATGAACAAATGAAAAAAAAAAAATCCCACTTTATGGGATTTTCAAAACTTCAAAACTTGAAGACTTCAAAACAACTACAAGCAGAGTCTCAAAGAAAAAAAACTCAGGCACAAATTCAACTAGAATTTCTGGAAGATATGGAGCAAGAGTTAAAAAATAAACTTTTCTTTTTATAAATGAAATGTGAGTACCTGAGGAAAAAGTTGTTTTAAAAAAATGAGAGCTCTGGAAGAAAGAATTGGAAAAAGAAGTTGCAGCTTGGTACAAGAAGTATAATAAAACCTTGCCTAAACAACAAACACCCTGAAAATTCAAATGGACCAAAATGTAGCCAATGACTCCATGAGGCAACAAGGAGTATTAAGACAAAATTGAACATTGAAAAAGTAAAAGCAAATGTAAGGTATTATAGCAAAGACAACTGACCTGAGAAATAGATCAAGGAGAAAAAAAAATTTAAGAATTATACTATTTGAATGCCATAACCATAAAAGGAACCTAAATAAACTGTCCGGATCTCTTAGAATTAGAGGGCAAATTGGAAATGGAAAGAATCCACCAATCATCAACTGAAAGTAGCCCCAAAAGAAAAATTATGGAAACTATAAAACGTTATAATCACAATCTAGAGGTTCCAAGTCAAAGAAAAAATACTGAAATCAATCAAAGAATTCAAGTACCAAGTAGCCACAGGCTGGACCACAAATGATTTAGCAGTCACAACTACAAAGAAGTAAAATATTATATTCCAGAAGACAATGGATACAGGTTTACAGCCAACAATAACACCCCCCCTAAAAAAAAACTGAGTATAATAATACATAGAAAAATGGATTTTTAAAGAAATAGTCGACTTCTAAGAATTCTGGATGAAGAAACCTGAGATTCCTAGAAAGTCTGAAGTCCAAACACAAGAGTTAAGAGAAATATAAAAAAGTAAACATGAACAATCATCATGAACTAAAAAAGGTTAAAATGTTTACATTCTTAAATGGGGAGATGCTATATAAGGTACCCTCTGAGCCCTGTCATCATTTTAAAGTTGAGTCTATAATTACAGAAAACTAGGCAATGTTTCCATTATGTTTTGATGATCTTAAAAATGGAAAGAGAAAAGAAATACACTGAGAGGAGGGAAGGGATTTGGGGAAAATCATTTCACATAATTGGCATGTACAAGCAGAAGTCTATACAAACAAGGAAGATGGGAGTAGGGGATAGGAGGGGCTTACACTTAAACCTCACTCTCATCCAAACTGATCAAAGGAAGGAAGAATACATACATACATACATACACACACACACACACACACAGAGCTGGGAACGGAAATTTATTCTACTCAAGAAGGAAATAGAAAAGAAAGATATTTGAATTAGAGAGGAAGTATATTAATGGAGAGACTAGTCCTCAGCAAAACATACTCTAAGAATGTACACATTATGTCCTTTTTTTGAGGTGAAAAAGAATGATAATGTGAAAGCAAGTATCTATCAATTGGGGAATGGCTAGAAAAGTCATGGTATATAAATGTGATAGAATACTATTGTGATAGAAGAAATCATGAAAGAGATGATGTCAAAGAAACCTGGAAAAGATTTATATGAACTGATGTAGAGTGAAGTGAAAAGAACAGTTTATACAGTAATATTTTAAGAACAAAAAACTTTGAACGACTAAAACTTTGATCAATATAATTATCAACCACAATTTCTAAGGACTAAAGATGAAACATTCCATTCACTTCATGATTTAGAGATGACTTAGGAATATACAATGTGGGTGTTTGTGTTTTCCGTTCAGTCATGACCAATGCAGAAATTTGTTTTGCTTGACTACACATCTTTGTAACACGGAACAGACAGACAAAAAGACAAGTGAATAAAAGTTTTAGGAATTATCAAACTCTGAATGAGTGAAAGTTGGCAAAGAAGTTTAAGGACAACAATAAGGGATTTTTTTGTTACACTGAGAGAAAACGAGATTCAAAAAGGTTAGGAACATTTGCTTGAGAGGAAGGGATGACAAGTGACACCAGAGAAAAAACAGAACTACTTAATTCTTATGTTGTCACACTGCTAGTGAGCACAAAAATGACCATCGGGATGCTTATACACAAAAACAGGTAAGCAGAGAGCAAAAGAGAACTTGGCTGCCCTTGATGAATTGAAGTCACTTCACCCAAAAGAACTGGCAGATACTGCCACCAAGTCATTGTCACTGATATCTGAAAGATCAAGGACACAAGACTGGAGAAAGGCCAATGTCCTGATTTTTGAAAAGGGGAAGATACTGACTTTGATTCCTGAGAAAATCTTGAAAGCACCATTGAAGAGGTTATTGGTGAATGTCGAGAAAGAGAAGCAAGGATTACAAAAAGCTAGCATGGCTTCATCAATAACATGGCATACCAGGGTAACTTCATTTTCCTTTTTGACAGGCTTACTAAACCAGGAGTTGAGGAGAATACTTTGAACACAGTTTATCCAGATTTCAGCAAGGATTTTAATAAAATATCTCATCATATTCTTATGAAAAAGAGAGATACAAGTTAGAGAATAATATAATTGGATGGATTCAGATCTGGTTGGATGGCTAGACTCAGAGTGAAAGGTTCAGTGTTGACATGGCAATCTTCAGGGGAGTACACCAAGGATCAGTACTTGGATCTTTGCTTTTCCACATTTTTATTAGTGAGTTGAGTAAAGGTACAGATGGCATGTGCATCAGATTTACAGACAACACAAAGCTTAGCAACATGGTAAATAACCTGGATGACAAAGTTAGCATCCAAAACATCTTGCCAAATTATGTAGCACTGAATTGAATTTAAAAAAGGTGAAATTTAACAGGGATAGGTGTCTTGCACTGGAATCAAAAAAATCAGCTCTGCAAAGTAAGATAGGGTAGGTATAAATAGACAGCAGCTATTCTGTAAAGGACCTAGGAACTTAAAGGAATTGCAAGCCAAGCAGCATTGTGACAGCCAAAAAAGCTAATTCCCTCTTGGTCTCGATTAGAAGACATCTAGCTTCCAGGAACAGGGAGGTGATTCCCTTGTACTCTATACTTGTTAGGCCTCACCTGGAGTATGGGGTTCAGTTCTGGGCCCCATAATTTAAGCAGGACATTGCTGAGCTGGAGGCAATGTGCAGAAGAGGGCAGCTGGGATGGTAAAAGGGCCATGAGCCCATGCCACATGGGGGTAGTATGAAAAAATTAGGCATACAAAATCTGGGAAAAAAGAAGGCTATGGAAAGAGAAGTGAAAAAGGCACAGGACAGACACTTCATGTATTTGACGACCTCTATATGGAGGATTGTAGTTGTTGGGCCCCAGAGGGCAAAGCAGCAGTAATGGACAGAACTCACAAAAAGGTCAATTTAGACTTTTTTTCCAGGTTTGTTGATAAATAGATCATTTCTTCATTGGCAGGAAATAACAAAAATCACCAGTTCACTACAAATGACAAAACAGCTTTCACAAAACAGCATGCTAAGACTCATATAGAAGACTCATTCATACCACCAATTCAAGCTTGTGGTATGAAAGAAAACAGCATAGCAGGATTACGGAAATTTGGAGACTACAAATGTATGTGTGTATACATATATATGTCCAACATGTCTATAAGAAAGTACTGCATAATAAATTTAGGGATACACACACACACACACACACACACCCCTTATATACATACGTACTGCGAAGCAAAAGAGAACTGGCTTCATGACAAAAGTCTTGGTTTTAAGTCTCTCCTCTGATACACACTAGCTATGTGACTATGGGCAAGTTAACTTAACCTCTCAGTGCTCTGGGCAAACTAAAACTATAAATTGCAAGGATGGTACCAATTTGAATTGGCAAAAGGAGTCTCCACATCAAGGAGAACTCCACACCAATGAAATCACAAGTCAAGTCCCTATGCTTATACATATCTTACTATTACAAAAGGATGCAGGACTCATTTTGCATTTTAAAAACAATTTTGTGGGTCAAGCTATGTAAATATTACAGCAGATAAAGATGAGGGAAATTGGTATCAAGCAATTTAAAAATGTGCTGCAGAAACCTAGTATACATATTATTTTCACCTAAAAATGATTGCAGATTTGGGGAAATATCAAGGCACGCAGAAACATGTATGAACTATCAGTCTCTTCAGCAAGTCTGAGACCCTGTGAAAGTGATATTCTGGCCCCCTCTCACCAACTCTGCCTCCATCTCTTTGATTATGCCATTTCCAGTGCTTAGAATGTCTTTCACTCATGCCATCTCTACTTAATAAATTCTTACCCATTCCTCAAAACTCAGCACAAATGTCACCTCCTTCATAATACTTTCCTAAGCATAGGTGGGAATTATATTTCCTTTCTCAATATTATTATCCCTTTCTTAAATCTTATTGCTTTATTTGTTCCTTTGTTGTATACTTATGTTCAATTTTGCATATCATTTATGTATAGATGTCATCGGTTCCCAAGTACAATATAAACTTCATGAAGGCAGTACTCTCTTATTTAATATGTGTATTATCTTAATACAATGCTCTGAACATTGTAGGTATTTAATAAATATTTGCTGAATTAAATTGAGTGGAGATACACTTATTAGAGGAATTAAGTAATAACTGATTTTTAACAACATGACCATAACTTGGAGATCCTTTTCAAAGTTGTCACTCTAGGGGGCTATATGCTTACTCAAACATATTGTCATTGCCCAAAACATCTTTGGAATGCCTCTTTTGGAACAGCCTTCAATGATGTTCTTTTGAATACTCAATAACAGCAAACAAAGCTTCAAGGGTGGATTTGATTTTAGTAAGAACCCTTAGAATCTCTTAGAAAACAAGTCCCGTGAATCAGGTGGGCGTTCAACCTGAGCTTTATTATTCTTGTTATAATAAAGTATGACTCTAAGGTCATGAGACTTTTTCATGTGTTCCTCATTAACTGGCTTTGAAGACAATTTCAAAAGCGCAGTCTTTGTTCAAAAAAAAAAAACAAAAATGCACTGTTACTTATAACCATACCTCATATACTTTTGAATTGCAAAGCACCTAAGTCAAAAGTGTTTTTCAAAATAATTCATTTAATTCTCAAAAGCATGGAACAAGCAAATGTTAATCCTCATTTTTCTTTTTAAAAATGGCCTAAATCAAAGTGCAGAGGGTAAATAAATTGTTCCTATTATCCAAAAGAAGCAGAATTCTGATATGCTGCCATTCCCCATTTAATATACTATGATAAGTTTCATAGTTTAAGTACTGAAGCTTTATACTCCTTGAAAAACGGTATTATAAGGGGAAAAGGTACTATTTTATTATTTATGGAAGGGGCCATAAAATATTACTGTATACTTAAAATACTATGGAAGACTATTTAAATTGCTACAAATTCAAATACAGGCCTACATAGGGCTGCTGCTTCTTCACACATGCAATGACACTTAATTCAAGGGGTTCTACTTTTTTCTCAGATACACCTACCAGCACAAGTCCTATTTAGGTACCACTTGTACAAGAGATGGCATTTTGACAGGGACTTCCTATAAGTAAATACTCTTTCATTTTATTTTAGAAAAATTTCCATTTGAGGAATAAAGTATTCATATGAAATGTAGATGCAGAAAGTGAGACAGAGAACTTAGTTGGAAAAATTACAAAGTCAAACCTATGAAGTTTCAGAAACTTGATTCATTTAAGTGAGAGGAGAGCAGAAAATCAATAATATAAAAGTTAATCTGCATATAATTCCAAGATGATTCTTATGGAAAAGAAATAAAATTTGAATGTCTAATTGTGATTCACTAATTCAATCAAAAGATGATTTTATGTACAGTACCAAAGGAAGCCAAGGTATTCCCCCTTTCCTTTCCAGCTATTCATCAATCAAGTAGTTTTGACTGTCTATATCTACTGGCTGTTCAACAGATTCAGACTTAAGTAGGTAGGAAGCTGCATAGGATATAACATATAGTGTAATATGAGTCACATTTTAAGCTAAGCTTTAAAAAGATAAATATTATATATATATGTGTGTATACATATATGTATGTGTATATATGATATATATATTTATCTATTTATTTTAAGGCCAGAAATTTCAATCAGCAAAACAACATAGGGATTTCCTTTGTTTAAAAATCAAATGAAAGTCTCTAGTGGACAGCACTGTCAAGATGGGAGTAAGTTTTTAAATTTTGCCTGGGACATGTTAATGCCTTATGCTCTCCAGTGTTTTATTCACTTGGTAAGAGGAATACCTTGTTGAAAGAAAAAAAAGAGTGAAATGTATCCTTTGTCTGTATAGTTTTCACAGAGAAAGCAATCATCTTTAAAGAGAACATTCAGGAGATGAATCAAGAACACATACCTTTTGTCTGGTCAAAGTAAAACAAAGGTGACTTCAAACTCACAAAGTACTGTACCACCTCAGAATACTTGTCCCTTTCAGAGACAACATTCTGAAGGTCTGTCATTCTCTCTATTAAGAACCTGGATAACTTCGACTGAGCTCAAAAAATGAAATACATAAAGGAATTACATAACAAAGACTGAAGAAAAGCAGAAATCAACTGTAATTTCAATGCTCTGCGCTTTCCCAGACATCAAAACGTACGAGGCTGAGCGCAGGCCTAGGAGTGAGACAAGCTGTAAGCCCAGCTTCCAGAAGGACTGGCGGCACAGACTCTCTGCTCTACGAAATGGGGTGATCTAATAGTAACCTGCCTGCACAGCTCTCCTTTGATGCGAACTAATTAATGACTTCACAGGGCAATACTTTCAAAAGACTAATGTTCCAGAAATATTACGTATGGTCCTCCAATTAAAAAACAACCACCCTCCGAACCCGCCCCATACCCAAACAACGTTGTTTTTTGGCCTTTTCCCCCATTCCGGTTCCTCCCCTCCGGTGAATTTCAGCCTGTCATCGCCTCTGCCTAGATGGTCGCCAACAAAAGCGATTTACACGGAGGCGGTGAAACGCGCAGCCGAGACAAGGTGGATCCGTCGGTGCCCCGCCGGGTACGGACGGGATCAGAAGAGGAACGTGGCGCTGGTGACCGCCTCGAGACTACACTGGACCGGATCTCAAACCCCCGGCGGCTGGGGGCAGGGGTGCAGACTCGGGGCTCGCTTTCCGCCCGGCGCCGGCTCTGCCAGCCTTCTGGGGCTCCTAGGCCCCCGCCCCGGGCACGGGTGCCCGGTGCCCGGGCTCCACCTTCGCCTCCGCAGGGCCTCCCTCCCCAGGGGCGCCAGCTCGGAAGCTGAGGCCCCACGTGCAGAAGTTGTTGTGGGCGTCGTGGGGCTCGGCCCGGGCCCGGAGCTCCCGCACCGCCCCCTCCTCCCGCCGCCGCGGGCCCGGCGTCCGTTAGGAGCGGCGGCCCGGGGCGGTCCGGCCCAAGCTTGCCGCCCATGGCTCCGCGGGCCGCCCTTACCTGACCCTTCCGGACCCGGAGACACTCGGGCGCTCCTGGGGACGCCCCCAGCCCCCGCCTCCGCCGGAGACCGGGCCGGGGGCCGAGGAGCCGGGGAGCCGCGTGAGGCGACGGCTCGGGTCCCGCACGCCTCCGGCCGCGGCGGTGCCGGTTCGGGCAGACGGGAAGCGACAGGAGTCAAACCCAGCTGAAAGCGCTCGGCTGTCTCGGCAGCCTGGATCCAGGGCGAGGGAGCGAGCGCAGCAGGCGCGCAGCCCCGGGCTGGGAAGGCGCAGCCGGAGGCCGCCGCCGCCGCCACGCCCACCCCACCTCACCCGCCCCGCACCGCCGGGCCTACAGCCGGCGGGGGCCGAGCGCTGGATCTCAGCCTGGCACCGGGCAGACCGTGGGAAACTGGGGCTTGGTTTGCAGCTGTGCTCGGTGGGGGCGCTTATCCGGCCCTTCTCCGCCGGGCACCGGTCCGCAACGGACTGGCTAGGTCTGTCAGAGCTGGAGGATCGATCGGAGCGGGGAAACTGCGCAGAGCCGACGCCCCACGGTCTGGCCCTCGGTTTGCCACCTTGTCTTTCTCAGCCCTTTTTACAACTTGTGCCACTCACCCGCTCCCTGCGGCTGAGCCGTCAGGACTCCCCTCCGTGCGGCTGCTGACCTCCCCCCCACAGCCCAAGACGCCTGCAGCCCGAGGACGGATGTCCTGGGAGTGCGGTACCTCCAGCCACACCTGTGCAATAGCCTCCTAAACCATCCTCTCGCCTCTGACTCCACCGGATGAGAGAGGGACGTTCTTAACGTCCTCGGGAAACTCCAGGGGCTTCCTAATGCCCCTAGGAACAAGTACAGGTTTCTGGTTGTCATTTTATAGGATCACACAAGAAAAAGCAGCGCTCCCCCCCGCCATCCCCTGAACCCTAGTTGTGGCGCGAAGTCGCTTTCTAGGAAAGGGAGCCGGACGAGACAAAACCTGGCCACTACCTCATCAGGGGCCGGTGATCCGGCTCTCCGGCGGTGCGGCTGCACACACTGAAAACCCAGAAAAGGGAGAAACACCCCAATCCCCGGCATCGCCGAATGGTTTAGCTTAGAAATGAATGTGGTTTCATTTATTTACTTTTCTATTTCACTAAAGAAACTGTTAAAATCTGCTTTGCTGCTGCATCCTAAGGACCACTGGTTTTGCTTTTCATTAGATTTGCACTTGAAGCTTTCCATTTGCATTGTGTTCCTCTTTATACAATATAAGCTCCTTGAAAGCACTGTCTTACTTTTCTAATTGTATCCCTAGCCTTTACAACACTGTTCTATTTGTATCCCGAGCCTTTACTACTGTGCTTTACACATTAAATGTCTTGCCTTACATAATGAATGCATTTTCATTGATTCATGAGTAAAATACTCGTTATCGAATATTCAGCGTCCATTTATAGCTGAAAGGAATTTTAAGGATCCTCTAGCCCAATCTGACCACCGTGATCCATAATAATAACAAAGTCAGCTTTGGAACCCAAGCCCTCTGACTCTTACCCTCCTACCTTAGTGCTTCTCCCTTTAAAGCCTTTTACAACTTCTCTCCAAATTATCTTTCCCTTTTTTTTTACATATTATTTCCTCTTATGCACACAATTGTTCAGCCAAATTGACCTTACTGCTTTTGTAGGATACTACATTTTCCTGTCTTTGTACATTTGCATTAACTGTCCCTCATTCCTAGAATGCCCTCTGTCCTCACCTCTACTGCTTTGAATCTCTAATTTCCTTCAAGTCTCTCAATTTAAGCACCACCTAAGGAAAAAAAAAAACTTTCTTGATATCTCCAACTGCTACCAAAATTATTCTGTATCTGTTTTGTAATCTATTGCACATCTTATGCAAGCTTCCTAAGTGTAGGAAGCATTTTGTTTTTGTCTTTGTATTCTATCACAGGACCTGGCTCCAATTACATTATAAACTCCTTGAATTTCCTTTAGAGTAAATAATAAATTCATGTTGATTGATTAATTGCCTGCTTCCATCCCCTCCATAAATTTCTTAATGTTCTTTCTCCAAAGGGTACTTTAGTTCTTGTAGGGAAGCAAAATGCTATGTGGAACTAAGGAGTGAATATTTTGCTTTAGTAGCAATTCTCATATTCCAATGTATTAGTAACATCTGTGTTCAGAGCATTACAAGCATTACCTTTCAGTGCTTAAAGTCTTTTGTCTTTCTTGAACTCTCTCCAGCATCTGACATTGGGAACTACAGCATCTTACTGGACACTGTCTTTTCTCTTGGCTTTGTAGATGTTTCCTGTCCTATTTATTTTAATCCCATTATGACTGCTCCTTCTTTGTCTTCTCAACTAGATCTACATTCTCTTCCCATTTATTTAATGTAGTGGTTAGAAAGTGGACTCAGTTTGGTAAAGGAAGCAGTGAACTGAAGTCCTGATTTCCCTGTGCAACTATATATAGTTAATATATTAACTACCAGAAAGGTGACTGTTTACAGCTATTCAGATCTGGTCTCATACCTCTTACATGAACTGGACATTTTTGGAGCTATTTCAAGTCTATTTTACTATGTTGCTGTTAACTTAGTCTTGGATATGCTGAATATGTTCCCACCTTCTTCAGCATCTCCTCCCCTCTGGAGAGTGGAGTACTTAGCTCCTCCCAAAGCTTTTCTTTACAGAAGGCTGGAATTGGACTTCCAGCTCACTTCTGTTCTACTCAGTTTCAATTACTCCCTGGTGTCCCCTTTCCCCCCTGTAATATTAATGGTATTTTAAGATCTTCCCCACTCAATATACTTCAAGTGGAGCCCATTATGGGAGGGACTTACCTCACGGGGAAGCTGTTGTCTGAAGGCTCACACCTTTTGCTAATTTCTAATTAGACACTAAGTCATGAAGGTTGTGATGCCCTCTGGTTCTGAGAAGGGTATGTGTACTCTGAGGTGAGCTTTTGCTTCTCCAGGGTGGGAGGGGTTCACTTCTGAGAAGGATCTTGTAAATCCCTGGTCAAGAATCTGAGTAGCCTTATATTCAGAAGTGGTGACAGCCCACTTCCCAGGATTCTATCTGTTACTCTTACTATCCTTGTCTTAGAGAGCTGAGTACTACTAAGAATCAGTCCAACCTTTTCTTCAGTCTTGTCTTTTTGTTTATTGGGTGTCTCTACTGGACTCTCAGATATAATGCTTCATTAATCTTCTTGGGGTGGACAGGATTGTAGTTTCTTACCCTTGTTTCTAGTTCTGGGTGCCAGCATCCCCTCCCTTTTGGTGACCTCTCCTAAAGTTTATTTTCAAAATCTGGCAGTTTTTCCAACAATAGGAGAATTTTAAAAAAAAATAATTACCCAACCCCCAAGTTTAACCTATAATTAGTCTACCCAGGTCTGTGAAGTTGCAAACATGACTGAATCTTGAAAGCTAAATGAAGCTTCCCCAGAAATACCAGAATCTCTTGCCACCTGGAAAAGGGATTATTAGCTTCCAAAGATTCCTGGGAATGCAGGTAGCAAGTAATGTGGCCTGCATTGGATTATTTTGGGGTTTTTTTTAGAGTTTAGAGAAGGGGATTCTAACCAGGAGTTGATAAGATCCTAAAAGGGGGCCAGTTCAGGTGAAACCCATGATTCTTTGGGCTTTTTTAGAGTCATCAGAAAGGAATTTGTAGGAAAGGAATTGTAATACCAGCCATCAGAGACATTAATCTGGGTATGATGAAGACAAGAATTTGAATGGAGAGCTCATCATGAATGGAGAGCTGTGCAGTGGGAGGAATTCTATAGAGAAAGGAGTTTAGCATAAATAATAGTCACTTGCACATGACTGTTTTCTGAACACAGTATGGAGACAGAAAAAGAGTTAAAGCTTTTAGTTAAGCCAGGTCCAGTCTCTGGCAGGTATTGGCTGTGTGACTTTGAATAAATAGTTTGACTTCTCTTTGTCCCAGGCAGCTCTCCAAAACTTTAAATTGCAGAAAAGATGTTGTCCTGCATTGGTAGAAGAAATTTCCTCATAAAAAAAGTTCCTAATACTAGTGAAATCAGAAGTTCCAGTCCCTCAACTATTCTGGATTCTAGAAATGTGATTTTTGAGTTGTATTTTGTTGCCTTATGTTCCATTAAAAGACTATAGCAACCTAGAATATGAAGTTTTACTATATACTTCTGCATGTCAAGTAATAGATTCAGTTCAACATTACATCATCAATGCAGTTCCTGAATCCTTATCATACTTATTTGGAAGAATCCTCCCTACTGAGTGTAGATAAAATTAAGTATTTTAGGATTGCTACCAAAGTCTACTAGCATAGGTTTATTTTAGATTAACTCATTTAACTCCTATATAATGATTTTTAAAAAGAATAATATATCTACTAAGTTTGGAGTCATAAGACTTGGGGTCAAATCTTGGTTCTAATACTTACTAGCTATATGATATAGACTTAACTTCTTACATTCCTTGACTGCAAAATGCAATTATAACAATTGTACTATATACCACTTGGTGCTATGAGGATAACACTTTGTAAACCTTCAAGTACAATAGAAATGTGAACTATTAAGTGAAATCTTCCATTTACCTACCAATATCTTACATATTTCCCAACAGAATTGTTCTTTCCCTACTTGGTCCTTGCATAGTACTTTGTTCTTTATAAACACACACACACACACACACGCACACACGCACACACGCACACATACGCATACCACACATATAGAGGCACACACACATGCATATATACATATCATATATACATATATACATCAGCAATGTTACATAAACGTGTGTGTGTGTATGTGTGTGTGTAAAATCACTGCTTCTGGCCCCACTTTTTGGGGGCCAGCTCTGCTATATCTTCCCTCAGGGTTCCAAAGCACTCTGAATAGTCTGGGAATCTCTTTTCTCTGCCATTGCTCAATCCTCCACAGGCTGTATTCCTCCTATTTTAGGAACTTAGTGACTAGTACATCATCAATTGGCTTTTGCAAGGTCCATTTACTTCACTGATACAGCAAGAAAAAATGTACAAAGATTTTCTGAGCAAGACCTTGGGGGCATAATTAATTTCTAGGGGTAGGTGAGTGTAGGAAGATAATTAGCTCAGTTCCTACTTAATGAGACCAAGTTCATGTCCAGATATGGTATAACTGCTGCATGAATCCTTCTGCTGGACTGGATTCCCAAAGGTCATTCCTGAAGCTCTCTCTTTGTTTCTTGGTGCTGGCTGTAAAGCCCTGACTGGATCTAATTCTCAGATCCGTATAGTTTACTCTCCCAAGGTTAGAGACTCCACTCTCTTCAGCAGATACAATGAACTAAGTAGTCACCAAAAAGCCACAAAAGTGAATGAGGTAGAGACCATAGTTGAAGCTGACACGACTTTTTTGAATGACTCTATAACCAATCGAATGCCAAATCTTCAATACATAGTTAACCAACCCCAACCAGTTATGGACTATACCTGCTCCAGCCTATACAAGACCCTTTCCTTATATAGTATTATTATTTTCATGGAACCAGCTCCCTAGCAACTTGCCCAAGGGAGACATCATCTTAACAAGTTGCTGGCGTCTATCTGCACACACACCATACCCCAGTCCATTTCAAAAAATGAAAGACTGGAGTGCAGTTCTGAAATCAGATGACCTGGGTTCAAATCCTACCCTTGATGCTTGTTACCTATGTGACCATGGGCAAGCTAATCATGTTCCCTGGGTTTTAGTTTCCTCATCTGTAAAATAAAAAGATTGAACTAGATGGCTTCTGGGGACCTGTTCAGCTATAGATCTGTGATTTTCACACCCACCATGTTGTCCTACTGAGCTGCAAATTCTTTAAGGCCAGATAGTTGTGTCTAATCTTTGTACATGCCCCAGAACCTAGGACAATGCTCAGTAAATAGCAGGTCCTTAACAACTGAATTAAATAACAAATAATTTAAGTCACTAAATCAACTTAAACCTGCATTATGTAGGTTATAATGCTCCTCACTTTTTTTTTTTAAGTAAATACTTAAGAAGAAGTCTTGAATATCTAGGTCAATGGTCTGTCACTGTGAATGTTCCTATGAATATCCTGTGAAAAGGATAACATTTCCTTTCTCTTTTCCAAACTGTTATCAGTAACTTTCAACCAGACTTTTGCCCTATTTTCAGAATTAATTGAAATCAGTTTATAGTGAAAAAAGTAATTTAGTGAAAGCTAAGGAACAGAGGGTGCAGTGGGGAATCTCATGACTAATATCTTGTCTTTCCAAAACAATCCAGACAAAGAAACATTGAAGGTAATTTCAGGGTGACATTTCTCACTCAGGCCCTACCACAGTGTCTGGCAGCAGAATAGCCTGAAGCCTTTAGTTCCTCCCATACTCCCCCCGCACACATACACACACACACAAATACATTCAATGATATATATTTGTAAGGAGTTAAACAGATTTCTCTAGTATTTTCAAATCCGCGGCCCAAGGTATTTTAGAAACTAAGTATGATAGGGAAATCTTACCAAAATAGCAGTTTTCACCTTGATACATATCATTTTATACCTCTCTGTGTCCCAGTCTACTTTCTGTCATTTCTGTTACTGAAAGCAAGAATCATCAGCTCCAGTTTGGCATTCAAATATGTCATTTTTTTTAATGACAGTTTCATTTGTTATTCTGTCACTTAGAGAAGTCCAATTTTGTTATTCTAGTTTGAAGCTAACTTTACATAATATGCTGCAGATAATAAATTTGGAAATTTTTTTCAGATATAGAAATAGTGATCCTGTAAAATTGAAAGATGCTTCAAATGGTAAACTAAAACATAATGGCAGTTTAGAGTAGCAAGAAGAAAAACGGTTTGGAAATGAGAAAGTTAGGCTTCTACTATCCATTGTGTCAGTAGCTAGCTGGGTTATCTCAAGTAAAGTACTCAATCTCTCTGGGCTTTAGCTTTTTTATACATAAAATGTATAAACTGTAAAAAATAAAACACACAAAAAAATTACCCAACCCCCAAGTTTAACATATAATTAGTCTACCCAGTTCTGTGCGGTTGCAAACATGACTGAATCTTGAAAGCTAAATGAAACTTCCCAGAAATACCAGAATCTCTTGCCACCTGGAAAAGGGATTATTAGCTTCCAAAGATTCCTGGGAATGCAGGTAGCAAGTAATGTGGCCTGCATTGGATTATTTTGGGCGTTTTTTTAGAGTTTAGAGAAGGGGATTCTAACCAGGAGTCGATAAGATCCTAAAAGGGGCCACTTCAGGTGAAACCCATGATTCTTTGGGCTATTTGCCATGGTATAGCTAAATTATGAACTTTTACCTGGTCTTTTGACATTCCATTAAAGGTTATTTTGAAGAAACTTGCCATCTTTTCTTATTTTTTTTTCTGACTATATTTCTCTTCAAACTTTTGCTTTATGCTTCTATTTTAGAGTACCTGGAACAATGAAACTGGGGAAATACATAATACCAGATGAGAAAAGTGAAGGAATTACTATTTTTAGATTACCAATACCAAAGTCTAGGGAGATCATGTGATACAGTAGAAAAAAGACCTTTGGAGTTAGAAAGACCTGGGTTCAAGTCTTGACTCTGACACACACTGGTTATTAGTATGGATAAGTCTCCTAAATTCTTAGTGCCAACGATAAATCTAAAACTACAAATTACAGATGAGTTGTTGATTTATTTCAGTGGAGGTAATTTCCACATTGAGAGTTCTTCACACCAATGAAAGCATTGGTGCAAACTAACAAAATGTTTTCTTGCAAAATGATTGAGAGTAATTATAAGGTATATTGAAACCATACATAATCTTATATTGAATGCCTGGACATGTACCACAGGGAAATCTTAGTGAATATTACTGGTTTAACTTATTGATCTATTTATAATATTAAGATCATTAGGAAATGCAGATGTATCATTATGATTGAATTGGGGGACAATTACTGTTATGTTAAGCATGATTTCTTCCTACTTCTGCACACCTCAAATCTGATTCACTTTCTTTGAGTTGTGGTTCTATATGTCCTTCTGTACTCAATACCATACTGATCTTCCCAAATAAGGAGATAGGAATAAAGCATTTTCCCAGTGCCAGGAATGAACCCTAGGTACATGAAAATATAATGAGAATTGGATCCCAGATAGAGGCAAGTCAGGCAAGTCCAAAGTAGATAACAAAAAAGTAAGGTTGGGAGTAGGGAGGGGAAGGACAGTGGGAGAAAGGGGTAATAATGGAAGGATTATTGAGGAAAGTATTTTCAATTATTTTTTCACTTCCACATAGTTTTCTGTGAATTTAACAATAATAACAATGATAATAGTTTATATTTATGTAGCATTTATATACATATAGGCTGATATTAGTCTGAATCAAAAGTGGGCAAACATCATTGACAAGTCTGCAAATTCTAGGGATGTAGTATCTATCTTTTTGATGACTCACACTTCCTAAAGATCAGTCTGATATAACTCAAATATGGCTACTTCTTATCACTCAGTGCATGTAATTCTAGCTCCTGCAAAGACTATATGGGAGTTTGCTGCAAATGTCCTTCATAGAATGGTTGAAATACAACTGTCACTTGGGAAACTGCTATCAAATGCATGAGGGAACTCTGAATCTTCATCCTTTAATGTTACTGCTAGCTAGAGTCCTATGAGTTCAGGTGGAAAGGACCCAGGAACAGTTGGTGGGACAAGGATTAGATTATCAGAAAACTAGAGTAGGCTCCATCCTGGACCCCATTTTCTAAAGCCAGTTTAGGGAAGTCAACTTCTGGCACACCAATTCCACGTTTTGCTCTGGAGCTTACATAGAACCAACTAGTCCATAATGGTAGCAGAATACAACTTGGCTTCTTTTGTCACATATTCTTGTTGCTATTCCCAAGACAAGCTACTTCAATTCTGAGGACTGAGATTATTTGTCTGTGAAGAATGCACCAATCTGAATAATGGATTTAGCAACACCTGGATTAGACTTTGTCTACATGGTTATCCTTCATTCTCTGTAGTTCATGCTTTAAGGAACTGCCTGCAGTCCTGCATTTTCTCTTCCTGCTTCAGCATATGCTCCTGCCATGTATACATTCTTCCTCTACCTTGTAAATTATCTGTATTAGTGCTGAGCACCTGGAGAGAATATGTCCTCTGACACAGTTTTATGATATTACAAATAGTCCCTCTGACATGTAAGCCAACCTAAGTGGTCCAAGTACTTAAAAGGTATTATAACCCGAAAAGACCTTTTAAACAATATTTGTGATGATTCATAGTTTATGGATTCTATGACTTTCTTATGCTGTGCATAAGAGTAACAGTGTATGGGGTTGAAGTTGCTTAGGTTAGCATAAAACCAGCTTCTCCCTCTTGAATGGCCCCTATCTTCATGAGGAAGAGTCATTTTCCTCAAACTCCACCTTTTACCTGGACATAAATATCTCATAATCATAGCCTCAACTTGAGCATTCTTTCAATGAAGAAAACAGTGAAAAGAGTAAAATTATTCAAAGCTGACTGCCTTTGAGAAAACTTGTCCTTTTAACCAAGTCCCTATTTCCCTCCCTAGCTACCGTTTTAATTCAATTTAGGGGTAGAAAGGGAGGAATCATGAAACTGGAATTTATGCTTCTTGGGAAGTTTATTATAACAGTAAGATATCAAAATAGTTCCTGAGCCCCCAACCAAATCACTGAGGTAAAATGACGGTTCGTGTTCCCTGCTTACTCCTCTCCCTTTGCATAATATGCTAACTACCTTAAGTCTCTCTTTAGATTTCTCATTCAAAAATAATGAAGCACTCAAATAAGAACATGAAATCTGTATACCAGCAATGGTATTAATTAAAAGAGAAAGTGTAAACAGCCTGTAAACAACAGAAAAACTTCAGCATCAACATATCTCTCCTTGGATAGGGAGGTAAAAAAAGATTGACAGTTGTGTCATCATCACATAACTTATTTTGAAAGAAAAAGGAAAGAGCTTTCTCTTGCTTCAGACCTAGGAATGCTCTCTGACTATAGCAGGCTTTCTCATTCAAATTGTCCAGCATCTTTCTTATTCACTCAATTCACTATACAAAGAAAAATTGTTTGCCTTATCTGCCACAGTGGCATTCAGTTCAAACTTCTATGCAGTTGTTCCTTCCCAAAAGAGTGTCCTTCTCTCATTCCTCTCAGATGCTTGAAGAGAAAATTGTCTTATCCTGTCACAGAGACAGTTTTGTTTCCAAAGATTCATGTAGATAGGTGCTCAGGACCTTACTTCCATCTGGAGATTGGTCTCCAAATGCCCCTTTACAGTCAGATGTGTTTGATTCTTAGAATTTTGTAACTGCAAATGCCATCCTCACTCTGAGCAATAGAAACTGATATTATTTGCTAGAAAATAGACACATGCACATACACATTTATAAACAACTCTATTAATAATAATGGACTTTTTTTTTCTCCATGTGGCAATCTTCCTGTATTGGATATGTAATCTCCCTTTCCTTAAAAAATCTGAGTTAGCATTCTGATGTAGAATCCCTAGGAGAGAGCCTGACAATCATATCTAAAAGAGGGCCCTTGACCCTAATTTAAAAGAACAACCCAAGGCTATCCCTCTTGGCAATTGCCAGGCAACTTAGATGTAGGGTTCCCTGTGAAGATTTATGCTTATATTAATTAAAAATCCTCTATAATTTAAATTGTTTTTTGCCTTCTTCCCTTTTACCCTATAAGACATTCATAGGAGTCTTGCTATTTCCCTAATTATAACTTTGTTGGTAAGTGCCTACTTAAATCAAAATGGCATCATAGCCATGGGATCATAGATAAGGCCTTGGACATCCCCCTTATTAGCCAATCTCAAGTAAATAATAGAACATCTCAATCCTTTGATTCACTTTCTCCTCAACCAACTACAGTGCTCAAAGATCCCAAACATGCTATATAGATTGGGAAGTGGAGGATCTCTTGTTCCCTACTAATAATAATCCTGTCATATCACCACCCCAATGTGGATGCAAAAACCACAAGATCTCTTCCCATCTCCAGCTCTCCTTAGACCTTGAACAGTTGCACAGGCTATCCTTTAATAAATGTGAGCTCTGTGTATGACTATGTAGTCAGACATAAACATTTATTAAGTGCTTATTATGTGTAAGACAGTGTACTAATCACTAGGGATACAAAGAAAGACAAATTCAGTGTCTATCCTTGAGAAGCGCACAATCTGATAGGGAAGACGCAAATAACTTTGTATAAACAAGCTATATACATGATGAATAGGAAATAATCAACAGAGGGAAGATACTGGAATTATGAGGGATTGGACAAGTTAAGATGATAGGGTTTTAACTGAGACTTGAAGGAAGCCAGAGAAGCTGAGACAGAGATGAAGAGGGAGAGAATTCCATGCATAGAAGATATGGGGGATGAGTGCAATTAGATAGTACAGTGGTAGAGTACAGGCCCTGGAGTCAGAAACACCTGAGTTCAAAATCTGACCTCAGACACTTACAAGTCACTTAACTCCACTTGCTGAAGAAGGAAGGAAGTAAGGAAGGAAGGAAAGAAAGAAAGAAAAGAAAATGTTGGAGTTTGGAAACGGAATTTTCCATTTGTTTGAGGAATAGCCAGGTAACCAGTGTCACCAGATCGAAGAGTATGTGTTTAGGCTGGGGGCAGGGGGTTGCAGTTGAAGGATAAGAATTCTGCAAAGTTGGGAGGGGAGATAGGTAATGAAGGACTTTGAACACTAAACCAAGAATTCAAAGAAAATACAGGCACAGAAATCAGCATAAAGACCAACAGGCTGCCCGTATCAAAGTATACCTGGATTGAGAATCTTTGAACTGTCAGGGATGGGGGTGGGGTGGGAAGTGAGAACTGTGGCCACTCAGAATCTCAACCAGGGAATCACAAGATCTTTCTCATAATTGAGCCCCCAAATTAAAATACCAACCTCTTAGTATATATGGTTTTCAACTAATAGGCACAGAGCAAAAAGGCATCACAACCCATGTAACTCAACACAGTTGTGAACCAGGATTCAAAGGAGATTGAGGCTTCAGATGTTTTCAATGAGCCTGAGAAACTGAACTCCAAAAAGAAAATAAAAATTACACTTTACTTGGCTTTTATAGCCCCTGAACTACAGCTACCTTCTACCCTACTATCTCCCTTTTCAGCTACTTTTCATGTGTTACCTTCTTTCATGAGGGTATGGACTGTCTTTCTTTATGCTTCTGTTTCTATTTCCAGTACTTAGCACAGGGCTAGTTAAATAGTCATTGCTTAATAAACGTTTTTAATGACTGATTCTTTTGAGTTGTAATTTGCTGAGAGAGGTAGTCACTACTCATCTGTGATGTATCCTGTAGCTTAACGGTCTATTTCAGCTCGTAAGTTAGACCCTTACAGGCACAGCACAGCCCTTATGTCAAATACTTTTTGGCCACCTTTGCTCTTCAGAGAAGTCTCTTAGCATTCAGATATTTGACTTAGAGGGAATCAATTCCTTTCAACTCCAGTTGCGATGTGCCTACCACTTTCGAAGAGTCATAAACATTACCCCTTAATAAGACTGGATGGAAGAGGCTAAAGCTAGTGATCTGTGACTTGATTTCCTGTCGTTGTGCCCTAATTGTTCATCTTACACAGGTTATGATCTACATTTGAATAAGTAGTATATCCAATTAGTCCACCAGCACATACATCCAGCTTGTACTGCATACCGACGATGAACTAACTGCAAAATTGAAAAGGGAGAAGAAAGTGGTCTGGATTTCACTTAGTAAATTATTCACTACTTTCCAAGATCACAAGCTGCTCTTTGACAAAAAGACTTCTATATTCTGTTCTAGATAAAATATTACTGTGAACAATTAAATAGTTATCATAATCTTTGAGAAGTCAGATTGGCAGGGCATTTCAGAGAAATGTACATTGTACAGAAGAACGCTGCAGTATCTCCCTAATAATGATTTACAAACAAGAAATTGCCTCAAGATTTCATCAAGGAAATATAGAAGCAGAAAATGAGATGAGTGATAATACAGTGAGAAAAATGGATAGTTGACTACTCCCTAAAGTATTCATGGGTAGCCAGAGAATGTGAAAAAAATCAAAAGCTAAAGGAAGGCCTCCAGAAGTGGATGTTTTGTATAGGATGAGAAGAATTGAATGAGTTTGCACTTCTACCAGTACTTGTATTAATGAGATCACAGAAACACTGAAGTGTATTTCTCACTCATGCCTCTTTCTTTTTATCCACACAGCCATGGCCCTGATTCAGACCTTTGTTACATCTCACCCGGACTATTGAAATAGTCTTTTAATTGGTCTCCTTGATTCTCCAAGCCATCCTCCACACAATTGCCAAAGAACTTCTCAAAAGTACAGATTAGATTATATTACTCTTCTACTCAGTAAATTGCAGTGGCTTCCTATTTACTCTAGTATTAAATATAATGTACTCTTTTTGGAATTTAAGGTCCTCCACAACTTCATTACCCAGTATGTCCTCCTCATCATGAGTCTTCTCTTTAAAAAACAAAAACAGTTAAGAAAAACCCATTGAAAAAACAATTGTGTCTGACAGCATTTGCAACATTCCCTAAGGTCTCCTATTGAGGGAGAGGAGAGGAGGAAAACATTATCTCATTGTTTCTTCTCCAGGACTAAAATTCATCCATTTGACTCAGTTAAGAGTTACTTTTATTTGCATTTAAGTAGTTGTGTATATTAATCTTCTGGTTCTGCTTATTTCATTCTATATTAGTTCATACAAATTTCCCAATATTTGTTTGAGTTTTTTTATAGTACAAAAATATTTCATTACATTCACATACCACAATTTGTTTAGCCATTTTTCAATTAGTGAGTGTTTAATTTGTTTTTAGTATTTTTCTTTTTCATTTTTAACACAGTTCATATCATGTAACCCAATTCCAATTTTTGGTCAGGTGATATTTCTTTTAAAGCATTTATAATATAGACCACAAACGAATTAATTTTTAATATTAACCAACTGAGACTTCATAAGCCCTTGACCTAATTGTCTCCACACTATTACTAAGAATTAAAGGACCCTGACTTGTTGTTGTTGGTCTAATAGCTTAATTTTAGACTTGACCTTGGATGTTCCCTTACCAACAATCTATAATTTAATAGATCTGGTATTAAACTTACAAACCTTTTGACTACAGGAAATTGCCACTAAGAGTAGGGACATGGCAGGGAAACAATATCTCCCCAACTTCATGTCAGTTCCAGATAGGAGTAGATTGTCAACTTGCATTCAGTGAGGCTTAGAGTCTGCCAGGTGTCAGTGGGGAAATTGAGTCAGGAGAATCCTACTTCAGCCCAGGCTGAACAGCTGCTCTCCCACCCTTCCCATGAGATCAACTTTTGCAGTTCATACCAGCATCTCACAGGCTTACTGGCATCATGGATTGGAGGCTCAGACCACCTTTCTTGCTATCCATACCTGGAGTTAGACTCAGAAGAACAGTTACTTAATAGTTCTATAGCATCTAAAAATAGCAAGTTCCAATAACCAGGTTTATATAACCAGGTTATATGACTATAACTTCACATTGGCTAAGGAACATCTTTTGAGTTAAGTCTTAAGTGACTTACATGCCTTTCTATACTTGTTCTAGTTCCTGCTTAAATAACAATCATAAAATCAAATTTATCATTAAAACCAGAACTTTTCCACCGATGCCAAATTTGACCCGAAGTTACCTGCCTCCAGGAGACCTAGACTAAAATTCATTTCCCAAACTAAAGATGTCTCTGATTTAGTCTCAGTAATTAATTCAGTCAATTGTTTCAATACTAACTGCTTTTACATCACTTTGTAACATGTCCAATTTTTCTTCACATCTCTCCTCTCCCTACACTCCCTAATAACTTGCATTCTGATTACCCCTTCCCTTAATGAGCCCTCCCTTCTATCACACCCAACCCTTCCCTTATCCCCATTTTCTCTCTTTTCTTGTAGGGCAAAATAAATTTCTATACCCCATTTCCTGTGTTTCTTATTTTCTCGTTATATGCAATAATAATTCTCAGCATTCATTTCTAATAATTTGAATTGCACCTACTTTCCCTCCCTACCCAACCCCACTGAGAAGGCAAGCAATTCAAAACAGGTTATATATGTGTCGTTTTGCAAAAGACTTCCATAATAATCATGTTGTGTAATACTAACTACATTTCCCTCTATACTTCTCTATCCCCCCCTTAATTTTTTATTCCCTCATTTTACCTTGTCCCTTCCCAAAAGTGTTTATTCTAGTTACTCCCTTCTCCCCATTTGCCTTCCCTTCTATCATTCCCCTCACCCCACTTGTCAGCTCCTCTCCTACTTTCCTGTAGCATAAGATAGATTTTCATACCAAATTTAGTGAGCATGTTATTCCCTCCTTAAGCCCTATGTGGTGAGAGTATATTGACTTTTCCCCTGTCCCCTTCTCCCTTTTCTCCTCAGTTGAACAAGATTTTTCTTTATCTCTTTTATGAGTTATAGCCTGCCCCATTCCATTTCTCCCTTTTTCCTCCCAGTATTTTCCTCCCTCACCCCTTAATTTTTATTTTATATATATTTTTTGTGGATATCATCTCTTCTGGTTCAACACAGCCTGTGCTCTCTGTCTATGTGTGTGTGTGTGCATATGTGTGTGCATGTGTGTGTGTGTGTATGTACAATCCCTCCATCTACCCAAATACTGAGAAAAGTCTCAAGAGTTATAAATATTTTCTTTCCATGTAGGAATGTAAACAGTTCAGCTTTATAAAGTCTTTTATGATTTCTCTTTCCTGTTTACCTTTTCAAGTTTCTCTTGATTCTTGTGTTTGAAAGTCAAATTTTCTATACAGTTCTGGTCTTTTCAACATGAATGCTTGAAAGTCCTCTATATCATTGAATGACCATTTATTCCCTTGAAGTATTATGCTCAGTTTTGCTGGTAGGTGATTCTTGGTTTTAATCTCAGTTCCTTTGACTTCTGGAATATCCTGTTCCAAGCCCTTTGATCCCTTAATGTTGAAGCTGCCAGATCCTGTGTTATCCTGATTGTATTTCTACAATACTCGAATTGTTTCTTTCTAGCTGCTTGCAGTATTTTCCCCTTGATCTGGGAACTCTGAAATTTGGCCACAATATTCCTAGGAGTTTCTCTTTTCAGCTATCTTTCAGGAGGTGATCAGTGGATTCTTTCAATATTTATTTTGCCCTCTGATTCTAGAATATTAGGACAGTTTTCCTCAATAATTTCATGTCAGTTTTTCTATCATGAATAAATATTGCTCTGAATATTTTGGAAAATACAAGGGACTTTTCTTTCTGTCTTCGACTTTCTTGGGCTTTATGTCCAGCATTAGGAATGCTGGTTCAAAAGGTTGAGCAGTTTAAACACTTTTCTTCCATAATTAAGAATTTCTTCCCTAGAATATTTGGATCAATTCATAGCCCCACTAATAGCATATTTATATGTCTGTCTTCCAAAAGGCCCTCCAACATTGGCTATTTCCATATTTTATCATCTTTTCCAATTTGCAGAGTATGAGATGAAATTTGCATTTCTCTTATTGTATTTTATATAGTCATTTATAATCTGCAATTAATGACTTTTATCCTTCTAGCCTCCTTAGAGTGTTGCTCCTGGCTTTATATACCCAGATAAAAACACATACATATGCAATATACCTACAACACATTTTATATGCCCAGGTTTGCTATTTTTGAATTTTAAAAAGCATTCTGAACTTAAATATCAAAAGAGAATACATCTACAGAGCAGAACACAAAAAAGAGGATTCTATATGAATAATGAATCTCTATTTCACAGAGCTTGTTTTAAATATATATACATACAACCATATGTGTGTATATATGTACATGTGATATACATGTATATGTACATATATTCTCCATGCCACTTTGTATGTTTCCTTTTGAACTTCCTTCTGTTCTCTTTGGTGCCTTTTAAAAACCGTTAAAATTTCTCCCTGCTTTTTTGCATCAATATTGCTAATTTCACCACCTCTTGATTCTCCCAATTCTAATTAAGAATTGATAATACGAAAGAAAAAAAGTCAATTGAACAAATCAGTCACTAGACATTACTAAGCATCTACTATGTACCAGACACTGTGCTAAGTACTGGGGATCCAAATAAGGAAAAAAAGATAATCCCTGCCCTCAAGAATCTTATAGTCTAATGGGAGAAGAGAATACACAAAAGAAAACTGGAAAAAAGCAAAGGAGACGAGAGATAGTACCTGATATGGGGGTGGCATGGTGAAGTTCAGTTCAAGGAGTACTGCTGGTGGGAAAGGAGGAGTTGGTTGGTTTGGAAGCCCTTTTTTAAATGGCAGGTTATAGAAAGACTTCTTTCTTCTACCCTCTAGACCTTCAGTCAAAGGGGCAGAAGAGAGCATAATTTGCTCACTGAATTTCAACAAAAACCTTTTCATAAGTGTTGAATGGGATGGAAATGTAAATCTTGTGATTTTAGTAAGCACAGTCAATGACACATTTATTCTTTTTCTATTTATGTATCTTTGTGAGGTGTCTTTTTCAGATATGATACCCACTAAAACACAAGATTGGAACAGGTTTAGAACCATATACATGTAGAATATTTATAAATAAATATGCACATATTAGGAGTATGTATTACAAATATTTTTACTTAAATATTTTCCAATTACATTTTAATCTGATTCCTGCCACACTGGGATTATTGTAGGCTGAATGCAGCTCAGGGACATATGTTGACACCTCTGCTCTAGAGCACTGTAGTAAACTTTTAGTCTGTGATTAGCTTTGTATGGGCCATATACTATATGTCAAATGTAATATCTTCCTAGATGCCCTCTCTCTCTCTCTCTCTCTCTCTCTCTCTCTCTCTCTGTTTCACTCACTTGAAGTAAATATCCTTATCTAAAAAATAATGGCACTACGCTAATCATTTCAAAGCTCTTTCTCAGTTCTAAAATTCTGATTTTGTGAACATCCTTCCTTCCTTCCTTCTCTCCTTCCTTTCTGTTCTTCTGGATGCAATTAAGCCAGGGGATATAATACAGAGATAAAAACAGAAGCTAATACCAAATAGGTCTAATAGAACCCTATATTTTCACTAAGTGCATTTTAACCATTTCTTAATTTATTCTTTGCTAACAGTCTCTATATTTGAAAAGTGCTACCACTTTGTTTTAATGATGACTACTGGCTTTAAAAGTCTATTACCTCCTTACTTTGAATTATTTAAATCTTTTAAACAGTGATCTGAGTACTTTGGTTTTCAGAAGTTCTTAATTTTTATATTTTAGATCTCATGAGAGACATTTTAACAAACTTTTTCAGTTCTGTTCTGTATTTCTCTTTATATCTTCTTAGTCACTACGGACATAGAAGGAGAGGACAACAGACTAATAAAGAAATGTATAACTCTATTAGCAGATCATTGCCTTGTTTGTCTCTACTAGAGTAAGAGTTGAAACACATGCATCCACCAATAGGTAATTACTCATCAATTAAGGCGAAGATAATTCCTAGAGCAAGTTACTCATAAGTGTGGAGATGAAGGAGCAGGATATGTGTCTAGAGCCAGAGCAACACAATGGATTTTGACAAATATCCAAGAGTTAAACAAGGGATTACAGTTGGGGGTTGGGAGGGGTATATGAGTACTATACAAATAAAGAACAAAAACAAAATCACAGTCCAGTATGTTAGCCAAAATAGAGTGTAGATACAAGATATAAAGTCCAGGTATATGGATGGGCGTCAGTATTTAGAGGTCCAAGAAAGGGAAGAGGGCACAGGCATAAATATGTTCAGTGTCTACAGGTCACAATGTAACTTCTGACTGTTCAAGTTAGCCTGAAAGGAGCAGATGTAGAAAAAAGTTTGAACAAGGAGGATGTGAGTAGAAACTTAGAAAGTTGAGCAGGTAGCTAAAGTTATTTAGAAAGATAGTAGAGATATGTTCAGTTTCAGATCAAGTAGCAGAGTCTAAGAGAAAGAACCAGTAAGATAGAGAGGTAGGGACCTAAGCGTAGATGATTGGGCAAGTGAGGTGAGAATTTTGTCAGGGTGCCTAGGCTAAAAGACAATAATAAGCATAGTGAAAGCTATCTTGGTTTTGTCTGGTCTATGAGTTGGGCGCTGGGGACCGACACTCTGTGCCTCATTAAAGACTGGTCTGTGTTTACAGCTGCACAAGTCTCCTTTCCCTTGTGTCCTCATTTCCTTAATCTTTCTCACTTTTCTATGAGTAGCCATATTCTGCATCCTGAATATGATATGGCAACATGTGAACTTAGCTGGTCCTTTAAGTGGGCAGGAAGTCCATAATTTTTTTCCACTTGAAGTATAAGAAGCCCAGCCTAGAATAAAATTCACCTCCTTGAGCTCAAGACTTAATGACTGAAGAGAGGAAGGGGGTAGTATTCTATCTCCTTTTGGCTTTGAAATTATACTCTTTTAATCTTTTGTTAGTAAAGTTGGCTTGACTATATTTTAATCCTCAAACCTAAATCACTGGACTGGTGTAGGTTAGGCCTGGGCAAGAATAACAAGCATAGGGACCAACTGAATGAAAGCTCTTGATGCTGAGCCAATCTCCTCTCAAGTAAGGATTCCTTCTGTGCTCTCTCTGTCTCTAGGGTCAGAAGAAACATTAGTCTGTGCATATGACTGAGCCCATCAGTGGGGAGTAAAAAATCCATTTGACTAGTAAAAACTGATACAGAACAGAAGAGAGGTAGTTGCTGACAGAAAAAAAAAACAAAAATAAGAAAGTAAAGAGAAAATATCTGTGGAAATAAATATCTTAGAGAGTTTATTAAAAAGATGGGAACTGAAAAGACTATTTTGTTCTCAGAGAATGATGATTATCTGATGAGCAAATGATGAAATCACTCAGGGTACCTGTGTTTATATAGTTTATGTGTTTGTCATTGTGAGCTATAATTATATAATTAATACTTGAATCAGTAGAGGCTTTAGAACTCCCAGGATCTCTTCTCACTCAATTTAGGTGTAGCCACAGAATTGCTTTAGGGAACCTTGGGGAGATCACATCTACTAGTATAGAAATATATTAAACTTAAAATGGAAATAGGAGAGGACAGAGACAAAAGAGGGATGGAGAAAAGTCTAAAAGGTAGGCCAGGATAGGAAAGTAATAGTGGTGGTGGTGGTGGTGGGGAAGGAACCTCTGGAACTCCAGCGATCTCTTCTCAATCTAGGTGTGGCCACAGAATTGCTTTAGGGGACTATGGGAAGATAGCATCTTCTATGAACCTTATTTCTATCTGATTTGGATGAAAGAAAATTAATCACAATTGCAGTCCCACTCCTTCTACTCCCCCCACAAAAGATTTCAGTATAGAAATATAACAAACTCAAATCACAAATAGAAGGAGACAGAGACAAAGGAGGGGTGGGTAGGGACCTAAAAGGGAGGGCAAGATAGGAGAATACTCATAAGTAAAACAAATGAGACTGTTGTGGGGAAGAACAACAAAGGAAGATTAGAAAGAAAGAAGAAAGAGTTAAAACTCAGGTTTGAGGTAAGGTAAATAGAAGGGAAAGAAATAGCAGAGAAGGAAAAAATGTAGACCCATACATTTAATGAACACTGATAGAACAATGTTAAGTAAAATATTAGCAAGTAAGCTACAGTAACATAATAAAATATTATACAGTATGACAAGGATGAATTTATCCCAGGAATGCTGGGTTCATTCAACATAAAGAAGACTATAAATAGATAAACCTTAGAAACTATACCAAAAAATACTGAAAACACTATTGATAAAATTCAACACTTCTAGTAAAAACTCTAGAAATCAGGAATAAATGGAACTTTCCTTAACACATTAAACAGTATCTAAATCTGAGAGCAAACATTATCAATACTACTATTTAACATGCTCCTAGAAATGCCCAATATAGCAACAAGATAAAAAATAGAAGTTGAGAGAAAAAACATAGGCAAAGAGGAAACAAAAATATTACATTTTTAGATGATATCAAGGTGTACTTAAGGATCTTTAGAGAATCAAGTAAAATTAACTGAAATTATGCCTCAGCAAGGTTGCCAGATATGACAAATTTTATATGTCATCAGTACTCCTACAATGTAATTTTATTTAATTTTTCATTTTTTAACACAGTTTATAACAGATAAAAAAATTCAAACTTTTGGTCAGGTGATACTGCTTTTTAAAGCATTTACAATATGGACCACAAAAGAATTTTTTTTAAA
Source organism: Bettongia penicillata ogilbyi (assembly GCA_023548195.1). Taxonomy (NCBI): domain Eukaryota; kingdom Metazoa; phylum Chordata; class Mammalia; order Diprotodontia; family Potoroidae; genus Bettongia; species Bettongia penicillata. The sequence goes on along the minus strand of JAJHZJ010000421.1, from coordinate 3,613,440 downwards.
CATTAACCAACTGAGACACAAATATTATTTAAGTTGCTAACTTCACAAGCTCTTGACCTAATTGTCTCCACAGTATTATTAAGAATTAAAGGACCCTAACTTGTTGTTGTTGGTCTAAAGTCCTATGCCTAATAGCTTAATTTTAGACAACCTCGAATGTTCCCCTACCAATAATCTATAGTTGAATAGTTCTATATCAAGCTTACAAACCTTTTGACTATAGGAAATTGCCACTAAGAGTAGGGACATTGCAGGGATACAGTATCTCCCCAACTTCATGTCAGTTCCAGGAAGGATTAGATTATCCACCTGCATTTAGTTGGGCTTAAAGTCTTCCAGGTGTCAGTGGGGAAATTGAGTCAGAAGAATCCTACCCCTAGGCTGAACAGCTGCTCTCCCACCCTTCCCATGAGATCACCTTTTGCAGTTCATACCAGCATCTCACCAGCTTACTTGCATCATGGGTTGGAGGCTCAGATCTCCTTTCCTGCTACCCATACCTGGAGTTAGACTCTGAAGAACAGTCACTTAATAGTCTCATCGCATCTAAAAAATGGCAAGTTCTAATAACCAGGTTTCAAATATGATTATAATTTCACTTTGGCTAAGGAACATCTTTTGAGGCAAGTCTTAAGTGGCTTATATGCCTTTCTATACATGTTCTAGTTCCTGGTTAAATGGCAATCATAAAACCAAATTTACCATTAAAACCTTGACTTTTCCATCAATGCCAAATTTTACCCGAAGCTACCTTCCTCTAGGAAATTTAGACTGAAATTCTTTTCCCCCAACTAAAGATGTCTCTGATTTAGTCTCAGTAATTAATTCAGTCAATTGTTTTGATACTAATTGCTTTTACCTCACTTTGTAACATGTCCAATTTTTCTCCCCATCACTCCCCTCCCCCTGCTTCCTACCTTACATTCTGATTACTCCTTCCCTCAATGTAGCCTCCCTTCTATCACACCCCACCCTTCCCTTATCCCCATCCTCTCTCTTTTCTTGTAGGGCAAGATAAATTTCTATACCCCATTCCCTGTAGTTCTTATTTACCAATTATATTCAATAAAAATTCTCAACATTCGTTTCTAATGCTTTGAATTCCAACTTCTCTCCATCCCCCCCTCTCCCTCTCCCCTTCTCCCTTATCTCCTCTGTTGAATAAGATTTTTCTTATCTCTTTTATGAGTTATAGCCGGCCCCATTCCATTTCTCTCTTTCTCTTCCCAGAATTTTCCTTCTTCACCCCTTAATTTTTTATTTTATTTTATTTTATTGTGTGGATATCATCTCTTCTGATATAACATACCCTATACTCTCTATCTATCTATGTGTATGTGTGTGTGTGTGAGTGTGTGTGTGTGTGTTTGTGTGTATATACAATCTCTTCATCTACCCAAATACTGAGAAAAGATTCAAAAGTTAAAAATATTTTCTTTCCATGTAGTAATGTAAAACAGTTCAGCTTTAGAGTCTTTTATGGGTTTTTTTTTCATGTTTACCATTACATGCTTCTTTGATTCTTGTCTTGGGAAGTCAAATTTTTCTATACAGATCTGGTCTTTTCCTCAAGAATGATTGAAAGGCGTATATGTCATTGAATGACCATTTTTTCCCTTGAAGTATTATGCTCAGATTTGCTAGGTTCATGATTCTTGGTTTCAATCCCAGTTCCTTTGACTTCTGAAATATCTCATTCCAAGACCTTTGATCCCTTAATGTTGAAGCTGCCAGATCCTGTGTTATCCTGATTGTATTTCCACAGTACTCAAATTGTTTCTTTCTAGCTGCTTGCAGCATTTTCTCCTTGATCTGGGAACTCTGAAATTTGTCCACAATATTACTCGGAGTTTCTCTGTTTGGGTCTTTTTCAGGAGGTGATTGGTAAATTCTTTCCATGTTTATTTTGCCCTCTGATTCTAGAATATCAGGGCAGTTTTCCTTGCTAATTTCATGGAAGATAATGTCTAGGCTCTTTTTTTATCATGGCTTTCAAATAGTCCTATAATTTTTTAATTATTTATTTATTTCTGGATCTATTTTCCAAGTCAGTTGTTTTTTCATTGAGATGTTTCACATTATCTTCTATTTTTTCATTTGTTTACTAACTGCTTGGTTTAACTCAAAGTCATTTGTTTCCCTGAACTCAATTTTCTCTTTCAACAAATTATTTTATTCAGTGAGCTTTTGAAACTTCTGCTTCATTTGGCTAATTCTGCTTTTGAAAACCTCCTTCTCCTTGTTGGTTTTTTGGACCTCTTTTTCCAATTGAATCAGCTTCTTTTTAAAGGGGTTATTTTCCTCAGCATTTATTTTGATTCTTCTTTAGTGAGCTGCTAACTTGTTTTGTAAGCTCTTCTATTGCCTGAGTCCAGTTTAAATTCCCTTTGGAGGCAGGGGCCTTGACTTCCTCTGACAGTTGCTTTGTTCTTCCTCATCTGAAAGGATGGGTGGAGACACCTGCTCCCCAAGAAAGTAACCTTCTCTGGTCTTATTTTTTTTCCCTTTTTTGGGCATTTTCCCAGCCAGTTACTTGACTTCTGAGTTTCCTCTCCAGTTCTGCCAAGCCAGCACTTTGGGGCTGAGATTCAAATGAACTGCTCCCAAGCCTCAGGGGCTTTCAGCAGGGGCAGGGCTGCTATTCAGTGTGAGATTAAGATCAGCTGTTCAAGTGGAAACAGGGCCACCACTGCACAGAGCTCAGTTCCCTCTGGGGCTTTCTGATGAGACCTTCAACAATGAATGTAGGCTACTGCCTGCTTTGGGAGCCCTCTCTGCTGCTGCTTCTACTGCTGCCACTTGAGGAGGCCTGAGTTATGGGGATACCCTGCTCCCCTCTCAGCCAGCCAAAAAGACCCTCTCACTGACCTTTGGCGCCTGTGGGTTGAGGGATCTGCACCGCTGCTGGAGATTCTGTTCCTGAAGCCTGCTTGGATCTGCTCCTCTAGGTGCCACGTGGCCAAGGCAGGGCTTGGCTCTGCTCCGCATCCAGTGTATGATAGACTTTTCCTGTCAGTCTTTCAGGTCTCTCTGGGACAGAAATCTCCTCCACTCCGTTGTTCTGTGGTTTCTGCTGCTCTAGAATCTGTTGAGGGTTCTTCTTTACAGGTATTTTATGGGCTGTGGGGTAAGAGCTAAGCATCTGTGCATCTTTCTAGTCCACCACCTTGGCTCCTTCTCTCCCACATGTAATTTTTTAAAAAGTAAACAGGAACATCTAAAAAGACAAATTGCATTCAAAATCACTTCAGAAGCTATTTGGAAGTGGATTTACCAAGATTCAGCAAGGGCCTATATGGATAATTTTAAAGCACTCAACAGAAATAAAAAGAGTCCTAAATGACTGGAGAATCATTAACTGCTAGTGGGCATGTTAAGCCAATGTAATAAAAATGACAATATTACTTAAATAAATATACTGATTCAGTACTGGACTAACCAAACTCCCTAAATAACATTTTATAGAGCTAGAAAAATAATAACAAATGTCACTTCTAAAGAACAAGAGATGAAATGAAAAGTGTTGAGTATATGTATCAGTACCAGATCTCAAACTGTACTATAAATAAGTAATCACAAGAAAAATGTGAGACTGGGGAGAGAGAAATAGAGACAGAGACAGAGAGAAAGAAGGAGAGAGAGAGAGACACAGAGACAGAGAGAGACAGAGAGATAGAGACAGAGAGACAGACAAAAGAGATAGACACAGAGAGAAAACATACAGAAGCAAAAAAAAACCAAACCAACCAAATCAACAACAAAGCCACCACAGTAGCACAGTGTTTGATAAACCCAGAGACCCCACTTGAATCTAGAGATAGAGGAAGAGTTCCTTGCTGAACAAGTGTTAGAGGACCAAAGAAGATAAAGTGAAAATTATGATTACATATTGTTTTTGCATGAGTAAGTCTGATATAATTAAAATTAGAAGGAAGCAGGTAACTGGGGAGAAAAATCATTGCAGCAAATTCCAAGATACATAGACAACTAATTCAAGTTTATAAGAACCATTCTCTAATGGATAAAGGCTCAAGTAATAGGAATAGGCAGTTTTAGAAGGAAGTAGTCTAAGCTATTGTATGGGATGACAAGATTCCCTACTTAAATTAATTACTCAAAGTGATGACAGAAAGTTTATTTACTGGATTCTCAAGAAGAGGGGCAATTCCTCCACCAGGTGGTCTGGAGCAGGAAAAGCAGCATTGATATATATATACCCCAACGCAAGATCCTCCTTCCACTACTGACCACCACTCTCATTAGCTGAGAATATGATCCCACATTCTAGACACAAAATCTAGCCAATCCCCTTTGAAATGAAGGCATCAAAAAGTTATGTTTTATCCAATCACTGAGACCCTAATGCACTACATGGTCTATATCCTTATATGGGAATTATTCTACAGTGAAGGCATTGTAACCTGAGTCTCTTGGTCTCCTTCACCCCTGGGAGAAGAATTACAATCTGAGAAGCCTTCACTGAATCTATTCCACTCACTATCAACCGCCTAAAAATACTCTAAATTGCTAATAATTAGGGAATGCAAATTAAAACAATTTTCAAGTTCTATCTCATGCCTATCATACTGGCAAAGATGACCAAAAAGGAAAATAAATGTTGGAGAGGCTGTGGGAAAACAACCACGCTAGGGCACTATTTGAGATTTGAATTGACTCAGTCATTTGGTGAAAACAATTCGGAATCATTCTCAGTAAGTTACCAAATTGTTTGATTCAGTTGTTCCACTACAAAGCCCATATTCCAAAAATGTTGAAGAAAGAAGCAAAAGACCTGTGTGGAAAAATACATATAGTGGCATTTTTCATGATAGTAAAAAATTGGGGGGAAAGATCTCCCATGGGGGAGTGGCTAGACAAATGACTACATATGAAAATAATAAAATGTTATTGAATCATAATAAATGATAAAATGGAAAATTTCAGAAGGAACTGGGATCTTTATGAACTTATGCAGAGAAAAATGAGCAGAAATAGTAATGTGTATATAAGAATTTCAACAAAATAGAAAAAAAAACTTTGAAAAACTGATCAATGAATTAATTGAACTCTTAATGCAGTGATAAATCATGAGTCCAAAAATATGAAATATGTCACTCACCTCTTGACCAAGAAGAACTGGCTAATGTACAAATTTCTTTTGCTGGACTATATCCATTGTCTATATTTAGTCCACATAGCCCACAAATCTATATTTGTCATGAAAAAATTTTCTCAGTGGAGGAGGAAAATAGATGATGGGACATGTAATTTTTAAAATGTTTCATTATTGGAAAAAGAAAATAAGAATAAAATTTTAAAAGTCAAAGAATTTAACATGTTTTGATAACATAATAAATATAAATATTGATATTAATTTCTTCCGGTAACATATTAATTACCAATGGGGAAATTTGGTGCATTAAAATATTTGGTGTACTAAAATATTAATAATAAAACTAGTTCTATATACAATTATATTATATACACTACTATTCTTAGTGTCCCTTGCCATCTTTCCTGTCCAATTGTTATAGGAAATGTGGAAGCAGAATGAGGTTGCCAGGTCTGAGGACAATTTTATGTTTTCATTTGTTTTGTGGTTTCTCCAGGACCAAAGAATTTTTCATTTAGTGGTCTGGTCAAGAGCTTCTTCATGTTTAGCTAAGCTTGTTGTTGGGCCATAGATATAGACTTTCATTGACCCTCTGCTCAAAGTTTTTTCAGTTTGATGCAATATGCCAGAATTTAGACTCTGTTTAGCACAGACTTCTAGAACTCTTTGCCATGCTAAGACATTTTAAGGCATCCAGAACACATAAAAGAAGCTGCAGTTAAATGTTATGGTAGCTTACAGGTTTTCCTTGAAGAGGCAAATAAATTGGTGGAAGTGTTTTTGTTAAATACCCAAAGGCAAGGAGAGATGTCATTTCATACATAGACATGGCTTAAATTATGGAAATCCTGAATTTGGCACTGGCATTCCTGTACTTTGATAGTTCTATTGAGAATTTATGGAAGAATGTCAACAATAATTGCATAGAATTAGAAGGTATGCATGAGTTGCAATAGAAAGAACTCTAAGAGAGATCCATGTTGATGAAATCCATCAAAGTATTGAACAAATTACCTTGGTGAGTCAAAGGTGCTCATCTCTTGCATTTTTTTTTGTCACATACAGGACTACATTATTATCATTAATACTTTTTATTCTTTGGCCTAGCAAAGTATGAGAAACAAAGTTTCCTAGTCATTCCAAGAATATGTTTGCTAGTGGAGAGGGATGTCAAAGTTGATCATCACTTGATAGTTTTCTCTTTTAGCCTAGCTTGTCATGCAATTTATAAACTACAAAACATGTAAATATGGACTATTATTATGATGGAAAGTAACACAGTTTTACTTCTTTGATAATACTCTATTAGTTCACATTTTCCTAAATTCGAACTGGTCTGCTGAGTCATGTTCAATTAGGTAGAACTGACCAGACAAGGAGGGATGCAGAAGAGGTTTGCATCTATAAGTTTCATAGAAGAAAGGAGTATATAATGTACAAGGCAATGTTGCCTGGTGACAGGATAAGACTGGAAAGAATCCACGTGGTGTGAAGATTCCAGAACCAAGGTTCAAAACTGGAGGCTTAAGAAGTAGAGTCATCACAACAATAGAAATAACAACAGAAAGTGAGTTCTTGAATATATAGGAATTAAAGGGAGAAGTAGGGTCTGAGACAAAAATGGAAATATGAAAAATGAAGCAATGGGGTCAAGAAAGCTAGTAATTATCCAGGAACCATAGTATATTGTACTCTGTGAGCTCCAAGGAAGAGCTCCGAGCTTTTTTGCTTAAAGGGGTAACACTATCACATGCCACAGTCTGTCTAAGTGAATGAAGTTTCATTACTCTAATAAAAAACTCTTTTCAATGAAAAAGGAGAAGGTCTAACTTTTATCTCAGGACCTCAGCATTCAATTGGTTAAAGCAAAAGCTCCGAAGTGTATTTCTGAAAAATATCCTACCATTTTTCTCCCACAAAAACAAACACAACAGAAAACATATCACAGACTGACCTAGCTAAAATTGCATCTCAGCTACTTAGAGTCTGGAAAAGTTCAATATACTGTCAGGTTCACACGATTCATTGTTCTATTCATGGTGCCTTCTGTTTTTCTAGAAGACAAAAAAGGTCCCCTGCATCTCTTTGGTGGAGACTGGAGGCTTCAAAATGTTGGCTCAGCTTTTTGTTTTATTTGAAATTAACTCAACTCTCCAAGCTAATTCAAATAGGGACGTGTCTGAATGACTGTCTAGCCTCAATACTCACCACTGCTCCTTGGCAGATCTCAAATTAGAGACCATGTCAAGGCTCATTCAGACTGAGGAATTCTGGCTCCTGATACTAGTTTTAAATCAGTTTCTATTCAGGTTTACAAAATGCTCCCTGGAGTTTGCTGAATCCTTTGACAAAGCCCAGTCTCAAAGGGCTCCATTTTGTAGCACAGACAACCTATTGGATTGGACCCAGAACAGTTTCTAGGCAAAGAGTAGTCCGTGAACCTTAAATTTCTTCTGTGTTTCTTTCCAAATCTAGTCAGTCAGGGTATGTATTCCATGTATCTGGCTGACCTATTTATTTCCTAGGTCTTATATTTAACTTTTAAATTTGAAAGAGACCTTTGCCATGTTACTCATGGTGTTCTAGGGAGGCCAGTTTCAAAATGGTGTACACCCTACCCTGTAATTAAATGTTAAATACCTATACTCATTCAGGTTTGGCTTAAGAGGCAGGTGCGCGAGAAGCAACAACTTTGTGAAGTCATATGCTTTGAATCCCTCTTTTCATCTTCACTCTACTCCGAATCCAGAAACCTAGAAAGCATTGATAAGGATGATGAAGTTCTGGAAGGAAATTGAGGACCATAGAGTAATTGTTCTCCCTGTTGATTAAAGGTTACTTTAATTACTTCAGAAAAGAAGGACAAACTTGAGAAGCAAGTTAAAGAAATTTTATCTGAGAACAGGACTTAGATTCATGGGCCTTGACTAAAGATATAGGCATAAAGATCTCTTAAATAGGACATGAATTTCTAATTATGGTTAGTAAATTTGATCAAAAGGTTTCAAAGTCAACAAGGAGAAGAAAGGAGAAAACTGACTAGATACAGCTCTTAAGCTGGACACTACTGTGGATGTCATAGACGGGAGAAAATTAGAAGAGAGGATCATTAATACACAAGAAAAGGGCAGCAATAAAGCTTATGACTTCAGATGTCTATGCAAAAATATATAATGTATTGGTAATAAACAAAGGAGAATTACAGATCTTAATGAAAGAAGTTAAATTCAACCTTGAGATTTGGACGGATGTAATAGAGTTATCTTTATTCAAAGGAAAAGGCTAAATAAAAGAAGTAACTGAGGAGCATTATATATTAAGAATATATACTTAGGTAAAGAAATCCATGATCAAAAATGGAAAAGCGTGGTTTGAGAGCCTTGCCTGATGTTTAAGAAGTGATATTATGGTGGGCTTGTACTACAAAAAGCTGGGTAGAAGGAGTATATGGGTGATGGATTTGAGAAACAGATCACAAACCTGGCACAGAAGAATATTGTGATATGAGAATTCAACTAACCAGGCATCTTCTAGCTCATTTTCTGCAGAAAGGAGACCAAATAAAAAATTCTTAAATATCCTTAAAATCCTAAAAATTCCCAAACCGATTGAAGTGATGATGGTAACCATAAGCCTTGTTCTAATTTTGAGGAATAAGAAGGAAGGGGGTACTGCTATAGAAATATTGGAAACTGTGGGTAGAAGTCATCACTTCATCTTAAAGTTTATGATAAGGGATAGAAAGTTGAGCAGAGGTTCTGTGAGAACAGATTTCAAAAAATTCAGACAAAGGACAGATATCACAAAATACCTGAACAGGAATTACAAAGCCTCTAACAAGTGGGAACCTAGCCTGCTTTTGAAGACCTTCATTAAAAAGCTAACCATTAACTCTGGAGGCAAACCATTATGTTCTTATAATGCTTTACTTGTTAAGAAATAGTTTTTTTATGTAGCACACAGACTCAGACACACCCCAGGAGGAATCAAGTAGTTTTTCTTCCTCAGAAACAATCAGAAGATCCTTTCTTGTGTCCCCTTAACAAAGCATGAGTTACCCTGGTCCTTTGTTTTATCATTCTCTTTACTACTAGTTCACAAACGTAAACTAAGCCCTTAGGGTATTTCAGAACTGCTTCTAGAGAATTACAAAACTTCTTTAATTACCCCAAAACTTGCATGCAAAAGAAGTCCAATTTTTTATTTTTGAAAAATATTTTTATATAATTTGTTTTTATAACATTGGCATTTCCCAATGTATCTGTTCTTTCTCTCTGAGAGCCATCCTTTATAATGAAGAATGAAAAAAAAAAGGAGAAAAATGACCAAAACTAATGTATTAAAAAAGTTTAACGTTCATCTACCGTTCTGCATCCAAAGTCCCCCAATTCTACAGAGAGGGAAGGGGAAATACCTTTTCATATCTCATCTTAGGGGCTAAGTGTGATTACGATAATGTCACTGCATATATTGTTTTCCTGTTCTAATATACTTCATTTTACATTAGTTCATGTAAATCTTTTCATGTTTCTCCACATTAGCCTACATGCATTTAATTCATGGCTTACTATATGTGTGGGAAGAGCAAGCATTTAATGTGTCTCTATGTACAAAATATAGTGTTATGTACTTTACAGATGCTATCTAATTAGGTCCTAAGGCTGAGATATTGGGTAGTATGAGAATGATAATACTCAGCATGATAGAGTTCAGATTAAAGAAGTGTAGCCTAGTGAGAAAAGAAGAGATTGCTGGCCTGGACACCCACTTTAAATGAAAGTTCTAAGAGGAGTTGTCTAATCAGAGGGAGGAGATGGAAGGGCAGAGATTACTCTCAAGTATGAGTTCCAGTGTTGAAGTGAGTTTCTAGGATAAAGAAGTTTCTGGAAGCATGATGGAAAAATTTGAGTTGTAGTCTGATTCTTAGAGTTGGGCAGTCACAGGTTGGGCATCTCCCTGGCAAATTTCTGCCTATGATCACTGCTCTCAGGCAATATTCATCATATTCACAATTTACTACAGCAACAGTATGAAACTCAAGTAGAAATGGACTATTATACCTTATATGAAGATCTCTGCTAGCCGCAAACCATATATTAACATTATCAGTGTATTTCTATTTATTTTGTTAAAGATTTCCCAATTACATTTTCATAGTCATGAAAAACATTTTTATTTAGCCATGTTGCAAAAGAAAACACAAGCCAAAAAAATAAACAACCCAAGAGTAATAAAGTAAAAAATAATTATGCTTCCATCTGCATTCATATGCCATCAGTTCTTTATTTGGAGGTGTATCACCCAGGCAATATTCATAGCACTGAGGGCAGCTATGAATATGCCAGCATAGTTCTGAATTGCAAAGTATGAGACTCTGCATATAAAAGGCAGAAGAAAAATATTTATTCAGACAACAGAAAGCCAAATCCGTCATAGTAACCAAGAAATCAATACACATTTTCACTACAGGGGACAAAGCCATTCCCAAGCCTCCCTCCCCATCCTCCCACCCCCCAATCCCCACTGGAGCCTTCCCACAAACATACAAACAATCACAAGCCTACCTGTGTCTGCTTGCCTGTGTCTTCTCTTCCCTCTGCCCTAACTGCTCTCACCAACTTCCTCCAGGTTCTGCTCCACCCTTCTTGTTCTACCTTTTCAGCAAGCTCCTCCCACTACGTGTGACATAGGCTTTCATGTAATTTAAACAAGTCAATTACATTTGGCCCCAAGGTCTTTTGTATTCATTACATAGTTTGGTGGGGCAACTGGTATCAACAGAATTGTCAGATAACAGAAAATAAGCATATAAAACAATATTTTAGACAACTAGTATCAACAAAACTTTACAACAATATAACAGGGATCTCACAAAATAAGTACATAAAAGAATATCTTAGGGTGGGACTTGAGCACAAGCATCCCTGTTGAATGAATAGGGTCTCTTCTTCTAATATAGTAACTTCCAGCTGAAATTGGATGTAGAGCTGTCCATGCCCCAAGAGGTTCCATTTGAGAAGTCAGTTCTTTAGTTGGCATCTGGAGCTTGGTTCATGCCAGGTCCAGGAGTGACACATCACAGTTGTGGACAGGGGGTGACATCTAACTTAAGTGATCAGACATCTGCAGAGGGAGGGAAGCCTGTAGGAAACAAATCTAGCAAACAAGTTAAATGGACAAAACCCCCAAAAGAAACAAGGAGACAATAACCAGAAGCAGGGTGGATAGAGTCAACCATGCTTCTGGAGTCTATAAGCACACTATCATAGCCTCATTCATGGTAGAATTTAAGAGTTAAGGGTACAATTTGGTAATCATCTTCTCCTGAAAAAAACAACAGTTATTGTATTATCTTTCCCATGTGCTATAATTTCTGCAGCCTTTGGAACATCATCTGGCTTCCATTTTACCCATATTTCAGCTCCCAATTTTTTTCTATCAGTGAAACCCAACCCTTCAGTTCCTTTGTTAGCTATTCTGGAAGGAGGGCCAGTTTTCACAAGGGGTATTGTTTCACAAGGAATAATAATCACTTGAACTAGTCCTTTATTTTTACAAAACTGTGTGAGGTTTTCACCCAAATTTTGGAACGTCACAATAATTTCTTCTTGATAATTAGAATCTATCACTCCAGTCAATACATGTATTCCTTGATCTGTTAATCCTGATTTAGGTAATATCCATTCAAAATGATTTTTAGGAATTCTCATACATATTCCAGTAGAGATTTTTCTTATTTCTTTTCTATCCAGCCAAAAGTCCTCTAAACAATGTGAATCATGTCCTGCCAAACCAGGCGTCCCTGGATACAGTGCAGGGACATCTGACCTTATAGTCCAAAACTCAATATTAGGGATCTTATGTGTTTGCTTTTTTTCTGATTTGTGGATTTGGAGTCATCATTCTGGATAGAGGTGTATTTCCTCCCAATAATCTGTTATTCAAATAACATAAAACAGTGAACAAATTATCTTTCCAATGTTGATAAGCATTATTAGAACTTAACTTCCTTAACTGTTCTTTCAATAATCCATTCATTCTTTTAACTAACTCAAATGTTTGTGAATAATGTATGATATATCTATTCTATGTTATTTAATATACAATATCTCTTCATTTCATTACCTTTGAAATAGAACCCTCTGTCACTTTGAATTGTCACTTTGAATCTGCATTGGGGTTCCATAATATAGACTTTTGATATCTAGAGTTTTAAAGGTGTTTTTCTGGGTTACATTCTTATAGAGATAAATCACTAGTACACCTGAATAGGTGTCAACACAAGTACATATAAATTTGCATCCTTCATCTTGGGGTAAGGGTCCATTATAATCTATTTGCCAGATTTGGGCTGGTTTTCCCATTGCTATCTCTCCAGTTACTACCCAAGGAACAGTTTGCTCCTTTTCCAATTGACATCTATAACATTCCTTTCCTACTTGTTTTCACAATGAATGAGAGATACTAATACCTTGGTATTGTGCCCACTGGTTTTTAGCCTGGACCCCTAAATGGCTGGCCATTTGATGGACCCATTTTGCTAATGCCAAATCATCAGTTGGTGTCAGAGTAGGGACAAGTTGTTAAGTAGCAATCTTTGCTAGTCAATCAGCATGTACATTGTACTCACATTCTGGCATGGTGAGGGCCACATAAGTATTCAAGTGGAAAAACTGACAAATTAGTAACTAAAGACATGTCCCATATGTCTTCCCATAATTCTTTGCCCCAGACTTGTTTGCCATGAATTTCTCAATTTTGATTTTTCCATGTGGGCATCCATGTAGCTAACCCATTAGGTATCACCCATGAATCAGTGAATATGACACTGTCTTCATTGTTCTGTTTTGATAACTTGATATACTCTCATAAGTTCAGCATATTTATTACTTCCACCTATCCCAGTACTTTCCAAAGTCTGCCTAGTACATGGGTTGGAGGCTACCATTTCCCAATGTCTTTTGTGGCCCAAATATTTTCCTGTCCCATCAGTAAAACATGCATGTCTCTTTTGTTCTTCAGTTAATCCATCATAACCCTCATTCCATTTTACCAAGGACTGTACCAACTGTTGCTTTGGTTCAGGGGGTTTGTCATTTCCCTCAGTATCTAATGTTTGCTATAGGTTCATGTAAAGCAGAAACTCCACTTTTGCCTGTTTTAGATCTACTTTGAATATACCATTTCCATTTAATTATGCTAGCCTTTTGTGCATGTTCATTTCTGTGAGAAAGTGGGGTACTCATTACCTACTTCCAGGCCTTCACATTACCTCATGGCCTAATGTCAGTTGTCCAGTCTCTACCAAAGCAGCTAACAACTGCTTTTCAAAAGGGGGATATTGAACTCCAGATGAAGGGAGTTTCCTAGACCAAAATCCTAAGGGTACATTTCGCCTTTGTTGCTTTTGCCATAAATTCCAGTTTGCATATTCATCCTGTACAGTCACTTGTAATTCCACTGAGTCATTTTGCATAGGCCATAAATCTAGGATGAATTGCATGGTGGCTTTTGTGTCTTTAAAAGCTTACTCTGCTTAAGTCCCCAATCAAATCCATACTTTTTTCCTAGTAATTTTACATAAGCGTTTCAATATTTGTTCTAGATGCAGTATGTGATGTTGCCAATATCTAAATAATCCTATAAACTTTTGGGCCTCTTTCTTATTGGTGGGGATAGGAAAATCCTGAATCTTTTGTTGGGCTTGTGGGAAAATCTCTTGTAGCCCCTTATTCTATCATATACCCCAAAATTTTACGATTTGAGCTGGACCTTGAATCTTTGTAGGTTTGATTTCCCAACCTTTGCTTTTCATGTACTCAATTAAAAGCATCAAACTCTTCTCCACTTCTTTTACATTTTTTCCCTCCATCATAATATCATCTATGTCATGGGTAAGCTGTTCACCAGGTAGCTCTAATTCATCTAAATGTTCAGTCACAATCCTATGACAAAAAGTGGGGCTATGCAGATATCTTTGCGGCAAGAGTGTAAAAGTATATTGTTGGGCCCACCAAGTGAAACTAAATTGATCCCAGTTTAGAATCTATTGGGATAGTAAAGAAAGCATCATTAAATCAACAACTGCATACCAAGTCACATCATTTTTCTGGATCCTTTCTATTAAGGATCTGGAACAGCAGCCTACAAGGGAGGAGTCACCTTATTCAATTGTCTATAATCCACTGTCATTCTCCATGTTCTATCTGACTTGCATACTGTCCAGACAGGATTATTCCATTGAGTGGTGGCATGCCTCAACATATTCCTTTATAACATTGGTAATTTCATCTTGCCCACCTGGCATATGATACTGCTTTAAAGTAATTACTTCAGAAGGTTCAGGTAAAGTGATTGGGCCCATTTTTATTTTATCCACTAAAACTGTATTAATTCCTATATCTTCCTCAATGCAAATTGTTATTTTTCCTTAGGTAAATTTAGAGTCTTAATATATTTATTCCAATGATATATTCAGGAATAGGTACAATTACCACAGTATATTCTTTCTTAGGTAATTGTCCAATTTTCATCATTAGTTTGTCTTGTTTGACTGATATTTCAGCCCCTCCCAGTCCTGTAATGGCAATAGGAGTTCCATGTTTATAATTGTCAGGGCTTCCATATATAAGGGAGGCCTCTGTCCAAGTATCTATTAATGTTGAGGTCTGTAATCCCATCTGTGTATTTCTTTAATCTGAGCTGGGACTTGGTCAATTTCCTATTCTCTGTGAAGGTATGACAGACTTGGATACAAGGGCTCAGAAGGATCTGTAGGGGCAGTTCTTACTTCTTTATTTTGTCTAGTATCAAGCCCCCTTTCCTAGTACATTTTGTATAGTTCATTAGTTGGAATAACATCGATACTTCCAAAATCTACCTCTGCTCTCAATAGCAGTAAACAATTCTTTTCTTGTCAGTTTATTCTAACTTTAAATCTATTGGCTATCTTCTCTTCTCTCTGGAGGAAATTTGTCTTTTCCCCAGTCCCCTAAGTCACATAACCATGAAATCTTGTCCAGCACCTCTGAAAGATGGTTCTCTATTTCCCCAATTATTACAGTCAAAACTAGGAGCTTGTTAACAGGGGGAGCCATCTTCACTATTATATTCCTACAGGAAGCTGCTAAGGGGGCATCATGGTATGCATCTATGTTTCTGATTATTATGGTGGTCTTCATTACTTTCTCCTTTAACTGTCCTATAGAGTCCCTAAGTGAATATGATGGTCTATCTCCACTAGGTCACAAAGAGTCAGCAGGACACTGCTTACTATATCCTTTCACAGCCAAAGCTAACAGATGAGTTGTATTGTTACCTCTTTGCATATCGCAATCCCTGAAAGTTTGCTGTACAAAAGGATTCTGACTAATAGCTATAAATGTCAAGCAATCCACTCTATCTATAGATATTCCTCCAGTCCCTTTATCACTGATTCTCACCATCCAAGACATTAACAATTCTCCCATCCTTTGGCTGAACCAACTCAAAATATCTGTGACCTCCTGCTGAGTAAAATCCTCAATTATCTCCCTAAACACTATATTTCCTGCTTGATTCTTTTGGTTTTGCCTTGGTATTAGGTGTGCTTCTGCCTGAGAAGTCTCCCCCTGTAACATTGTTTCATTTTCCAATTGACTTCATTACATTTTCCTCTCACACACTCTCTTGGCAGTCCTCACCATGGCAACTATGCTAGGTATGTACAAAGGTTGTATTCACATTTCTATTGACAGCCTTTCACTTCTTCTAAGCTAAATGAACAGACTTTTCTTCCACCTGAGATACTCCAACATGCTCCTTTAAAGAAGAGCCCTAATGCTGAGAATTCCCATGCAAACTAACTTTTTCCATTTGAATTTTTTCCTTCAGTAGCTGTTCGTACTTTTACATATAATACAATTACCTGTTAATAAAATCTAGCCTGTCCTACACACTCTTGCCAGCTCTTTCTCTGGTTATATTGGTATTTCCTGCAAACAAACTTGCAAACAAGTTCCCAGTTTTCACAGGTCCAGTGCTTTTTAGCCCATTCCCTAAGGCAAATCCTCCCATCCTGGGATATCCAGTTTCTTCCTTTAAAGACTTTCTACCCCCAAATAGAGATTTTTATACCCTGTGATCCTCTCGTGACACCAAATGCATCCCCCAGGCAATATTCACAGCACTGAGGGAGATTATAAATATGCTGGAGTAGATCTGAATCACAAAATATAACAAGTCTCTCCATATAGAAGGCAGAAGAAAAGCATTTATTCTGACATCAGAAAGCCAGATCTGTCATAGTAACCATGGGGACAGAGTCATTCCCAAGCCTACACTCCTCTTGCCACCCCCTATTTGCCACTGGGGCCTTCCCACAAACAAGCAAACACTCATAAGCCTAACTGAGCCTGTTTGCCTGTGTCCTCTCCTCCCTCTGCCCTAACTTTTTCACCAACTTCCTCCCAGTTATATTCCACCCTTCCTGTTCCACCCTTTCAGCAAGCTCCTCCCACTACACGTGACTTAGGCTTCCATGTGATTTAATAACCTCACATGGGTCTATTAATGAATGGGAAAGATATTCCCATTTAAATTACCATTACAGGAATTGGATAATGTTTTTCATCGTAAGTCCTTCAGAATTGTTTTGAATCATTGTATTCTAAGTCATTCATGCTTGATCATTGTACAATATTGTTACCATGAACAATATTCTCCTGGTTCTGCTTATTTCACTTTGCATCAGTTCATGTAAGTATTTCCAGAGTTTTCTGAAACCATCTTGCTTATCATTTCTTATAACACAATAGTATTCCATCATAATCATATACCACAGTTTGTTCAGCCATTCTCCAATTGATGGGCATCTCTTCAATTTCTAGTTCTTTACCACCACAAAAGAGGTACTCTAAATATTTTTTGTACATATAAGTTTTTTTCTTTGTCTTTGATCTCTTTGGAGTATAGACCTAGTAGTGGTATTTTGGGGTTAAAGGGTATGCACAGGGTATAAAAGGGTTTTATAAGCCTTTGGACATAATTTTAAATTGCCTTCCACAATGGTTAAATTAGTTTACAACTTCATCGACAATGCATTAGTGTCCCAATTTTTCTACATCCTCTCCAATATTTGTCATTGTCTTTTTCCATCATATTAGTCAATCTGATAGATATGAGATGGTATTTTAATTTGCATTTCTCTTATCAATAGTGATTTAGGGCATTTTTTTATTTAACTAAAGATAACTTTTATTTCTTCTGACAACTTTCTGTTCATTTTCTTTGACCATTTATCAATTGGGAGATGACTTGTATTCTTATACATTTCACTCGATTCTCCATATATTTGAGAAAAGAGGCTTTTATCAGAGAATCTTGCTATAAATATTTTCTCTGGTTTTCTGCCTTTCTTCTAATCTTAACTATGTTGGTTTTGTGCAAATTCTTTCTAATCTGGTGAAATTAAAATTATCTTTTTACATCCTGTAATGTTCTCTATCTCTTCTTTGATGATAAAGTTTTTCTTATACATAAATTTGACAGGTAAAATGTCTGGAACTGCTAGACCACTTTCACATTAAAAAATAATTGGTTCCCTTGATATTCTTCACCTTCTGTTCACCCAGATGAATTTTGTTATGATTTTTTTTTCTAGCTCTATAAATTTTTTTGGTAATTTGATTACTATGGCACTAAAATAAATTAATTTAGGTTGTTGTTTCAGTAGTATCTAATTCGTTGTGACCCCATTTGGGGTTTTCTAAACCTTTGCCTACATACTGGAGTGATTTGCCATTTCCTTTTCCAGCTCTTTTTACTGATGAGGAACTGAGGCAAACAGGTTTAAATGACTTGCCCAAAGTCACATAGCTGTCTGACGCACATAAGTGTCTGAGGCAATTTAGGTAGAACTGTCATTTTTACTACATTGGTTTGGCCCATCAATGAGCAATTGATATTTTTCTAATTTTTTAGATCTGACTTTATCTGCGTAAAAAGTGTTGTGTAATTGTGTTCATATAATTTCTGACTTTGTCTTGGCAGCTAGACTTCCAAGTGTTTTGCATTGTCTTCAATTATTTAAAAAAAACACAATTTCTCTTGCTATCTCTTGCTGCCGAATTGTGTTGGTAATATATGGAAATGCTGATGGTTTATGTGGGTTTATTCTATATTCTATGATTTTGCTGAAGTTGTTAATTATTTCAACTAGTTTTTTAGTTGATTCTCTAGGATTCTGCAAGTATACCATCATATCATCTACAAAGAGTGATAGTTTTATTTCATTATAACCTATTCTAATTCCTTTGATTTCTTTTTTTCTTGTTTTATTGCTATGGCTCTCAATTACATTTTAATCTGGTTTGTACTTGAAAGTGTTGCAGATGCTATGAATTAGAGACCACATTTTTGACACTTCTGTTACAGCATAGTAACATTTCATTATGTTGGTGTAACAAAATTTGCTTAGTTATTCACCAATCAATTATCCATCTTCTTAAAGTCAACAATAGACCAGTATTATTGTATCTGAGGCATGAAATATAAGTCTACAAAGAACTAAAAGTGAATATCCCATGAAAGGCTATAAGAAACATATGGTAGGTGTGAGAAAGCTGTAATACATACATAACCAATAAGAAATATTGAAGAATCTCAGGAGCAAAAGATGTCATCAAGACATTGTGAGATAAGAAGAGATAGGGAAGGTAGTGATGCTGAGTGATGACAATTGGGTAGATGGGTGCTCTGTTGGTACCCTTTTGCTGTCAGGAGAAAGTTATGAAAGCTTATAGCATGTTGCACAGATGCCTACTAGGTAACTTACAGAAGGAAATGTGTAAGACTCACTCAGAATGGGAAAGCATGAATGGGTTACAGTTTGAATCATTGGGAGAAGTCTCAAATCAATAAGATTACAGATCAATTAGAATATTTGGGCATGGCCAATAGCTTTTGTCATCCTCATCCATAGTATATGATATGTAAAACACATGGCCTGGAGGAGGGAGGGGTATATTTGTGTGTGTGTGTGTGTGTGTATGCATGTATGCGTGTATCGTGACCATTTTTCCACTAAGAATTCCCACCAGTAGGCTTACATGGAATAGGTTCAGTCCTAAAGGAGCCTTATGTTTAAATCAAGGAAATTAGGCTTTTCTCACACTCTCTGTCTCATTATATTTCACTCTAGAATCCTGGGGAAAATTTGTCAAAGCTGAGGTTTGGCTTATGTCTACTGTCTCCCCAAAAAGGTTCCTTCTAGAAAGGTACTCAATGTACCAAGTCAACCAGATATAAGAAAGACATTGATTTCTTCTACCACAAAAGACTCATAAATATCTACCTACAAATACTTAAAGCGTGATATAATAACCCACTTTTGCTATTATACTTTCCTTGGAAACCGCTAGTCACAACATCAAAATATGAAGTACTTTGTGAGGCTATTGAACCATTATTTCACTTTCATCTCAGACTTATATTATCCAAGCTACTCAAAGTCTATATCTTTTGGCAAGCCAGGGTGTGACTCATTCTCTTGACAGTTGGGATCTTTCCTGAAGAGTTGTTTCAAAGGTCATTTTATAATGGACAACTAGTAACTGGACCTTGTTTTCTGTGATCTTTTGAACTCACAAAATTGTCACCAAGGATAGAAATATGTATTTTAAGATTGCCTTTTAGTCACCTGTTTTCAGGAAAGAAACAAAGAAGGAGGCAGCCCATCTCAGGCTTATCTAGGGATAATGAAGGTTGTTGCTGCTATGTGTGTGAATAGCTGACATTGTTGCAGACTCTTTACCAGGGGTGGGGAACCTGTAGTCTCGAGGCCACATGCCGCCTTCAGGTGTGGCCCTTCTACTGAATCCAGACTTCGGAGAACAAGTCCTGCTCTATATTCTCTCTAATCAAGGAACCAATCGATTTTCTTTTTTCACCCATGCCTTTCAGCAAAATGGCAGGGTACATGTATCATGAGAAGATACCCCATCAAGGGGCTATAAAAAAGGACCTTGATGCTTGCTTATCTCATTGGAAAGTGCCTCAGTCAGGGAAAACCAGAGGGTAGGAGGCCTCTCTGATTACCCCATTTACATATAAATAAGTTTGAATTCTGTGTTTGTTTTTTGGTCTTCTTTAGCCAACCCTTATTGTAATACTTGTTATACATAATTTAAAATGTTTCAGATATCAGTGATAAACAAGGTCAATGTCTTTGCCTTTTTCCAATTGCCATTTTTAATCACTGATAGCTCATTTACATAAGAGATATGGAAATTGTTTCAATAGACCTATTTGTTAGGTGAAATTGCTTTTAATAGATAATAAATATGTGTTGAATTGTATACAATTGCCAAGGCATTAGAAATGATCTTTGAAAAATGGAGTAGTGCCACAGGACCAAAGAAGGGCAAATATTATTTTATTTTTTAAAAATAACTAAGATGAAATTTACAGAATATATATGGGAGAGCTTAACTTTGGTTCCTGGACAAATTTTAGAACGTATTTAAAGCATATGTACATTTATAAATGAAACCAGTGACTTCTGGGGATGAGCATGAATTATCTGGAATGGGTCATGCCATAAGGGCCTCATCACTGTTTTTTTGACAGGGTTGCTGGACTAAAAGATCAAGGGAATGACAGACATGACACATTTGGAATTAGTGCGGCATATGACCAAGTGTCCTTACAGTTGGCTATATATGAAGTAATGTAACTAATGAAGTAATGTAGGTAAATGGTTAACAACCAGATCTGAAAATGCATGACACACTTTTATGTTTAATTTGAATTTTCTTTCTCATCAATTACTTTCTTAAGTATAATTAATAAAACATTAAAATAAGCCCAGATTTATGATATTTTCCAATTTCCAAAGTGTAAATATTTTTCACTGAAAATTTCACAACCAGCAGCTCCCTCCAGCTAATATGAGCTGGCTCCAGCATATCTCTAGATAGAATGATACAATCAGATTAATTTAAAGCTAGTTGAATGACTGGAGCTAAACAAAAGCGATTTTTGTTGTAATGATGGCCTGAATGGTATTCTCTAGTTGAGTGCCCCAGGATCTACCCTTAGCCCTAGGTTTTTCAACATATAAAATTACTTACAAAAAGTGTGGATGATATAATGGGAGGGATAACTAACACGCTGAGTTTATCAATTATATGGTGCACAAGTGGATAGGAGTAATAGCTTCCATATTTGAAAACATGGTTGTGGTGAACTATTGTTTACTGCTTACAGACACATTTCAGTAAAGAAATATATAAAGAAAAATAAGATTTTAAATTAATTCTATATCCAACACATAGTTGGATCATCATGGCTTTTGGCATTTAAAAGAATATATGATACAATGTTAAAGTGGGATAAGGAACCTACTAACAATGAAGAAGAATGAGAGCTAGCAATTGGTTAGTGTGATATACTCCTGCTAATTCAAATACTGTGTTATTAGCAAATGAAATTCTAGAGCAAGTACCACATTGTATCCTTGTAAAGAAAGTATGACTAAGTCTGTATCTCAAAAAGATTAGAGAAAGAGAAGGACCCA
Source organism: Bettongia penicillata ogilbyi (assembly GCA_023548195.1). NCBI lineage: Eukaryota > Metazoa > Chordata > Mammalia > Diprotodontia > Potoroidae > Bettongia > Bettongia penicillata. The sequence goes on along the minus strand of JAJHZJ010000421.1, from coordinate 3,591,772 downwards.
TAAGTACAAAAATATTTATAGCACCTGTTTCCATAGCTTCAAACTAGAAACTTTAGGGGTACCCATCTAATGGGAAATATTAAGTTCTCAAATTATGGCATCTGAATAATGCAATGGAATATTTTGGGATTTAAGAGGTGACAAAAAGGAGAGCTTCAGAAGAAATTTGGAATATCTTTATGGCTTCTATGCCGCAGAGTGAAGTGAGCAGAACTGAGAGAGAAATTTTTAAAAATGACTTCATAAAGAAAAACAGTCACCTTGTCTCACTGTGTAACACATGATAATTGTCCATCTCAAACCATGTAGGTAGCTGTGGTGCAGTGATTCACCTGGCTGCTCATATGGATCCTGAGGTCAGATGTCATTTCAGTAGTTTATCCCAAGGCCTACTATCCCATGACCCATCTAGAGTACTTGTCTTCAGCTCAGCACATGGCCACATATCATCTGTAGCATCTCTGTCATTCCTCTTGTACATCATGATGACTCTTAAATGTCTCCCTCTTTGTGAAACTTTAGATACACCTGAGTTAATTCTTTTGTGATAATCCTCTGATAATACTAAGCCAATCCTATGCTTTCCCTCTCTCATTGTCATTAATATTCAGACAATGTAGGATTATGCATCTGTTTAGGGAGAAGCTATCATAGAAACTGTTACATTTGGGCAGGGAATAAACTAATATATGTAGTGCAAAAAGTAGTGAATTTTGCCAAAGGGTTACTAAATGAAGGTTGGCATCCCCAGAGCACCTACAACTCTCTTCTTCTTTAGGACATCTCATGGTAGCAAATCACCAATGACTGGTACATAAGTTTGGAAGAAATATTTTTGTGAAATGTTTCCTTAGGGGGAATTTAATCCTATCAAAAAACACAGCCAAGAGGACTGATTTATCATGAAGATATGTTGTCAGCCTTAGGTAATGCTGGACATATGTTAGTAATACTAATAATTCCTTTTTTAATAATACAGAAAGCACTGCAAGACAACTACATATAAGTGTATATGTGTGTACATACATACATGTATATGTATGTATGTACATGTACCAAAAGGCACAGTGGAGAGCACATCAGCGGTAGATCACAAGATATGAATTCTTATGCCTGAATGGCTACAGAAATGTGAAACCCTTTGAACCAGAAATACCACTTCTAGGACTGTGTCCCAAAGAGATCATAAAAATGGGAAAGGGTCCCATGTGTACAAAAATATTTATAGAAGCTCTCTTTGTGGTGACCAAAAACTGGAAATCAATGGAATGCCCATCAATTGGGGAATGGCTGAATAAATTGTGATATATGAATGTAATGAAATACTATTGTGCTATAAAAAATGATGAACAGGAAGACTTCAGAGAGGCCTGGAAAGACTTTTAATGAACTGATGCTGAGTGAAAGAAACTGAACCAGAAGAACTTTGTACCCAGCCACAACCACAGTGTGTGAGGAATTTTTCTGGTAGACTTAGTACTTCATTGCAATGCAAGGACTTAAAACATTCCCAATGGACTTGAGGCAAAATGCCTTCCACATCCAGAAAAAGAACTATGGAATTTGGTCGCAGAATGAAACAGACCATTTTCTCTTGCGTTTTGTTTTGTTTTATGATATTTCTCCCATTTATTTTAATTCTTCTATGCAACATGACTGAGGTGATAATATATTTAATAGGAATGTATGTATAGAACCTACATAAAATTGTATGCTGTCTCAGGGAGGGAGTGGGAAGGGAGGGGAAAAAAATCTAAGATATATGGAAGTGATTGTAGAACACTGAAAACAAATAAAATAATTTAATTAAAAAAAAAGATGTGAGTTCTAGTCTGAGCTCCACTAGTCACTTTCTGTGTGACATTCAGTAAGGTATTAAAGTTCTCTGGACATTTGTAAAAGCTGCAAAATGAGGGGTTGGACTAAGTGATCTCTAAGATTTCTTCTAGTTTCAATATTTTCTGATTTTATTTTATTTTCTCTTTGAAATATATCAAAAGAATATAGAAGAAACAACAACAAAGCTATTTTGATCAGATGAAGCCCTTTGACCAAAAAAAAAATTCAGTAATGCTTAGTGAATAATCTTAGCATTATTGGACTTTGGTGATATTTATTATCTAAATACTATAAAATAAATATTGATGAAATGAGACAAAATCTTTAGAAGAGTAATGTATTTGTTCCAGGAACTTATATTTCATATTGGTTCATTAAAGTGAGGATTGGAATGATCTGTCTTCTAGCAAGAAGATTTATATGTTAGCATTAATTTTAAAAATTAGGAAGAAAATTGTGTTCTACATGGCAACTGAATAAACAATTCCCACCACCATGTTGATTAGCAATTCATCCTTTAGAAATGTTTAGCCAGTTGGCATAATGTATAGCAGAGAGCAAGCACTATGACAAAAATTCAACTTTAGATAACAAATCACACAACAAACCCCACTAATATTTTTATGGATTTACAGTCTAATTGGTGTGAATACTATCAGTGGAGATTGCAACCCCTTCCTGTCTTCTCACCTGTGTGATTATTGCTCATGAATTCCCATAAATCCTTCTTTAGGGGTCCACTCAGTAAGCTCAAGGCCTTTCTGTAGTTCACATAACATTGCATAGACATGAAGTACTCGTGAAGATTATCATTTGTTATGTATCCCTTTCACTACATGGCCAATCCACCTCCTTTTCTAGTCATACATTTACTCTGTCAACATCTTTTCTAATATCTAGACCTGTGATTTCACTGGCATGCATGCATGCTCATATGTGCACATACACACACACATACACACATACACATACACACACACACACAAATATACCAGCAAGGCAGCTCTATCAAAACTGATCATATCTGATTTGTAATCCCAGAGAGTTGTCAGGGAAACTGAAAAGTTAAGTGACTTGCCCAGAGAAAGTATATGTCATAGAAGTGATTTGAACACTGGATTTCCTGACTCAGGGGCAAATTATCTACTACTGCTAGATGCCTTTTATGACATTCAACAGTGATGTTCCTGTCCAGTCCTTTGTTAATAACATGTGGTAGACTATTTAAGTACACAATGTCCTTCTTCATTATAATTTTGCTGACCGGAAACTTTAATTCTTCAGAGACTGTGGTGTTATGACTCATAGCCGTACAGTATCAGTGGAAGAATATTGATGTTGAAAATATGGATATATGTTTCAAGGGGAACTTTGAGGTCATTAAAAGCATTACATAATTTCTCAGAGGCAATTTAGACTCCTTTGCTCCTCTTGATCAATTTTGGGCCCAGTTCATTTTCCACTCGCAGTGTTTGTTGAATATATATAGTATGATGGTCCAGCTCTATAAGTTGCTCATATTTTGCATTTTCATACATTTTTCAGTGTGGATAGGTAAATTAAAATAGTTTTTGAGTGATTATGGTTCTCTTTTAGTAGATTTTCCAACGTTTCAAGGTTTCATACAATCAGCACAAAAAGGATATTTCATAGTAGGAATCAGTCCATGCACAAGTATAATAATAATCACTTCCTCCGTCCCAGGTGCAGGAAACACAAAAACAAATATGTCAGAGTAGCTGCCCTCAGGAATCATACATTCAACTTGAGAAATACAATATTTATAGACAAACACTTGATGTATAAAAAAATAGATACAATGTAATATGAAGGGCACTCTCGGTTGGGGGAATTAGAAAAGTCCTCTTGAAGGAAGTGACATAAGTAATACCTTTAAAGGAGCTAGGGATTCCAAAAGAAGCAAGAGAATTCTAGGCATGGGGAACAACGTGTGCAAAGGTATGGGGATAAATACACGTAAAGGGAACTCATGTAGTTCAGCTGGTTATAATGCAGACTGTGTGAAAAGAAATTATAGGAAATTGGCCTGGACAAATAAACCCAAACCATTCTTTGAAGGGCATTTAATAAATGATTCAATAGATCATTTATGAGTAATAGGTATCATTTATGCAGTACTTTAATGTTTGCAAAGCACTTCACAAATATTATCTAATTTGATTCAAGAGCCCTGTGAAGTAGGTACTATTTTTATTATCATTCCCATTTTGCAGATGAGGAAACTGAAAATAAGTGAGGTTAAGAGACTTGCTCAGGATCCTAAAAGTAGTGTTTAATGCTGAATTTGAACTTAGGTTTTTTCTGATTTCAAGTTCAGTGCTCTATCCACGATAATACCTAATTCTTAACTTACTGTATGTTAGGCACTGTGCTAAGTACTAGGGATACAAAAGAAAAAAAAAAGGAAAGCAAGACAGGCCCTATTATTGAGAAACTTACATTCTAATGGAAGGTGACAAAATATTAAAAAAAAAAAGGATAAAGATTACCTCGCAATAGTAGGGCTCAGGGAGAACTGGAGTAGAATCCTATTTTCATGAGGAGTTGAGATGGTTAGAGAGTGGGGCCATGGGCAGCCAAAGGGATTTCAGGACATGGTAGTGGTATGGAGAGTCTGGTTCTCAGCAAGGTAAGACTCACCTATATCAAAAGGAGGGGAAGCCAGGGGTGCTTCAAATTTGTTTTTATTTCTGTTGTTGCTGTTGCTTTATTTGATATTAATAATCATAGGCTTGCCTAAAAATATTATTTCTCTTGCTATTTATTTCAAGCAGCCTTGTTATGATCTTGATGTATGCGCAGATGACGCATTGTTGGAGAAAATGCTTTAAGAAAATATCTTCCTCTGCTGGAATGGATATGTTTTTATGGTCAACAAACAATGAAGAGAGTGGTATCACATATTTTTGTCAGGATTTTGTCCATAGTCTGACTGAAGATGTGGTGTGTTAGAGAATATCTTTTGAGAGAAGCTCTCTTCCCTTCTCCCACCTTCATTAAAGGTGCTGTCAATGCATTGGCAGATTAATTTCATAAAGATTTTATACATCTGGGAAAATAGCCATATGAGCTGGTAGTTATTGATATTGTTGTGATCACTTTTTTGTAATATCCTTCATTTTCTTCCCAATGACTTTGTCGTCCTACCCCCTTTCAGTTATCCAGCAAGTAATCCACTCACCATAAAGCAATTATAAGCCCTTTCATTATTAATTAGTTATTGGACTTCACTGTGGAGAATTCTCATTACAAGATAATGAATGAGCAGATATTTTTCCCGGTTCCCCCACAGGTATTCAGCACTTCTGCTGAAGTCTTCCTTGTTGTGGTTTTTCCTTCAAAAAACTGTAAAACAACTTATTTTTTTAGTGTGAGAAATCTAATCTATAATATACCCAGAGAATAATGTTTTGTGAAAAAAAACCGTGAGACAACAAAGAAAATGCAATAAAGTAAAAGTTCATGTTGAGTCCTTTTGGAGCAGCTTGGATCACTGAATCGCTGAGAATAGCCAAGTCATTCACAGTTCTTTGTCGTGCAATGTTGCTTCTCCTGGCTCTGCTTCATTCTGAATCAGTTATGTAAGTCTTTTCAGGTTTTTCTGACATCATCCTACTTGTTATTTGTTAAAGCGCAATAATCTTCCATCACAACCACCTTGTACAACTTGTACAACCATTCTCCAATTTACTTCTGATTCTTAGCCGCCACAAAAAGCTGCTATAAATATTTTTGTACAAATACGTCCTCTTCCTTTTTTTCTTTAGTCTCTTTGGGATATAGATCTACAAGTGGAATTGCTGGATCAAAGGGCATGCACAATTCGATGGCCCTTCGGGGCCATCCAGAATAGCTGAATCAGTTCACAGCTCCACTAACGGTGCTTTAGTGTCCCAGTTTTCCCACATCCTCTCCAACATTTATCATTTTCTTTTTTTGTCACTTTAACCAATCTGATAGGCAAAGGATACTATTTTTCACTTCCGTTCTTTTTTTTCACTTGAGTCTTCTTGTACAAAATGACTAATATGAAAATGTTTCACATTGCTTACCATCTCAGGGAGGGGATGAGAAGAGGGAGGGAGAGATAGAATGTGGAACTCAAAACTTAAAAAAAAAATTCAAATGTTAAAAAATTGTTTTAGCATTTAATTGGGGGGAAAATAAAAAAAACCTGTGAGGCAGGTATAAGTATTATTTTTCCAGTGTTGTAGATAGAGAGACTGAGCTCCAGAGAGAATAAATGATTGGCTCACAGAAAAGGACCAAAGGAAAGGATGAATAGGCATACTAGGAAGAAGAGATCAATTAGTATATTAAGTACATATCAAGGTTAGGAATGGCTGGTCCTTTCCAGAACTATGAGATTATTAGACTAATTCTAACTGTTATGGTTCTTCCACCTATTACTTACAAATTCACCATGATTCAAGGACAAAAACTGGTCAAGTTAAGATTATTTATCAAGATCTATCAGCCAGTTTTTCATCTCCATTAGTGAATTGCATGTGACATTTGGAGAGGGAGAGAGCTGCACACAGAACAGGTAGGTGTATAGGCATCTCTGCTATTGTTCAGTCATTTGGGTTTTTCTTGGCAAAGGTACTAAAGTGGTTTGACCTTTCCTTCTCTACTCATTTTTACAGATAAGGAAACTGAGTTAAACAGGAGTAAGTGACTTGCCCAGGATGGCATGACTAGTGAGTGTCTGTGGCCAGTTTTGAAATGATGTGAAGATGAGTCTTCCTGCTTTCAAGACAAGCACTCTAACCACTGTAGCACCTAGCAGCCCACATTGGCAGCTTGCATACTGTTAATGTCTTAGAAATACCAGGCTATTGCAAAGTAAAAATGCAGCTGGGATACAGTCTGGTGGCCTTAGGAAATAAATACAAAACACTCAAATGCTCTAATTTGTTCTAGATATATAACAATTAAGAGCTTAAATAGCAAGAAAGCTCTGCTAATGTATACTACATGAAAAAAGACATTGATACCGCTCTTGAAAAGAAAATAATCCACTCATGAATATTACATATGATCTGGAAATTGTATATTGTTGATAGAGTACTTGTATCATTCTTCTCACACTGGGATTCTCTGTTAATAAGATGGGATTTGCAATACAGAAAAATAATTTAAAATTTTCAATAAAGAGAAGATAAAGCTTAGATGGCATTTTGGCTTAAAGTATTACTTTAGAAGAGATCCAAGACAAATTAGTTTATCTAATAGTCTAACTTGAAAGGATTCTGAGTCGCATAATAAAATATTTTTAAACATAAAAAAAACCAAAAAAAACCCCTTAATGATATGCCAGTACAACACTATTTCATTTTATTCATACAACTCTGTCCTTATCAGTGTGAATCATGAATCCTGTGAAGTGTTCACATTATTTGAATTGGCACTGTACATTTCTTTTGGGCTCAAAATCGCATAAGAGTGGTTAGGACGGCCACCATCACCCCATTCTTGATATGTATTCATTCTGTGGGATTACCTTATATATGAAATTATGTGTAATGAAAGTGTTTAAAGAGGCAACATGACATAATGGAAAGAGCACTACATAAGGAACCAGGTTGGGCTTCAGTATTCAGCACTCATTAGCTATGTAATCTTGGGCAAATTCTTAAATTTTCTGACTCAGTTTTCTCTTATGAAAAATTTGAATATTTAAAATTTAAATTTTATTTACATTTATTTAAATATTTAATATCTAAATATTTAAATATTTCACAGTTACTCTTGAGGAAAGGATTCTGTAGCATGTGCTTTATCAATGTGAGTTATCACCATCGCTATCATCACAAGAAAGCTTGATACAGTGGGTAGACTGTAGTATGTAGAATGAGGAAGGCCTAGATTTAAGTCCTGCCTTTAACTCTTGATCTCTGTGTGATCCTGTGCAAGTCATTTATCCTTTATGAGTCTCAGACAATTTTCTAAGACTTTTCTACTGAGTTATATATTTATTGTAATTTTTATTGATAGAGGGGGTTTCTACCCCATTGAAATCACAGGTGCTTGATACTGTAAAATAATATTAGTACACATTTATAGTATATTAGTGTGTATTACATATGATATATAATATGTGACTATATATTACATATTTTGATGTCATATCACATATAATATATGTTTAGTGTGTAGTACAAATGCATACATACACAGAATACATATTTATACATATGTTTGTATATATATATGTACATATGTATATGTGTGTGTATCTATCACATTCCAGAAGCCCATGTCAAGAATTTTAATTACACAAATTAAAAAAAATTATCATTCTCTTTCCATTGCTACCACTTATTCACTCAATAAGAAAGTAGAAAACTTTGCTCTTACCAAGACAACTAGAACAGAACACAACTAATATATTCCATCGGGTGCAGAGAGAAGATGTAACAGTTTGACAAGAAGTTAGGTGGGACTTATTTTCCTCCGGATCGATGCATCCTTTAAATGCATGGAATATCTAGTTCACTGGTGCTAAAACACCAAAGGAGAGGTTTTGCTGAGATGTCAGAGATGGCTTAACAGAGTAAATGACTAACAATTAGCCACCAACTAAAGTGGTGAAACAGAGCCCCTTTCCATCAACAAGAGTCTGTCTCCCTCTCTCTCCTCTCTCTGGTCTCTCTCTCTCTCTGTCTCTCTCTCTCTCTCTCTCTCTCTTTCTCTCTCTCTCTCTCCCTCTCTCTCTCTCTCTCTCTCTCTCTCCTCGCTCTCTCTCTCTCTTCCTCCCTCTCTCTCTCCTCTTCCTCCCTCTCTCTCTCTCCCTCTCTCTCTCTCTCTCCCTCTCTCTCTCTCTCTTTCTCTCTCTCCCCTCTCTCTCACTTTCTCTCTCTCCCTCCCTCCCTCCCTCCCCCCCCTCTCTCTCTCCCTCTCTCTCTCTCTCTCCTCCTCTCTCTCTCTCTCTCTCTCTCTCCTTCTCTCACTCTCATCTCTCTCTCTCTCTCTCCCAGAAAGTTATCAGAGGATCTCCTTGGGGAAGGAGGAATCAAAGATGAAGTTTAGGTCCTTAAATGATTTTCTTTAACTTTGACTCCTAAGTTAGTAATCCTCTTCTTGAGATATATGAGTTTCATTGTCAAAGTTGAAGCCAGTTTTGTTTATTGTCACCTACATCTATACCCTTCTCTCTTCCTGAACTGACCCTAAAATAAACCTCTGGCAAGAGGATGGGGAGGACAACCACCTACTTCTTTCATTTTTCCTTTTTGGACTCCAGCTCCTCAGCTCGCAACATTTCAGTATCTGTCTCTGAGTATCTACAGCCTCTAACAGACCTTTAATTCTAGTTTGTGTTAGCATTTCCTCACTTACCATCCTCTCTCTACCCAACCTGGTTTTTTTTTAACAAGTTATTTTAAAAATGTGTAAAATGAGGATAATGTTACTAGCATTATCCATGCCAGGTGGTCATCAAGATCAGATCATATAATGTTAGTGAAAGCATGTATAACCATGAAGCACTATGCAAATATGACCCATCATGATGATGGTGATTATGTCCTAAATGAAACTCCTTTGAGTAGGACACAAGACATCTTTCTTGTATGAAGTAGTGCTTAATATTGTGATAGTGAAACTTCCTTGTATTAGTGAGCAAATGAGGATCACACATTGGTTTGATGTGGTTGAAGAAAATTGGAGGGTAGTAGGATACAGATAAAGATTCATATTCTGATCAAGGTTATTGGTGATGGACTTTGAGAAGTCACCTAGAATTCCCCTGCATTCAGAAAAAAACTCCCAAACCAAAACTAAGTCTTTCCTGCTTAATAACAATGAAAATTCATTCTGTTTTCACCCATTCATTTTTTTTCAGTACATCCTATTGTTTCTTATAGAAACAGACTGTCTTGTCTTGCCATAGAAGACTTTTCTTTAAGAAGACAGATACCTGGTCACCTTTTTTATGGTTTCATAATGTTGGAGACCATTATTTAGTTACCTCTTTTCCCAGATAAATAATGTCACTTCTTTTAACCTTTATACATAGCTTCTACTATATAGTGCCTTAAATTAGCATTATTATTTTCTAAATTGTCTCCTGCTTTTTCATGGCCTTGAATGAAAATTCTAATGAAATTATCCTGGATACTCAGCTATTTTCCCACACAAAGACTCTGTTTCTCATCCTCCAGCCACTCCATGCTTTTTTTTCATCTTGTTTCTGTTCCTACTTTCCATGAGTAAATAGAATATGACTCTGGTAATGGCACTTTATAATGGGCTGATCTCATTCATAGGGTCCTTTTTACATTATGTTATTTCTAGAATTCTGAGAAGGTCTTCTATCTCCCCTACTTCTATATTCTTCTCTGAACCTGACACCCGATGTTACAGATTCTTTTTTAACAGAGGAACAACTGCATTCATAGTATATTACATGAGCAGAAATAATATGAACACTTTCTGGCAGAAGCAACAATGGAATTGAATTTATTCGTATTGAAGTTTAAATGGTTGATATTAGATCTTAAGAACAGTTTTTTATAGAAGATAGGGAAAGGTATTTTGCTTTTGCTTTTTCAGGCCTCAGTTCCTTTCAAGTGCTTTGCACATAGTGGGTGCCTATTAAATAGCTATTAAATGCATGACTAGGAGGGCACTGAGCATCTGAAAAGAGGATCAATAGAGTATGGGAAAGGTATAGAAGTGAGGAGGGATGAATGGGGTGTTCAGAAAGGACCAGAACCTTTGGTGTAAGGATTCGCTGAGCCCTTTCTGAGGCTGCTTATTTGTAGCTCCAAAAAGTTGTAGCATACACAGCAACCATATCCTGGTAAAGACTGTGCGGTGGTTAAACCAGGTTGAGTGTAACCGACAGACTTCATACCCTGCAGTGATTTAGGGGTATGTCTACCCCAAGCTTGTGAAGACTTCTCCTGGAGGAATAGGTGGGTGAAAAGGATTTGTTGTAATAGCCACAAAAGTGTCTAAAACTGGCCCTAGGGATTGCTTAGAGCTAAGTCATACAGTGAAAATACTACAGTGAATCTAGTCATCTGTATCTTGGGCTATCACCAGCAATTTTGATTTTTGTCTTACCTCTGGACTTCAGTGACTTTGGAAGAGAAAGCGAGGCTGACAACTTTGTGCAACTCGGCCTCACTTAAATCCAATTCAAGATATCACCCAGTGATGCCACTGTTCCTCTTTGAAAATGAAGGACAAACAGAACAATTCCTTAGATCCTCATTTTTCCCATCTGTGACACTAATATTCTGGGATTGCAGATCTAGAGCTGAAAAGGACCTAATGGGTCAGTAAGTCCAACCCTCTCATTCTACAGATGAGGACAATGAAACCCAGAGACATTATTAAGTGACATCCAAATTCACATAGATAGTAAGCGTGGCAGAGCTGGAAATTGAGCTAAGACCTGGTGATGACAGTTCAGTGCTTTTTTGGGGGCACAATGCGTAAATAATACTTGTACTTTTTCACCTCCTGGGATTGCTATGAAGTTCAAATGAGATGATGTATGTAAAGTACTCTGCTTTGTATTTGTTAAATGTTTGTATTCATGTCAACTATTGTCATTGTCACAATCAACAACACTATCCACATCAATTATTGACCATTCCTTCTTTTCTCCAGATGGGAAGGCTTTCTTGGTAGCTTGTCTTTAGGCATAAGCCTTCGATATCATGTTTAAATGAGCGCTTGTCCAGTGTTTTCTACACAGGGCAACAACAGACTCATTTTGTTTTTGTTCCTGAGAGAGTCACTTAAGCATGCTGGGCTTCTGAGAATGGCATAAAGAAAGAGAAACAAAAGGGGCTTGGAACAGGGATGTCCTGAATAGTCTCTTAACTTCACAAAGAAGATACCCACACTGTAGGAGATTCTTTCATACATATTCATGAGGCCTACTTTTGGGAGTAGCGTGTGCAGTGGAAAACACTGAATTTGGTGTTTACGATGCAGTTTGAATCTCAGCTTTGACGTTTACTACCAGCATGGGCTTTGACAAATTACTTTTCACTTTTCTGAATCTCAGTTTCTTCATCTGTAAAATAAGGGGGTGAGATTCAGTGATCTGGTAGGTTCCTTCTAACTTTACATTTATAATCCTATGATTTGGGGGGCAACATACTTAGGATTATAATATCTTCTGATATAAAATCTGTTCTTGTCCATGTTGTTTAAGGAACTCTGATTGGCAGGGAATCTTCCTTTCTGCTGAGAGCCCCTGCAAAGACTTGACATGCCTTCTGGCATAAGATAATATTTTTTTACTTGAGTTTTGTTTTAATGTATATAGTACATGATGATATACTATGTGTGTTGAACTCTATTTCCATCTCTTTTTTTTCACTTTTGTTGTTATTCAGCTGTTTCAGTTGTGTTCGACTCTTCATGATCCATTTGGGGTTTCTTGGCAAAGATATGAGAGTGGTTTGCCATTTTGTCCTCCAGCTCATTTTAAAGATGAAGAAACTAAGGCAAACAGGGTAAATGACTTGCCCAAGGTCATGAAGTTAGTAAGTGTCTGGGCCCACATTTAAACTCAGGTCTTCCAGAATCCAGGTCCAGTGCTTTATCCACTGCACCACCTAGCTGCTATCTTTTACTCATTTACAATTTTAAGAATTGCTTTTTCAGATAGAAAGTGACCTTGTCTTGAATCTCTTTAGGTGGCTCCTGTTCCTCATTTTTTAAATACAAAATGAAATAAATGGTCGATAAACAAGCCCTCTGGAGGCCATTCTTAACGGCCAATATATGTTTTTCCTTATTAAACCAACAAAAAGTACCTGACTTTTATTGGTCAGCAATTGTCCTCTCTTGAGGCCTATCTCCCAGGCTAATTTATATGACTGCTAAATAAATATGGGGAAAATATAGCCAAGCTTGGTCATTTAAGTGCTGTAGGCTATGCAGGGGTTTTCACTGACTTTTCCCTCAGTAAGGAATGGAAATGTATTATTAAACAACACTTGGAGGAAAGACATTTTCTCTTTTTTTTCCTAGAAGTTGATTGAAGTATTTCATGGAGATGCTCAAAGCTTCATTTTCTTTTCATAGCTCACCTATTACCAGGTAGTTGTGTTTTACTTTTCTTTCCACTTACAGGATTCAGAATTTTCATTCCCTAACCTCCCCATCCATAATCTACAAGGGTTACATAGTAAAAAGTAGATTTGGAGTCAGAGAAACTTGACTTCCAGACCTGGTTCTGACCTTACTACTGGTGTGACCTTGTTCAAGTCACTTCCCTTC